>CM036775.1:3979392-5179392 GCA_020796225.1 Arion vulgaris | reverse complement strand
CTTTGCTGCTGCTTTGTTGATGTGCTGCTTCCGCATCAGTCTATCATCGAATGTAACTCTGAGATAGGTGGGTTGCTTGTCTTCTCTTAGCAGTTCTCCATTTATTTTAATGGTGCCAGCTTTTTGTTTGGGAGAGAGTAAAGAGTGTAGTGCTGCACTTATCTGTGTTGATGCTGACACACCATCTGTTTGCCCATGAGGTTAAGGCATCTACAGCTCTTTGTATCAATTTGGTGGCTACTGTTGCATACTCATTTGTGCACCATATTACCAGATCATCAGCGTACATTGCAACTTTTACTCCTTGTGGTAACTCAGCAACCAGGTCGTTGATGAAAATCAAGAAGAGTGTGGGGACAATACTCCTCCTTGAGGAACGCCATGACGCAGTAGAACTTTTTTACTCTTGAGTCCATCTAGATGCACTCTGGCTTTTCTGTTATGTAAGTATGCTTTTATCCATCTGTACATACTACCCTTTATTCTACTATTTCTCAGTTTCTTCAGCAGTCCTTCTTTCCAAACCTTGTCAAAGGCTTTCCTTAGGTGGTCAGTGTAGTTTTATGTCCAGGGTTGTTTCATTAGGCCAGTCCTTCCTTCTTTCATTTGCTTGAAATATTGACTATATATTCAATGTTGTCTCTTGTATAAACTTCACTGTCTTCTGTAGCTCACACAGAGGTCTATGTAGTTTTATGTTCAGGGTTGTTTCAATAGGCCAGCCTTCCTTTCGTTTGCTTGAAATATTGTCTATATATCCAATGTTATCTCTTGTATAAACTTCACTGTATTTTCTAGGTCACAAAAAAATCTGTGTAGTTTTATGTCCAGTGTTGTTTTATTAGGATAGTTACTTTGTCTCTACATCATATTTAGGACAGTCTTGAAGTATGTACTCTGCAGTCTGATGTGCCTGTCCACATAGCTGAATTGCCAATCTTGAATTTTGTATACATGTGATTGTGAAGTCGATTATGTCCTGTTCTGAGACGCAGAATGACAACTTTTTGAAATCTTTTCTTCTTCCTCAAACGTCCATATCGACCACTTATTAGCCACTGTGTGCGATCTGAGCCTAAGAGCGATTGTATGTTGTGCCAGTTATGCGCCTATAAGTAGGCCAGCACATCCTATTTCTGCTATGCTTTTATTTACTAGGGTAGCTTTCCTAGGCCCCTACCACAGTCGCCTCATACAACATGCCTTGTAGGTTGCGGCAGTACTATTCTTTGCTTGCCTTGAGGCCCGGCAACACACGGCGACACCTGAATTCATAACAAGCAACGGAAAAACAAAAACTGATTGATTGGTGGTTGTAGAAATGAATCACATATAGTATGTTGGGCATGTCGCAACATGTGTTCGGGTGCAATCATAAAACTTACACCAAAATCACATATAAAGATCTTTGTGAAAGTCTTGAATCTGTGATTGTAAGCTATGAACATTCAACGTGACACAAAACAACTTACACCAAGAGCCCTGTCAGTCTCTGACCGTGTATCATCCTGGTACTGCTCATCTGTGACCAGATTACAGTAAGTGTTCACCATAATCTCAGCATCATCAAAGTCATCATATATGTCTACAGAATCCAAAGGCTCATAATCCATCCTCCTATAAAATAATAAAGTTACGTTAGAGCAACGAAAACTGATAAACTGCATATTTATTCCAACTCTCTGCTATCAGTGGCCCCTGACTAAGACACAAGAAAGAAAGATTACAACATGTGAAATGAGATGTCTACGTAAAGCTATCAACGTTACAAGGAGAGATAGAGTGAGAAACGAGAATATCAGAAGCATCGTTGGTACTATACCATGCATACAGTACATCGAGTAGGAAAGAATCAAATGGTTCGGCCATCTAATGAGAATGGAACCATATTTACTACCATCACGTGCCTACAATAATCGACACTCAGGACGCAGAGCACACGATAGAAAACTAACTCTGCCCACAACGCTTCACAGCAAATGACACTTCACTTCAAGATAAGATACGTTAGAGCAGCTGATCTCCAGCCATGTTAATCTATTATTTAACTGATTTGCCACAGTGGTTTTTTTGTCCTCTGGACGGAAGTATTTTTTAGTTCCCAAAAATTTGCACTCGCAGTTTAGCAAAACTAAATCTTGTTTTTGAAGATTGATGATTGTGGACATCTGTAGCGTAACTCTTTCCATGCTTTTTACAGCACACTGTGTCACGGCGGTCCGTTGCACGCCATTAGCCGCAAACTGCGCCATAGAATTGCTTCCCTTATTAGAAGTCTTTCTAGTTTCACTTTTACAACTTTTTAACCTTGTTATTCTATTAGGTTGTCCAGTTTTCTTCAATTTAGTATATAATAATATATATATGTTCATTTATTTACGAGTAGTTATGATTTTTTGTACCTCCCTGAATTAACTTTAAAAATTGGAGGAAATAACTCCGTGTGGAGTTAAGCGGTAGTGACCTCGATCACAACTCAAGAGCACCTTGGTTCAAACTCCACTGCTGGCAGTTTGGAAGCAAATTCGTTCGCAGGATTTTTACTAATGGTAAAATAGTCATCACCGTTCAGAAAGCAATGGTACACTGCTGAACGTATAAGTGGTGCCTAGAAAATTGACGACTCATTTACTGTGGTTGTTGGCGATGTCCTGTAAAGGATATGCCACGATTTCTATTTTGATGATATTGTAAGACTTCTTCTTCTTCTTTGCGTTCGTTCTTTACGATCAATTTGAATCACTCTTTGTGATATGTTTGATCTTTGCCAAGAACGTGTATACATTGCACATTGGTTTGGTAGGCCCTAAACGCATAAGACTTCTACACGTTTAGGACACATGCATCCGATTTCAGCCAAACCTCCTTAGTCGCCTCTTACGACATGCGTGGAAGGTAACAGTGGTTCTATTCTTTACACCCCAAATTTGGGCCCGGTAACCACTTGGGCAAAATTTTAAGACTAATTGGTCTGTAGCTAGAGGCAGACACAAGATCCAACATTTATTGTAAATCTGCAGCAGCTTTGTTTTTGTTGCAGACTTCCCCACGGTTTTAATCATTTTATTTTACACTTCAACTCATCTTATTTTTAATTTGGATATTGTCTGTCCCAGTTCTCTTACTGAAGTTACTCAAATGTGATGATGTCTGTCTCCATATCTTCAGCTATGGTTTCATTTCATCCTGCATTTTGTTGCTTTTCACGAATCTCTTGTATTTGACATCTGGTCTATGACTCTGATAGCGAGATTTTGGAGGACTTAATAACAAGCTATAATAAAATTATTAAAATGAAAAGTGATACTTTGAATAATGAATCAGAATTATTCAGTTTCAATACACTGAGTGAATAGTACAGTACCAATTGGAGTAATGATTGATTGTCTCTATCCCCTCTGTGAGTGTGTCCCTGTGGCATATCTGGCTGGTTATCATTGGTTATGTCATCAGTAGTCTAGAAGATTATAAAGGGATGATGGCCCTACCCTACTGGGTCCATACACAATGATTAAGTAAATTAACTTAAGTGACATTACTTACATACAACACTACGCTACGACAGTAAATGGCACCAGAGATGAGCTCCAGACAACAGTCGACTTTATCACAAGAACGCGTCTGAGGGTATAATCATCAAAATAGTGCTCCAAGAAGAACAACTGACTTTGAATGAATGAATCATGAGGAATGTCATTGTCACTCAGAGAAATGATCCATGCAAATTTAAAAAGAATGAATTGAAGAAAGAAGAATATTCAGTATATATATAATATAGTATATATAAATATTCACTCCTGTTTGTTCGTTTGCTTGATAAAGGCCTTGTTGGTCGAAACGTTGCTGTATTTTGTCATTGTTTTTGTAATTTGTAAAACTACAGTACTTTGTTAGTTGTAATTACGTGTTTTGCCAAGAAAGAAGAATGAATTCAATTCAGGAAAAAGAATTAGACAATTGACATGTCAAATCCAACTATTATATTATCAATATAAGATAGTAGATTGTACTTACGTTGTTAATTTGAAGGTGAAATTATATTTTAAAACAAAATAGAACAAAGAACATATATATATTGAATAACTTATTCCATAGGTTGTCGAGAGTTACAAAACTGCCGCGCTTATTAACAATCTGTTGAAAACTAACGTGCGAATAGTAACTATTTGGTAGTCGAATACCTAGTATTATCTGGAAACTCATCCATAAGTTTCTTTTCAAAAGTTTCTGCATATTTGCGTAGTATTGTTGCTCATACGACTCACTGCGTACGACTCCCAGTCATTAGCTAGTTGTTCCCATTTGCTGGAACTAATAGAAAAGTTCTTCATTGCAGACATCCTTATATCTGAGCAGTGGATCCGAAATTACAGCGTCTAAATAAATCCAATGCCATGCCTGTCTGCGTAGGCAATTACGTCTCTTCACAACTCTCTCCCCCTGGTGGTGCAGTTAATCGGTTCTGCCGTCGATCTCTTGTTGAACCACAATGTCAGACCAACCAACAAATTTCCCTTCTGCCAACCACGACCTCTTCTTCCCTGAATTGTACCTATCCGTTGTCACCAAATGTTCCAAACCTCCACTTCGCATTATTGCATCAAGTATCTTTGTGTGCATGCATCTTTTAACCGCATCATGCCCGTCTGCCCAGCGTGTTCGTAGCGCGTTGGACTACGGGTTGACGGGTTTAATTGGAGTGCGGGTTCAATTCCGCGGGATGGCAGAAAAAGCCACAGATTCCTCAGATTTACGGTGTTCGTGGCACCGAACCGAAGGGTTACGATGTCCATGGCACCGAGCCGAAGAGCTGAAAAGCTCAAGTGCTTCTGGATCGGAAGAAAAAAAAACCCCGCATCATTTATTTTTCGCTGTCCATGGGATTTTCAGCATTCTTCTTTAAAATCACATCTCTGTGGCTTCCAGCGATCTTATTGATTGCTTGTTCATTGTCCACGATTCGCTGCCATTGATAAGTATTGGTTCAATATAGCACTGGAGTACTGTTTTCGACAGTGTCATTGGTAGTGAATTCACCGACGGACAGGAACCCATACTGACCCAATTTAAGAGGAGTAAATGGCGATAGATCGGGTCAGTGGCGGCTCGTGATCATTTTTGTTGGTGGGGCCATACAGAACTTTTCAGAAAAATCATGGTTTCAGTTAGGATATATTTTAATGTATAAAATAATAAATACACGTTACACCTTATTTTTGGTGGGGCCCGGCCCCACTGGCCCTAATGACGGCCCGCCACTGGATCGGGTATACCCTACGGAAGACAGAGTCGAGTGTCACTAGACAATAATAATAATAGTAGCCGTCCATCGCAAATGATGACAACAGCCCCAGACTTTGCTGCTGCACCTCTCTGGTGTGTGCGGAGGTGACTGTAGAGTCCAATCCTAGAACACAATCCCTCCCCATACAGGTGGAGTATACATGATCAAGGTTAGACATGTGGATGTTGTGTGTTCTATTTTTTCACGCAGCTCGTTTTCTCTGTGTCTCAGCGGCACGACGATTCTCAGCTATGTGAACACCTCGTGTTTTTACACCGTCACATTTGGCGATCTTGCGCAAGGGATTCCCAGCATGTGGCAAGCACCTGGGTGGAACCCGCAAGGAAAACGAAAAAGAGGACGTGATAAACAGACCTGGAGACGAAGTCTTCTTGAGGAACTGAAGAGTGCTCGACTATCCTGTGAGACCATAAAGAAATAAAAGTGGCGAGCAACCGTTGAGGCCCTATACTCCACGAGGAGCAGAGAGGAATAAGCTGAGAGAGAAAACGTTTTTCATAGAAGCTGTTTACGCTAAAGCTATTCTACTCATTATCATGATTGTACATCTGATGTTAGGAATGTTCACAGATATTTGAATGGATGGATTACGCCTGCGTGTTGCCGGAGCCTACGGGGGAAGCAAAGAATAGTAACATTGCGACCTATAAGCATGCCGTAAGAGGCGACTGATGTAGGGACCTAGGGAAGCTACCCTAGTAAATCTTCTTCTTCTTCTACGTTCTCACTAGATTGGGATCTCGGATTATCTAATAAAGGCAGTCATCTACCTCAGAGTATCAGCCACGCCATACAGTCAGTGCCGGATTACGCCAGCACGGGGCCTGTAGCAAATTTTAGCGCGTGGCCCTAGGTTTTGTATGATAATAAATAATAAAACACAGCTTTTACAAACTTGTTTCGATTTAATGTGAGCAAATTTATATTCACTAGACAAATCAATTTCTCTAAGTAAACTATATTCAAAGTTCATTAAGGTGAGGTTATTTAGACGATCTTGTCCCATCATGTTCCTTAACTCCATTTTTATACGCTTTATTGTCGAAAGAGAACTTTCTCCGTTGCAGTTAGTAATCATCAAAGACAAGTAAATTCGTAAAACTATTTCTACATTTGGGAAACACGACTCTAATGAATTTTCCATTATGTTTATAAAATTGCACTTGAACAAACTGCACAAGTTCGTCGCCTAGGCTTTCTTCCAAATCCTCTTGATAAGAGCTGACAATATTTGAAGTTCATCTACCTTCATCTACTAGACAGTGATATGCGACTTCTGTATTTTCTGCTTCATTTCTTTGGATTCAGCACCATCACACACGACACTAACAAATTCAGACAGCTTGCTTGTTTTTGATATAACATCTTGGTTATTGTTTTCCTTTTCATCTCTGTCACATAGGCGCGGTGCCCCCAGAAGCGCGGGGCCCGTAGCATTTGCTACTCCTGCTACTAGGCTAATCCGGCGCTGCATACAGTTTGTCTTGGGCGCTAGTGTAAGTGGACCACCCCTTTCTGCTCAAGTCTGCACACTGGGGGCAGTTCTGTAGGATATAATTCCTATGATTTTTTTCCTCGTTTGTACCGACCTCTTCGAGCAGTAAGTTTTGGCCACCCTCATGATGGTAGGTCTGACATTCTTACTGCGTGGCTAAATCTCCGAGTCAGATTGGCGACCGTAGAATCCATTATCCCATTCCTCATCGTTACTGCTGCCCTCCATCTCTCAGTCGATGCTTCACAAGATCCAGAAGGACAGGTTTCGGTATGAGTGGATGTCGTCTATAGCAGTTTCTAACCTCCAGAGCTTACGTGGATCTATAGTCCTGGGAATGCGGCTGTTTGCGGTAATGAGAGAGCGGACATACTTTCCTCAACAGCATCGATTGTTGGGAAGTTGAAGATGAATAGTGGGGATATAAAAAAAAAACCCATTGGCCTTACGGGGATGGGAGCCCGCTCTCTATCCGTTCCTCCAGACGCACCACCAGTGGGAGGGAGTAATTTCTTCTTCAGCGATCTCTGGTCATGCGCTTAGTTTATTGTGGACCACAAACTGGGCAGTCAGCTTCAGATCTGGCAGGTTTCCCCAAAGCTTAGTTTTTAGGTCACTGGGTGCGGCCACATGTTGCTTCTCAGTTCACCCAGGAGAGGACAGTCTTGCAGGACAGGCTCCGGTGTATGTTTCGCCTGTTGACATTGGCAGAGAGTTGTGTGACTTATTCCTAGTCTATGTAAGTGTTTGTTGAGTCTGCAGTGTCCGGTACGTAGGCAAAATACGGACAGGAAAGAAAAAGGGGTTGGTAAATTTGCTCTTTGGCACTGCCATCCTTAGCCAAGACATCATCACTTTCATTGCCTGCAATGCCACAGTGAAATCTGATGTCTGATGAGCCTGTCCACATGACTGAACTGCCAATCTTGAATTTTGTATACATGTGGTTGCGGAGTCGATTGTGCCAGATGGAATCTACTGGAAGGAGTAACTTCTTCTTTGCGTTCGTTCTTTACGACCAATTTTAATCACCCTTTGTGATATGTTTGATCTTTGCCAAGAACGTGTATACATTGCACATTGGTTTGACAGGCCCCTAAACGCATAGTGTAAATTGTTTCGCGTGGATTTTTACAAAAGGATGATGGCACCACCCGTTCAGAAAGCAATGGCAAACTACTGAACGTAATAATGTCTAGAAAATCACAAACAGCGTTAAAATAAAGCTGGGGCTGATTTGCAAAAGTCCTGTAAAGGATATGCATCTAACTGAAACGCATAGACTTCTACACATTTAGGACATGTGCATCCGATTTCAGCCAAACCTCCTTGGTCACCTCTTACGAAATGCGTGGTAGGTAACAGTGGTTCTATTCTTTACACCCCAAATTTGGGCCCCGGTAACCACTCGGGCGAGAAGGAGTAACAAAGTTAAGAAAGAAAAAACAACGTAATCATGCACACATTTAATTGTCTCTATTTTATTATCATGGCCCATATTGTTCCGTTGTCTTCTCAAAATACTGCATTCAAAAAATCAGCTATAAAAAAGGGATTGTGTTATATATACAATGGGGGACGTTGTTACAGCGGACAACAACATATAAAATATAGGTACATACAAAGATATGAGTATTGTATGTGGTACACGTCAGCTGTATGATAGATGATATGAGCAGACTTCTATTTCATGAGCATGATTCGTAAAGTCGAATCAGGAATGGTGAGACGAAACTGGGTGGAGGTACTGGTACAGACAGTGATTAGAGAACTCACCTTGATTTTGTCCCTGGACACGCAGGAGTTAGGGGTAATGAACGAGCTGATAGATTGGCTGGCTTGGCTACAATATTATAAGAAGTTGCCATGGACTGAAATGACATTCTTCACGCATTGAGAGAATTTTTCCGAACAGAGGAGTTTCAGAGCTGTGAATCCCACTCGCTGACCAGATTGAGAGAGATGGGTACAGCCGGAACAGAACGACATACCAAATATGCAAAGAGATTGATTCTTCTTCTTCTTCGAACGCTCCATATCGACTACTTGTTAACCACTCTGTGTGATTTGTATGTGATCTGAGCCTAAGAGAGATTGTATGTTGTGCCATTTATGCACATACAAGTAGGCCAGCATATCCGATGTCTGTTATGCTTTTTATCTGCTAGGGTAGCTTCCCTAGGCCCCTACCTCAATTGCCTCTTATGACATGCCTTGTAGGTCACAGTGGTACTATTCTTTGCTTCCTTGCGGCCCCGGCACCACATGGGCGGAGAGATTGATTAATCAATGTTGAACTGGCGTGTTGGGCCGCTTGATTTGTTGAGGTGGAGATCGGAGTCCCTATAGATGTGTCTGGAGTGCTATGATGATAGTCCTCTGATAACTGATATGAGCAGAATAATCTGAGATGAAACCGCTCTCTGTCGACATATATACTAGTGAGATCTTTTGTGTAGATTTTCAATCAGATACCACATGCTGGGAATCCCTGGCGCAAGATCGCCAAATGTGGCGCTGTAACAACACAAGAGGAACCCGCATAGCTGAGAATCGTCGTGCCGCTGAGAGACAGAGAAAACGAGCTGTGCAAAAAGACAGAACACACAGCAGCCACATGTCTAACCTTGATCATGTATGCCCCACCTGTGGTAGGGGATTGTGTTCTAGGATTGGACTCTACAGTCACCTCCGCACACACACCAGAGAGGTACAGTAGCACACGTCTGAGGCTGTTGTCATCATCGCTTGTGATGGACTGCTATACCAGATCTTCAATATATCATTATATAACATAAGCAAATCTTTATAGAGGAGCGTCTGGCCGAATGAATTAGACCACGGCTCCCATGCAGGAAACCCATGTTCTATTCTTGGTAAGGTCAAGGATCTCTTCTGTTGTGGACATAAAAGAAAAATGCTAACCTGAACAGTTTCAGCGCGACTGCACTAGACATACATCCATTAATTTCTTCAGGCTCTCATCCCACACTGCCCTAAAATGCGCAATATCAGAGTTGCCAATGGATAGAGTTGACATTTTGAACGTCCTCATAGAGTGGTGCTGAGAGCCGCTGTAGCGTAGTTGTTAGTGAACTCGCTTCCAAGGCTGGTGGTCTGGGTTCGGGCTCCCGCAATGCGCGGTGAATTTTTTCCCGACCACGACGGCTCTCAGGTCGACCCAGCCTCAACTGGGTACCAGAACTGCTCTGGGAAAGTAAAGGCGGCCGGCGTGATGCTGACCACATCACCCATTCTGTGCCGACGGTTAATGAAAAATACAGGCCTAACACTGTATTGACCTACATACCACGAGGTATGAAAGGGTTTCTTTACTTTTTTTTTTTTTTTTATAAACTAGAGTGCGGAGCTGGGATTGAAGATTTTCATTAAACAACAGACACTAAACGGGATATATTAGTAGGCTCATCAATCAACATCGACTGGTATGGTAAGTCGCTGGACGCTGTTGGAGATATTGCGAAGGAGATCGGAGCATCTATGGACATGTCTGGAGTGTAATGAAGATATTGGAAACTGAAACTACAGGTGGTAATGACAGTTTAAAAAAATATGCAACTAACAGGTCTTTGGCAGGTCACAATTTCTAACTGATATCCCTTCAACATTTAATAAATCAATCAGGAATGACTGTGCTCATGTGGTGCCACGGCTCACAAGGGAAGCAAAGAGTAGTACCACTGTGACCTACAAGGCATGTCGTAAGAAGCGACTGAAGCAGGGGCATAGGGAAGCTACTCTAGTAAAAAAAAGCATTGCAGAAATTGGATGTGCTTGCCTACTTGTAGACGCATAACTAGCACAATGTACAATCGCATACTAGCACAATCGCTCTTAGGCTAAGATCGCATACAAATCACAAAGAGTGGTTTAACAAGATGTCGATATGGAGCGTTCAAGCAGCTTATGAATTAAGTGGGAATATTTTGGCTCTAGTGTATAAACCAGAGTTCTTAGAACATCCTGAGAGAGAGAGAAAAACAAAGACATCCTACAAGACCTGCATATCAAGGAGCATTGGCTCATAAATAACATTATGTCCCGGAAGATGAACAATATTTTGGCCATGTTAAACGTCACAGTGGTTTGGAGAGAACGGTATGGAAGGAATGGTTCCTGGAGTATGATGCAGGGTGACCAAGAGAAGGTGCAGCAGGGCATCAAAGAAACTTTTAATATGACCCTGAAAATGCGGAGAACTTGTAAGAATAAAGTTTTCAGCGGGCTGTGATGAAAGTGTTTTCCGTAAGGACATGATACTATGTATGTACCAATGAGCAAGATGAGGACACATGATGATGATGATAAATCAATATATTAGTCTCATATTCAAATTAACTAATATTAGTAAGCCGCCAGTGTGTTGCGGCTTAAAGGAAGCAAGAATAGTAACACTCGACCTACAAGGCATGTATACTGGCTTAGGGGCCTAGAGAACTCCTAATAAATAAAAAGCATCACAGAAATCGGATGTACTGGCCTACTTGTAGGCGCATAACTGGCACAATATACAATCGCTCTTAGGTTTGGATCACATACAAATCACAAAGAGTGGTTTAACTCTTAGTGGACCAGGAAAAAAGCCAAAATTTTACAAGCCATTTGTTTTGAATAAAACGCCCTTTAGTGGGCTCCTTGTCAAAAGCATCGCCCGCCTGCCCAGCGTGTTGTAGCATGTTGGACTGGGTACAACCCTTGCCACCCTGCTGGCAGAAAAAGCCACAGATTCCCCAGATTACGGTGTTCGTGGCACCGAACCGAAGGGTTACGATGTCCATGGCACTAAGCCGAAGAGCTGAAAGCTCAAGTGCTTCTGGATCGAAAAAAAGGCATCCAACCCAGAGCAACATAGTTCTGTGTTTAGTCCACAAGGAGTTACAAGTGGTCAATGTGGAGCGTTCGAAGAAGCTTATGAATAAAGTGGAAACATTTTGGCTCTAGCGTATGTACCAATGAGTAAGATGAGAACACATGATGATGATGATAATTCAATACGTTAGTCCCATATTTGAATTCAACTGATATATTAGTAAAAATAAATACATACACTGAATAATACAATGTTTGAGTTTCATGTTTGAATTAAATTAATACATTCATTTCAAAACATATATTTCATGAAAGCCTGTAGTCCCATATTGAATTCAATTGATAAATTACTTTTAATAATATAGTTTAAATAATAATAATAATTCCTCTTGTACTGTTCACATTACATAGGGCCTGCAAGTAATTTCTCCATACCGCTTTATACTGGGCAACTCTCTCAATCTCATCCATGGAACTGAAACCGATATTTCTTGCCCCTCTCACCAAAGTTCGTTTCAGGGTCTCCTTAGGACGACCTCTTTTTCTTGAACCCTTTGCATCCCACTTCAATGTCTGCTTTGATATTCGTTGATCATTTCTCCTCAAGTGTGCCCAAAGTATCTCCATCTTCTCTTTCTTATAACAGTTGTCACTAGTGTTGACCAGACATTTAAATAAATACAACGGTTTAAAAAAATGAAAATCGTGGCATATCCTTACAGGACAATGCCATCAATCACGTAAACAAGATGTTTATTTTCTAGGCATCACTTATACAGTTATAGTTTGCAATTGTTTTCTGAATGGCAAGGTCTATTTTTGAAATGAAAATCTAGGGGAAAGTAACCTAACAAATGCTTGCAGAAAACGGATGCAACAGGCCATAATGCCCATAATATGATGCAACGACCTCACAATGAGGAATGGGATGCAGTTCTTAGGTCCGAATCTGCCTCAGAGATTTAGTCACGCAGTAAGAATGTCAGACCTGCCATCATAAGAGTGGCCAAAACATACTGCGGGAAGAGGTTGGCACAAACAGGGAAGCAGAAATCATAGGAATTATATCCTACAGAACTGCCCCCAGTATGCAGACTTGAGAAGAAAGAGGTGACCCACTTACACTAGCATCCAAGACAAACTGTATGGCGTGGCTGATAATCTGAGGCAGACGGCTGCCTCTATTAGAGAATCCGAAATCCCAATCTAGTGAGAAAGCAGAAGAAATGAAAATCGTGGTATATCCTTTACAGGACGCCAGCATCAATCCCTGTAAGCGAGATGTTTATTTTCTAGGCGCCACATAAACGACCTGTAGTATATTATTGCTTTCTTGAGCAGTGAGGTTTATTTTTACTGCTCGTAAAAATGCAAATGAATCAAATTTGCTTCCAAACCTCGTGTGGGTGCCAGGTGAAGCAAAGAATAGTACTACTGAAACCTACAAGGCATGTTATAAGAGGCGACTGATGTAGGGGCCTAGGAAGCTACCTAGTAAATAAAAAGCATAGCAGAAATCAGATATGCTGGCCTACTTGTAGGCGCATAACTGGCACAACGTTCAAACACTCTTAGGTTTGGATCATATACAAATCACCCAGAGCGGTTAACAAGTGGTTGATATGGTGAGTTCAAAGAAGACTAATCGTTGATCAGGCATTTTTCTGATTTCCTCCTTCTCCTTAATCCATCTCACTTTACGTTAATTATTAATCATCTTCATTTCGTTTGCCCGCTATGAATTCAGACGTAGTCAGGGTGCCTAATATGGCACCTGGTTGATTTTTGTGTAAAGATTTGCTTTCCCTATCACAAGTATCCCTCGCCATTCAGGTGAGTCTTACTCTGACTTCAGTAGGTTCATTATTAATAAAAACAATAGTAAGACATCTGAGATGCCAACTCTTCCTCTGGTCAAAAACACAAACGATGAGGTTAGTGTTTCAGTATAGTGCATACAAAATAAAACAAGATTGCAAAAGTGGGAAGATCACGTTCGTGCAAGTGTTATGAAAACATGGTTTTCTTGAAACCTAATTAATATTGAAGTCGGCAGAGTAAAATGGGACGCCATTAATGTAGAGCACAGGCGCAATGGCTCCTTGTGGACTAAACGCCACACTGTGTGGCTTCGGGTTGGACGCCTTTTTACCAGAAGCCACACTAGAGGGCATTTTAATATTCTAAAAATAAATGGCTTGTAAAAACGTGAGTTTTGCCCTGGTCCACTAAGAGTTAAAAGAAATATAATACATTGATGATTCAATGTTTGAAATCTAATGATATATTTAGTCCCAACTTTAGAATTTGATGATACATTTGAAATCTAATGATATATTTAGTCTCAACTTTATAATTTGATATACATTTGAGAAAATTTTTATCATAATTTGATGATAATTTTAATGATATATTTAGTCCCAACTTTATAATTTGATGATACATTTGAAATCTAATGATATATTTAGTCCCAACTTTAGAATCTGATGATACAATGTATGGAATTTAATGATATATTTAGTCCCAACTTTAGAATTTGATGATACAATGTATAATTCAATGCTTGCAATCTAATGATAAAATTTGATGACTTCTTTGTACAAATGTAGGAATCGTATGAGCAAGAATTTAGCTATGGTGATGGAATCCTTAAGTCAGATCTCTCTAGGCGGGAGCAGGATAGGAAAACAACAATATCAATAAAACACACAGAAATATTATACCTTTCGATCTATAATCTACTATCTACTAGAGCAGCGGTTCCCAAACTTTGCATTACCACGAACCCCTTTTTAAATACAATTTGCTGCAGCGGACGCCAAACATTTCTATATATCAAAATCTTCTAGCAATGGAGTTATTATTACACCACACCAACAATCAAGCTGGCTCCAATTTCTCAGACTGCGGAAACTTCAAATGATCTTTCATTTTGTCCTGTCAGACATTTAGACTCCAGTCTGATCTGGGTCCTTTAATTTCGCAGCGGAACTAGTTTACCACTGTTTTTATACATATTTAAAAATATATTTTTCTGTTTCTTCTTCTTCTTCTTTCGATCACCCGCTATTAATTCAGACATAAAGTCATGACGCCTGGTATTGTGCTTCTGACTGACTTTTGCGTGGACCTATATTACCCTTTTACATGCATCCCTCAACCATATGGACAGCCTCGCCGACTTCCGAGGTACTTGAAGCTTAGATCCTTCAAGAGTGATCATTGCTGGAGACCTGATGTCCGTGTAACTCTTTCTCGGACAGTTATTTTTCTGTTTGAAATGTCAAATATCATATTTCTTCAAGTGCTTGAGGATCCCTCCTTGTGAATACCGTGAAGACCCCTGGGGCCCGCGGACTTAGTTTGGGAAACGCTGTACTAGAAACCTAAGCAATCAAACGAAATCATATTCGTTTAGTTGTGTGGTTGTTTGTGTGTAAGCAAGACAGGTTATGTACAGATAACAGACACATTTCTTGAACCTCGTACAGAAAAAGTCATGGTGAAATTATCAATAATTTCACTTCATATTTGAATACTTTGAGAATACAAATTACCAAAACACAGGATTCAAACCAGAGACATTTATTTCTTATTGTACTCATTACCTCGCCTTACAGCATGTGTGTTGCCAGGGTTCGCAAGGGCAGCAAAGAATGGTAACATTACCCCTCTAAAGTCGGAGAAGGCACACCTGTATGGCAAGGGGACACTGATAATAAGGAAAGAATGCCGTCACGCAAAAATCAGTCAGAAGCGCCCTACCAGGTGCCCTGACTACGCCTGAATTCATAGCGCGTGAACGCAAGAAGAAGTAACACTACAACCCCCAAGGCATGTCGTAAGAGAAGAATGAGGTAAGGGTCTAGGGAAGCTACCCTAGTAAATAAAAAGCGTAGCAGAAATTAGATCTGCTGGCCTACTTGTAGGCGCATAGCTGGCACAAAGTACAATTGCTCTTAGGCTCAGGTCCGCCTGTGTGTTGCCAGGACCCATAGGGGTAGCAAAGAATAGTAACATTGCGACCTACATGGCATGTCGTAAGAGGCGAATGAGGTAGGGGCCTAGGAAGCTACCCTAGTAAATAAAAAGCGTAGTAGAAATCAGATGTGCTGGCCTACTTTAGGCCTACAATCGCTCTTAGGCTCAGATCATATACAAATCACAAAGAGTGGTTTAACAAGTGGTCGATATGGAGCATTCGAAGAAGCCTAGCCCTACAGATGAGTGGTCTTAAGAGCGCAACCAGCAGCTTGTTCTCCTAAGGTAATGTTTTAAAAATGCTTGTCTGTAGAGCTAGACAATGTGTGCCGTAAGAAGTAAAAGTTTGTGGTTTGAAACCTGTGTTTGGTAATTTGTTTTGTTTCTGGAAGACTTCTACTTCTTCTTTTTCTTTAATCCTGTTTTGTATAACAGCATCAGGATATCAGGATAAGAAGAGATTTTTAGAACAGGCTTGCCCACCTGCCCATAAGCGCTTGGACGATGGTGTGACAAGCCCTCTGTGAATGGGTCAATTCACAGGCTGGCAGAAAAAGCCCCAGATTCTCCAGATTTATGATGTTCGTGGCACCAAACTGAAGAGTTACGATTTCCACGGCACCGAGCCGAAGAGCTGAAAGCTCAAGTGCTTCTGAATTGAAAAAAAAATTAAACAAATATAACAGGCTTTTGTGTGCGCTTCATAAACAGTTTTTTGTCACCTCTGTTATCTTTGAGGTCCACCTTTTGCATGGACAGCTTTTTGTTATGTATCCATTATATTGAAGTAAAATTGCTCTTTGAGGTGCACTGTCTGTTGGTAATCTGTTTATGTGGCTTAACCATTTAGTTTGTTGTTTCTTGATGAATACCTGTACACTGTCTATTTATTGATCATATTCATTGGCTCTGGGGTTCCCTAGGATTCTGAAAATTCCTTATTCTCATGTATACTTTGAGATGTCAACTTGAATATGTTCAAAGAATGTTGTGGTGTGTCTCATTTTGAGACTTGAATGTTCACTTGGAGGAACAATAATAAGAGAGGTCAGTGGGGCCTACGCGACAACCACAAGTAGTTTGACAATGGAGGTACGAGCGGTGATGTGGTTGGCATCTCATAATTACTCTAGCGTTTTTATACTCAAGTAACTCTATGAGTTTAATTCGTGAAGTCGAAACAGGGCTAGTGAAGACGAAACTGGGTGGAGTAACTGGTAGAGACAGAAATCACCTGTATTTCTATCGCTTGTCATACAGTAGTCAGGGGTAATGAATGAGCTGATAGATTGGCTGGCATGGTCACAATATCTGAGGGAGCTGCAATGGATCGAAATGACATTCTTAACGCATTGAGAAAGTCTTTCCGAACAGAGGAGTTTCAGGGTTGTGAATCCCACTCGCTGACCAGATTGAGAGAGATGGGTGCTGCCGGAAAAGAACGACATACCAAATATGCAAAGAGATTGATTCGCTGACCAGATTGAAAGAGAGGGATGTCGATATTGGTACAGTCAGAAATTACGACATATCAAATATGCAAAATATTGATTAATCCAAATCCAAATGGCATTTAGGACTACTGGAGCCTGGATTTGTTAGGCAGAACAGAACAACTAAGACATGTCCAGACTGATATGATGATAGTCCTCATATAATTGATAACTGTTGACATTCAGTCTTTACTATTCACTTTGAGAAGTCGAACTCAATAGCTAAAGAATCTAAAGCTGAAGGATTGACTTCATTGCACCAACCGCCGAGTGGTTACTGGGGTCCAAATTTGGGGTGTAAAGAATAGAACCACTGTTACCTGCCATGCATGTCGTAAGCGGCGACTAAGGATGTTTGGCTGAAATAGGATGCACATGTCCTAAACATGTAGAAGTCTATGCATTTAGGGGCCTACCAAACCAATGTGCAACGTATACACGTTCTTGGCAAAGATCAAACATATCACAAAGAGTGATAAAAATTGGTCGTAAAGTACGAACTCAAAGAAGAAGAAGATTGCACTGAGTTGTACTCCATATAGCTCGGTCCCTCTCCGCAGAAATGGCCCACCACCTGATGATAGTATTTCATAAAGTATGAACTTCATAGCTCCACAACAATTCTAGAAGTCTCTGGAAAACAAATGCATTTGTGAACAGAATGGGGTCCATATTCGAACCCACCAAAGAATGTAGTGGTCCACCTCACATTAAGACTTTCAATGTTAATAACTAATAAATCAAACTAAAGCAGCCAGCTCTAGGCTCTCAACATTGTCACAAAACTTTACACAAAATATTGTTCAAGATTCATTACAGCTCATGGTTCAGTATAGTTCAAGGTTCAATTAAGTTCAAAGGTTCAATTAAGTTCAAAGGTTCCTTTTGTTAAATAAACAACAACCCTCAATCAATCCAGTAATCAACTCATTCGCTTCGTGGTTTAATGCTGAGTTGTTGATCATCATGATGGTACACACAACTTTTTTTTATTGGTTGGTAAACAAGAATCATTCTATTGGCTGGTAAACAAGGCTCATTCTATTGGCTGGTATACAAGGTTCATTCTATTGGTTGGTAAACAATAATCATTCTATTGGCTGGTAAACAAGGCTCATTCTATTACGACTTATTCTATTGGTTGGTAAAATGGTCTTATTCTACTGGCTGGTAAACATGGCTCATTCTATTGGCTGGCATACAAGGTTCATTCTATTGGCTGGTAAACAGGTCTCATTCTATTGGTTGGTAAACATGAATTTAGAAAAGAACAGCCCAACAGGTATATTAGTAGGTTATCAATCAAAATCGAACACGTACAGTCAGTCGCTGGACACTGTTGGAGATATTGCGAAGGAGATCGGAGCACCTATGGACATGTCCTGAGTGCAGTGAAGAAACTCCAAATTGAAAGTGAAACATTATTTTGGCTGGTAGACAGGTCTCAATTTATTGCATTAAAAATACAATTAAATCTTAAGGCTTTCTGGCATTAAGTAACGGTATTTTACCGCAGTTAAATTTGTTTCCGACCACGTCACTTCATTATCTGGAGTATGGAGAAACATCAAACATAACCGCACACATTAAATTTCTCTCTCTCTCGGCTGAAATATCCCACTACATGTTAAAGTCCTGACTGAACTTGTTGGAACACTGAAGCACTGTTTAAACACATCCCTGAATATGAATGTTGTTGACACAGTCAATTTCTCTCTAGATTGAACAATTTTATCCCATGTTAAAGTTCAGACTTATTTTTCTTCTTGTTTGTCTGCTGTAATTTTAGGTGTAGTCATGGTGTCTAACATGGCAACTCTGACTTATTTTTGCGTGAAGGCTTGTTTTAATGACCCCCAAGTGTCCCTCACCGTTTTGGCAAGTCTTACTGTGACTTTTGATGGAATGAGAGGAAAGTCCACACTTATCATGTAGGGTGGAACATTGCCCTCAAAGTATTTCTCAATATGAAAACTGACACATGAAATATCTTTCTCAACTGTAAGATTTTATCGGCTATCAAAGTTCAGACTGTGAAGTTCAGAAAGTGAAGTTCAGACTGGAGTGCAGGCTGTGAAGTGCAGACTGTGAAGTCCAGACTGTAAAGTCCGGAGAGTGAAGTCTAGTACAAACTTCACCAATAATTCACAGCTCCATTAGTACAAACTTTGTCAATAATTCACAGCTTCATCAGTACAAACTTCACCAATAACTCACAGCTCTATCAGTACAAACTTCACCAATAACTCCAGCACCATCAGTACAAACTTCACCAATATTATAATAATTCCAGTTCCATCAGTACAAACTTCACCAATAATATGGCAGTAATTCACAGTTACATCAGTACAAACTTCACCAATAATCAAGGCAGTAATTCACAGTTACAGTCAGAACCAAACCAGGCATATTTACTTGGTTTGTCATTTTGAAAAAATATTCACGGACAGAAAATATATAATGAATTAAAAGAAAATAATTATAGCCTGTACGATACTAACGTATTGCCTACCGCATCAAAATACGCTGAGGCTGAAGTAATATTTTTCCCTTTTCCTCTACGCAGGTGTATGTGCAACTTAAGGTGGGGTTTTCTTACGTTCCGAACCAAATTTAATACAACCTACGCCCGTGTGTTATCGAGGCCCGAAAGGGAAGCAAAGAATAGTAACACTGCGACCTACAAATAATGGCGTGAGGCGACTGAGGTAGGGGCCTAGGGAAGCTATCCTAGTAAATAAATAGCGCTGCAGAAATCGGATGTGCTGGCCTACTTGTAGGCGCATAACTGGCACAGCGCACAATCACTCTTAGGCTCAGATTACATACTGTACGAGTAGTTACCGGGGCCCAAATTGGGGTGTAAAGAAAAGAACCACTGTTACCTGTCATGCATGTCGTAAGAGGCGACTAAGGAGGTTGGGCGTGGGCTAGCTACCCCACACCGTAAAAACACTACATGGCTACAGAACGGAGAGCGAACCGAGTAAACGCTGGCTGAAGCCGGACACTCGCAAGGATAAGCACCAGAGCTCCAAATGGTGCTGAAGATGTGAGTAAACACATCAATGCTAAGGCTGCATGAATCAGATTTCCACATAATAGAATTTATGGGGAGATCTGGTACATTGGTCTGGGCGGTGATCACGAGAGAGATCACATACAAACCACACAGAACGGTCAACAAGTGGTTGATATGGAGCGTTAGAAAAGACAGAATATATTTTTCCAAAAATATTTTAAAAAAAAATCTATCAGGAATTTATGAAGTGGCGGCTTGTCATTAAAGGCCACTGGGGCCGGGCCCCACCAAAAATAATGTCTAGCGTGAATTTATTATTTTATAAATTCTTCTTCTTTGCGTCGTCTTTACGACCAATTTTAATCACTCCCTGTGATATGTTTGATCTTTGCCAAGAACGTATATACGTTGCACATTGGTTTGGTAGGCCCCTAAACGCATAGACTTCTACACGCTTAGGACACATGCATCCGATTTCAGCCAAACCTCCTTAGTCGCTCTTACGACATGTGTGGCAGGTAACAGTGATTCTATTCTTTACACCCCTAATTTGGGCCCTGGTAACCACTCAGGCGCTTTATAAATTAAAACATAACAACCCCAAACCATGATTTTTCCGAAAATGTGTGTCTGGCCCCACCAACAAAATGATCACGAGCCACCACTGAATTTATATATCAATGGATTAGAGCGTGGCTCACATGCGAGAGATCTGTGCTCAATTCACGGCAAGGCCAAGGACTTTTTTCTGTTGTGGGTGTAAATACAAATTCCTAACCTGAACAGCTTCGCTGCGACTGCACTAGCCCATGCGGCTATTAAATTCCTCTCAGGCTCTCGTCCCATCTGTCCTACACTGCCCTAAAAAGCGGTACTATAGGCAGTAACAACAGTGTTTTTTTATCAATGAGTGAAAAACATTGCATATCCTTTATAGGACGTCACAATCAACCAAAGTAAATGAGTCGTTGAGTTTCTAGGCACCACTTATATGTTCAGTAGTTTACCATTGCTTTCTATTATTTACTGTTCGTAAAAATACACTGGCACAAATTTGCTTCCAAACGACCCGTCACAGAGTTTGAACCACTTGGTGTCGGGAAGTTCACTACCAGAGTTTGAACCAGGCCCTCTTTGGTTGTGATCGAGCTCACTACCAGAGTTTGAACCAGGCCCTCTTTGGTTGTGATCGAGCTCACTACCAGAGTTTGAACCAGGCCCTCTTTGGTTGTGATCGAGCTCACTACCAGAGTTTGAACCAGGCCCTCTTTGGTTGTGATCGAGCTCACTACCGTTGCCAGGCCCCATATTTATATATTTCACTAAAACATTTGAACTGCCCTAGAGTATTGAACTTGTACTTCTACTAGTTTAGAACAAATTGAGACAACTGGTAAAATCGAGGGTAGACAAGACAGAGGAAGACAAAGAGAGAAAATTTTGGATAGCCAGACTTCATGGCATGGTAGAGCGTCAACATCTGAGTTGATAGCAAACACCAAAGACAGAGATTTGTGGAGATCCATGATCGCCTACGCCAGCCGGCATGACACCTGATGACGATTTCTACTGTGTAGTCATGGTGGCGGACAAGACGATATTCATGTCAAAAATTCATGCACGAAAGGGTTAATGGAAAAAAATGCTGAATTTATTCCTGAGTGGTGAAGATTTATCAAATGACAAATTTGTGCAAGTGAGAGAAAACAAATAACCAAAACGGGCATCAGTGTGGTTTGGCTAGCAGTCTTTTCACTGCATAAACAATCTGGCACACATACGACTGTAAATGGTTTAGTTGGTTAGAATGTTTGCTCATCATCACACTGGTCAGTCTGATGTCCAAATGCTGCAGAAAGATGAAAAAAACAACAAATAAGAGCAAAATACATCATATACAAGAAATATTACTACTGCCTTGTAGTTTGATTGGGGACAATCAAAGTCTAGCGGAACAAACCATACACAAAATACATCATATGCAAGAAATATTACTACTACTTTGTAGTTTGATTAGGGACAATCAAAGCCTAGCGGAACAAACCATACACAAAATACATCATATGCAAGAAATATTACTACTACTTTGTAGTTTGATTAGGGACAATCAAAGCCTAGCGGAACAAACCATACACAAAATACATCATATGCAAGAAATATTACTACTGCATTGTAGTTTGATTGGGGACAATCAAAGTCTAGCGGAACAAACCATACACAAAACTGGATGGCAGGCAAACCAAGTAGTCCACACAAAAAAAGACTGGTAACATGGGCAGATGACGCTCAACAACCCGGGAGGGAGGGTTGTCTAAGGGTCACTACCCTAAAAGAAAATAGCAACCTGCTGCCTTGCAGGTCAGCTGGGGACAACCAAAGGCTAACGGAGAGTGAACCCAGTAAACGCTGGCTAAAACCGGACACATCGCCGAAGATAAGCACCAGAGCTCCAAATGGCGTTGAAGATGTGACGAACCACACCAATGCTAAGGCTGCATGAATCAGATTTCCACATGAATGAGATTTATGGGAGATCTGGTACACCAGTCTAAGTGGTGATCGCGAGAGAGATATGCAAGAAATATTATTATTGAAACAGGAAGACTACAGTAAAACTATCTTTTTCTGCTTTGAACACCCCATATTGACCACCCGTGAAACCACTCCTTGTGATTTGTATGTGATCTGAGCCTAAGAGCGATTGTACGTTGCGCCAGTTATGAGCCTACATCCAATTTCTGCGATGCTTTTTATTTACTAGGGTAGCTTCACTAGGCTCCTACCTCAGTCGCCTCTTACGACATGCCTTGTAGATTCCAATGTTACTTCTTCTTGCGTTGTTCTTTATGACCAATTTTAATCACTCTTTGTGATACGCTTGATCTTTGCCAAGAACGTGTATACATTGCACATTGGTTTGGTAGGCCCCTAGATGCATAGACTTCTACACATGTAGGACATGTGCATCCGATTTCAGTCAAACCTCCTTAGTCGCCTCTTATGACATTCGTGGCAGGTAACAGTGGTTCTATTCTTTACACCCCAAATTTGGGCCCCAGTAACCACTTGGGCGTTTCCAGTGTTACTATTCTTTGCTCCCCTCGAGGGCCCAGGCAACACACAGGTGAAACAATGTTCAATTTCCATGATTCACTGCCATTGATTCAATATTAAGTATTAACTCAATTGTTCATTTGAGGCTCATCTTCATCACACATGTCCATAACTGCTTCGATCTCATCCCAAACATGCATTTCAGTGTGCTTAGACAAACAACTTCCGTGCCCGCAAATTTGTCTGCTCATTCATTTCCCATGACTCCGTACCATGAGAACGAAAATGAAGGTTAATTTCTGACCCCTTTTTTAATAGATAGGCGGCAGAAAAGCAACAACGGACATCCCTTGTGGCAGCTTGATGTGTCAAACGGGACATGAAGAGAATATGGATAGTATCAGGCATAAAAATATAATCCAGTTATCCAAGGGATACAAAGCAAAGGCCAGCCACGCAAAAGGTGGACCTCAGAGATCAAAAGGTGGAACAGAGTCGACGAAAGACATTGTTTATGAAGCGCACACAAAAGCCTGTTCTAGAAATCTCTTCTTATCCTGGACGCTGTCAGACAAAACGGGACTGGAGACAAGAAAAGAGGCATAAAAATGTGTGCATGAACACTGTTTGACAGTCACAAACTGTAAGAAGGAACAACTTTTGCATACATCGAAGTATATACAGTGTTAGGTCCGTAATTTCCATTGACCTCGGCACACGATGGGTGATGTGGCCTTTACTTCCCAGTGCATTTACTTGTACCCGACTGAGGTTGGGTCAACCTGAGAGCCGCTATGTTCAGAAAACTATTTCACGCCCACTGTGGAATTGAACCCGGACCACTAGTCTAAGAAGCAACAACAAACTTTGAGGCTTGACTTATTCCTCTCCGCTCCTGGTGGAGTATAGGGCCTCAACAGTTGTTCACTCCTTTTCTCAGTCTCTGGCTGTTGTCTTTATGGTCTCCCAGGATAGTAGTGCACTCTTCAGTTCCTCAAGAAAACTTTGTCTCTAGATCTGTTTAGGGCATCCTCTTTTTCATTTGCCTTGCTGGTTCCACTCAATTGCTTGTCTAGTGACACTCGACTGTGTCTTCCGTAGGGTATGCCCGATCATCTCCATTTTCTCCTCTTAATCTGGGTCATCATGGGTTCTTGTCCGGTTCTTATCCAAAGTCTGTGTTTGCAACTCTGTTGTCATACCATCTCAGTCTGAGAATCCGATGAAGACCTCCGGTGATGGCAGTGGATTTCCACACTGTGTGCAGGATAGCAAAGGCTTGTCGGGCTTTCCTACTGCTTTAAGTATTTCACAAATATACCCGATGACACAAAGTATGTATCTCTCTCTTGCGTTCCAGACAAAGTAGGTATGAAAATGCTGTTGATCATCTTTCACAGGCAGCTAAGCAACAGATGATCAACATCATTTTCATACTTACTTTGTGTTACCAGAGCCAAACATGGACAATGAGTAAAGCGCAGTCACAAAAAATAACTACATGTGAAATGTGTTGCCTGCGAAAAGTTACCAACAACACCAGAAATGACAGAGCCACCAACATCAGCATAAAAAAGAAAGATGGAACAGAACCTTGCTTGAATTACATTAAGAAACAAAGAATGAAGTGGTTTGGCCACTTAATAAGAATGCATACAGACTCCACAGTATACAGAGTCTTCTACAACAGAACAACAGGAAAGAAGGCGAGAGGAAGACCCCGAAAAAGATGATTAGATGGAATAGCGGAATCTTGTTAAAGAGCAAAAATAACAATCACCCAAGCCACCAGAACAGCGCAAGACAAAAACAGAAAACCATGACAGTGGACAACAACCCGGTAACAGTGTGACGACAAAGAAGACTCACCTTCACAAATGTCACAGTATGGCCGCGTACTCTTGCGGTCACCATGGTGACGACTGGGTTCTGGACTGTTGGACATGGCTTGCTTGGGGCAGTCTTCAGTATCATGGAGGTCAAAGACATCACAGATATCACAGAATAAGCGAGGAGGAGCACGAGGTCGGGTTGGTTTTCTGTACAGAATAAATAAAATAGGTTCATTTTTTGTGATATTTGAAATATAACTGAACAGATGGTGAAAGTATAATAATAATTCCTCTCGTATCATTATACGTTACATAGGACCTGCGAGAAATTTCTCCATACCGCTCTATCCTGGGCAACTTGCTCAATCTCCTCCATGGAACTGAGACCGATATTTCTTGCCTCTCTCAGCAAAGTTTGTTTCAGGGTCTCCTTAGGTCGTCCTCTCTTTCTTAAACTCTTTGCTTCCAACTTCAGTGCCTGCTTTGATATTCGTTGATCATTTCTTCTCAAGGTGTGCCCAACATATCTCCATCTTCTCTTTCTTATAACAGTTGTCACTAGTGGTTGACCAGACAATGACCCTGATTTCATCACTTCTCCTGAATTTGTTCCATTTTATATTCATTATTTTTCGCAGACATCTATTTTCAAATGCATTTAACTTGCTTTCTATATCTTTAGTCATTTTCCAACTCTCGCTGGCATATGTTAGGATTGATACAACATTTGAATTGAAAATTCTTAATTTAGTTTTAAAACTATATAACTTGTAGTTCCATATTTTATTTAGACTTTTAAAAGTTGATGTTGCTTTGCCAATTCGTATCATAATTTCTTTTTAACATTTAGCCAAACTGAAATCAAGAGGTTAAAAAGTTTTCGCTTGAAATATCTTCATTGCACCTCGAACATGTCCATAGGTGCTTCGATCTCTTTCCCAATATCTCCGACAACCTCCAGCGACTTCTTCTTTGAAAGCTCCATATCAAACACTTGTTAACCACTTTTTGTAATCTGTATGTGATCTGAGTCCAAGAGCAATTGTATGTTGTGAAAGTTATGCGCCTACAAGTAGGCCAGCACATCCAATTTCTGCTGCATTTTTATTTACTAGGGTAGCATCCCTAGGTCCTACATCAGTCGTCTCTTACAACATGCATTATAGGTCGCAGTGGTACTATTGTTTGATCCCCTTGCGGGCTCTGGCAACACACAGGTGGTCACATGCACCAACATCAAAGTCAACTGAATGGCATGGCTGACAACATGAAGCAGACAGCAGCTTTTATCAGAAAATTTGGAATCCAAATTTAGAGAGACAGCACAAGAAGAAGTACATAGAAGATGAGTAGGCTCATCAATCAACATTGAACTGGTATGGTTAGTCGTTGGACGCTGTTGGAGATATTGTGAAAGAGACCAGAGTACTTATGGGCATGTACGGGAGTATCTGTGGCTAAGTAGTTAAGTCCTTGCATTGTGAGTCGAAGGTTGTGGGTTCAAATCTGGACCACACCTCTCTGTTCACGGTAGCATTTTTTTCTAGAGACCCCTAGGATTGTTGCAGGAGCTACAAGTTCGTTCTTTTTATAATACTCTTGGCAGGTGGTGTGCCATTTCTGCGGAGAGAGTCGAGCCATATGTGGTAACAACCTGGTGCAATGGAGTCAATCCTTCAGCTTCATCATCAACGCTCTAAGAGAAAACATGCGCTCTGAAGATTTCATCGAAGAAGATAAAGGATATTCTCTATTTTGGTTGCACAAGTTATGCATGTCGATAGGTGTGGCAAGACGAGTAAGCCATGAGAGAAACCACAGTAGGTACATCAACCAACACAGAACGGGAGTTGTTAGCCTAAACACACTGAAATACATGCTTGGGAGGAGATCGGAGCAATTATGAACATGTCCGATGAAGATGATTCTCAAATCTAGAACTATGAGAGAAACCACAGTAGGTACATCAACCAACACAGAACGAGAGTTGTTAGCCTAAACACACTGAAATTCATGATTGGGAGGAGATTGGAGCAATTATGAACATGTCTGATGAAGACGATCCTTAAATGTAAAACTATGAGAGAAACCCCAGTATGATACATCAATCCACACAGAACGAGAGTTGTTAGCCTAAACACACTGAAATACATGCTTGGGAGGAGGTTGGAGCAATTATGGACATGTCCGATGTGCGATGAAGATGAACCTCAAATGTACAATGAACTCACTCTAAAGCTTCATTAGCTTCTCCATTGGTGTGGATACCAGAGTCTTCCATGGCAGAAAGCCTCTGCTGCAACTGCTGACACTTGTTCTGTAGTTCAACTATCACAGAGTTCAGAAAATCCACCTGTCTGGTAGCCAGGTCTGCCTCTTCTTTAAGCTGTGAGTATGCTGAACTCTCTGTAGAATGGATAAGCATGTGCAGGTATAAGTACACCTCAATTTTAAAACTATAACTTGTAAAGATTGGTTCATCATCAAATAGCTTGTCCTGAGCAGAGCTTTGCCACTTTAACTATCTATCTATATCCTCTTCGTGTTCTGATTGACACATAAGGCTTCCACAAGAGACTTCCACTGTTGCTGTTCTGCTGCCTTTCTACCAACCATCTCCCCCATCAGGCTATACTCCCAATTTCTCTCCCAGTTCCTTTCCTTTATCAGATTTCCAGTCATTAAAGAGTCCCCAAAAACATTAAAGTCAGTAATGCCGACCACTAACAAACAGCAGATCTACCCACTAATAGGAGAGAGAGAGCAGGACAACAGCAGGTGGAACAAGAGATAAGGGACAGAAGGTGGCGATGAATAGGAACTACACTCTTCTTCTTCTTTGCGATCACTATTTTGATGATTATACCATTAGACGCGTTCTTGTGATGAAGTCGACTATTGTCTGGAGCTCATCTCTGGTGCCATGTAGTTTTGAATGTAGTGTTGTGTTGTAGGGGCAGCATTCCTTTCTAGGGAGGATATACAGGGACAGTCTTGCAGGACATGTTCTGTGGGTTGTTCAGCGGTGCCACAGGGGCACAGAGGGGATAGGGACAAACGTAGCCTGTGTAGGTGTTTGTTCAGTCTGTTATGACCTATCCTGAGTCGGAAGATGATAGTCTGTCCTTGTCTGTCAAGTGTGTGGTAGTCATCGTTGGATGGTTTAGGGAACCAGCCTTGGATAGGAGGGCTTGGAAAAACCATGGTTGTGGATGTATGCCTCCATAGGGGTGAAGGGTGACGAAAAATATCTAAACTAAACAAAACTTAGTTAGTCTTTCCTCTTGGGCCTGTGGGCGGCGCATAGGGCAGAGGTCATAGCTCTCCATGTCTCGCGGTTCGTTGCTATTTGTTTTAAGTCTTTAATGTTTACTAGGCCCATCGTTGAGCCTTCTCTGGTGATGGTTCTACGCTGAGTCTCTCTTGGTCTTCCTCGTTTTCTTTTTCCCTCTGGTGTCCATATGAGGGATTGGTAGGGGAGTCTTCTCTCATCCATTCTAAGTGTGTGGCCGATGTAGTTCAGCGGCGCTTTCTTATAAAATTTGATACATGTTCTTGCTTGGTCTCTTGTCTTATTTGTGTATTGGGTCTGAAATCTGACCATTTGAGGTTCAGTATTCTTCTAAGACATTTATTCTCAAAGTTATCTAATTTTCTTTCTAGAGCTTTTGTTGCTTTCCAACTCTCGCATCCATAAGTTAATACTGGAATCACACAAGAGTTAAAGATCTTTAATTTTAAGTGCTTGCTGAGTGAATTGGACTTCCATATATTTGACAATTTGTTAAAAGCACTTGATGCCAATGCGATTCTGTGTGGAATTTCTGGCGCTGTATCCCCGTAGATGACATCATACTCCCTAGGTATGTAAACAAAACTACATTCTATTATTTGATGTACATCGCAGAACGGCAGGGCCTGAGAGGTTATTGTTATTGGTTACTGAACTGACGTCACAGCACTCCAGGCGTTCATAGGTGTTCATCCTCCCCCAACAGATGTTGAAGGGTATGAATACTGATGGTTCCTGTGGCTCGCTGGTTAAACTGACGCTCTTCTCCTCAGGCATGCCTCTACCCATCTGACTGATCGGCTGTTGTGTTTCTAATGCCCTCTGCTGCCTCCTTCCTGGCATTGCCCAGTTCAGTTTCTAAGGACCTATGTCGCCCAGGGGATGAAGGGTAAAGAAGAAGATTTACCCACCTGATTGATCCGCTGCTGTATTTCTAATGACCACTACTGCCTCCTTCCTGGCATTGTCCAGCTTGAGCTTCTAAGGACCTGTGCCTCCCTAGGGGTGAAGGGTGAAGGAAGAAGAAGAACTACCCACCTGATTGATCCACTGCTGCATTTCTAATGACCTCTTCTGCCTCCTTCCTGGCCTTGTCCAGCTCAGCTTCTAACTGGCTAACCTTGTTCTCTAGGGATACTTTCTTTCGCTGTAGATCATCATGTGAAGATTGCAATGTCTGTACCTCTGACTGTAGCTGACTGGCCTGAAATATGAAACTTATATCAAGAATGGCATTGCTGACAAATGACGGGAATGCTATAAAAGAAATTAAAAGAAGGCTGAGAATTGCTTTGCAAAAACTAAAAGAAGTAACTAACCTATGGAAGGGAACTGACATAAGAACAAAATCAAGTGTTTAAGAGCCTACATTTTTCCCTTGGCAACATATGGTTGTGAGACATGGACCATTGACAAAGCGGCGGAGAAGATCATTAATGCCTTTGAATGCAAATGCTACAGAAGAGTACTTAGAATATCATGGACAGAGAAAAAACAAATGCTTCTGTTCTGCAACAGCTTGATATTAAAGAGAGTTGGCTATTAAAGAGCATAACATCAAGGAAAATTAAATATTTCGAACACATCGAACGACATGAGTACCTAGAGAAGATAATTTTGGATGGAATGGTGCCTGAAAGAAGAATGAGAAGAAGACCTAGAAGACGATGGGTGCAAGATGTCATTGACGATCTGAGAATGACAGCTGCTGACGCCGGTCAACTTTCCCAGAACAGAGTTTTTCAGGACTGCTGTCATGGAGCCAAGTTCCGGAAGGGACAAGCTACTTGATGATGATGATGAAACCAATAACCAATACAGTGGATATCTCACATGGGTCTAAAAAAAAGGGTCTAAAACGAAAGATTGCCTTCACTGCAACGGTCTTCTCTGTGACCTCTAGAGATTTTTCTGTACGTTTATTAATTACAAATGACTTGCATCCATTGTACTGGTTCTTCTTCTTCTTCAAACGCTCCATATCGACCACTTGTTAAACCACTCTTTGTGATATGTATGTGGTTTGAGTCTAAGAGAGAGAGCAATTGTATGTTGTGCCAATTATGCCATTAAAATAAGGTCAGAATATTCTATTTCTGTTGCACTTTTTATTTACTAGGGTTCACCCGTATGCTACCAAAGCCCTCAAGGGAAGCAAAGAATAGTATCACTGCTACCTACAAGGCATGCCTAAATGGCGACTGATGTAGGACCTAGGGAAGCTACCCAGTAAATAAAAAGCATAGTAGAAATCTACTTGTAGGGGCATAAATGGCACAACATACAATCGCTCTTAGGCTTGGATCACATACAAATCACAAAGAGTGGTTAACAAGTGTTCGATATGGAGCGTTCAAAGAAGAAGAAGAAGATTTACTAGGGTAGCTTCCTAGACCCCTACCTCAGTTGCCTCTTACAACATACCTTGTAAGTAGCAGTGTTACTATTCTTTGCTCCCCTTGTGGTTCCGGTAACATAACACCGCTCTAAAAATGATATTACATGCAGTAACGATAGTATGTTTTGTAATTATCCGATGTTATGAGTTGCAAAGTATTGAAATTGATCGACAACCATATTGATACGATTAACAAGCCTGCCTGCCCAGCATGTTCATAGCGCATTGGACGATGGGTGACAAGCACCCTGTGAGTGCGGTTCAATTGCGCGGACTGGCAGAAAAGCCACAGGTTCTCCAGATTTACGGTGTTCGTGGCACCAAACCGAAGGATTACGATGTCCATGGCACCGAGCAGAAGAGCTAAAAGCTCAAGTGCTTCTGGATCGGAAAAAACAAAAAAAGAAACGATTAACAAGAAACGTCTGTGTAAAGAAGATCAAACAAGAAATGAGTCTTACCCTTTGAGATTCCGTCTCGACTTCTTTGATGAAGCTTCTGCACCTGAGGAATAATCAACTTAGTAAAATATCTCAATAAAGAAGACAGCATCAAAACTATATTCTCGTCCGCCGTGTGGTACCGGGGCCGACAAAGGAAGCAAAGAATAGTACCACTGCAACCTACAAGGCATGTCGTAAGAGGCGACTTATGTAGGACCTAGGGAAGCTACCTAGTAAATAAAAAGCATCGCAGAAATCGGATATGCTAGCCTACTTGTAGGCGCATAACTGGTACAACGTATAATCGCTCTTAGGCTCTGATCACATACAAATCACACATAGTGGTTAACAAGTGGTTGATATGAAGCGTTCGAAGAAGAAGATATTCTACTTCTTCTTCACCCTTTGTCCCTAGGGAGGCATATGTCCACAGCCAAGGCTTTCAAAGCCCACATAACCAAGGCAATCTTTACCAGATTTCTACACTCTTTCCCCATTTTCTTGCATTCCGTCTCCATGTCTTCCTGGGTCTTTCCCTACCTCTATTGCCCTGGGGGTATCATCGAAGAGCCTGTTTTATGAGGCTGTTAGGGGGTTTCCTCATTGCGTGTCCTACCCTTTGCCATCTTCTGCCCCTCATCTCTTGTTCCACCTACCGTTGTCCTGCTCTATCCCACAGTTCCCTGAACAAAACTATATAATACTTATAATAGTCAAACCATTCAGCTTCCTCTGGAAGACAAATACTAACCAAACATTCAACATTTCTATAAAGCTTAAAGATAAATTGCTAGCAATCAGTCAAATTTCTATAAAGCTTAAAGATAAATTGCTAGCAATCAGTCAAATTTCTATAAAGCTTAAAGATAAATTGCTAGCAATCAGTCAAATTTCTATAAAGCTTAAAGATAAATTGCTAGCAATCGGTCAAATTTCTATAAAGCTTAAAGATAAATTGCTAGCAATCAGTCAAATTTCTATAACGCTTAAAGATAAATTGCTAGCAATCAGTCAAATTTCTATAAAGCTTAAAGATAAATTGCTAGCAATCGGTCAAATTTCTATAAAACTTAAAGATAAATTGCTAGCAATCAGTCAAATTTCTATAACGCTTAAAGATAAATTGCTAGCAATCAGTCAAATGTCTATAAAGCTTAAAGATAAATTGCTAGCAATCAGTCAAATGTCTATAAAGCTTAAAGATAAATTGCTAGCAATCAGTCAAATTTCTATAAAGCTTAAAGATAAATTGCTAGCAATCGGTCAAATTTCTATAAAGCTTAAAGATAAATTGCTAGCAATCAGTCACATTTCTATAAAGCTTAAAGATAAATTGCTAGCAATCAGTCAAATTTCTATAAAGCTTAAAGATAAATTGCTAGCAATCGGTCAAATGTCTATAAAGCTTAAAGATAAATTGCTAGCAATCAGTCAAATTTCTATAAAGCTTAAAGATAAATTGTTAGCAATCGGTCAAATTTCTATAAAGCTTAAAGATAAATTGTTAGCAATCGGTCAAATGTCTATAAAGCTTAAAGATAAATTGTTAGCAATCGGTCAAATTTCTATAAAGCTTAAAGATAAATTGCTAGCAATCGGTCAAATTTCTATAAAGCTTAAAGATAAATTGCTAGCAATCAGTCAAATTTCTATAAAGCTTAAAGATAAATTGCTAGCAATCAGTCAAATGTCTATAAAGCTTAAAGATAAATTGCTAGCAATCGGTCAAATTTCTATAAAGCTTAAAGATAAATTGCTAGCAATCGGTCAAATTTCTATAAAGCTTAAAGATAAATTGCTAGCAATCGGTCAAATTTCTATAAAGCTTAAAGATAAATTGTTAGCAATCGGTCAAATTTCTATAAAGATTAAAGATAAATTGCTAGCAATCAGTCAAATTTCTATAAAGCTTAAAGATAAATTGCTAGCAATCGGTCAAATTTCTATAAAGCTTAAAGATAAATTGCTAGCATTCAGTCACATTTCTATAAAGCTTAAGGGGATTCGGTCTTGAAAATCAAGAAGCTATTTTCGTTGTTTTCATATTAATATAAAATTTGTATAAGCATTTTTAAAGAGTATGACTTAGAATAGTAGAAAAAAATTAGTTTAAAAAAATGTCAATGCGTTGCCATGGAAACAATACAAAATGCGCAAGCACAATTTCAAATCCCTAAGGCTCTGAAGTTAATGAATATAAATGAATTCTGTTTTCACTCTAAGGTGAGCAAGTGTAATATCTACAAAATTACACATCCTTTTTAGGATATATTAAATATTTAATTTTTATTAATTTTGGGTAAAGATTCCTCAAAATTTGGTCAAAAAAGCTATTTTTGGGGTGTGTTTATACAAAAATTAATAAAATGTAATATTTAATATATCCTAAAAAGGATGTGTAATTTTGTAGATATTACACTTGCTCACCTTAGAGTGAAAACAGAATTCATTTATATTCATTAACTTTAGAGCCTTAGGGATTTGAAATTTTGTGCTTACATGCTTTGTATTGTTTCCATGGCAACGCTGCTGACATTTTTTAAACTAATTTTTTTCTACTATTCTAAGTCATAATCGTTCAAAATTGTTATACAAATTCTACATTAATACCAAAGCAACGAAAAAGTTTCAAGACCAGAATCCCCTAAGATAAATTGCTAGCAATCGGTCAAATTTCTATAAAGCTTAAAGATAAATTGCTAGCATTCAGTCACATTTCTATAAAGCTTAAAGATAAATTGCTAGCAATCGGTCAAATTTCTATAAAGCTTAAAGATAAATTGCTAGCATTCAGTCACATTTATATAAAGCTTAAAGATAAATTGCTAGCATTCAGTCACATTTCTATAAAGCTTAAAGATAAATTGCTAGCAATCGGTCAAATTTCTATAAAGCTTAAAGATAAATTGCTAGCATTCAGTCACATTTCTATAAAGCTTAAAGATAAATTGCTAGCAATTGGTCAAATTTCTATAAAGCTTAAAGATAAATTGCTAGCATTCAGTCAAATTTCTATAAAGCTTAAAGATAAATTGTTAGCAATCGGTCAAATTTCTATAAAGCTTAAAGATAAATTGGTATCTTCTTCTTTGAATGATCCATATCTGCCACTAGTTAACCACTCTTTGTGATTTGTATGTGATCTGAGTCTAAGAACGATTGTACATTGTTCCAGTTATGCGCCTACAAGTAGGCCAGCATATCCAATTTCTGCAAGCTCTTTATTCACTATAGTTCGTTCCAAAATTCGTGGTCAGAAATTCTTGATTTTTGACAGAAATTTTGATTTTGCATTTTATAGGTAACAGTGACGACGTTCCAAAAGTATTATTTGCCCACCCAAACCTTTAGTTCTGTAAGAATTGAAATAAGGTTATTACTAAATTTACCGCGATGTTGATCTGGTATACTTGTCGAAATTTTACAGTACGATTGTCAAGTTTGTTTATAACTAAGCATTTCCGTGTTCCAAATGCAATTCAGTGCACGTCAAAATCTTTTAATCAGTTCACAATGTTTCCTACCGACTGTCATTGGCGTATGTACGCAACATTTACTTTCATTTATAGAAGTGGAAGGTATCATTTGTTCACTATGGATCTTTCTTTTACAATATGTAATAGGAATACGCCTTTGCATTCATTCGCCACCATTTTGTGTATTACTGTAAGTTCTAAACTTTGATGATCATTTTGTTGTGCTTATGCAAAATTATATAACAAAAACGTTTTTTTGTATCAACCAAGCTACCTACCAATTAGTTAAACATGGATTTGAAGTCGTGAGGTATATAAGACTGCATGCAAAAATTACTTGTATCCATCAGATAGATTTCGTACAAATTAAACCTTAGTGTGATCACGAATTTTGGAACGAACTATAGTGTAGCTTCCCTAGGCTCCTACCTTAGTCGCCTCTTATGACATACCTTGTAGGTTGCAGTGGTACTATTCTTTGCTTTCCTTGTGGGCACTGGTACCACATGGGCATTTTAAACAATATAACATCCGGTCTCAGAGTAATAATATCAATATAAGGGAAAACTGCAGTAAAACTATATCTTTATATGGTAGCCTGTGGCCACATGGACTAAACACACTACACTCTTATACTTCTCATACCATATCGTCGTTGGAGGATTTGCATGTTTTTCTCATCTTTCAGGTTATGTCGGCCTGAGTCTAACAAAGACTCCTGGTGGGTCTAACAAAGCCGAACAGAATAAAGGTGAAAGACTGGACTAAAGGGTGGGGAGGGGAGTGAGGTCCCATATTGTGACAGCACAGAGCCCACTGGCGAGTGGTAGTTGCTCTGGCTGCAACCAAGTCACTCCCCAGCTACGGCAGCCCTCCTCTCTCTTGAGGAGTGCATCTCTTTCTTGTCTTATCTTCTACTTCTATTACAACTTTTCTATCCTTCGAGTTAGACCACAGTCTTCTCTAGCAATAAGAGTGCTGAAGTCGGACAAAGCCAAGAGGTGCACTATGCATCAGGTTGCCACTCACTAACGCATAATGAGTATGTCTTTTACTTCTTAATACAGTCACTTCTCATGCTCCATAATATATGTGTATATGCTAAATGTATATATGCTATGTATTTATCTCCATATGTTATGCTAAATGATATATGCTATGTACTTTCAGCTCCATAATATATGTGTATATGCTAAATGTATATATGCTATGTCACCTCATGCGCATAATATATGTGATAGCTAAATGTATATGCTATGTCACCTCTCATGCTCCATAATATATGTGCATATGCTAAATGTATATATGCTATGTCACCTCTCATGCTCCATAATATATGTGTATATGCTAAATGTATATATGCTATGTATATATCTGAGTGATTGCGTCTGTGGCTTAGTGGTAACGATTATCGAAAAAGGGGGAAGACTGCAGTAAAACTTGATAAAATAGCGAAAACACGTAAAAACAAAGTACTATAGTTTTACAAAATACAGAAACAGTGACGATATATAGCAACGTTTCGACTCAACGTTTCAGATAGGTTTGAATGTTTCCACATGTAATCGTCCATTTGTAGTGTTCCTCAAAATTCGTCATTCTTGTTGTATCGTTTGCTTGATAAAGGCCTTTGGGTGGAAACGTTGCTGTATATCGTCACTGTTTCTGTATTTTGTAAAACTATAGTACTTTGTTTTTACGTGTTTTCGCTGGCTTAGTGGTAGCTAGTTCAATCACAATCCAAGAGTACCTGGTTCAAAGCGGGCAGTTTGGAAACAAATGTGTTCCAGTGGATTTTTATGAGGTAAAAATATCCTCACTGTTCAAAAGCAAGGCAAAACTATAAGTGTGCCTAGAAAATCAACGAATCGTTTACTATTGCTGATGGCAAAGTCCTCTAAAAGTATATGCCATGATTTTCATTTTCCTTATATGATTATTGTGATCCTCTACTCTCATGTCTGACTTCATTCATTTCAGTTCTTGTGTCAAATTTTCTCATTTTGAGCTGCAGATTTGTGAAGTAATTTATGTTCTCCATGGGTTTTATAATAAATAAAAATAATCCTCACCGTTCAGCATGGCAACTACTGAATGTATAAATGGTGCCTGAATAATCTTCTCCATACTTGCTGTGCTATCCTGGGAATGCCAATTTCATTTCCATATTGATACTGGACCGTTCATTTCCTGCTCTTTCAGCAAGTTTGTTTCAGGTCTCCTTGGTCGACATATTTTCATTTTAGACTTTGACCACGTTCAATGCCTGCTGAATGTATATGTTGATCGTTTCTCTGTGATGTTCCAACTATCGATCTTCTCTTTCTATATAAATTGTCAGCTTTTCCAGCATTTCTCTGATTTCACATTTCCGATTTTCCATCTTTTATATCATTATTTATCTCTAGCATGTATTTCAAATCATTCAGCTTATCTTAGCTTCAACTCTATTCTTTCCATGTTTTACCTATCCTTTTAATATCAGTCTTCAACTCTCTACTTCAGGTATATCTAGGCTTCTTCTCCTCTTTCCCTGTGGGTTCCAAAACCGTGCAAGTCTTGTAATGCTTCCGGTCAGTCTTCTCAATGTATGTCCTATCCATCGTCAGTGTCTTTTCCGTAGCTCTTTCTCCACAAGTATCTGTTTAGTTCTTTCTCTGAGTTCCTTGTTTGTAATCTTATCATATCATCCCAGTCCCTCTATTCTACGTAAACATCCATTTATGAAGGTCTGTAGTTGATATGTTTTGTCTGCCATATAATTAGTCTGAGTTTCTTCCCTTTTGTTGTATCCATTGCTTGATAAAGACCTTTTGGTTGAAATTTCTATGTATCTTTTCTTTCTTTCTTGAATCCTGTTTGCCTCACAGCGTCAGGTCAGGAAGAGATTTCTAAAACGGGCCTAGTATGCGCTTTATTAAATAGTCTCTTTCGTCGCCTCTGTTATTTCTGAGGTCCATCTTTTGCGTGGCCGGCCTTTTGCTTTGTGCCCATTGTATCGGAGCAGCATTGCTCTTTGAGGTGCACTGTCTGATGGTAATCTGCTTACGTGGCCGAACCATTTAATTTGTTGTTTCTTGATGAGTCTAGTACTGATGTTGTACCCACTTTTTCCTGATGTCTTCATTTCTCAACCGGTCTCTTTTTTGTTACACCCAGCATTCTGCGTAGACACTTCATCTCTGTTGTGACTAGTTTTCTTCTATCGTTTGTTGTCAGCGTCCAGGTTTGGCACTGGTAAAATAATGTGGGGAGAAAGATTGTGTTGAACATTGCTCTTTTTGTGTTCATGGTGACGTGTTTGCATTTTAAAATTGGCGCCATTTGCCCTATCATTTGATTTGCTTTGTTGCATCTGTGTTGAATTTCATTAGTTATTCTTTCGTTTACAAAGTATAAAAACAAAGTATATTGTTTTTTATACTTTGTAAAACTACAGTACTTTGTTTTTACTTGTTTCTCATAGTAGGGTCTGGCCGAATGGATTAAAGCGCGGCTCCCATGTTTGGAGATCCGTGTTCAATTCACGGTAAGGCTAAGGATATTTTTCTGTTCTTCCTTTTTTCTTTTGTCCTTCTCTGCTTTTTGCTGTTAGGCATCGCAGGTTTAACTGATGATCGGTTTCCAGATAATGCACGCTCGGTCGCTTGATATGGTGTGGTATTGTGGAGTTTTAAGATGTCTGTAACTCCATCAACCCATCTTTTCTTGGTCTGCCCCTTCCTCTTGATGATTCCATTTTCAGGTTGTACGCTCTTGCAACTGGTGTATTCGGTTCATTCTGACCAAGTGGCCAAACCATTTGAGTCTCTGTTTTTCAATAAATCTAATAGCAGGTGTTGTTCCGACTGTTCTTCTAATTTCCTCATTTCTTATATGGTCTCTTCTTGTTTTATTTACTGCTTTCCTCGGGCATCTCATTTCGCATGTGGTAATTTTCCTTTCTTGTTCTTTTGTCAGTGCCCATGTTTGGCCTTGGTAGCACAGTGTTGGTATAAAGATTGAATTTATAATCTGTCTTTTTTTGTATTTTTCTGTTGTGGGTATAAATAAAAATTTAACCTGAACAGCTTCGCGGCGACTGTACTAACCATGCAGCCATTACATTCCTCATCCCATCTGTCTTACACTGTCCTAAAATGCAGTACTACAGGCATTTTTTTTTTTTTTCCCCGTCCGCTTTCAACTCAGATGAAGTTTCATCATTTGCGTGAAAATCCGTTTTTTCAATTTCTTACAATGGCAGCAGCATGCACATTGTAAATTACTTTACACTGGAAGCCGTGTGCTCAATGTACTCGTAATTAGTATTCCTCGCCATACAGGCAGATTTTCTCCGACTTCAGAGGTACTCACGTTATCGTCCTGAGTAAGACCAGGGACTCGAACAAATGCCGGACAGTAGGTTCGAACCCGAGCTATGAGGCGTCTCACAGCTAGAAGGCCGAGCTACTATCAACTACTCTAGGCAGTCCCCACTACAGGCAGTAACAACAGTGTTTTGTGTGGTTTTTTTCTCTCAGAGTAATAGAAAAGCAGAGGTAGAGCGATAAGACAACATTGATGAACTACAACACAAGCAAGCTTACAACACACCTGGCACAACAATGAAAGCTTAAGCTTACCACGATACTTCGCAGCAAAAGTTACTAGATGAGACATGTACATTTAAGAAATAATAATAATAATTAATCTCGTACTGTTATATGTTACATAACTGGCACAACATACAATCACTCTTAGGCTCAGATCACATACAAATCACTAAGAGTGTTTTAACAAGTGGTCGATATGGAGCATTTGAAAAAGAAGAAGACAACTACCTCTAGCGTCAGAGTAAGGCTAGCCTGAATGGCAAGAGACAGTAGTAATAAGCCTTCACGAAAAAATAAGCCATATTATGTTCTGTGACTACGCCTGAATCCACAGAGGGCAATTGTAGAAAAATACCAACATCAACTAACTAGACATGGATTAACACTTTCGCTGCCATCCATTTTTCAACCAAGTCTGGCTCACTGCCACACTATTTTGTGGGCATGATCAGTTTTGGGCATGGTCAGTTTTGGGCATGGTCAGTTTTGTACAGTTGCTGCCACCCATTTTTCAACCAAGTCTGGCTCACTGCCACACTATTTTGTGGGCATGATCAGTTTTGGGTATAGTCAGTTTTGGGCATGATCAGTTTCGCTGCCACCCATTTTTCAACCAAGTCTGGCTCACTGCCACACTATTTTTGGGCATAAGCCTCTGAAGGTTAGAAACTTCTATAGACAGCATTCACTCATCTTGTGAAGCATTGACTGAGAATCAGATACAAGCACGCCCGAGTGGTTACCGGGCCCAAATTTGGGATGCAAAGAATAGAACCACTGTTACCTGCCACGCATGTCGTAAGAGGCGACTAAGGAGATTTGGCTGAAATCGGATGCATGTGTCCGCTAGGGAATGCTAACCCGAAACAAATGCTTGCAGAAAACGGATGCACCAGGCCGTAAGGCGCATAGCATGGTGCAACGACCCTCACAATGAGGAATGGGATAATGGATTCTACGGTCGACAATCTGCCTCTGAGATTTAGCCACGAGGTAAGAATGTCAGACCCACCATCACGAGGGTGGCCAAAACTTACTGCAGGAAGAGGTCGGCACAAATGGGGAAGCAGAAATCATAGGAATTATATCCTACAGAACTGCCCCCAGTATGCAGACTTGAGAAGAAAGAGGTGGCCCACTTGCACTAGTGTCCAAGACAAAATGTATGGCGTGGCTGATAATCTGGGGCAGACGGCTGCCTTTATTAACCCTTTTGCTGCTACATACTTCCTGAAGGCTGAGCTAAAAATAGCTACACTTTGTTTCTAGGTCACAAACGTGAACATACGCCTATAGCAGTGACAGTAGCAATGTATAACGTGTTAATAGGTCTTTAGCCCACATGGTAGCGATAATAACAGACGTGTTAATGCGTCTTTAGAAGTGAATGGGAAAAATGTATATTATACGTCCTTAGCAGCTAAAGGGTTAAAGAATCTGAAATCCCAGTCTAGTGAGAATTCAGAAGAAGAAGAATTCTAAAAACAAATGGCTTGAAAAAAACATTGCTTTTACCCTGGTCCACTAAGAGTTAACAAGCGACTGTATACCTAAAAAATGCTGTTGAAACAAGGCTAGAAAACAACCATGCAAAAATTATGCAAAAATTTCTAGAAAAATCTAGGCAAAGCAAGAATCTAGATATGAATATGATAGAAATATCTTACCATGATAAGATAACATAAGAGTGTAGGTAGGATACACATCTTCTTGATAACAGAGTCACTCAATGATGAGTGTGATAACAGAGGCAACGTGATGGAAAGTGGGTTAATGGATGGATATTTTATATGTAGAAACCAAATTTATTAACAAATAAATCATCATCATCATTATCATTATTTTCACCATTGTTATTGCCATCACCATCATAAACATTATGATCATTGGTATCGGCATCATCATCATTAGTATCATCATCATCATCATCATAGTTAATGCAGTCACCACTATCATAGTTATTATTCTCACCCCTGTTATCGCTATCATAAACATTATGATCATTAGTATCATCATCATCTGTCATCATCATCATTAGTATCATCATAATCATTAGTATCATAATCATTAGTATCATCATCATCATCATCATAGTTAACGCTGTCACCACCATCATAGTTATCATCATTCTCACCATTGTTATCGACATTAACATCATGGTCATTGGTATCATCATCATTATCACAGTCATCATCATCATTGCGATCGTCATCATCAACATCATTGGTATCATTATATTAGTATCATCATCATCATCACATCATTGTTATTGCCATCATCATTAGTATCATCACCATCATCATCATGTGGAGAAAACCAAATGGATACAACCCAGAACATGACAGTATAAATACACTAAACAGAAAAGCACAGAGCACAGTCTTGAGACTTAGAGCGGGACACTGCAGTCTCAGAGCACACCTCCATAGAATGGGTCTCAGCTGTCTGCACCTGTGGAGCACCAAAGCAGTTTCCAGAGCACATCCTGCAAGACTGCCCCAGCCTGTGCAGTGTGAGAATGGAAATCTGGCCAACAGAAACAACCCTGCAAGATAAACTATTGGGGAACCGTGAAGACCTCAAGCGCACCGCCCTGTTTTTGACACATATCGGGCCTGTTTGCCCAGTGTGTTCGTAGCGCGTTGGACTATGGGTGACTATCCCTCTGTGTGTGCGGGTTCAGTTCTGCGGGATGGCAGAAAAAGCCACAGATTCCCCAGATTTACGGTGTTCGTGGCACCGAACCGAAGGGTTATGATGTCCATGGCACCGAACCGAAGAGCTGAAAAGCTCAAGTGCTTCTGGATCGGAAAAAAAATGACACATACCGGAGTAGTTGCATAGCGGAAGTTGATTGCAGAAGAAGAAGATCACCATCATCATCATCCCCAGTCATCACACACAAGAGCACATAAGCAAAATACTGTACGTTTACTTCCTCATGTCATACTGGTGTCTGTCTATGGTAGCCTGCCTTAGACAATATACCAGCTGTCTCATTGCCAGTGTTCGTTTCTCAACATCTGTACTCATTTCTTAGATCCTTTTTGGGGTCATTCACCAGTTATGAATTCAGACGTAGTCAGGTCACCTAATATGGCCCCACTGACTAGTTTTTGCATGAAGGCTTGCATTCCTTATCACCAATGTCCCTCGTCATTCAGGAAAGTCTTACTCCAACTTCAGAGGTAGATTCTCTTATAACAAGAAATCTCTTTAATCTGGTCATCATCAAGGTGCGTATCCTTTATAGGACGTTGCTCTCTTTGCAGCACATCTGAAATTCACCCTGTCTCTAGTCAGTTCACCCACTTCGTCGATGGTCATATTCATGGTTTCTTTAATATCTTCTAGCCATCTTCTTCTTGGTCTGCCTGTGCGTCCTGAGACCCTGCCCTCTAGTATTGTTCTTTCCAGGCTTGATGTGACCTAAGTTAATCTGGTCCAAAAGTTAAAACTTATGAAAACTATTGGTTGTTAGTTACTGAACCTACATTATTGCACTCCTGGCAGACCCACAGGAGCGCAGTCTCCCCAAACTGCCAGTGTGTTACCGGGGCCAGCAAGAGGAGCAAAGAATAACAGCACTGTGACCTACAAGGTAAAAAGTGACTGAGCTAGGGCCTAGGAAGCTACCTAGTAAATAAATAGCATCGCAGAAATAGGATGTGCTGGTATACTTGTAGGCGCATAACTGGCACAACATACAACCGCTTTTAGGCTCAGATCACATACAAATCACAAAAAGTGGTTAACAAGTGGTCGATATGGAGTGTTTGAAGAAGAAGAAGGTTACTGAACCAACATTATTGCTCTCCGGGCATACCTATAGGTACTCAATCTCCCCAAACAGATGTCGGAGGGTATGCATACTAATGTTCCAGTTGCTTGCTGGTTGAACACACTCCTTACTCTGCCCTTCAGTGATCCAGTTCTACTTGTACAACAGGTTAACTCCAACAAACAGTCACAAGTACCATTATTTCTTTGTGGTCTCTGCAGTGTGTAGGTATACTTAGTTTGTTCTTTCGTGTCAAAGGCGGCACATATGGCAGAGGTTTTAGATCTCCATGTGATGCGGTTCGTTGCTAGCAGTTGGAGATCTCGTATGGTTTACATCCCAATAGTTTACTTTCTTGTAGGATTGTTCTTCGAAGAGTGGTCTTAGGTCTGCCACATTTTTTTTTCCCCAACTGGTGACCACATAAGGACTTGTCGATTTAGTCTCTTTTCGTCTGATCTAAGAACATGACCTAAATATTTCCAAGGGATACTACTCAGCTTATACTTCAAATATAAAAAAAAAAAATTGATTGATTGATCATCATTACACTTCCGTGAGTAACCATGTGTACTTCGATCTTTCTTACACAGGAAGATCTCAGCTGCAGTGCACAAACTCTGTAAGACCTGTGAGGGTCCCTGATGTAAAGATGGTAAAGAAAGATTTTGAAGATGGTAAAGATATTTTTTTTTGTAGGGATTTTATATTTAATCTTTTCGAATGAATTTTGCCTGGGCAGCGGCTTTCCAGCCTGCTTTCTTAATTTTGAACTGCCAAGGGTTCTTTTAGCTGCTCAAATTGAACATGGGACCTACGTTTTATCGTCCGACTCTGATAGGACTAGGAACTCGATCTAACCTACAATGAGATCAGGGACCTCTGGAAAAATATCCAGATGGCTCCACGAGGAAGCGAACCTGGTACCTTTAGTAGGAGAGATGAGTACCTAACCTCTATGCCACAGAGACAACCCCCCATACAAATATACTTGTTTAATAACCAATATGGATCGTCTAGCATAGTACACTGTGTCACTGGGAACACCAGGAAATGAGACACCTGACTGACTAGTCAAGGAAGGTGCTGCAGGAGAGCAACCGGATGTACCAGTTACCTACCACCAAAAGAAAAGGATGGTTAAATCAATCAGAAAGTCACAAATACCAACACAAGGTGATTAATATAATAAAAGCAGATTTAAACTAGTTTTCATTCTGCTCCTTAGAACAGGAAACAATCGACTCCACAGACACATGTATACAAAATTCAAGATTGGCAATTCAGTTATGTGTACCTGTGGACAGGTACATCAGACTGCAGAGCACCTACTTCAAGACTGTCCTGAATAAGATCTATTTTCAATTTAGGGCCAATTTTTTTTAGGGGCCCGCCCGGACGTGCCATTCCAGGTGGACCCTACACGGACGTGAAAACGTTTATAAACTATCAAGCCCCATCAATGCTTCGATCGATGGCACTCCTAGTTTTGTACAAGGGTAGCCATGTGGCATTTAATGAAAGCTCCTGATCTTTGGCTTCGATCAAGTGGCCACTAGTTCCGTAACACAAGCTGATATCTTTGTAAACCCATATAATGGGCCACGTGCCAGATATCAAGCGATACAGATACTACACTTTGATCTTAGCCAAAAGGCCGAGATGGCGATCTAGTTCCATAAGGGATTTATTGTTTAATTGTATATATATTATATCTGCCGTTTAAGAAGTGAATTTCTTCCCTTCTGTTGTATCATTTGCTTGATAAAGCCTTTTGGTGAAACGTCGCTGTGTGTGTATTGTTTTTGTACTTTGTAAAACTACAGTACTTTGTTTTTACATGTTTTAAATCACAAACTAGCAAAAATGTAAATTTAGACGTACTTGTTTTCTGTTGCCTCTTTTTCCTTTATAAGATCTTTCCTTTCCTTTCTGAGCTGCAGAGTAACATAAGTGAAGAGGTAGTAAATGCTATGTACAAGGGAGAGAATGCTCAAGGGATATAACACATAAGGGAGATAATGCACAAGAGAAAGAGAGAGAGAGAGAGAGAGAGAGATTTACAAGGCAGATAATTGTTGTTTTTAATTTGGCTCTACTTGGAAGTGCCACAAGGGTGGACCCAGTATGAGTGAATGTGAAAATGTGTAAATTCTACGATCGTCAACATTCCTTCAAATGAGACTGCTCTGAGCTTGTTTAATTGGTTTTATTTTGCCAAGGCACATTGTTTAACCACTTTGTCAGAGAGACTCCCTAGTGCTAAAAGAAGGGTCTGCTCATCATCATCATCATCAAATAGTTTGTCCTAGGCAGAACTTTGTCACCCTAACAGTACTCTGGAATTTCTCTCTCTCATAGGCCAGATGTCCTGCTTCTGCAGCCTTTCTTTCTTTCTTTCTCGAATCCAGTATGCCTCACAGCGTCAGGTCAGGAAGAGATTTCTAAAACGGGCCCTAGTATGCGCTCGTAGATAGTCTCTTTCGTCGCCTCTGTTATCTCTGAGGTCCATCTTTTGCGTGGTCGCCCTTTTGCTTTGTACCCATTGTATCGGAGCAGCATTGCTCTTTGGGGTGCACTGTCTGATGGTAATCTGCTTACGTGGCCGAACCATTTAATTTGTTTCTTGATGAAGTCTAGTACTGATGTTGTACCCACTTTTTCCTGATGTCTTCATTTCTCAACCCGGGCTCTTCTTGTTACACCCAGCATTCTGCGTAGACACTTCATCTCTGTTGTGACTAGTTTTCTTCTATCGTTTGTTGTCAGCATCCAGGTTTGGCACTGGTAACATAATGTGGGGAGAAAGATTGTGTTGAACATTGCTCTTTTTGTGTTCATGGTGACGTGTTTGCATCTTAAAATTGGCGCCATTTGCCCTATCATTTGATTTGCTTTGTTGCATCTGTGTTGAATTTCATTAGTTATTCTTCCATTTGCTGAAAAAATGCTCCCCAGGTATGTGAAATCTTTTACTTGATTTAGTAGGTGATTCTCGATGGAGATATTCTGCATCCATCATGCTCAAACCATCAGTTACATCCTGAATCCATTCGTGGTCTTCCTCTTCTCCCTCTTACCGGGATGCCTCCTTCCATGATGGTCGTTTCCAACCCTTCGTATCTCTTTATATTTTCAAAGTACTACAATGTTCTCATTCTTATTTGTAGCATCACCAGTTTTCTTTGATTTTAATTGTCTGCTATTTCCTGATTACTAAAATCTAGCAAGATGGTGAAGTCTGCGACTGTATACTCAGAAAAAAAAAGTGTTATTAGTTATTATTTCTTCTGTCAGAAAAAATCTGGCCAGCAATGGCGGAATGTGGGAAGGCCATTCAGAATCAGGACTGTTTGATTCTGAACATGACTTTGCTATCGCATTTCCACCATGTTTGGTTGGGTATTTTCCGGTTTCATTTGCCGAGCTACTGAGTTAGTGCTTGAGAAATGCTGTGAACTATGAATGTCACATGGAATGCTTTTTGCTGTGTCAACCGTGCGTTTGTTGTGACTGGATATTCAGAAAATGGCGGACAGCGGTTATGCCGAACCAACTCAATCTGCCGTATGCAGTGTTTTGCGTGTGCAGAAAGCTGGATTTTGTCGTGATTGATGTTCCCTTTGACATAAATTGCAAATCAAGTGATGAATAGTTTTGTGTTGACACTTTAGCGACGGCCATATGCATTAATGCGGGGTTGGTTATTTTATGTGGTGGTACGACTGTTTCATTCTGGAATTAGTTCACGACACAGGAGACAGTTGTTAGCATTACATGTGACTTTCATGGCACAGGAATGGAGCAATTATGGGGTGACCTGTTGCAGTGAAGTTGGAACCGTACATATTAACTATTTCTGCTGTCAGATTTGATTGACATAATTTCTTTCTTATAGTTGTGCTGTTCATTTGGTGGACATCTCTTCTTCTTTGAATGCTTCATATCCACCACTTATTAAACCACTCTTTGTGATTTGTATGTGATTTAAGCCTAAGAGTGATTGTACGTTGTGCCAGTTATGCGCCTACAAGTAGCCAGCACATCCAATTTCGGCTACACTTTTTCTTCTTCTTGTTTGCGTTCGTTCTTTAGACCAATTTTAATCACTCTTTGTGATATGTTTGATCTTTGCCAAGAACGTGTATACGTTGCACATTGGTTTGGTAGGCCCTAAACGCATAGACTTTACATGTTTAGGACATGTGCATCCGATTTCAGCCAAACATCCTTAGTTGCCTCTTACGACATGCATGGCAGGTAACAGTGGTTCTATTCTTTACATCCCAAATTTTGGCCCCAGTAACCACTCGGGCGGGCAACACTTTTTATTTACTAGGGTAGCTTCCCTAGGCTCCTACCTCAGTCGTCTCTTAGGACATGCCTTGTGCCCACGTGCCCAGCGTGTTCGTAGCGCGTTGGACTACGGGTGACTAGTCCTCTGTAAGTGCGGGTTCAACTTCACGGACTGGCAGAAAAGCTACAGGTTCCCCAGATTTACGGTGTTCGTGGCACTGAGCCGAAGGGTTACGATGTCCATGACACCGAGCTGAAGAGCTTTCAGCTCAAGTGCTTCTGGATCGGAAAAAAAAATGACATGCCTTGTAGGTCGCAGTGTTACTATTCTTTGTTCCCCTTATGGGCCCCGGCACCACACAGGCATGCGGTGGACATCTGTCAAACGTATTCTCCTCTGTCAATATATCCACATTGTCCTATCTGAGCCATTCTATGATCCTATCTCAAACTCTTTCTATTATCATCTCTTATCTCCTAATGTGATCTCTGTGGCATAGAGGTTAGGTAATGTCTCTCATTCCAAAGGTATTGGTTCGCTTCCTTGTGGAGCCATCAGGATATTTTTCAAGCGATCCCTGATCTCAGTGTAGGTGAGATCGAGTTCCTATTCCTATCAGAGACAAACGATAAAATGTACATTCCGGGTTCAATTTGAACACGTGAAAGAAGCACTGGCAGTTCAAAATCGAGAAGAATAGGCTGGAAAGCTGCTATAAAAAGTTAATTGCATATCCTTTACAGGACTTTGAGAATCAATCCCAGCTTTTTAACGCTGCTTGTGATCTTTCTAGACATTATTACATTCAGTAGTTTGCAGTTTGTGGCGTCTGTTGCCTAGGGGTTAGTGACTTGGTCTATTAACCCCGACTTTCTGAGTTCGAATCACGCTGCGGACAGTTTGGTTGCAAATTGTTTGCGTGGATTTTAACAAAGGACGATGGCACCACCAGTTCAGAAAGCAATGGCAAACTACTGAACGTAATAATGCCTAGAAAAATCACAAACAGCGTTAAAGCTGGGGTTGATTCGCAAAGTCCTGTAAAGGATATGCAATTAACTAACTTTTCTAGCTGCATAGCGGTAAACGTTCACAGGGTGGTCAGAAAAATTGATTCAAAGACATACTCAAGAACTCGATGAAATCCTTTGGCATAGATGGCTTACTACCTTCTCTCAACATTTCATCACTAAAACACTGTCCTGAAGCATCTATTGGGCAGAATAAGCACCCATGCTTAGACTGACTAGAGTGTTACAACATCAGTACATTAACCGATAACTTACCAATTTTTTTTCAGTTTGCCATTGCTTTTTGAATGGGTGGTGCCATTGTCCTTTTGTAAAAATCCACGCAAAACAATTTGCAACCAAACTGTCCGCAGTGTGATTCAAACTCAGAATGTCAGGGTTAATAGACCGAGTCACTAACCCCTAAGCCACAGACACCACCGGAAAGCTGCTACCCTGACAAAATTCATTCGAAAAGATTTAAAATAAAAATTCCTACACACAAATTATCACAATCTTCAAAATTACATCGGGGACCTTTGCCAGTTCTACAGAGTTTGTACACTGTAGCTGAGATCTTCCTGTGTAAGAAAGAGACCAGAGCACACATGGTTACTCACCGAAGTGTAATGATGATGATTCTATCAATCATTCACCTCCTTACTGCCTTCTCTCAACATTTCATCACTAAAACACTGTCCTGAAGCATCTATTGGGCAGAATAAGCACCCATGCTTGGACTGACTAGAGTGTTACAACCTCAGCACATTAACCGATAACTTACCAATTCTGCCTCATGGAACAGTTCCTTATTCTGTTGCAACTGAGCTTGAAGTTCTGCTGTTTGGAGATCTTTTGATTGCAACTGAGCTTGAAGTTCTGCTATTTGGAGATCTCTCGATTGCAACTGAACTTGAAGTTCTGCTGTTTGGAGATCTCTCGATTGCAACTGAGCTTGAAGTTCTGTTATTTGGAGGTCTCTTGATTGCAATTGATCCTTGGTGTCTTGCAGCTCTGCTCTTTGCGTGTTCCTTAAAGATAAAAGAAAAACTGGTGATGGTTATGATGATTTGCTATGGACTGAAATCCACAGAGGAAGAGATAAAGTAGGTAGATAATAAGGAAAAGAGGAAGCTAAAGAAACTGGTAGGAACTGTTTTATCAGTCCTAGTTGCGGACATAATGGACTAAAGAGGCGTCAGACTACCATGAACAGACACCAGTATGCAAATCCATGTCAGTCCAAGACAAGTTATATGGAGATGTACACAGACTCCAGTTGACCACTAACTACTTTAGAAGTATACAAGTCCATGTCAGTCCAAGACAAGCTATATGGAGATGTACACAGACTCCAGTTGACACTACTTAGAAGTATACAAGTCCATGTCAGTCCAAGACAAGCTATATGGAGATGTACACAGACTCCAGTTGACCACTACTTAAGTCAAGTCCATGTCATCAAGACAAGCTATATGAAGATGTACAGACTCAGTTGACCAAACTACTTTAAAAGATATGTGATGTTGAAACAGAAGGCGAGTCCCAGATAAAGCAAAATCATAGATTAACCAAGTTTATTGACTGAGGTGTCGGACGGATTATCTCAACGTGTAGAGCATTCATTTATCGAATAGGACGCAAAAAGAGTTGCAAGTTCATTTCTTGAAAAGTGATATTCCTCAAGTGAGAAAAAAAATGAGTCCTCCTACCCCCTGCATACATAAATTTGAAGTGACAGGCACTTGTCATACTCTAAAGCAGAAGGATTGACTTCATTGCCCTGGGCTTTACCCAATATAGTTCGGCCCCTCTCCGCAGAAATGGTGTACCATCTGTTGAGAGTATTGCACAAACTCCGTAAATAATTCTAGGGGTCTCAGGAAAAATGCACGCTGACTCAACAGAACTGTCTGGACCCGCGAACAGAACTGTCTGGACCCGCGAACAGAGCTGTCTGGACCCGGAACAGAAGCTGTCTGGACCCGTGACAGAACTGTCGGACCTCAACGCGATTTTGGAACCCACAACCTTCGAACACAAGGCAATTACTTAACCACAGAGACCCCCAGTTCTACATGATGTTTAACATAAAAGTCTAGTACTCAATGGAAAGATGGACAGAGAAATCGAGACTAGATGCCAGAAGGCAAATGCAGTGACATACCAACTGTCACCACTATTAAAACATCCAAGCATTAACATGGCAGTCAAACGACAACTACCTGCATATTTATTCCAACTCTCTGCTATCAGTGCCAAACATGGCCCCTGACTAAGACACAAGAAAGAAAGATTACAACATGTGAAATGAGATGTCTACGAAAAGCTGTCAACGTTACAAGGCGAGATAGAGTGAGAAACGAGAATATCAGAAGCATCGTTGGTACTATACCATGCATACAGTACATCGAGAAGCAAAGATTCAAGTGGTTCGCCATCTAATGAGAATGGAACCACATTTACTACCATCACGTGCCTATAATAATCGACACTCAAGGCGCAGAGCACGAGGCAGGCCAAGAACACGATGGATAGATAACATCTCAGAGTCCCTGCGAAAGCATGGACTGACAACGTCAGCGCAACACACCTGGCATAAGATAGGAAACTAACTCTCCCCACGACGCTTCACGGCAAATGTGGTTAAGATAAGATAAGACTCACATTTCTTGCATGATCTTCTCAGTCTCTGCCTGTGAGTTACACATCAGTTCCTCTACTTTATTGGATGATTCTGTTTGCAGTTTCAGCACCTTTAATTGTAACGACACAAATATCACATTCAGAAAATATGTCTAGCGTCATTGTGCGAGCCTGGTTTTTGTTTTTTTCTTCTTGTCCGCTTTCAACTCAGCGAAGTTTCATCCTGAAACTGATTTTGGTGAAAATCGTTTTCCAATTTCTTACAATGGCAGAGCAGTGCACATTGTAAATTACTTACACTGACAGCCGTGTGCTCAATGTACTCGTAATTAGTATTCCCTCGCCATACAGGCAGATTTTCTCCGACTTCAGAGGTACTCATGTTATCGCCCTGAGTAAGACCAGGGGACTCGAACAAATGCCGGACAGTAGGCTCGAACCCGAGCTATGAGGTGTCTCACAGCTAACAGGCCGAGCTACTATCAACTACTCTAGGCAGTCCCCCGAGCGTCTGTAACTAAAGTGGTAGTGAGCTCGATCACAACCAAATCGTTCCTGGTTCAAACTCCGCTGTGAGCAAGTTTGGAAGCAAATTTGTGTCCCTTGGATTTTTACGAACAGGTAAAAGTAGACCTCACCGTTCAAAAAGCAATGGCAAACTACTGAACGTATAAGTGGTGAATCGACAACTCGCTTCCTGTTGTTGTTCTTCTTCTTTCTGTTCGTTCTTTACAACCAATTTTAATCACTCTTTGTGATATGTTTGATCTTTGCCAAGAACGTGTATACGTTGCACATTGGTTTGTAGGCCCCTAAACGTATAGATTTCTACACGTTTAGGACACATGTATCCAATTTCAGCCAAACCTCCTTAGTCGCTCTTATGACATGCATGATAGGTAACAGTGGTTCTATTCTTTACACCCCAAATTTGGACCCGGTAACCACTCGGTGATTTACTGTTGTTGATGGCTAAGTCCTGTAAAGGATATGCACGATTTTCATTTCATTATTCATAGCAAGTCAACAAGTTAAATACAAATAAGATTCAGACCTTTCTCATCGGGAATCTCCGGCAGATTCTCAGACTGAGATGGTATGACAGAGTTGCAAACACAGACCAGTGAATAAAAATAGGACAGGGACTCATGATGATCCAGGTAAGAGGAGAAAACGACGATGGTCTTGCATACTCTATGGAAGACACAGTCGAATGTCACTAGACAAGCACTTGAGTGGAACCTGCAAGGAAAACTGAAAAGAGGACATCTTAGAAAGACCTGAAGACGAAATCTTCTTGAGGAACTAAAGGATGCTCAATTATCCTGGGAGACTATAAAGAAAACAGCCAGAGATAGGAAATAAGTGGTGAACAACTGTTGAGGTCCTATGCTCCATGAGGAGAGGAGAGGAATCAAGTCATTCATCATAGCAATATCCTTCCTTCCTTTGGTTGTGTTGTAGGGCCAGCATCTCTTTCTGAGGGGGACATACAGGGGACAGTCTAGCAGGACATATTCTGTGGTTTGATCAGCAGTGCCACAGGGACACAGAAGGGAAGGAGATAATTATAGCCTGTGTAAGATAATTATATATATCATGGTGAGCTTGAAGAGAGCAGACGTTCTGCTGGAGGACAGAAAATCGCTTTAAAGACACTCTCAAAGTGTCTCTGAAATGCTTCAATATAGATACAACAGGCTGGGAATCCCTCTGCAAGATCGCCAAATGTGGCGCTGTAACAACACAAGAGGAACCCGCATAGCTGAGAATCGCCGTGCCGTTGAGGCACAGAGAAAATGAGCTGCGCGAAAAGATAGAACACACAACACCCATATGTCTAACCTTGATCATGTATGCCTCACCTGTGGTAGGGATTGTGTTCTAGGATTGGACTCTACAGTCACCTCCGCACACACCAGAGAGGTGTAGCAGCACACTCTGAAGCTGTTGTCATCATCGCTTGCGATGGACGGCTATTATTATTCAAATCATATAGTATAAAAACATTATGTACAGTGCCAAACTGGACGCTGACAACAAATGAAGAAGAAAACTAGTCAGACAGAGATGAAGTGTATACGCAGAATGCAGAATTAACAAGAAAGAGACCGGTTGAGAAATGAAGACATCAGGATAAAAGTGGGTACAACATCAGTACTAGACTTCATCAAGAAACAACAAATTAAATGGTTTGGCCCCATAAGCAGATTACCAACAGACAGTGCACCTCAAAGAGCAATGCTGCTCCGATTCAATGGGTACAAAGCAAAAGGCCGACCACGCAAAAGATGGACTTCAGAGATAACAGAGGTGACGAAAGACATTAGGGCAAAAGGCCTGAGGTCTCTGGTGTAACATGAGCCAGGATTAGCAGGGATGTAAAAGACCCTGCCCTTTCCAACCTAAGCAAAGGTGACCCTGAAGAAGACTCTGGTTCAGTCTGGCTAAGAAGTGATGGCAGATAACCCTGGTTTGGAGCACAAACATCAATAAAATCTGGAAAAACTGTGGCTTTCTGCCAGCGACGATTGCCCCCAATCAAGATATAGCCCAAGTCCTGAACGCTAGAAACAGCTGGACTCCAGACATGGATCATTATCATCCAGTGAATCCAAAGTTGCCACTCAGTGGCTTCTCTCTGAGGAGGATACATTCCTCTTTAGAAGAATTTATTGACTGTGACTCTGAGATGTCACTTCCTCTCTGGACTTGTAGCCTGAGAAAAAGATTGGCAGGACTCGAGTAGCTGTGCAGACATTCACTTAGCAAATAGGTTCAACAAAACACCAGTTCTGTGTAAGACAGGATCGTAATGTCCTCTCTCTTTGGAGTATTACAATTGACTGGTGCAAAAATGCATAACAACAAGAAAGAATTAAGATCCCTCGAAGGAGACTGGACTTTGGATGATATAGCCTGGTAACAATATGCAGCCTTGGAGAAAGTACAATACTTAGCAGTCAGACAACCCCAAACAACCGGAATAACAAAAGATTGATGCAAACATGAACCAACAACCAGTAAGTTAGATAAGAAACACTGGGAAAAGGGCACTTCTACATTGTTGGTAGCGCACTGACACTAAATGGTTTTTGCAAGAGGAAGTATAAATCTGTCTAGAAAAGGCGAGAAGCCCTTTGTCAGAACTGAAAATGTAGAGCAAGTCCAAAATGTACAATGGACAGACAGAAGTTAACTCTGAACATTGTTTTGCCAGTTTGCTTACACGGTAGTGTTAGAGGATGCACCAAGGAGATACAAGGGTGTCAAGCCACCGATATTTTTTCAGTCAGAACGGCATAAAATACAATAACCAACTCTCCAAGATCAACAAGAGCAAAATAGCAGCTATCAAAGGTGGAAATGCTCACATGTTTTAAAATGCAAAAAGCCTGCAAGGGTACCCCACGACACCAGAAGGAAAGAGAAGCAGATCAAACATGGCATGATGGAAGAGGCTGGCACGCATCTACGCTGGGTTTGGCTGTTTAAGATCAGCAAGATGAAAGTATTAAACAGGCCTAGGGAACGATTAAGAAGAAGCAAGAAAGAATTATCTCTATGACCATTGTACACTCTGTTTTGAAATCTGAACCTAGACGATTGTAGTAGGCACAGATTGACGCAAAGAGAGAACCGATTTCAGGATGCTTTTTTTTACTAGTTTCTGAGCCACATAGAGACTAAGACATGTTGTAAGAGATGTTTTTTTTCCATCCCATTGAAGCTCAGTGTCTTGACAGAATAAATAGGGCAATATTTGGACATGAGGCTACGCTACCTTGGTTGGAATCAAAAAATATCATTTAAATTTAAAACCCAAATGGTGGCAGCTGTGAGTATGAGGACTCACGTGATAGGAGAGGGCTTGATGACCAAGGTTCCAGCTACAGAGACCCTGGGCATTCAGGTTAAGTGAAGCATTTTCACCTCCTGTGCAAATCCAAAAGTTACCATCTTTCTGTTGTACTTCTTCTCTGAGGTGATACATTCCTTCTTTAGTAAGATATTTTCTTTGACTGTTTCTGCCTTCTGAGATGTCACTTCCTCTCTGGACTTGTAAGCCTGAGTAAAACAAAGTATCTGGTCAGAGTCGAGTTAGTGTAATGAATATAGCATTCACTTATCAAATAGGTTCTAACAAAACATTCCCAGTAAAATCTGGTGTAAGACAGGGATGCGTAATGTCCTCTCTTTGTTTAGTATTACAATTGACTGGGTGCTAAAAAATGCCATAAACAACAAGCACCAAGAGGAATAAGATGGACCTCTTTCGATATGCTTGAGGATCTGGACTTTGCAGATGATATAGCCCTGGTGTCACACAAATATGAACATATACAAGAGAAAAGTACAATACTTCACAGCACGGCAAAGACAGTAGGCCTCAAAACAAACACAGGAAAAACAAAAATTATGACAAACAGTGAAATCCAACAACCAGTAATGTTAGAAAATGAAACACTGGAAAGGGTTGAGCAGTTTACATATCTTGGTAGCGTACTGACACTAAATGGTGGCACAGAGGAAGATATAAAATCATGTCTAAGTAAGGCCAGAACCGCTTTGCCAGAATGAAACCAGTATGGAAGTCCAAAATCTACAATAGGACCACAAAGCTTAAACTCTATAAAAGCATTGTTTTGCCAGTTTTGCTCTACGGATCGGAGTGTTGGAGGATGACCAAAGGAGATACTAGCAGGCTGTCAGTTTTCCACCACTCTTGTCTTCGCAGAATCTTGGGAATCTTTTGGCCAGTAAAAATATCCAATAACCAACTACTCCAAGATACAAGACAAGAGGCAATGAATGACATACTCAAAAAGAGAAGATGGAAATGGCTCGGACATGTTATGAGAATGAGACAAGAAATGCCTGCAAGGGTAGCCCTCACTTTGACACCAGAAGGAAAGAGAAAGAAAGGCAGACCACGGACAACATGGAGGCGCATGATGGAAGAGGAACTGGACACCGCATCTCTGACGTGGGGCTCTGCGCTGAAGGTTGCACGGACAGGAGAGCATGGAAAGTCCTTTCTGAAGCCCCATGTGTCACTAGGCATGACGGGATTAAGTAAGTAAGTTATCAAATCGGACATAAGAGGGTTGTCTTCTAAATCTACCACTTGTTAACCACTCTGTATGATTTGTATGTAATCTGAACCTAAGACGATTGTATGTTGAGCCAGTTATGCGCCTACAAGTAGGCAGGTACATCCGATTTCTGCGATGCTTTTTATTTACTAGGTAGCTTCCTAGTCCCCTACATTAGTCGCTCTTATGACATGCCTTGTAGGTCGAGTGTTACTATTATTTACTCCCATTGAAGGCCCTGGCAACACATGGGTGACAGAATAAAATAGGGGCAATATTGGGAGCATAGAGCTGACTGCTACCATTGTCAGAATCATTAACATAGATATCGGAATTATAATTTTAAAAAACCCAAATAGGTAGGGCAATGTTGTGAGTATAGAGCTGACTGCTACCATTGTGTATAGGAGAAGTATCTGGCCGAATGGATTAGGACGAGGTTCCCATACAGGAGACTCTGTTAAAATTTCATGGTAAGGGCAAGGATTTTTTCTCTGTGGCACAAATGAAAATCCTAACCTGAACAGCTTTGCTGGACTGCATAGCCATGCAGCCATTAAATTCCTCAGGCTCTCATCCCACCTGTCTTACACAGCCCTAAATGGCGGCACTACCGGCAGTAACAACTGTTTTATTCGTCCGAGTGGTTACCGGGCCCAAATTTGGGGTGTAAAGAATAGAACCAGTTACCTGCCATGCATGTCGAAGAGGCGACTAAGGAGGTTTGGCTGAAATCGGATGCATGTGTCCTAAACGTGTAGAAGTCTATGCGTTTGGGGGCCTACCAAACCAATGTGCAATGTATACACGTTCTTGGCAAAGATCAAACATATCACAAAGAATGATTAAAATTGGTTGTAAAGAACAAACGCAAAGAAGAAGAAGAACTGTTTTATTTTTTACTTTTTAATTTATTTTTGCTCATCATCATCATCATCAGGTGCCGTGCCGACTGGCATAGGCGATCATGGATCTCCACAAATCTCTGTCGTTGGTGTTTGTTGTTTTTGCTACCATTGTCAAAATCATTAATGTAGATATATTAATTTTTTAAAAACCAAGAAGAAAATAGCACTGACCTCTTCCTTAGCTCTGATATTAAACTCCACTTGCAAGTTGAGTTTGTCTATTTTCTCCTCCAGCTCTAACTTGGTCTTCTTTGATTTCTCCACCTCTTCCTGACATTTGGTTACCTCCACTCGAGCTTGTATGAGTTCTGTATTGATTGCACTCTTTTCATCCTCAACCCGTTTCAAGTATTTTTCTGTTTGCTGTTTTTCATACTGTTGGAACAAGGAAGAAATCATTAAAGTGGTTCAGTTACAACATCATTATAGAGATTTATTACATCGCCTCAACACCTTCCACATGCGCTGTCTCAGGCGAATATACTACATCCGATGGCAAGACCACATCTCCAATATAGAATATATAGAAGTCCTGGCATTCGAAGTATGTACACCTTGCCGAGTCAGCGACGTCTGAGATGGCTGGGGCACGTGCGCTGTATGAGAGATGATAGAATCCCAAAGAACATTCTATATGGTCAACTCGAATCTGGTGCTAGACAGCATGGGCTGTCTAGCATCAGATGACATCTTATTACGCTTCATTGACACCTGCAAGCATGATCTAACTTCATGCGGCATAGACAAAGAACACATGATGAAAAAAAAAGAACACAAAATGAAAAGAAGAAAAACAACATCACATGTGGAGGCAAAGAGAGCACAGAGAGCAGAGAGAACATCCTATGTATCAGCTCTAGTCTCCAGTTTTACCTGCAGCAACTGTGGCAAGGATTGCCACTCCAGAATAGGCCATTACAGCCACAAGAAACGTTGTGATTCAGCGCAGAACATACTACGTGACGCAAGACCTATTGTCTCCTGAGACAAAGAGGTTAATGAATGAATGAAGATTTATTATGCAGGTGACTTGGGTTCAATCCCCAGTAAGGCCAAGGAGTTTTCTTCTGTCGGGAGGCAGAACTGTCGGGATACACCGCCCTAAAAAGTGGTATTAAAGGCAGTAATGACAGAGGTTAGAACAAGAATGAAATAGCTTAAATAGTTCAGTTACAACATCATTATCGAGATTTATAGCACAGGCTCCCATTTGAGAGATCCAGCCCGTGTTATGCTGGGGCAACAAGGAGAAAAGAATAGTACTACTGCGACCTAGAAGGCATATAAAAAAGGCGACGTGCGGTAGGACCTAGGAAGTTACCTAGTAAATAAAAAAGCATAGCAGAAATAAGATGTGCTGGCATTCATGTAGGCGCATAGCTGGCACAACGTACAATTGCTATAATCACATACAAATCACACAGAATAGTTAACAAGTGGTTGGTATGGAGCGTTAGAAGAAGAGCGGGGTCAAAGGCGCAAGGAAGCAGCGCGCCAGGATTAGGCAGATGGCTCTAATCCCCTGCTCTCACCTCCAAATGGCTCTAATCCCCTGCTCTCACCTCACGCTGGCAAAGCCATAGTGGGCCCCACCGAGGGGCAGGCAGGCACGGCAAGTGCGAAAAGCGAGGCAGGCACTGCAGCAGCGAGCATGGCAGGCAAGAGGGTGTGCGTCCCACCCAAATGTGCAGAACAACTGGAAAGCCCAGCAGAGGTAAAGCCAGTGCGTGTTTCCGCTCGCAGGAACTACTGCTGCCTTGTAGTTTGATTGGGGACAATCAAAGGCTAGTGGAGAAAACCGTAAACAAATCTGAACGGACGGCAAAGTGTTAATTAAAACGACCGGTTTTGCTGGGCAGATGGCGTTCATAAGCCTGGGAGGGCAGGCCATCTAAGGGTCACTACCCTAAAAGAAAATGGCAACCCGCTGCCTTGTGGGTTTCGGATGGGAAAACCCAAAGGCTAGCGGAGAGCGAACCGCCAACAATAGCTGGCTGAAATCGAACACCCCACCCAAGGATAAGCAACTGTGCTCCAATAAGTGCTGAAGGCTGGTGCACGTACATTACGTTCTGGTGTGTGGCTGTTTATACATCACAATAGAATGATAAAAATGGCTTTAGAACGATCGGAAGAAGAAGAAGAAGAAGAGAGAGAAGAAGAATGAGACAATTAAAATATTTAGGACATATAAAGAGACACAAAGGGTTGGAGAAGACCATCATGGAAAGAAGCATCGTCGCAAAGAGTAGAGGAAGACCATGGAGAAGATGGATTCACGATGTAACTGATGGTTTGAACATGAACGCTGCTGAGGTAGGACATCTGGCCAATGAGAGAAATAAATTTTGAAGGGCTGTTAAGGTGGCAAATTTCTGATCTGGACAGGCTACTTGATGATGATGACTTGTGTAAAACTAAAGTACTTTGTTTTTACTGTTTTACCAGTGTGGTTACGGCGCCCGAGTGGTTACGGGCGCCCAGTGGTTACCGTGGGGCCCAAATTTGGGTGTAAATAATAGAACCACTGTTACCTGCACGTATGCCGTAAGAGGCGACTAAGGAGGTTTAGCTGAAATCTGATGCATGTGTCCTAAACGTGTAGAAGTCTATGCGTTTAGGAGCCTACCAAACCAATGTGCAACGTATACACATTCTTGGCAAAGATCAAACATAGTGATTAAAATTGGTTGTAAAGAACAAACGCAAAGAAGATGTTTTACTATTAAATTATGTTAGAAACAGTTCCTTACTTGTAAAGCTTCCTTTTCCAAGGCAACTTTCTCCAAAAACTGTTTATGTGCTGTTGTTTTATCCTGTTGTATGCCAAGTTCCTTGTTTAAATGTAAAATTTGCTGCTTCAGTTCCCCAATCTCAGTATCCTTTAATTCTATGACTTCTTTTTTCTCTACCTCATATGTTTCTGATAATTGACTAGTCCTTGTCTTTGTTTTTTCTAAAGTTGAGTTCTGCGGAAAGATGGAGAATAAATAAACAGTGTTGATAGAAATAATAATAATAATAATAATTCCTCTCGTACTGTTATACGTTACATATGGCCTGCAAGTAATTTCTCCATACCGCTCTATCCTGGGCAACTTGCTCAATCTCCTCCATGGAACTGAGACCGATATTTCCTGCCTCTTTCAGCAAAGTTCGCTTCGGGTCTCCTTAGGTCGACCTCTCTTTCTTGAACCCTTTGCATCCCACTTCAATGCCTGCTTTGATATTCGTTGATCATTTCTCCTCAACATATCTCCATCTTCTCTTCTTATAACAGTTGTCACTAGTGGTTGACCAGACATGTCTCTGATTTCATCACTTCTGAATCCGTTCCATTTTATATTCATTATTTTTCGCAGACATCTATTTTCAAATGCATTCAACTTGCTTTCTATATGTTGATAGAAATGATCAACATAATTTTCATACCTACTTTGTGTTACCAGAGCCAAACATGGACAATGAGTACAGCAGTCGCCAAACAATAACTACATGTGAAATATGGTGCCTGCAAAGAGTTACCAACAACACCAGAAAAGATAGCCACTTCTTCTTTTTCTTCAAAAGCTCCCCATCAACCACTTGTTAACCACTCTCTGTGATTTGTATGTGATCTGAGCCTAGCAGCGATTGTACATTGTGTCAGTTATGTGCCTGCAAGTCTTGTAGCATGTCCTTGTTTTTTTCTCTGTTCTGTCCAGGGTGTTCGAAGAATTGTTCGGTAGCAACCTTATTTCAAACGCTTTGATTTTGTTCCTTAATGTTTGTGTTCACATAAGTCTTACTTTTGTTTCTTTGCTTATGTCATGCCATGGTTTCTTCATGCTAACCACTCTCTGGAAAGCCATGGCTAGTCTTTGTCCAGCGTATCCTTTGTGCAGTCTCCATTGTTGTTAATTATAGAGCGAAGATATTCAAAATATGTGACGTTCTCAATGTTTTCATTATCGCTGGTAATTTTAGGTTGACCAAAGCGTACCTGGTTCAAACCCCACGGCGGGCAAGTTTGAAGCAAATTGTTTCGCAGGATTTTACAAAAGGAAAAAATAGACCTCACCGCTCAGAAAGCAATGACAAACTACTGAAGGTATAAGTGGTGCCTAGAAAATCAACGACTCGTTTATTGTGGTTGATGGCTATGTCCTTTGGGATATGCCACGATTTTCATTTCAATTTTAGGTTGGCATTTTGTTTTGCCAGTAGACATGAATTTACAATCAGAAAATGCAGTTGGCTGAAATCGGATGCACTTGTCCTAAACGTGTAAAAGTCTATGCGTTTAGGGGCCTACCAAACCAATGTGCAACGTATACACGTTCTTGGCAAATATCAAACATATCACAAAGAGTGATTAAAATTGATTGTAAAGAACAAACGTAAAGAAGAAGAAGAAGAAAATGCAAATATGACAATAATTTAATTGATAATTAGATCATTAGTGCTTCTTATTCTTCTTCTTGCCCTTGTGGTGCCGGGGCTCTCAAGGGGAGCAAAGAATAGTACCACTGTGACCTACAAAGCATGTCGTAAAAGGCGACTGATGTAGGACCTAGGGAAGCTACCCTAGTAAATAAAAAGCATTGCAGAAATTGGATGTGCCTTGTAGGTGCATAACTGGCAGAATACTTTTAGGTGCATAATTGGCACAAAGTACAATTGCTCTTAGGTTCAGATCACATACAAATCACACAGAGTGGTCAATATAGAGCGTTTGAAGAAGATCATCAGTGCTTCTTATTCTTCTTCTTTGCTTGATATAGAAGAATCACTTCTCTTTAGTCTGTGACGCCGTTAGCGCTTAGGGCAGCATGCCCGCATGCCCAGCGTGTTCGTAGCGCGCTGGACTACGGGTGACTAGTACTCTGTAAGTGCAAGTTCAACTCCGCGGACTGGCAGAAAAGCTACAGGTTCCCCAGATTTACGGTGTTCGTGGCACCGAGCTGAAGGGTTACGATGTCCATGACACCGAGCCAAGAGCTTTCAGCTCAAGTGCTTCTGGATCGGAAAAAAAGGGCAGCAACAAATGCATGCTGTTATTATCTGTTCTTGACCATCTTCTATATTGTCTTCCAGCTGCAATAAATTTCTTTCAGTTCCTGTTCTATTGTTATCCTCAGGTAGTTTTGGGCCTTCCAAATTGTCATTTACTCTCTGGTATTTATCTTAGTGCAAGAGTTAGTGTCCATGCATATCACATGGTCAATTCATCACCAAGATCCCTTTTGGATGATGGTGCTCATATTCTCTTGCTAAGGTTGCAGATAGCAATGACAGTGTTGTGGAAATTTCAACGTTTCAGGTCAGCATAACTAAAAAAATTCTCAGTGTCTACACTGTACGCAGTTGGTCTACAGGTCGCGATCCTTTACTTAGGGATCTAAATTACGAGTACCTCTGAAGTTGAAGTTTGCCTGAATGATGAGGAACACTGGTGATAAGAAAAACAAGCCTTCACAATAGGACTAGGAACTCGTTCTCACCTACACTGAGAACAACGATCTCTGGAAAAATATCCAGATGGCTCCACGAGGGAACTAATCAAGAACCTTTGGAACCAGAGGTAAACACCTAACCTCTATGCCATAAATGACATGTAAAACACACTCAAAGACGTGCAACACACTCAAAGACATGTGCAACACACTCAAAGACATGTACAACATACTACACACAAAGATGACACACAAACTCACCAACTCCCTAATTTCATCCTCTAATTTAACAACCCTCTCCTGAAAATTTTGTGCAGCCTGTTGTATTTCCCTATCCTTCTCCCGCAACAACCCCTGATGATTCTCCTGTGTCTTAGCTAGGTTTTGAGAACAGCTCGACAAGTCTTTTTGTAGATCCTCGAGTTTTCTAAAAGAGACAACGCCAATGAGCGACATTAGTCAAGTTTCTGGAACCCTTTCGTCATCAAAACAAAATAATAATACATGGTGGACTGGTTAACATAAATGTCTTCATTATAATATATAAACTTATGCAAATGTCTTCATTGGAATATAAACTTATGCAAATGTCTTCATTGGAATATAAACTTATGCAAAATATAAACTTATGCAAATGTCTTCACTGGAATATAAACTTGTGCAAAATATAAACTATGCAAATGTCTTCACTGGAATATAAACTTATGCAAAAGTCTTCACTGGAATATAAACTTATGCAAATGTTCACTGGAATATAAACTTATGCAAATGTTCACTGGAATATAAACGTTTGCAAATGTCTTCACTGGGAATATAAACGTTTGCAAATGTCTTCACTGGAATATAAACGTTTGCAAATGTCTTCACTGGAATATAAACGTTTGCAAATATCTTCATTGGAATATAAATTTATGCAAATGTTTTCATTGGAATATAAACTTATGCAAATGTCTTCATTAGAATATATATATATATATAACTAACGCAAACCTGTTTCGAAATGCAAAGTTAATGTAGATGTCTTCCTGGTATATAAACTAACTGAAATGTCCACACTAAAATATATCATTGCCCAAATGTCTTTATTAGAATATCAACTAACAATAATGGTTATAGTGGAAACTAACGCAAATGTATTGATTTCAATATCAACTCGAGACAGCAGATAATTTATTTTGCTCGGCAGAAAGTTTCCAGCATACACTTACTGATTTCTCAACTATCAAGGCTATCAAAACTTTGATATAAATAAGGTAAAATAAATTAACAGATCATTATAACTTTTTTTTTCAAAAATAACTTGCATATGTTTTGTTGGGATTAGCGGAGTTTGTGATTTTTTTGTTACATGTCGCTCGTGGCCTCCGATAACATACAGCCAGCGGGCTCAGGTAAAAATTCTCGGAAATCAGACCACAACCGTCACATGACCTCACATTCCAGTATTGTTAGATAAAGATAAATTTATTTGAAAAACAACACAAAATGCTAAATCAAGGTTATATTATGTTACTAATTAAGTTTAACAATAAGGAATGTCAATATTATGAACAATTTTCATCAATAAATAACTACAGACTCGTGGAATTTTGTAAAATTGGAGAAAACCGTACAGTGTTCTATCAAACACTTATAAAAACCAGCCGCCATTAAGCAAGAATTTTGGTTTTCCTGTCTGAGCTAGTTATGTTATGCGATCGATGTCATGGCACATTGGGCAATCTCATTCATGCTTTGTCCTCTGCTGCAGCAGCCATCCCAAAGTCCATTTGCTCACCGTACCCATGAGAAGTTGATTATTATATCTTCTCTCTCTACCACGAAGACGACACTGTCTGGCATGTCCAAACTTAACGCCTAATTCTCGAACTCGCTCCAGTGTCTGAAATTTGCCCATGTCACATAATTGAGAGTGTACTGCATTGATGATATCGGCTCTGTCCATACTTCTGCCCGCTTGTCTGAACTAGTCTGCCTTATGTTGCCGAGGCTATAATATCGCTTAATACAGATCTTTTGGTAAAAATATCAATTCATCTCTTGCGGTAATTATTATAACTAGCTTCCCAGTTGTTTTATTCCTTTTATGTGGTATTAGTAATTTGAATATGTTGTCTCACAAAAATACGTAACAGAATTAACGAAATATTAACATATAAGATTATGATATCTGACGTATTACAGCCAAATATATTTTGGAAGCATTTTTGGATTACATTTTTGGTTCATGCAAATTCGCTAGTACCTGTTTTAAAAAACAACCTGGCAATGCATTATACCAGGCACATCTATAACCACCAACCACCATTAACAGCATACAATAAAAAGAGATCAGGTACTAGAGCCAAGGGAAGACCAAGAAAAGATGGATAGACAATATCAAAACCACACTAAATAAATACGGATATAACACAAGAAGGGCGAATCATCTGGCCTTGGAACGCAAATTAAAGCTCCCATCCCTATGCTTAACAGCAAGGGTGGACAACCAATTCCATCATCCACCCGGGGAAAGACAATAGACATTTATAATCAGGGCTAAAGGTGGTACACACAAAAGGTGGACCTCAGAGATAACAGAGGTGATGAAAAACACTGTTTATGAAACTCACACAAAAGCCTGTTGTGGCTTATCCTGACGCTGTGAGACAAAACACAATACAAATCACAAATAGTGGTTTAACAAGTGGTCGATATGGAGCGCTCGAAAAAGATATCACTCTTTGTGATTTGTATGTGAACCGAGTCTAAGAGCGATTGTATGTTGTGTCAGTTATGCGCCTACAAGAAGGCGAGCACATCTGGTTTCTCAACGCTTTTTGTTTACTAGGGTAGCTTCTCTAGTCCCCTACCTCAGTTGCCTCTTATGACATGCCTTGTAGGTCGCAGTGTTACTATTCTTTGCTCCTCTTGTGGGCTCCAACAACAAACAGGCTAATATCAGATTAAGTGTATTCAACATATTGTTCTTAATTGATTGACTGCCCGTCTGCCCAGCGTGTTCGTAGCGCGTTGGACTACGGGTGACTATCCCTCTGTGTGTGCGGGTTCAATTCCGCGGGATGGCAGAAAAAGCCACAGATTCCCCAGATTTACGGTGTTCGTGGTACCGAACCGAAGAGTTACGATGTCCATGGCACCGAGCCAAAGAGTTGAAAAGCTCAAGTGCTTCTGGATCGGAAAAAAAAAAAAAATTGATTGACTGATTGATAGGACCATCATTAGTGCACTTCGGTGAGTAACCATATGTGCTCCAATCTCTTTCTTACATAGGAAGATCTCAGCGACAGTGCACAAACTCTGTAGCACCAGCAATGGTCCCAAATATAATTTAGAAGATGGTGAAAAATGATTGTATAAATTTAATTTTTTAATTTTCTAATATAATTTGGAAAGGCAGGCTTTCAAGCCTGCTGTTCTCGATGTTGAACTGTCGAGGGTTCTTTTATGTGTGCAACTTAATCACAGGAGGTACGTTTTATCATCAGCCTCTGATAGGACTAGGAACTCATTCTCACCTACACTGAGATCAGGGATCTCTGGGAAAAATATCCAGATGGCTCCACAAGGGAGTGATCTGAGTACCTCTGGCATGAGAGGCTAGCACATAACCTCTACGTTACAGAGAATTAATAGCACACATATTAATTAATTTAAGGGGGGATTCTGGTCTTGAAACTTTTTCGTTGCTTTGGTATTAATGTAGAATTTGTATAACAATTTTGAAAGATTATGACTTAGAATAGTAGAAACAAATTAGGAAAACAAAAATGTCAATGCGTTGCCATGGAAACAATAAAAGATGGCCACCAAACACAACATTTCAAATCCCTAAGGCTCTGAAGTTAATGAATATAAATGAATTCTGTTTTCACTCTAAGGTGAGCAATTGTAATATCTAAAAATTACACATGATTATTAGGATATATTAAATATTACATTTTTAATGAATTTTTGGTAAACACACCCCCAAAAACAGCTTTTTCTGACCGAATTTTGAGGAAGTTTTACCAAAAATTTATAAAAATTTAATATTTAATATATCCTAAACATCATGTGTAATATTTTAGATATTACAACTGCACATCTTAGAGTGAAAACAGAATTCATTTACATTCATTATATTCAAAGCCTTAGGGATTTGAAATTTTGTTTTAGGGCCATTTTGTATTGTTTCCATGGCAATGCTTTGACATTTTTTTTACTAATTTTTTTCTACTATTCTAAGCCATAATCTTTCAAAATGGTTATACAAATTTTACATTAATGTGAAAACAACGAAAATAGCTTCATGATCCCCATACCCCCGAATCCCCCTTAATAGCCATCCATCGCAAGCGATGATGACAACAATCTCAGACATGTGCTGCTGCACCTCTGATGTGTGCGGAGGTGACTGTAGAGTCCAATCCTAGAACAGAATCCCTACCACATGTGGGGCATACATGATCAAGGTTAGACGTGTGTGTTGTGTGCTCTGTCTTTTTGCGCAGCTCATTTTCTCTGTGCCTCAACAACACGATGATAGTGGTTTCCGGTCGCCCAGTGTGCGGGCGTGTTAACTATTTGCTCTAGAACTTTAAAAAAAAATTAATCTGTCTGTGTAAATTCGAAACGGAGCACACATACACACAAAGTGGTTATCAAGTCTATGGCAATAAATGAAAGAAAATCTAACTAAACTTCTTGCTAACATCTATAGGAAAAGACTGCAGTCAAACTATATAGCAAAGACAAAACGTGTAAAAAAACAAAGTAAAATAGTGTTTACAAAGTACAAAAATACAACGACGCTTCAACCTTATTAACTCCTTGTGGACCAAACGCCACACTATGTGACTTTAGATTGGACACCTTTTTACCAGGAGCCACACTAAAGGGTGTTTTTATTCTAAAAACAAATGGCTTGTAAAAACATGGCTTTGCCCTGGTCCACTAAGAGTTAAAAGGAAAAAGGAACCCTTTCATACCTCGTGGTATATAGGTCAATACAGTGTTACACCTGTATTTTTCATTGACCGTCGGCACACAATGGGTGATGTGGTCAGCATCACGCCGGCCGCCTTTACTTTCCCAGAGTATGTCTGGTACCCAGTTGAGGCTGGGTCGACCTGAGAGCCGCGTGGTCGGGAAAACTTCCACGTGCATTGCGGAGCTGAACCCAGACCACCAGCCTTGCGGAGCGAGTTCACTAACAACTACGCTACAGCGGCTCTCATTAAGAGTTAAGCAAAGGATAAAAAGGATGCTTACCTAAACGTCAAGGGTGTAACAGGCTACAGAGAGAGAGAAAGGATACAAAAGAAGCAAAGAAATTCAGATTTCCTATACGGCAGACTATATAGAATGTTCTTTGGGATTCTATCATCTCTCATACAGCACACATGCCCCAGCCATCTCAGACGTCGCTGACTCAGCAAGGTGTACATGCTTCGAATGCCAGGACTTCTATATATTCTATATTGGAGATGTGATCCTGCCATCGGATGTTGTATATTCGCCTGAGACAGTGCATGTGAAAGGTGTTGAGACAATGTAATAAATGTCTATAACGATGTTGTAACTGAACCACTTTAATAATTTCTTCCTTGTTCCAACAGTACGAAAAACAGCAAACAGAAAAATACTTGAAACGGGTTGAGGATGAAAAGAGTGCAATCAATACAGAACTCATACAAGCTCGAGTGGAGGTAACCAAATGTCAGGAAGAGGTGGAGAAATCAAAGAAGACCAAGTTAGAGCTGGAGGAGAAAATAGACAAACTCAACTTGCAAGTGGAGTTTAATATCAGAGCTAAGGAAGAGGTCAGTGCTATTTTCTTCTTGGTTTAAAAAAAATTAATATATCTACGTTAATGATTTTGACAATGGTAGCAAAAACAACATATACAGCTAGATAATGTACATCTGAAGTCGGAGAAGGTATGACAGGGACATTGATATTAAAAGAAAGCAGGCCTTCACGCAAAAATCAGAAGCGCCATGACTATACCTGAACTCACAGCGGGTGCGCACCAGAAGAATAAATCAGACAATAAATCTCTATAGACCCTAAAATGATGATGGTCCTATCAATTATTGGTCAAAACATCGCTGTATATTCTTTTTTGTACTTAGTAAAACTACAGCACTTTTTTTTTACATGTTCATTTTTTAATGCATGCAAGATGGGTTGATGGAGTTACAGACATCTTAAAACTTCACAATACAACAGCATATCAAGCGAGCGAGTGTGCACTATCTCAGAAACCGATCATTAGTTAAAACCTGCTACTCCTAACAGCAACAAAGCAGAGAAGGACAAAAGAAAGAAAGATTTTTAATGCATGCTAATATCGGACTAAATGTCAGCTAAACATAACAACCTACAAACAAACAAAAAACAAATTCATACAGAAGCAAATAAAAACTTACAACTTAACTACAATAAATAATGTGTGAGGTTGGAGACAACGAAATCAGTATTATTGCTTTCTTCTTCTTCTCTTCCACCATTTACTTCTTTATAGAAATGTTTGGGGGAAAGAAAGAAATGTAGTGATCTTGTGTGTACTTGTTTTAAGGCACTTTGTATGCTGATATTCATTTCTTAAGGCTGTTCTTGATGCCGTCGCTTCATCTTTTGCGTGGTCTTCCTCTTGGTTTGTACTCATTGTACTTTTTCTGTGTGGCTCTCTGTGGTAGGCGATTATTGCTTTACGGACAGGAATGGATAGAACAACAGAATATTTGTTTACTAAAGAGTTTTTAAAATAAATCAATACTACACTGCCTGTGCTACGGAGTTCTGCGATATAGGACAGGGGGAGACACGAACCTGAGGAATTTAATGACCGCATGGCTAGTGCAGTCGTAGCGAAACTGTTGAAGTTAAGATTTTTTTCTTTATGTCCCAACAGAAAAAACACTTTGGTCTCACCATGGATTGAACCTGGGTCTCCCGAATAGAAGCAACGCTCAAATCCAGCATTTCACAAACTGGGGTCAGTGAGGTACTCACAGGGGGTCCTAAAGTGCTTTAACTCTTTCCACGCTTTAAGCCGCACACTGCGCCATGGCGGAAGTCCGTTGCACGCTTTAAGCAGCACACTGCGCCATAGAGTTGCTTCCCTTATAAAAAGTCTTTCTAGTTTTACTTCTACTATTTTACTTCTACTACTTTTTAACCTTGTTATCCTATTGGGTTGTCCAGTTTTCTTCAATTTAGTATATAATAATATATATATATGTTTATTTATTGACAAGTAGTTGGGATCGTAATTTTTTGTAAAATTTTCTTTTTACTTCCCTTGAATTAACTGCTTAAAAATTGAGGACATAAATGGCTGTGGAAAGAGTTAAGGAATAGTATGATCTTTGACATTTCAAATAAAAATTTAAAAAAAAAAAGTATAAAAACAGTGGTAAACTAGTTCCACTGCGAAATCAAATGACCTGAATCAGATAGGAGTCTAAATGTTTGACAGGACAAAATGAGATTCAAGTTTCCTGCAGTCTGAGAAATTGGAGCCAGCTTGACTGTTGGTGTGGTGCAATAATAGCTCCATCACTAGAAGAGTCAAATTTAAGTAAATAATCGCCTGAGTGGATACTGGGCCCAAATTTGAGGTGTAAAGAATAGAACCACTGTTACCTGCCCCACAAGTCATAAGAGGCGACTAAGGAGGTTTGGCTGAAATTGGATGCATGTGTCCTAAACGTGAAGAAGTCTATGCGTTTAGGGGCCTACCAAACCAATAGGCAACATATACACAATCTTGGCAAAGATCAAACATATCACAAAGAGTGATTAAAACTGGTCGTAAAGAACGCACGCAAAGAAGAAGCAAATAATTGGATGAAGCAATCTTGGGAAAGATAGGATAAATAACGTTGTCGTGCATTGTATTTTGCTACAATACATTTTGGCAGAGCTTCAGGATGGATCGCTGGCTGAAATTGAAACGCAAATGTACTGATGATGCTAATGATCGTGCGTCTTGTTCAAGGCAAAGGAAACCTCTTCCTGTTTATTAAAATGTTAAATTGCAAACATTGTTTACTATTGTAAAGTTAATTGCATATCCTTTACAGGACTTTGCGAATCAACCCCAGCTTTGTAACGCTGTTTGTAATTTTTCTAAGCATTATTACGTTCAGTAGTTTGCTATTGCTTTCTGAACGGATGGTGCCATCGTCCTTTGTTAAAATCCACGCGCAACAATTTGCAACCAAACTGTCCGCAGCATGATTCGAACTCAGAACATCGAGTTTAATAGACAGAGTCACTAACCCCTAGGCCACAGACACCACCTTACTATTATAACACACAGATAATTCATTCCTGTCCATTTTAATATATAGAAACTGTTGGGGTCAGCGCAGTAAAAGGAATTTAAAATGGGGTCTGCAGTAATGCAAAGTTTGGGAACCACTGATCTAATGCATTCGACTAGATACTCCACAATGATATGTAAACATAGATATACATATATATTATACAACATAAAGACATGCTGCTATAGCAGGTTAAAATTACCATGCAGTTACATATCAAAATCGCATAACAAAGCATACAAGTATCTATGATAACAGAAGTAAGAGCATCTATTAAACAAGAGCTCATCTCTCGAGCCAAAGGTACCAGGTTCACTCCCTTGTGGAGCCATCTGGATATTTTTCCTGAGATCCCTGATCTCAGTGTAGCTGAGATCGAGTTCTTAGCCCTATCAGAGATGGACAAAATAAGGAAGGTCCCGTGTTCAATTTGAGCACATAAAGAAGGGTGGCAATTCAAAATCGATAAGAGCAGGCTGGAAAGCCACTGCCCGGGCAAAATTCATTAGAAAAGATTAAAATTCCTACAAGAATATCTTCAAAAATACATCGGGGACCCTTGCCGGTGTTACGGAGTTCGTGAACTGCAGGTGAGATCTTCCTATGTAAGAAAGAGATCAGAGAGCACATGGTTACTCACCGAAGTGCAATGATGATGCTCCTATTAATCAAGAGCCATGGAACTCTCAGGGAAAGAGGAATAGAGGAAGGCCTAGAAATATCTGGATAGCTGGAGACAGATATTAAAAGGATAGGCAAGACATGGAAAGAATTGGAAGGGATGACAAGAGAGAGGATGAGCTGGAAGAAGTTTGTTGGATATGTGCTCCGTTGGGAGTTGAAGGGTGAAGAAGAAGAATCAAGAACCATGCCTGCCGGCATAGGAGATCATGTCTCTCCACAACTCTCCTTGGTGCAGTTAACCAGTTCTGACGTCGATCTTTTGTCGAACCACGATTTCGGACCATCCAACATCTTCTCCCTCTATCTTCCACAAACTCCCTTCCCTGAATTTTACCTGTTGTCACTAAACCTCCTCTTTGCATTATATGCCCGAAGAACCTTGATTGTCTGATTCTTATGATACGGTTTCTTTGTGATCAGGCCTGTTTTAAAACCTCATCATTTGTTTTCTTCGCTGTCCATGGAATTTTCAGCATTCTTCTGTAAAACCGCATCTTTGTGGCTTCCAATGATCTTATTGATTGCTTGTTCATTGTCCATGATTAGCTTAAGTATTGGTTCACTATAGCACTTGAGTACTTGTTTCTGCAGCGTCGGAGGTAGTGAATTCACGAACAGCGTGTTTTTCATTTTCAATAAATACAATTACTATACAGACTATCTAAAAAAATAGGGACTATATGAGATAATTTTAATTACAGCGTGCGCCCGTGTTTCCGGGGCTGGGAAGAATAAAATAGTAACACTACAACCTACATGGCATGTCATAAGAGGCGACAGAGGTAGGGGACTAGGAAACTACCTAGTAAATAAAAGCGTAGCAGAAATCGGATGTGCTGGCTTACTAGAGGCACATAACTGGCCAATGTGCAATCACTCTTAGGCTCGGATCACATACAAATCACAAAGAGGGGTTCAGCATGTTGGTCGATATGTAGCGTTCGAAGAAGACGAATACAGAGTGTGCACACCCCCTATACGCATGCCAACACACACACACAGTATATGGGGATCTATATGTTTCACCTCTTCATTCTCCAAACAAATTATACTCCCACCTTGAACATATACATTTATTTGTCGTTCATTTTACCTGAATCAAGACAAATAAGTCACAACAATGAACAGGACTAAAGCCTCAAACAAGAACAATTAATCTGCTCGGAGAAAAATCATGTTTTAGTAAATTATCTATCATGTTAGTGTCATTTTCACATAAAATGACATGTTAATTAATAAAAAAAGGGTTGCAATAATAAAAAGGAAACGGGAAGTTAAAAAAAATTATAATGAAATTAAATAAAAATATATTATAGTTGGAGAGCCACGGCAGTGTAGTTGTTAGTGAACTTGCTTCTTAGGCTGGTGGTCCGGGTTCAATTCCACAGTGGGCATGAATATTTTTCAGACCGTAACGGCTCTCATGGGTACGGTAAGCAAATAGACAATGGGATCGCTGCTGCAGTGGAGAATGGAACACGCATGGGAATGCTGAATGTGTCATGACGTCGATCGAATATCATAACATAACACTTAACTATACTAAACTATGCATACTCCATGAGTATGATTCGTAAAGTCGAATCAGGAATGGTGAGACAAAACTTAAGGTACTGGTACATACAGGGATATAAAAAAATCAATATTTTTGTCCCTAGGCACGCAGGAGTCAGGGTAATAACGAGCTGATAGATTGGCTGGCTGGGCTACGTTATCAGAGGGAGCTGCAATTGACCGAAATGACATTCTTAACGCACTAAGATAGTCTTTCGAACAGAAGAGTTTCAGGGTTGCAAGTCTCACTCGCTGACCAGACTAAGAAAGATGGGTGTCAATATTGGTACAGCCCGAAAAAAACGACCAAATATGCAAAGAGATTGATTAATCAACATCGAACTGGCGTGTTGGGCCGCTGGACACAGCTGGATTTCTTGAGGCGGAGATCGGAGCACTTATTGACATGTCCGGAATGCTATGATGATAGTCTTATGAAAACGTATTGATTATTGGTTACTAAACTGACATCATTATACTCCAGGCTCATAGGTGTTCAGTCTCCCCAACAGATATCGAAGAGTATGCATACTGATGGTTCCTTGGCTCGCTGATTAAACACACATCAGGCATCCAGTTCTACTACTTGTACAATGGGTAACTCCAAACTGCTTAAATTGCTGGATCGATTCAACATCTATTTTAGTGTCCTCATCCCTCATCCAACAGTACAGTTGCAAAGAGACCAAAAACATCCCCCATATCCATCTTCAACTCCCCAACAATCGATGCTGTTGATGCAAGCCTGTCTGCTCTCTCATTACTGTAAACACCCGCATGCCCAGGACAGTATATCAACGTAAGCAAACTGAAACTAACTACACTTAACTTCAATATACAAGACCATTATAAAAAAACAAGCAGATTTGGTGAAATCAACAAAGCCCACATAGAAAATACCAGTTAGGTTTTACAAACAATCATGCAGCAAGCACTACTAACAAAAATATAAGAAATAAATCAATACAATGGGTTAGGTATATAGAATCAGAAAAATGCATGCAATGTCAGAAATATCAGCAAAAAAACAGCAACAATGCAAATGTTTTATATTAAATATCTATAACTCCTTGTGAACCAAACATCACACTACATGGCTTTGGGTTGGGTGCCTTTCTTACCAGAAGCCAGACTAAAGGGAGTTTTCAATTCTAAAAAACATGGCTTATGCCATGGTCCACTTAAAGTTAACACAAAATTTGGTTCATTATCTGTAATGACTAAACAAAAAATATGATTACGTCTACGACAGAGGTCAGGCTACTAGATGGTAGTTTACAATTATATAAATATGATTAATTGATTGGACCATCATCACTGTACTTCGGTGAGTAACCATGTGTGCTCAGATCCCTTTCTTACACAGGAAGATCTCAGCAGCAGTGCACAAACTCTGTAGCACAGGAAGGGTCCCGATACAATTTTTAAGATGATGAAAATATTTTGTATAAATTTTATTTGTAATTTTTAGAATGAATTTTGTCCGGGCAGCAGCTTTGCATTCTACTTCTATCGATTTCCAAATGGTTCAAGCTGCCAAAGGGTTCTGTTACATGCTCAGCTTGAACATGGGACGAGCCTTATATTGCCGGGGCTTGCAAGGGGAGCAAAGAGTAGCAATACTGCGACCTACAAGAAATGTCGTAAGAGGCGACTAAGGTAGGGGTCTAGGGAAGCACTTACCTAATTCAACTTTGCAAATAAAACTTATATTTTCTTGCAATAAAATAAGAAATACTTATATTTCTACCTTCTTGCAATAAAATTAAAACAAGAAATACCTAAATTTCAATTTTTTTGCAATCAAATATATTTATTGACATAAAATTTGCTAATGAGAAACTGCTAAAAAATAAAATATAGCAAAATTTTCGTTAAAAAAAGGGTACAAATCAAACCTATATATATATATCAGCTCGCATTAGATGTGCGTATAATTAGTGCAGTAACTAACCTATTCCTGTCCGCTATCTGGTCACTCAGTGCGGTCAGCTGACTCGAGCTGTCCCCTGAATTTGTCATCATCTGCGACAACTGCAACTCCTGATGTCATCAGAATGTGTATATCGATGATGCCCACAATAATATAGAGAACAGTTTTTAGGGACAGGAATAGAATGGACTCTGATATTAAATAATAATTAAGGATAAAACTATACAGGCTGTTGAATAATAGTTAGTTTAAAATAGACTTTGATCTAAGAAAAGATGATGTAGCGATTTGATTGAATGATTGATAGAACCATCATCATTGCCACTTCGGTGAGTAACCATGTGTACACCAATCCCTTACTTTTCTTCAACCTTCACCCCTAGGAAGCATAGATCGCAACCAGGACCTTTCAAGCCCGCTATCCAATGCCATCTTTTCCAGATCTCTCCATTCTCTCCCCATTTTTTTGTATTCCGTCTCCAGGTGTTCCTGGGTCTTCCCTTACCTCTTTTGTCCTGGGGGGTTCCATCGGAGAGCCTGTCTCATGATGCTGTTATGGGGTTTCCTCAGTGTGTGTCGTATCCATCGCCACTCTCTGCTCCTTATCTCTTGTTCCACGTGCTGTTGTCCTGCTCTATCCCACAGTTCCCTGTTTGTGGTCCTGTCATACCATTCCATGATTCCTGTCATGCCATACAATCTCATTCTTACTCTCTCTCTCTCGTGATTCCATCTCATTCTTACACAGGAAGATCTCAGCTGCAGTGCACAAACTCCGTAGCACAAGCGAGGGTCTTTGATGTAATTTTAAAGATGAAGATATTTTTGTTGAAACTTTTTTTGAATCTCTTCTAATGAATTTTGACCAGGCAGTGGTTTTCCAGCCTGCTCTTCTCAATTTTAAACTGCCAAGAACTTTTTTACGTGCTCAAATTGAACACGGGACCTATGTTTTACCGCTTGTCTCCGATAGGACTAGGAACTCGATCTCACCTACATTGAGATCAGGATCTCTGGAAAAATATCCAGATGGCTCCACGAGGGAACGAACTTGGTACCTTTTGCTTGAGAGATGGGCACTTAACCTCTACGTCACAGAGACATGTCTCTTCCTTCTCCTCTACTTCTTCTGGAGGTCTCATTAGGGTGAAGTGGTCAAGCCACTGTTTTTAATGTTGAGAGTTTGAATACTGACATGCCGTTTTGAGTGCAATATTTATCCCAGAGATTCCTAGCATTGCTGCTGTAGCTATGCAGTCTGTGTAACATTCTAGGAAGGGGGTGTGTCGTTTCTGCAGAGAAGGGCTGAGTGATATGGAGAAACCAGGTACAATTTTTATCTTCCAGTTGTCCATTTTCAATTCAGGCATCATGGCATCTAATACGTCTTTAATTGATTTTTGCATGAAGACTTGTTTTCCTCATTATCAGTATGCTTTGAGTTATCTAGAGAAACTAGATGCAATTTTTACCTTCCATTTGTCCATTTTAAATTCAGGCATCATGGCACCTTATACAGTGCCTCTGATTTTGCGTGAAGGCTTGCTTTCCTAACTACCAGTATAACCTTTCTATTCAGGCAAGCCTTAGTCTGACTTTAGAGGTACTTGTAATTTAGATCCCCAAGTAAAGGATCAGGGTTTGGTGTAGTCCAACTGCGTACTGTGTGCACATCAAGAACTTTCGGTCCAGTTGGACTTGAACTCTGAAATGTCCACATCACGCAGTCACTAGCTTGTAGTGTTGTCAACTACTACATTGTGACTCCATCCAGTGCAATGAAGCTACCATTTGATTCAGTCATAGTCTCTCAAACCCTAACTTTTCCTTCTGATTCATGTCACTAGTCACACAAGAACATCCAACCTGTCATCATGACAAGCTCAAGCTTCTTCAGATCTCTCTCCAAAGCTCATCATGGAGTAAGGCTTCAGATCTCTCTCCAATGCTCACCATAAAGTCTTCAGATCTCTCTCCCAATGCTCACCATAGAGTAAAGTCTTCAGATCTCTCTCCCAATGCTCACCATAGAGTAAAGTCTTCAGATCTCTCTCCCAATGCTCACCATAGAGTAAAGTCTTCAGATCTCTCTCCCAATGCTCACCATAGAGTAAAGTCTTCAGATCTCTCCCAATGCTCACTATAGAGTAAAGTCTTCAGATCTCTCTCCCAATGCTCACCATAGAGTAAAGTCTTCAGATCTCTCTCCCAATGCTCACCATAGAGTAAAGTCTTCAGATCTCTCTCCCAATGCTCACAAGAGTACAATCTTCAGATCTCTCTCCCAATGCTCACCAAGAGTAAAGTCTTCAGATCTCGTCTCTCCAATGCTCATCATAGAGTACAGTCTTCAGATCTCTCATCTCACATAAAGTCTGATCCTCTCCCAATCTCACACGAGTACATCTTCAGATCTCTCTCCAATGCTCACACAGAGTACAATCTTCAGATCTCTCTCCCAATGCTCACCAAGAGTAAGTCTTCATATCTCTCTCCCAATGCTCATCAAGGAGTACAGTTTCAGATTCTCTCCCAATGCTCATCAAGAGTACAATCTCAGATTCTCTCCCAATGCTCACCATAGAGTAAAGTCTTCAGATCTGTCTTCCAATGCTCATCATTAGAGTACAGTCTTCAGATCTCTCTCCCAATGCTCATCCCACAGTGCAGTCTTCAGATCTCTCCCCCAATGCTCATAAGGAGTACAGTCTCTAGATATCTCCTATAGTATTTCCCATCAAGCCAAATCTTATGATGACCAATCCAATCTTCAAACAGGGTGGTACACATTTACACAAAATAACATACTAAAACTAACTAACCCACGTTCAGAATTATGAAGATATAACAACTGAAAAACACACCCCAAAAAATGAACAATATTAGAAGAAATTTGATTAGCTTCTTCTTCTTGTTTTCCACCATTTACTTCTTTATAGAAGTATTAGGGAGGAAAATGTAGTGATCTTGTGTGTGCTTGTTCTAATGCACTTTGTAATTTGATTAGCCTAAGATCAAAATAAAACCTGTTTAAGAAATGTCTCATTCATTCTACAAATATTAATACTAGTAATAAAGGCTAATAATAAATGATTGACAGGTCGTAAACATGTAGGATATGACTTTGGCCTCCAATAACATACGGCTGTCGGGCTCGGGTAAAAATTCTAGGAAATAAGACAACTCACAGTTACCTCACATTCCAGTATTATTGTATATAGACGAATTCATTTGAAAACAACATACATCATGCTAAGTCTAGGTTATATTATGTTACAAGTTCAGTTTAACACTAACGGAATATCAGCATTATTAATATTTTCATCAATAAATAACCATGGACTCATAGAATTGAGAAAATTTAAAAAAACAGTGTTCTATCAAACATATACAAAACCAGCCCCCATTAAACAGGAATTTTGGCTTTCCCTCTGAGCTAGTCTTGCCTTATGTTGCAGGAGGCCATGGATATGACCAGTGATCAGTCAGGTCAGTGGATTAGATGCCATGATACACACAATATCTTAATATTTAAACCAACAAATCAAATACAACAATAGCAACAAAAAAAAACATTATTGAACTGACTACAACAAAATACAAGAAAGAATTAGTCCAACAATATGCAGCAAAATTACAATCAGTTGATTAGATTTCTATAGTAATGCAATCAATATAGATGGAGACTGCAGTAAAACTATGTAGAATGGCGAAACCCGTAATGACAAAGTACTGTAGTTTTACAAAATACAAAAACAATGACAATACACAGCAACGTTTCCACCAAAAGGTCTTTATCAAGCAAACAACACAACAGGAGTGACAAATTTCCCAGCATGCTACATATAGACTTTGACAAAGATATTACAATGGTCAAAAATGAACATCCGTATATCTTGGACAGAGAAGAGAACAAATAGCTCTATCCAGAAAGAACTCAAAATCAAAGAAAACTGGCTGGTGCTACAAATAAGAAAGAGAAAATTGAGATATTTTGGACATATAAAAAGACATGAAGGGCTGGAGAAGACCATCATGGAAGGAGGCATACCGGCAAAGAGAAGAAGACACCGGAGAAGATGGATTCAGGATGTAACTGATGGCAGGACATCTGGCCTATGAGAGAGAGAAATTCGGAGGACTGTTGGAGTGGCAAAGTTCTGCTCAGGACAAGCTATTTGATGATGATGAATATCTTTGCCAAAGTCTATATGTAGCGTGCTGTGAAATCTGTCACTCCTGTTGTGTCATTTGCTAGATAAAGGCGGGCCTTTTGGTTGAAAGCTATGAACAATATCTTTACTGATTGGTCAATAAAAAGCTGCATGTTGATTGGACAATCCTTGCTTATTGTTTGATAAAATGAAGTCACAATGAAATGAGGCCACCAAAGCAATGACCAACTGAGACTAAAGCAATGCAAAAACACTGTAACAGTTATTACTAATGAAGATGCAATAATGCATAATAACAACCAAACAAAAAAAATACACATAATAAAAAGTATAAAGATGTGTCTCGGACATGTTCATGACTATCGCACACACAAACATCCTACAATATTTGTTGATTAGTACGACAAGATCATACATAAGCTTGAGAAGACAAGTTGTAGCTTGTAGAATATCTATTTTTTTTTCTTTTTCGTTTTAACTCTTTCCACACTTTTCACAGCACACTGCGCCACAATGAAATGCCGTTGAGCGCCATTCGACGTACACTGCGCCATTAGAGTTGCTTCCCTTATAAGAAGTCTTTCTAGTTTTACTTCTACTGTTTTACTTCTACTTTTACACCTTGTTATTCTATTAGGTTGTCCAGTTTTCTTCAATTTAGTATATAATAAGATACATATATGTTTATTTATAAACGAGTAGTTACGATTGTTTTTCTGAAAAAAATTGTGCGTTTTGCTTCCCTTGAATTAACTGTTTAAAAATTGAGGAAATAACTGTGTACGGAAAGAGTTAAGGATTGACTTCATTATCCTGGGTTTTACTCCATATGGCTTGGACCCTCTCCACAGAAATAGCAGGCCACCTGCCGAGAGTATTGCACAAAGTACAAACTCCGTAGCTCCTGCAGCAATTCTAGGGGCTCTGGGAAAAAAATTATTCACTCGTGAAGAGAAGGGCACAATCCAGATTCGAACCCACAACCTTCGATTCGCAAGGCAAGGGCTTAATCACTTAGCTCCTGCAGCAATTCTAGGGATCTCTAGGAAAAAATAATTCACTCCTGAACAGAAGGTTGCAATCCGGATTCTAACCCACAACCTTCAATTCACAAGACCTTAATCACTTAACTACAGAGAGGTCCAAATATTTTTAGAAAATATGTTTTTTTTAACAAAAGTATAAAGACTGCTTTTCCATGCTGTCCATGCACAGTGTTAAATTTAAAAATAAATTGTATAGCGCATCTTGAATGTTTTTTTATAAAAAAGGACACATGTTTACTCGACAGTTTAAGATGAGAAATGAAAGCTGATTGCCCATGTTGTCAACGCACAGAGTTGATGTGTCTTTTTATATCTGAAGTTAGAGAAGCCACGGCACGTTTGTTTGGTGGGAGACACTGATAATAAGGAAAGCAGGACCAAAAGTGGTGTCAGAAGTGTCATACTAGGAGTTCTGACTACGCCTGAATTTATTGTGGATGAACGCAAGAAGGTGTATTTTCTTATATTTAAGCTATCCTCTTCTTCGAATGTTCCATATCAACCACTTGTTAAACCACTCAGTGATTTGTATGTGATCCGAGTCTAAGAGCAATTGTACATTGTGCCAGTTATGTGCCTACAAATAGGGAAGTACATTCGACTTCTGTGACGCTTTTTATTTACTAGGGTAGCTTTCCTAGGTCCCTAACTTAGTCGCCTCTTATGACATGCCTTGTTAATTGCAGTGTTACTATTCTTTGCTCCCCTTGTGGGCCCAGAACACACGGACGAATTGACATTGGAACGATACGAATACCATTTTGTGGACAGGAGGGTGGGCTACACACTACATTTACTTAGAAATATGGTACAAAAAAGTTGTCATCACCTCATAGTGGACAAGCTTTAAAACTATTTTTGAAACAATATATTCGTTTCATCTAAATTTACTATAATTTCACAATTTGTTTTATAACGTGAATACGTTGAATATATAAAACAAAAATATAAAAATTATTCAAGAAAAATAGTTAATTTGTTTACAATGGAATACAATGTGCGGGAACAAAGAAACAGCACGCACATTATTTTAACATAGTAAACAATTTAACTCCGTGTGTACCAAACGTTTCACTATGTGGCTTTAGGTCGGACGCCTTTTTACCAGGAACCATGCTAAAGGCGTTTTTATTCTAAAAACAAATGGCTTTTAAAACATGGCTTTTGCCCTGGTCCGCTAAGAGTTAATTGAGCAATATAAAGTGGGTTGTCGATAGTATTTTAAACCATTGGCAGGTCCCGTTAAAAGGTTGGCAGGCCACGTTAAAAGGTTGGCAGGTCAAGTTAAAAGGTTGGCATGTCCTGCTTAAAAGGTTGGCAGGCCAAGTTAAAAAGTTGGCTGGCCACGTTAAAAGGTTGGGAGGCCACGTTAAAAGGTTGGCAGGCCAATTTAAAAGGTTAGCTGTCCACTAAGAGATAAATGAATATGGATATATGAAGTAAAAGGAAAAAACGACTATATATTTGATAATTAGAAAAATTAATTTGATATTTTTGAATAAAGTTCAAGAAGGTTTATTTTGTAAACTAGCATATATGTGCTGACTACAGAGATGAAACTGCACAGATTTTATCAAACATGAATGTATAAATAAGAAAATTGTTGGCCAAAAATTAGGCTACAAAACACGCAAAAATCTGGCTGAGGAGTACAGAATATAATGCAAACATACCAGTATGGCTCTGTCTGCAGCCAATTCTTCAGCTTTTGTTTTACTGGCAGCTAGCTGTCTCTGAAGATCTAGAATAAAAAGAAAATATAATTTGACCACCAAAAAAAAATATAGGGACAGGAGTTATTATCAGAAGAAATAAATATGAAATATCTGTAGCTTGTCCCTTGCGAACTTTGCTTTTATCACAGCCCGGTATGAAAAAAATTGCTGTCTCTAGCAAGTTCTCCTGCATCATATTCAAGGTTACTTTGATGTCCTGCTGCTACCTTCGTCTTGGTTGTCCTCTGCCTCATACTCCAGGAACCATGCTCTCCATTACCGCTCTCTCCAAACCACTGTGATGTATAACGTGGCCAAAATATTTCATCTTGCAGGACATGATATCTTCAAAATTACATTGAGACCCTGTCAGTGCTTCGAATTGTGCACTGCAGCTGAAATCTTCCTGTGTAAGAAAGAGATCAAAGCACACATGGTTACTCACCGAAGTGCAATGATGATGATCCTATCAATCAATCTCGTTGATATACCCAATTTATTCTCAAATACTGAAAAAATATTCTCAGATCGATATATCGGAAGTTCAGCATATGCAACGCTTATATTCAATCCCGAAAAATCGGGAGCCCGGGTTCTAAGGGTTAATGAATTAGCCGCAGAGACCCCCTGACACCTACTGATTAATGTAAGCAACTTACCTGCAGTATTTGAATTAGCATTACGGATCTCATCCATCATATCCTTGTATTGGTTCTCTGTGTGGTTCAGCTTATCTGTTAGCTCTGAAAGAAACATCAAACATCAACGATGAGCTATTGATTGCATTTGAAGTCGGAGAAGGCCTGCTTGTATTGCGAGGGACACTATAAAAACGTTAAGTAGGCTTCCACGCAAAAATCAGTCAGAAGCAGAAATTTTCCAACCCAACAGTTCATAGGTCAACACAGCCTCAACTAGATAAGAGTGAAATACTGGAATGTGCAGATGGCTGGTATGAGGCTGAGCATATTATCTAGTGAATGTAGATCATCATCATCAAGGTGTGTATCCTTTATCGCCTGAGTGGATACCGGGGCCCAAATTTGGGACTAAAGAAAAGAACCACTGTTACCTGCCACGCATGTCGTAAGAGGCGATAAGGAGGTTTGGTTGAAATCGGATGCATGTATCCGCTGGGGAATGCTAACCCGAAACAAATGCTTGCAGAAAACGGATGCACAGGCCGTAAGGCGCATAACATGGTGCAACGACCCTCACAATGCGGAATGGGATAACGGATTCTATGGTTGCCAATCTGCCTCTGAGATTTAGCCACGCAGTTAGAATGTCAGACCTACCATCACGAGGGTGGCCAAAACTTACTGCAGGAAGAGGTCGGCACAAACGGGAAGCAGAAATCATAGGAATTATATCCTACAGAACTGCCCCAGTATGCAGACTTGAGAAGAAAGAGGTGGCCCACTTACACCAGCGTCCAAGACAAACTGTATGGCGTGGCTGATAATCTGAGACAGACGGCTGCCTTTATTAGAGAATCCGAAATCCCAATCTAGTGAGAATGCAGAAGAAGAAGAAAGTATCCTTTATAGGACATTGCTCTCTTTGCAGCGCATCTGAAATTCACTCTGTCTCTAGCCAGTTCACCCACTTAGTCGATGGTCATATTCATGGTTTCTTTAGTATCTTGTAGCCATCTTCTTCTTGGTCTGCCTCTGCGTCCTGGGACCCTGCCCTCTAATATTGTTCTCTCCAGGCCATCGTGATGCTTGATGTGACCAAAGTATGTAATTTTTCTGTATAGTATGTTGTTTTATCAGCCAATTCTCTTTAACATTTAGTTCTTTCAGGACATGTGTTCTTTCTTTTTTCTGTCCATGGTATTCGTAAGATCTTTCTGTAGCATTTAGTTTCAAAGGACTGGATTTTCGTTCTTGTTTTTGTGTAATGGTCCATGATTCACAACCATAAGTAGCCACTGGGAAAATGCATGTTCTCAATATTTTTAATTTTAATATTTTGCTGGTGCTTTGCCACAAGTTCTTCATTGTGTTTAACTTCTTGATTGCTATTGTCAATCTTTGTGAGATCTCTTTGGAGCAGTCACCGTTATTGTTAATTATTGAGCCCAGATATTCGTAGCTCTCTACACATTGGAGTTCTTCATTGTTTATTTGGATGTTAGGTGAGCCTTTTGCTTTGTTAGTTGACATGATTTTTGTTTTTGTGTATTCAAATATAGATGTTGGTCTTCACTATGTTTCTTGGTCGTCATGATTAGGTTTTCCAAACCCTCTTTGCTGGTGGATAAGTATACTGTATCGTCTGCGTATCTAAGCTCTGGTATGGATTTGCCGCCTATAGTGAGAGGGTCGTCATTCACATAGTTGGCATCGTCTTTTACATTCCTCATGATGTTCTCCGCATATACGTTGAAAAGGTATATGGACAAAATATATCCCTGCCTTACCCTCTTCAGAATCTCGAACCATTCAGCTATTTCACCTCCGAATGCAGATGATCAAAGAAAATATGGCAGATGACAGCAACATTCTGTAAAGGATATGCTACTTATGATGAATAGTCAAATACGCTGCAGCAGACAAACTACATGAATCGATGAAGAAACCTGCTGCCTTGCAGGTCGGCTGGGGACAGTCAAAGGCTGAAGGGGAGCAAACCCAGCAAACGCTGGCTAAAACTGGACACATCGCCGAATGATAAGCACCAGATGGCTCCAAATGGCGCTAAAGATGTGACGAAACACACCCATGCACCAGGCTGCATGAATCAGATTTCCACATGAATAAGAATTTATGGGGAAATCTAATACATCAGTCTAAGCGGGTATCGCGCGCACAAGAGAGAATCGATGACGAGAACACATGATGACGATGATGAGAGTTAATCTAAACTGATTTTACCTTTAATATAGTCATCTTGTTTCTTCCTCTTATCATTACTCGTCATCAGCTCCTCTTTCTGTGGAAGTAAATTTGTAAAAATCAAAAAGTGATTAATCATTTCTCGAAGATCAAAAAATTCAGTTGGACAAAGACAATATGTCATACAAATAAAATAGATTAAAATAAAACTCCAACAAAATTTACATCCATCTTCTGGGAAAAAAAATGACATCGGAGACCGTCGTCTGTGCTACGGAGGTAGTTCAATGCCGCTGAGATCTTCATGTGTAAGAAAGAGGTCAGAGCACATATAGTTACTCACTGAAGTGCAACGATGATGGTCCTAACAAACAATCAATCAATCAATATGTATGGCCTTTTTTCGTCTTTACAGAAGCTCAATTGGCAAGTGTTTTACTGTGACAATTTCTGAGTTTGTGCTTGTTTCTCTTGTCTTTCAGATCATTCCTTAGTCTCTTTTTGAAAGATTTTGCACTTTTGTGTAATGTTGTTTTCCACATAACTTGGTTATCTGCTAGTTTTTCATATTTGTTGGGACAGATAGAAAAGTTCTTCACTGAGGCCTTGCAGATATCCTTATATCTGAGCAGTGCCTGCATGCCCAGCGTGTTCGTAATGAGTTGGATGATGGGTGACAAGCCCCCTGTGAGTGCGGTTCAATTTTGCAGGCTGGCAGAAAAGCCACAGGTTCTCCAAATTTACGGTGTTCGTGGCATCGAACCGAAGGGTTACGATGTCCATGGCACTGAGTCGAAGAGCTGAAAAGCTCAAGTGCTTCTGGAAGAAAAATATCTGAGCAATAGTCTGCCTTGGTGCCTCATCCCTTCCAAAGTTCACAGAACAACGCTTGTTGTGGTTTGCAGATATTATCCATTCTTCTCACATACCCTAGCCATCTTAGTCTTCTACTGCTGAGCATGCCCATGATGGAAGACAAGTTTGCACGTTGCAGTACTTCAGTGTTTGTTATCTTGCCGTACCACCTGATGTTCATAATCTTGTGGAGACATCGAAGGTGAAGTATCTTCTTCTTCTTTGCGTTCGTTCTTTCTGACCAATTTTAATCACTCTTTGTGATATGTTTGATCTTTGCCAAGAACGTGTATACTTTGCACATTGGTTTGGTAGGCCCCTAAACGCTTAGACTTCTACACGTTTAGGACATGTGCATCCAATTTCAGCCAAACCTCCTTAGTCGCCTCTTACGACATGCATGGCAGGTAACAATGGTGCTATTCTTTACACCCCAAATTTGGGCCCCGATAACCACTCGGGCGAAAGATGTTAAGTCTCCTCTTGTGTCTTGAGTAGGCTGCCCATGTTTCTGAACCATATAGTAAAGAGCTAATTACACAGTCTCGATATATTTGAATCTTCATCTGCAATGTTGTCCCATACACCCTTTCGAAGAACAATCCTACAAGAAAGTAAACTATTGGGATGTAAAACCATACAAGATCTCCAACTGCTAGAAACGAACCGGAGATCTAAAACCTCTGCCCTATGTGCCGCCTTTGGCACAAAAGGAACAAACTAACTAACTAACTATACTCCTTTGATAGTTTGTCGAATGTAGTAGCCACACTGCCTATTCAAGAGTTGATTTCTTCATCAAGAGAAAAGCTGGCAGTGACTCAAGATAGCAAACTTTGGGAACTGGTATTAGATGGTTACCATTTAAAGTGATATTTGTTGATGTGTTATTTTCCTGACATAAAACAACTGTTTTGATTTCAATCAAAATAAGGAAAGACTGCAGTAAAACTATGTAGCAATAGCGAAACACATCAAGTATCCCAAATGAGAGCCTGCGCTCTAATCCATTCAGCCAGACACTTCACTAGATGAGGTTACTGCTAGCAAAGTTAATAACACAGTTTATAGTGTTCACTTGATGTTTCTGTGGCTCAAAGTCAGCTTGGGTCAAAACATTTTGGTTGAACTACAGGAAAACCTGATCCTTTACTTAAGGATATAAATTACAAGTACCTCAGAAGCTGTAGTAAGGCTCGCCTGAATGTGATGGACACTGGTAGTAAGGAAAGCGAGCTTTCCCGAAAAACTCAGTCATATTATGCAACCTGACTACGCCTGAATTCATATGGAGGAAAAAAGAAAGTGAATCTACTTCTTCTTCTTCCAACGCTCCATATCGACCACTTTTAAACCACTCTTTGTGATTTGTATGTGAGTTGAGCCTAATAGCGATTGTACTCTGTGTCAGTTATGCGGCCACAAGTAGGCCAGCACATCTGATTTCTGTGACGCTTTTTATTTAATAGAGTAGCTTCCCTAGGCCCCTACCGTAGTCGCCTCTTACAACATGCCTTGTAGATCATAGTGTTACTATTTTTGTCCCTTGAGGGACCAGGCAACATCTGGGCGCATAGCCTAGTAATATGAGCGTTCTTAAGAGTGACTTACTGGCTGTATTCGTAAGAATGCTTGTATTGCAAGGCTAGGTAATAGGTGCTGTATGAAATAAGGGTAAGTGGTTCGAATTCTGTGTTTGGTAATTTATTTTCCGGACGCTCCTAATACTTGTATCTCTCTCTCTCTTTGCCTTTTACCCGGGTTGGGGCATAGGCCCTCAACCAACTCATGCCAAGTCTTCCTATCTCCTGCAGCTCCCTCCAGCTCTTCTTTATACATACTTCTAACATTCCAGGTGCCAATTCTGGAGCTCTTCCTAGGTGAAAGGAAGATAATCTGCGGTGTAGACTCCTGCGGCTTTCTCTGCATCGCTTCATACCTCTTCTAGAAGAGCTTCCTTTCCTCTTGGTTGCACAGTTTTTATTTTATTTTTGTGACTTGTTCATGGTTGGTTGGATTTTGTGGCTAAAATTTTCTACTGGATAGGGTCGCCAGCCCTACGCCAAACTCCACCTTAGTCGCCTCTTACGACATGCCTTGTAGGTCGCAGTGCCGCTACTTTGCTCCTTGCGAGCCCGGCAACACACGGCGACCTAATACTTGTATACTGTCTATTTATTTATCATATTCATTGCTTCCGTTGTTTCCCCACTGATCCTTACAAAAACTGAATTCTCATCTTACTATTCTTTGCTCCCTTCGAGCCCGGCATCATGCAGCCGATAAATCTAATCAACACTTACCATATCAGTCAGCTGCTGGGACATGGAAGACATTTCCCGACGCTGCAAGGCAAGCTGATCTTCTACTTCCTTCACTCGGTTCTGTTTCTCTGACAATGCTATGCTAATCTGACCAGACTGAAGATAGAGATAAAAAAATCTATGTATGGTGAAAAACTGGAGTCTTCTTGTTTTGTCATCACACTGTTACCGGGTTGTTGCCCAGTGTCATGGTTTTCTGTTTTAGTCTTGTGCTGTTCTGGGGGCTTGGGTGATTTATATTCTTGCTTTTTGACAGTATTCTGCGATGTCATCTAATCATCTTTTTCGTGGTCTTCCTCTTGCCTTCTTTCCTGATGTTCTGTTGTAGAAGACTGTGGAGTTGGATGCTTTCTTATTAAGTGGTAGAGCCACTTCATTCTTTGTTTCTCAGTGTAATTCAAGCAAGGTTCTGTGCCAACTTTCTTTTTATGCTGATGTTGACTCTTGTCTTTTCTGGTATTGGTGGTAACATTTTGATCAGGACTAATACTAAGAACGATATTTAACTCAAATGTCAAGGCTTCTATATAGAGCGGAGACATGAAGAACAACTAATGGGAACACCAAAAAGTTGCAGATATTCATCAATAAATGCCTGCACAGGATACTCCATCTGCGATGGTATGACAGGACAACAAACAGGAAACTGTGACATAGAGCAGGACAACGGAACAAGAGATAAGGGGCAGAAGGTGGCAATGGATAGGACACACACTGAGGAAACCCTTGACAACATCACAACACAGGCTCTCTCCGATGGAACCCCCAGGGCAATAGAGGTAAGGGACACCTGGAGACTGAATGCAAGCAAATGGGGAGAGAGTGGAGAGATCTGGAAAAGACAGCCTTGGATAGGCGGGCTTGGAAGGCCTTGGTTGCGGACCTATGCCTCCCAAGGGGCAAAGGGTGAAGAAGAAGAACGGCAAAAAAACTACAAAAGTTACTGCAAATAAGCTATAAAAATATAATGAAGACATCTATGGTAAGTAATGCAGATACCACCCTTGAATCTAAAGTGATAAAAATAACAGAGCAGTTTGCCTATTTAGGTAGCAATTTTAAACACACAGGAAATATTTAAAAAGAAATTATGCTACAAATTGTCAAAGCAACATCAGCTTTTAAAAGTCTAAATAAAATATGGACCTTCAAGTTATATAGTTAGTTTGTTCCTTTCGTAAAAAGCGGCACATAAGGCAGAGGTTTTAGATCTCCATGTGATGCAGTTCGTTGCTAGCAGTTGGAGATCTTGTATGGTTTTACATCTCAATAGTTTACTTTCTTGTTGGATGGTTCTTGAAGAGTGGTCTTTGGTCTTCCACGTTTTCTTTTCCCAACTGGTGACCACATAAGGACTTGTCGATTTAGTCTCTTTTCGTCTGATCTAAGAACATGACCTAAATATTTCCACTTTCCTTATAATATTTGATACAGGTTGTTGGTGTGTTCTATCTCTCACTGTGTTGTTAGAAACGAAATCACTCCATTTTACGTTTAATAATTTTCGGAGACATTTATTCTCAAAGCTGTCCAGTGGGACTGAAATAGTATGATAAGATTACGAACTGGGAACTCAGAGAAAGAACTAAGCAGATACCAGTGGAGAAAGAGATCAGGAAGAGACGCTGACGATGGATAGGACATACATTTAGAAGACCGACAGGAAGCATTGCAAGACAGGCAATGTTTTGGAATCCGCAGGGAAAGATGAGTAGGGGAAGGCCTAGACAGAACTGGAGAAGAGAGTTGGAGGCTGATATTAAAAGGATAGGTAAAACATGGAAAAATGGAAGGGATGGCAAGAGAGAGGAAGAGCTGGAAGAAGTTTGTTGAAGACCTGTGCTCGTTGGCACTAGAAAGGTGAAGAAGAAGAAATTATATAGTATTAAAACTAAATTACAAATTTTTATTTCAAATGTTGTATCAATCTTAACATATGCTAGCGAGAGTTGGAAAATGACTAAAGATATAGAAAGCAAGTTGAATGCATTTGAAAATAGATGTCTGCGAATAATTAATGAACATAAAATTCACAAATTCAGGAGAAGTGATGTCTAGACCTACAGATGAGAGTTTTAAAACCCAACCACCTAGCACTCCCAAAAAAACAGCTTCACTAAGTCATGTCTCATAAACAGCGTCGTCTGTTGAACACTGAATAACAGGAAGGAACTGCAGATAAAAAACCCAGTAGTAACCAACAGTGGATACAAAGCAAAAGGCAGGCCACACAAAAGGTGGACCTCAGAGATAACAGAGGCGTTGAAAGACACTGTATATGAAGTGTACACACAAAAACCCATTCTAGAAATCATTCTTACCCTGAAGCTGTGAGACAAATCAGGACTGGGGAAGAGGAAGAAAGACAAGGCGCATAGAGAGGCTCGCTCCAGGTGTCTCCTATTCGACCTGAAGCTGAAAGGCAAATCAGGATTAGAGTATAGATAGAGAGAATAACCAACCTTAGCAGAATCTTCTAGACGAGTGGTCTCAAAAGCTTTAATTTTAGTTTCTGCCTGGGCCAGTTTGTGTGTTAGTTCCTCAATTTGATCTTGATAAGATGATTGTTGTGTTTTAGCTTGTTCTGTAGTTTTATGCTGGTCTTCCAGTTTCTTCTGTAGTAAAAGAAAAGAAAGTCTAAGTAAAATATGGAACTGTAAGTTATATAGTATTAAAACTAAATTAAAATTTTCAATTCAAATGTTGTATCAATCCTAACATATGCCAGTGAGAGTTGGAAAATGACTAAAGATATAGAAAGTAAGCTGAATGCATTTGAAAATAGATGTCTGCGAAGACAAATGAACGTAAATGGACAAGTGATGAAATCAGAGAAATGTCTGGTCAACCACTAGTAACAACTGTTATAAGAAGAAGGTGGAGATATTTTGGACACACCTTGAGAAGAAATGATAAAAGAATATCAAAGGAGGGCATTGAAGTGGGATGCAGAGGGTTCAAGAAAGAGAGGATGAGCTAATGAGACCCTGAAACGAACTTTGCTATGAGAGGCAAGAAAAATCAGTCTCAGTTCCATGGAGGAGATTGAGCGAGTTGCCCAGGATAGAGCGGTATGGATAAATTGCTTGCAACAGGAATTATTATTTATACAACGTAACAACAATGTAGGTTGAGAAGTCTCACAACGGAATATCGAATGAAGACTGAACAGACAAAATATAGAAATTAAATAGAAGTTTATCAATGAGAATATCAGAAGCATCGTTGGTACTATACCATGCATACAGTACATCGAGAAGCAAAAATCGAGTGGTTCGGCCATCTAATGAGAATGGAACCACATTTACTACCATCACATGCCTACAATAATCGACACTCAGGCCTAGGAGCACGAGGCAGGCCAAAAACACGACGGATAGATAACATCTCAGAGTCCCTGCGAAAGCATGGACTGACAATGTCAAGTGCAACACACCTGGCACAAGATAGAAAACTAATTCTCCCCACGACGCTTCGTGGCAAACGTGGTTAAGATAAGATAAGATATCAATGACACAATGTGTACTAACCTTTAGATGACCCAACTCCATTTCCAAGTTATCACTTCTTTCCTTCTCTTTCTTGATCTGTCGTTCTAGTTCCAAGACTTGCAGATCATTGGCCACAGTTGATTTACTCTGAAGTTATTTAGAACACGTTATATGTTACCAATGTTGTTGTTATTACTCATGACATCATGTGTCATTATCATCTCATCTCCAACACATCATCTTGTATTGTTTGTCTCCAACATCTCATCTTCAACATATCTCCCACTCCCAGTCGATACTTCACAAGATCCACAAGGGTAGGTGTTGGTGTGAATGGATATCGTCTGTAGAAGATTCTAACCTCCAGAGGCTTACGTGGATCTATTGTCTGGGGCATGCAGATGTTTGCGGTAATGAGAGAGCAGACAGGCTTGCATCAACAGAATCTATTGTTGGGGAATTGAAGATGGATAAGGGGGATGTTAGTGACTGAACACATTGCAAGACAGGCAGTGTTTTGGAACCCGCAGGGAAAGAGGAGTAGGGGAAGGCCTAGACATACCAGGAGAAGAGAGCTGGAGACTGATATGAAAAGGATAGGTAAAACATGAAAAGAGCTGGAAGGGATGGCAGGAGAGAGGAAAAGCTGCAAGAAGTTTGTTGAAGACCTGTGCTCCGTTGGGAGTTGAAAGGTAAAGAAGAATGTTCTTCGGTCACCTTACAACTGCCTGTTGGATGAAGACACTAAAATAGATGTTGAATCGATACAGCGATTTAAGCAGTTTGAAGTTAGAACTGGATGCCTGAGAGCAGAGTGAGGAGTGTGTTTAACCAGTGAGTCACAGGAACCATCAGTATACACACTCTTCGATATCTGTTGGGGGAGACTGAGCACCTATGGGTCTTCCCGAGTGCAATGATGTCAGTTTAGTAACCAATAACCAATCGCACACCATATTTCATCACATCTCCAACAATTTGACTCAAACATTTATCTCCAACACTGCATCTATCTCCTACCACAGAGACACACACAGAAAAAGTATAACGAGGACAGAGCAAGAGGAAGGCCATGCAAAAGATGGAGTGACGGCATAAAGAACAGCCTTAAGAAAATAAGAAAATGAATAACAGTTTACAAAGTGCATTAGACAAGCACACACAAGATCACTACCAGATCAGTAATGAAAAGACACACACACACCACAAAACAAAACAAACTTCGATAATATAACACAAGTTATCAGCAATGACAACACACACATTCACACAAAAGAAAGATAATATAACACACAAGTTATCTGTAATGGAAACACACACACACACACCCACACACAAAACAAAAATAATATAACACAAGTTATCAGGAATGTAAAAACACACACACCCATACACAAAACAAAAAACAAACTTAGATAATATAACACACAAGTTATCTGTAATGAAAACACACACACACCCCACACAAAAAACACACACACCACACCAAAACAAAATAATATAACACAAGTTATCAGGAATAAAACACACACACACAAAACAAAAACAAACTTAGATAATATAAACACAAGTTATCTGTAATGAAAACACACACACACACCCACACAAAAAATAATATAACACAAGTTATCAGAATGTAAACAACACACCCACACACAAACAAAAACAAACTAGATAATATAAACACAGTTATCTGTAATGAAACACACACACACCTCACACATAAAAACACCACCCAACAAAGAAATAATATAAAAGTTATCGAATAAAAAACACACCATACACAAAACAAAAACAAACTTAGATAATATAACACAAGTTATCTGTAATGAAAACACACACACACACCACACACAAAACAAAAATAATATAACACAAGTTATCAGGAATGTAAAAACACACACACCCATACACAAAACAAAAAACAAACTTAGATAATATAACACACAAGTTATCTGTAATGAAAACACACACACAAAAGAAAAATAATATAACACCAGTTATCAGAAATGAAAACACACACATCCACACACAAAAAACAAAACACACAAAACAAAAACAAACTTAGATAATATAAACACAAGTTATCAGCAATGATAACACACACAAAACTTAGATAATATAACACACAAGTTATCAGCAATGATAACACAACACACCCACACACAAAACAAAACAAAGATAATATAAACACCAGTTATCAGTAATGGAAACTTACTTCTGTATCATCTTTGAGTGTTTCCTCTTCCAATTGAAATTGTAAATCTTCCACTCTTCTGTTACAAGAGATAAGAAATGAAGAGTTAGTGATATTATTTTGATATCCGCTTCGCCCATGTGGGCGGGGCCCGCAAGGAAGCAAAGAATAGTACCACTGCAACCTACAAGGCATGTTGTAGTAAGAGGCGACTGAAGTAGGACCTAGGGAAGCTACACTATTAAACTCTTCTTGAACGCTCCCACACCACTTGTCAACCGTTCTGTGTGATTGTAGTGATCTGAGCCTAAGAGCAATTACGTTGTGCCAGTTATGCGCCTACAGTAGGCCAGCACATCCATTTCTGCGATGCTTTTTATTTACTAGGGTAGCTTCCCTAGGTCCTACATCAGTGTTTTTACAACATGCCTTGTAGGTTGCAGTACCCTAGTTAATACAAAGCATCGCAGAAATTGGATGTGCTGGTCTACTTGACTGCATAACTGGCACAATATACAATCGCTCTTAGGCTCAGATCACATAGAAATCACAAAGAGTGGTCTAACAAGTGGTCGATATGGAGCATTCAAAGAAGAAGATGCCCGCCTGCCCAGCGTGTTCGTAGCGCGTTGGACTACGGGTGACAAGTCCTCTGTGTGTGCGGGTTCAATTCCGCGGACTGGCAGAAAAGCCACAGATTTCCCAAATTTATGATGCTCGTGGCACCGAACCGAAGGGTTACGATGTCCATGGCACCGAGCCAAAGAGCTTTCAGCTCAAGTGCTTCTGGATCGGAAAAAAAAAAAGAAGATATCCTCTTCTTACTGCAAGACTTACATATCGTGGAGCATTGGCTCATAAACAATATGATGATGCTCGTCCATCACGGGTGATGATGACCACACAATTCTCATCCAAGGGAATGCAGTTGCGTTATGTTTGTCTGTGTGTGCGCATAGATGACTAGTGAGCCCAATACGGGCTTGAAATGTTCTTGTACAGTGTGGGCAAGGTATACTTGCATTTGTGGGAAGTTTTACTGCCTTTCTATTTTGAGGTCTTTGTTCCATCAGAGCTGTTCTACCTGCCACGCAGGCTGAGGAACAGCAAGGTGTCAAGCAGAGGTGTCGAAGAAGTGTGCGCCAGGCTGATCTGTCTTGAGCAACATTCTCCCAGTTGTCAACATCTATGCCTAAAGGATTTCATCGAGTTCTTGAGTGTGTCTCTGATTCGCTTTTCTGACCGCCTCTGAGCGTTTACCACTATGCAGCTCACCATAAAAGAGTCGTTTGGGTATTCATAAACAATATAAGGTTGTGGAAAATGAAGTACTTCGGTCACATTAAACGACACGGTAGTGCCGTTATTTTTTCTAACAGAAATCAAATTAAAATTGAGATTCATCTTCCTCTTCTTCGAACGCTGCATATCAACCACTTGTTATCTACTCTTTGTGATTTGTATGTGATCTGAGCATAAGGGCAATTGTACGTTGTGCCAGTTATGCAAATACAAGTAGGCCAGCACATCCAATTTCTGTGACGCTTTTATTCACTAGGTAGCTTCCTTAGGCCCCTACCTCAGTCGTCTCTTATGACATGTTTTGTAGGTCGCAGTGTCCCAATTCTTTGCTCCCCTTGGGAGTTCCAGCAACACATGGGCGGAGATTGATCAAATATTGCATATATACAATCCTACATTTTATTTTACTCAAAAATGTCCAAATTGCTTAATACGATCCTTCTTTTCTCTTTCTAAAAAAAGAGTAAAAAGTTCCGTTATACAATCCTACTATTTCTCTCCCTCAAGTAGTTCCATGTTTGTCATGGGTTTCTTGGCAGTATATTCTTGGAGATCTCGTAAGTTTTCTGGCCAAATACCATAACAAATGAGTTTTTTGAAACGAATGGACTGTGCATCTTTGGAGACCATCATTAAGAGACGAAGATGGTTTAGACAGGTATGTCGTATACCAGTAGGAGCTTGGCTAGGGCAGCTCTCAGATGGACAGCGAATGGGAAGAGAATACCTGGACGCCCAAAGGAAACATGGAGAAGAACTGTGGAGAGAGAGTTGAAGTAGTGTGGCCTGACATGAGAGACGGTTGGCAGAAAGGCAGCAGAACGGCATCAATGGAAGTCTCTTGTGGAAGTCTTATGTGTCAATTGGTACACGAAGAAGATATTGATGTTCTAGGAGGGAAGGATGCCTGGAAGAAGAATGAGAGGAAGACGTAAAAGATGATGGGTGCAAGATGTCATTGATGATCTAAGAATGACTGCTGCTGACGCTGATCAACTTGCACAGAACAGAGAGCTTTTCAGGACTGCTGTCATGGGCGGCAAGTTTCGGAAGGGACAAGCTACTTGATGATGATGATGATGAAGTAGAATCAAAAGTTGCTGTATCAAATGTTACCTTTTCTCCTCCTCAAGGAAAGCCAAGAGTTCCTGCTTTTCATTTTCCAAATCAGCAATCAGTACCTGGTATTTCCTGATTTGTTCATCTGCATCCAAACGTAACCTACTCTGTTCTGTCTTGATGAAGCTCAGCTCACTCTCTGCCTGCAAGAGATAACCGAGAGAGAGAATGACCATCTTGTCATGAATATTTGTGATAAAGAAGATACTCATATAGGTGGAGTTCGAACTAACAAGAGATAATAGAGAGAGAGAGAGAGAGAGAGAGAATGACCATCTTGTCATGAATATTTGTCATACAGAAGATACTCTTATAGGTGGAGTTCGAACTAATAAATTGGGAAAGAAGTAGTGAATGCATAGTATGTCTAAAAAGGAGAAATGAGTCTGCAGAGAAGTCTCGCTAAATAGAATATGTCTACAGATGAAGACTGTCTAAATAGAATATGTCTACAGATGAAGTCTGTCAAATGTAATAGAATATGTCCACAGATTAAGTCTGTCTAAATAGAATATGTCTACAGATGAAGTCTGTCTAAATAGAATATGTCCACAGATTAAGTCTGTCTAAATAGAATATGTCTACAGATGAAGTCTGTCTAAATAGAATATGTCTACAGATGAAGTCTGTCTAAATAGAATATGTCTATAGATGAAGTCTGTCTAAATAGAATATGTCTATAGATGAAGTCTGTCTAAATAGAATATGTCTAAAGATGAAGTCTGTCTAAATAGAATATGTCTACAGATGAAGTCTGTCTAAATATAAATAGAATATGTCCACAGATTAAGTCTGTCTAAATATAAATAGAATATGTCCACAGATTAAGTCTGTCTAAAAAGAAGAAATGAGCAGATCACACTTGAGAGAATCTAAACTTCAAGTACCTCTGAAGTTGAGACAGCCCGCCTGTATGCCGAAGAAGTCAGATAAAAAGTTAAACAGGCTTTCATGCAAAAATCTGTCAGAAGTGCCATACTAGACGCCTCGACTACGCCTGAATTCACAGTGAGCGAAAACAGAAGACGAAAAAGAGGAGAAATGACTCAGCAAGACTTTTCTTTCTTTTCTCCAATCCTGTTTTACCTCACAGCGCCAGGTCAAGAAGAGATTTCTAAAACAGGTCATTGTGTGCGCTTCGTAGATAGTGTCTTTTCTCTCCTCTGTTAATTCTGAGGTCCATCTTTTACGTGGCCTGCCTTTTGCTTTGTACCCATTGTATCGGAACAGCATTGCTCTTTGATGTGTACTGTCTGTTGGTTCTTCTTCTTTTGTCAGCACTGTTACCGGGTTGTTAACATGTTGTGGTTTTATGTATTTGTCTTGCGCTTCTCTGGTGACTTGTGTGATGGTTTTCTTAGACCCTGGCAGAATTCAACAACGTTATCTATCCACCTTTTACTCGGTCTTCCTCTCGCCTTCCTTCCTGATATTCTGTTGTGGAAAGCTTCATAGGCAGTTTGGTCTGTTTGCATTCTTACTAAGTGGCCAAACCACTTCATTCTCTGTTTCAAGACATAATTCAAGCACGGTCTTGTTCCAACTGTTTCTCTGATGCTGATATTTGTTACTCTGTCGATTCTTGCGTTGCTGGTGACTTTGCGGAGACATCTCATTTCGCATGTTGCTATTTTCTGTGTATGTTTCTTAATCATTGTCCATGTTTGGCATTGGTAATCTGCTTATTGTGACGATCCATTTAATTTGCTGATTCTTGATGAAGTTTAGTACTGATGTTGTACATACGTTTTCCCTGATGTCTTCATTTCTCAACCGTTCTCTTCTTGCTACCCCCAGCATTCTGCGTAGACACTTCATCTTTGTCGTGACTAGTTTTCTTCTATCATTTGATGTCAGCGTCCAGGTTTGGCACTGTGGGGAGAAAGATAGCGTTGAACATTGTTCTTTTTGTGTTCATGGTGACGTGTTTGCATTTTAAAATTGGCGCCATGCAAGACAAGTCTGTCTAAATATGACATGTCCACAGATTAAGCTGTCTAAATAAGAAAAATGAGTCTGCATGAGAAATCTGTCTAAACATAATAACAAAGTTCAGGCAGAAAGTGAATTTTTGTTCACACACAGAATTTAATTTTTTTTAATGCATACCTCATCTACATGAGCTGCAGCTCTGGCGACCTCTGACCTCTCTAAATCTCTCTCCCGCAGCAGCTGTTCAATATGTTCTTCCTTCTCCTTCAGAGCTTTCTGTAAGAAAACGCAGTATGGATTCACTTTACCAGGTCCTTCATTAAGACAGACATATGTCACTTAAATACACAATAAATCACAAGAAAACAAAACAAAACAGTGTCTGGCCGAATGGATTAGAGCGCAGGCAGCATTTTTGAGAAATGAAGACATCAGCAAAAAAGTGGCTACAATATCACTACTGAACATCAAGAAATAACAAATTAAATGGTTCGGCAACATAAGCAGATTACCAACAGAGTGTGCACCTCAAAGAGCAATGTTGCTCCAACAATGGATTCAAAGCAAAAGGCCAGCCACGCAAAAGGTGGACCTCAGAGATAACAAGGGGCATCAAAATACACTATTTACGAAGTACACGAGAAGGAGGCAGAGAAATACATGGAGACGAGATTTGGAGGCGGAGATCAACAATATAAAGAAGAGCTGGAGGGAGCTGCAGGAGATAGCTAGAGATAGGAAGACTTGGCATGAGTTGGTTGAAGGCCTATGCCCCAACCCGGGGTAAAAAGACAAAGAGAGAGAGAGAGAGAGAGAGAAGTACACGCAAGGGCTTGTTCTAGAAATCTCTTCTTATCCTGACGTTGTGAGGCAAAACAGGATTGGAGAAAAGCAAGAAACAGACAGAAAAGTACAGACCACAGTCTTCAGATACTGCGATCTCAGAGCACACCTCCATAGAATGGGTCTCATGGGCATGGCTGCCTGCATCTGTGGAACACTAAAGCAGTCCCCAAAGCACATCCTGCAAGACTGCCTCAGCCTGAGCAGCGTGAGAATGGAAATCTGGCAAACAGGAACAACCCTTCAGAACAAACTATGGGGGACTGGTGAAGACCTCAAGCATATTGCCCTACAAGAGAGAAAAGCGAAAACTCAAAAGTTGTCACAGTAAAACACTTGCCAATTGACCGTCTGTAAAGACAAAAAGGCCATATATATATATATATATATATATGACACATACCGGAGTAGTTGTATAGCAGAAGTTCATCGCAGAAGAAGCTTGCTGAAACCTGTGACACAATATAACAGACACCGTTTTCATATCAAATCAAACGATGAAAATTAGGGTAATGAGCATATAGTTTATATACACCCACAGCCTTGTGGAGAGGGACTCGGAAGAGCTATAGGCTAGGGGAGTAAACCCAGATAGAAAATCCCCACTGGCTTGTGGGTCAGCATGGTAATGCAGAGGACTAGAGGAGTAAACCTTGACCAAAAATCCGGAGGGAGGGACCCTAAGTCAGTTGATGGTTATATGTGTATTCCTTGCCATCTTCTGGCATCTCCTGCAAACCCTGCTTGATTCCAACCGTACATACATATAGATGTATATATCAAATATAAAAAAGCAGTAACTATGTATTAATACAATACAAAATTAAATATAATTTAGTTAAGTACAAAATATAATATGATTACACGATTATACGTATTTTCTACCAAATAAGACTATTTCTACAGAAATGTTCTAAGAATCTTACTATTTCTACATCAGTATTCTAAGAATCTTACTACTGCCTGGTTTTGAACCCATGATCTTCAGAGCGCAAGGTAAACAGATTGATTACTTTGCTACAAAAATCCCCACCCTTCCAATTCCACCCAATAACAAATGGAATTATACTGACATATATTCAAAAGTGTTTAAATTATGGTTGTGGATTTTTTAAAAATCTGGCACATCTTATCTGGCAGAAATTACATTCTATTTTTATGATTGTTAGTGATTGAGAATACAGTACTTCAATAAAGCCATATATATATATATATATATAATACAAATTATATTTCTTCTTCTTCTTCTTCATCTCCGTCCTCGGGAGCAGAGGACATCAACAGTTGTTCGCCACTTTTCCCGGTCTCAGGCTGTTTTATGATAACCACATTCTACAAAAATCTTTTTCTTCTTCAAACGCTCCATATCGACCCCTTGTTAACCACACTGTGTGATTTGTATGTGATCTGAGCCTCAGAGCGATTGTACGTTGTGCCAGTTATGCACCTACAAGTAGGCCATCACATTCTATTTCTGCGCTGCTTTTTATTTACTAGGGTAGCATCCTTATGGCCTACATCAATCGCATCTTACAACATGCATTGTAGGTTGCAGTGGTACTATTCTTTGCTTCCTTCGGACCCTGGCACCACACAGGCGATATAATGAGCAGCAGTTAAAGAGATCTTTAATAAAATTGACACCAAATATATTCTGTAAAGGAAATCTGATACTGGAGTCGCAAAGAAGTTAACACAAATTGACCTCATTCAAACTTAAGGTGCATTAACTAAATGACCTGGTTCAAAGCTTGGTTATTGTTTACTAAACTGACGTCATTGCATTCCGGACAGACCCATAGGTGCTCAGTCTCGCCCAACAGATATCGAAGAGTATGCATACTGATGGTTCCCGTGGCTTGCTGATTAAACACACCTCTCATTCTGCCCCTCAGGCATCCAGTTCTACTTGTACAATGGGTAACTCCAAACTGCCTAAATCGCTTGATTGATTCAACATCTATTTTAGTATCCTCATCCAACAGACAGTCACGAAGAGACCGAAGAACATCCCCTTATCCATCTTCAACTCCACAACAATGGATGCTGTTGATGCTAGCCTGTCCGCTCTCTCATTACCGTAAACACCCACATGCCCAGGACAGTATATCCACGTAAGCCTCTGGAGGTTAGAAACTTCTATAGACGACATCCACTCATACTGAAACCTGCCCTTCTGAATCTTGTAAAGCATCGACTGAGAGTCAGATACAACAACGGCCCCAGTAAATGAAGTCCCAGAGAGCCAATGAAGGGTAGCAGTAACGGCCTCAACTTCCATCCTCATACTAGAAGTAGTTGTTCTGTACGCTCCACTTTGCTCTGCAACAACCCTACCATGCGCATTAGCCAAGAAACCCCAGCCTGACTTCTCACCACGATGAACCGATCCATCGGTTCAAAGCTTAAGACGATTGACATATAATCCCTGTTAATAAAACTGATGCTACAAATAAGAATAAGTATTTCAGAAATATAAAAAGACATGAAGGGCTGGAGAAGACCATCATGCAAGGAGACATCCCAGCAATGAGAAGAGGAAGACCACAGAGAAGATGGATTCATGATGTAACTGATGGTTTGAGCATGACGGCTGAAGAGGCAGGACATCTGGCCTACGAGAGAAAGAAATTCCGAAGGACTGTTAAGGTGGCAAAGTTCTGCTCAGGGAAACCTATTTGATGATGATGACAAAACTAAGGAAGATAATTCAAATGAATGAAAATAATGTAGCTGATAACAAACCCAGATCATGAATGTTAAATAAAAAATGAAGAAATCAGTTACAAACAACCAACATCTTCTTCAAACGCCCCAACGACCACTTGCTAACCACTCTGTGTGATTTGTATGCGATCTGAGCGATTGTACGTTGTACTAGTTATGCACCTACAAGTAGGCCAGCACATCCGATTTCTGCGATTCTTTTTATTTACTAGGGTAGCTTCCTAGGTTCATCAGTTGCCTCTTACGACATGTCTTGTAGGTCGCAGTGGTACTATTCTTTGCTTCCTTGCCGGGCCCGGCACCACACGGCGAAATAACCAATATGAAATAAAGAAACACTGAAATCAACAGCAGATGTGGTTGAAGAATGAAGTAAATTAAATGACAAAAATCTGTCTAAAAAGTGTCCCTGCCGTCCACTTTCAGACTACTACGCTACTAACAATGACGAAGATAGCCATCAGTAAATCGTCATATACTGTACACTTTGATTGATTGATAGGACCATCATCATTGCACTTCGGTGAGTAACCATGTGTGCTCCGATCTATTTCTTACACAAGAAATCTCAGCTACAGTGCACAAACTCCGTAGCACCTGCAAGGGTCCCCGATGTCATTTTGAAAATGGTGAAGATATTTTTATAGGAATTTTATCAATCTTTTCTTAATAATTTTGTCCAGGGATTTTACTTTGCGACCACAGTCTATGAGGGCTTTCAGACTGTCTCCGACATTAATACTTCTTCTTCTTCTGCATTCTCACTAAATTGGGATTTCGGATTCTCTAATAATGGCAGCCATCTGTCTCAGATTATCAGCCATGCCATACAGTTTGTGTTGGACGATGGTGTTTAAGTGGGTACCGCTTTCTTATCAGGTCTGCATACTGGGGGCAGTTTTTCTGCCGCTCCCTTGCTTTAGCTCCAGTGTGATCTCCAGCAGTTAGTTTTGACCACCCTTCTGATGGTTGGGCCGATATACTTACTGCGTGGCTAAATCTTAGAGGCAGATCGGCGACCTTAGAATCCGTTATCCCATTCCTAATTGTTTAAAAGGGTTTAAAAACCGAAGGATTGACTTCATTGCACCGGTTTTTACCCCATACGGCTCGGTCGCTTTCTGTAGAAATGGCACGCCACCTGCTGAGAGTATTGCACAAAGCATGAACTCCGTAGCTCCAGCAACAATCCTAGGGGTCTCTGGAAAAAATTGCACTCGTGAACAGAATGGCGCGGTCCGGACTCGAACCCACGACCTTCGACTCACAAGGCAAAGGGCGTAACCACTTAGCCACAGAGACCCCATTCCTAATTGTGAGGGGTTGTTGCACCATGTTATGCACCTTATGGCCTGGTGCATCTGGTTTCTGCAAGCATTTGTTTCGGTTAGCATTCCCTATGATTTATACGAGACAAATGAAACAGTCAGTACCTAACAGTGCCTATCTTTCTCTTACCACTTTCCCACTCTCTCAAACAAACATAACAAAAAAAAGCAGGCAAAATAATAACACCATAACACCAAAAATCATAATAATAAAACCCATTTTCAAAAGAAACCTCAAACTTGAAAAAAAATAAACAATCTAAATTAAAAAGAACAAAATAAGTGATAGAAGTGGTTGGAAATGAGTTCTTGAAATTAAAAGACACAGTCTGACATTTTTGGTGACAAACAGTAAAAAAAAATGGGCTTGATCGGACAGATAGAAAATAGTACACCATTTATTTTTTTTTAATTGGGTAAAGAAGATATATAATATCAAAGCAGGCATTGAAGTGGGATGCAAAGGGTTCAAGAAAGAGAGGTCGACCTAAGGAGACCCTGAAACGAAATTTGCTGAGAGAGGCAGGAAATATCTGTCTCAGTTCCATGGAGGAGATTGAGCGAGTTGCCCAGGATAGAGCGGTATGGAGAAATTACTTGCAGGCCCTATGTGACGTATAACGGTACGAGGGGAATTATTTAAATTATTTAAAGAAGATATAGTTAAAGCAGCAACATCTAATCCATCCCTATCCTTGCAGCAAACATCTAACACCGCAACCATATTTCCTGTCAAAATTCTTAGAATAAAGGGGGTAAATAGTTAGAACTGCGACAACCAATCTTTCCTTGTCCCTGCAGCAAACATCTAACACGGTAACCACATTTCATGTCGAATTAATTTTATTAATTTCGATATAATCGTAGCATATCCTTTACAGGACGTAGCCATCAACCAAAGAAAATGAGTCTACTTATACGTTCAGTAGTTTGCAATTGGTTTCTGAACAGTGAGGTCTATGTTTAAGGTTCGTAAAATATCCAAGTGAATGAATTTGCTTCCAAATTTGCCTGCAGCAGAGTTTGAAACAGGCACGCTTGGCTTGTGATCGAGCTCACCACCGTGTAAGCTAAAGACGCTCGCTAAATTAATCAAATTCCCATAAAATATGTTCATCATCTTCAAAATTATATTAGGGACCCTTGCCAGTGATATGGAGTTCATACACTGTGGCTGAGATCTTCCTGTGTAAGAAAGAGATCGGAGCACACATGGTTACTCACCGAAGTGCACAGATGATAGTCCTATTAATCAATCAATCAAACATTATATGTCAAATTCAAAGAAACGAAAATGGGGTAAAGAAATATGGCTGCCCCAACTAATCCATTCCTATCCGTCCGGCATACATCTAACACCGTAACTCCATTTCCTGTAAAACTCTAAGCAAAAAACAAATCTAGATATTTTATGCCTAGAATTCGGTGAACTCCAAGGCCAAACAGGATTTTAGGTTCAGGAAGTATTAACCCTTTAGCTGCTAAGGATGTGTATAGACGTTTTTCCCATTCACTTCTAAAGACGCATTAACACGTCTGTTATTATCTCTGCTCTGTGGGTTAAAGACGTGTTAACACGTTACACATTTCTACTGTCAATGCTATAGGCGTACATTCACGTTTGTGACCTAGAAACAAAGAGTAGGTATTCTTAGCTCCATCTTCTAAAAGTATGTAGCAGCGAAAGGGTTAAGGTTCAAGGGGCAACTAACCAATCAAGGGGCAACTACTCACCTGAAGTGCAGCAGTTGTGGCAGACAGGTTCAATGTGTTTGGTCTCTGTCCTGTTTTAGATGCCTGTGCAGGGAGGGAGGGAGGGGTGTTAACCAAATAAGTTAGGCCTCTATAACTGTCAGAATTATTACTCATTTCTTGTCAATATATCGAAGATCTTTTTACAGATTCAGAAACACCATTATAATATATAATCTTGAATTCTTCGCCAGGAGTTTATTCTTACTTTTTATATTTGTTGGCCTACAGCTCTGATATAATCAAAAAGAGTTTTTAATGAAACAAATTCAGCAAATTATTAATCACTACTTATCATTATAACTGACTATGGCACATTGCCTTTCTTTGTTTGTTTTATCAAATTCCTCTCATCATGTTTTGATAAGAAAAGATTTCTAGCATTGGCTTCATAAATAGTGTTTTTCACTGTCTCTGTTATTTTTAGATCAACCTTTGCGTATACTGCCTTTCCTTTGTATCCTTTGTATCGGGGTAGCATTGCTTTTTCTCTCTCTCTGCTCCCAGTATTTTTGAGGTGCACTGTCTGTTGGTAATCTGTTTATGGGGCCGAACTATTTAATTTGTTGTTTCTTGAAGTTTCAGTACTGATGTCCTTCTTTCCTGATGTTTTCATTTCTAAACGGATCTCTTCTCAATACTTCCAGCATTCTGCGTACACATTTTATCTCTGTCGTGACTAGTTTTCTTTTATTGTTTGGTGTCAGCATCCAGGTTGGTGCTGATAGCATAATGTTGGGATAAGGATTGCATTGAACAATGCTCTTTTTGTGCTCATGGTGACATGTTTGCATTTAAAAATTGGTGCCATTTGTCCTATGATTTCTTTTTCTTCTTATGCTTCTCACTAGATTGGGATTTCGGATTCTCTAATACAGGCAGCCGTCTGCCTCAGATTATCAGCCACGCCATACAGTTTGTCTTGGACGCTAGTGTAAGTGGGCCACCTCTTTCTTCTCGTCTGCATACTGGGGGCAGTTCTGTAGGATATAATTCCTGTGATTTTGCTTCCCGCTTATGTCAACCTCTTCCCGCAGTGAGTTTTGGCCACCCTCGTGATTGTAGGTCTGACATTCTTGCTGCGTGGCTAAATCTCCGAGGCAGATTGGCAACCGTAGAATCTGTCATCACATTCCTCATTGTGAGGGGTTGTTGCACCATGTTATGCGCCTTACGGCCTGGTGCATTCGTTGTCTGCAAGCATTTGTTTCAGGTTAGCATTCCCTAGCGGACACATGCATTCGATTTCAGCCAAACCTCCTTAATTGCCTCTTACGACATGCACGGCAGGTAACAGTGGTTCCATTCTTTGTACCCCAAATTTAGGCCCCGGTAACCACTCGGGCAACAGAGTCTTCTAAAACAGAGTCCTATGATTTAATTTGCTTTATTTCATCTATGTTGGATTTCATTAGTTATTCTTTTCATTTTCATATTGTAAGAGTTAAAATGGATAATTCAATTTTGGAAGGACAGGAGGATCAAATCTTTTAATGAGATTGAGAATAACAAGATTAATTCTTCTCCTTTTTTCTTGCACCATTTACTTCCTTATAGAGGTGTTGGGGGTGAGGAGGGGGTGTAGTGATCTTGTGTTTGTTCTAAGGCACTTTGTAAGCTACTATTAATTTTCTTAAGGCAGTTCTAGTATTCAATTGCTTCATCTTTTGCGTGGTCTTCCTCTTGCTCTGCACCTGTTATATTTTTTCTGTGTGGTTCTCTGTGGCATCCATGTTAGGTATCTAAACAATTTGATCTGTTGTTCTTTTATGAATTGCATGACTGGTTTCACATCCAGTCTTCTTCGGATTTCTTCATTTCTAATTCTATCTCTTATTGTCACTCTGCAGCTCTTCTAAGGCACCTCATCTCCGTCATTTTGATTTTCCGTTCATTAGCTGCTGTTATTGGCCATGTTTAGCGCTGGTAACATAATTTGGGCCAGAAAATCGTTTTTATAAGATTTGCTTTAGATTTTAGCGGTATCTCTTTATTTGACAACTGTGGTGTTAACTGCCCCAGTACCTGGTTAGCTTTTGTGCAACAATTGCTGATTTCCTTATTGATACTTCCGTCTGCAGTTAAAATTGCTTCTAAGTATTTGGACTCAATTGTTTGTTTTATATCTACGTTCTGGAGTTTTATTGTAAGGTTTTCTGATTGTCTACTTATTGCCATTGTCTCTGTTTTTATTCAGGTATATGAGGACTATCATCATAGCACTCGGGACATGTCCATAGGTGCTCCGACCTCTGCCTCAGCAAATCCAGCAGCGTCCAGCGCACCAACACGACAGTTCAATATTGATTAATCAATCGCTTCGCATATTTGGTATGTCGTTCTTTCTGGGCTGCACCAATATCAACACCCATCTCTCTCAATCTGGTCAGCGTATGGAATTCACAACACTGAAACTCCTCTGTTCGGAAAGACTCTCTCAATGCGTTAAGAATATCAATTTGGTCCATTGCACCCTCCTCTAATATTGTAGCTCCTGTCTTTATTATATTTATTCTCATGTTGTACATCATCATCAGGTGCAGGTGTCGGTGACCAGCGTAGGCGATCATGGATCTCTACAAATCTCTGTCTTTGGTGTTTGCTATTATCTCAGATGTTGCTGCTCTTCATCAGCCTATCCAGGCTAATCAAAATTTTCTCTCTTTGTCTTCCTCTGTTTCGTCTACCCTCAATTTTACCAGTTGTCACAATGTGTTCTAAACCTCCTCTCCTCATCACATGTTCAAAAATTATGACTGCTTCTTTCTTATATTGATGATAATCTTTCTCTGTGTCTAAACTTCATTCAACACCTCCACATTTTAGCAGTCCATGATATTTTCAACATTCTTCTGTAAAACCATATTTCTGTGGCCCTCAGAAATTGTTCTATCTGTTTGTTTATTGTCCATGACATGTTTTACGTTTATCTAATTACAATATATAACAAGACAACCTAAAATAACCTAACATTTAAATTGTTAGTTTGTTGTTGCTAGTAAAATATAACAAACATACTCGGGCATAATAAAGTTGCTGCAGGCACTTATTTGTGAAGATACAATTTAATATGGGACAAGCAAAAACTGATCTAGGATAAAAGGATACAACAGGCAGTTTGTGGAACATGCAGAAACAAAACACAGGAAACATTAATAAGTCTAAAAAAAAGGGTCTAATATCGAAGGATTGACTTCATTGCACCGGGTTTTACCCCATATGGCTCAGTCCCTCTCCGCAAAAATGGCACACCACCTGCCAAGAGTATTGCACACAGCACAAACTCTGTAGCTCCTGCAACAATCCTAGAGGAATATGGAAAAATTACACTTGTGAACACTACGACGGAGTCTGGATTCAATCCCATGACCTTCGAACACAAGGCAGCTGCTTAACCACTTAGCTCTCCTGTGTATTGCCAGGGCCCGCAAGGCAAAAAATAGTACTACTGTGATCTACAAGACATGTCTAAGAGGTAACTGATGCAGGAAAGATACCATAGTAAATAAAAAGCGTAGCAGAAGTCAGATGCACTGGCCTACTTGAAGGCGCATAATTGGCACAACGTACAATCACTCTTAGGATCAGATCACATACAAATCACAAGGAGTGGTTAACAAGTGGTTGGTATGGAGCGTTCGAAGAAGAAGAACTACTTAGCTACAGAAGCCCCATATTTATAAGTCTACCACTTCAGTCTACAACTTAATCCAAAGGTGAAGGATCGACCTCTTTGCACCAGGTTTCCCTCTAAGACTCGGCCACTTTCCGCAAAAACAGCTAGTCATCTGCCGAGGTTACTACACAAAGCCGCAACTCTGAAGCTCCAGCAAAAATCGTAAGGAATCTTCAGTAAATAATGCACTTGTGAACTGAACGAGATTCAAATTGGAACCTACGACCCTCAGAACACAAGGCAAACTACGCAACCACTTCGCTACCCAGTCTTCCTTACAACTGCATATTAATATAATGTTGAACTCATTGAGAGGAATACCTAGAAGACGATGGGTGCGAGATGTCATTGACGATCTAAGAATGACTGCTGCTGACGCCGGTCAACTTGCACAGAACAGAGAGCTTTTTTCAGGACTGCTGTCAAAGGAGCCAAGTTCCAGAAAAGACAAGCTACATGATGATGATGATGAACTCATTAACAACAACCCCATAATAACATATGTGGACTACGTAGAGAAAAAAAAGTTCATATACAAAATGTACGACTTAGATCTGAGATAAATTGAGCATTTCTTCCTGTCAATGTTTCTCAAATTATCTTCTTTCTTTCTTTTGTCGTCACACTGCTACCGGGTTGTTGCCCAGTGTCGTGGTTTTCTGTTTTTGTCTTGCGCTGTTCTGGTGGCTTGTGTGATTGTTATCTTTGCTCTTTCACAGGATGCTGCCACGCCATCTAACCATCTTTTCCGTGGTCTTCCTCTTGCCTTCTTTCCCGATGTTCTGTTGTAGAAGACTCTGTATACTGTGGAGTTTGGATGCATTCTTATTAAGTGGCCAAACCACTTCATTCTTTGTTTATCTATATAATTCAAGCACGGTTTTGTGCCAACTTTCTTTCTTATGCTGATGTTGGTGATTCTGTCTTTTCTTGTGTTGTTGGTAACTTTTCTCAGGCAACGAATTTCACATGTAGTTATTTTTTGTGACTGCGCTTTGCTCAATGTCCATGTTTGGCTCTGGTAACACAAAGTAGGTATAAAAATGCTGTTGATCATTTGTTTCTTAGCTGCCTGTGAAATTTTGGGTGCCTTAACAATGGGGCTAGCTGGTAGGTTACAGCATTTGCTTTTGTACTCTAGCCTCTATCTCTTTATCTAGTTTTCCGTCTTCTGTGAATATGCTTCCTAAGTATTTGAATTCTTTCACTTGGTTTATTTTAGTGCCATTGACATGGATGTCTAGATTATTATGTTTTCTTCCCATATTCATTATTTCTGTTTTAGTGTTGTTGATTTTCATGTCATGTTTCACACAATTATTGTTCAAAGTGTCAATATGATGTTGTAGATCTTGACTATCAATTCTCAAACCGTTGGAAAATATGGGAACTTAATCAATTAGGAATATGAAAGTGTCAAATTCTAGTGTTAGTACTACCAATAGCAAAAGAATAAAGCATACAAACTGCAGTAAAGAAAAGAAACCTTTCTTATACCTTGAGGTATATTGGGTAACTCGCTTCTCAAGGCTGGTGGTCGGGGTTCAACTCCCAAAGTGGGCGTGGAATTTTTAGAGACCGGACGCTCTCAGGTCAACCCAGCCTCAATTTGGTACCAGACATGCTCTGGGAAAGTAAAGACGGCTGGCGTGATGCTGACCACATCACACATCATGTACCGACGGTCAATGAACGATACAAGCCTAACACTGTATTGACCTATATACCACGAGGTATGAAAAGTTTTCTATATTGGGTAATACGGTGTTAGGTCCGTATTTGTCATTGACGGTCGGCACATGAGTCCAAAGGCAAAAGATTTACTTCATTGTACCAGGTTGTCCATTGGCTCGCCTTGAGAGCATTGCACAAGCAAGAGTTCGTAGCTCCCAACAATCCTGGATCTCATGAAAATTGCATATGTGTCTTTGTCCGAATTCGAACCACAACCTTCAGTACGACAGGGAACAACTTAACCTACCATTGAGACCCGATGAGATGGATCAACATCACGGTCACCTTTACTTCCAGTGCTTTTCCTGGTACAAATTAAGACTGGCGACCTGAAGCCGTTACAGTCTGAAAATATTCCATGCCACACGGAATTGAAGCGCTTGCGCGAGTTCAACGCACGAACTCCTTGAGCAACTGGTGCAGCCACTTAATCGAATTTCCCATTAGACGGCTCTCAGATGAGCTAATGGATCAACATGCCTGGAGTCACCTTTACTTCCCAGTACTTTTCCTGGTACTAAATAAGACTGCACCTGATAGCCATTACACAGTTGAAAAGTTCCACGCCACTGGGAATTAAACCCCAGACCACTAGCCTAAGAAGTGAGTTCACTAACAGCTACGCTACTGCAGCTCTCTACAAATTGCAGTACTTGATAAAACTGCAGAAAATCATGTTTTATCCTTTTGCGATAAGTATTTCTTTTTCTGCTGTCCACATGTGTTAATGTTATTTAAGCTGCAATAATGGATATATGAAAAATAAACAAATGCAAAAATAGTAAGATATCAAATGAGAAATAGCATGCAAGTGTGCAGTAAAGTGAAAATTAAAATCGTGGCATATCCTTTACAGGATGTAGCCATCGACAACAGTAAACGAGTCATTGATTTTCTAGGCATCACTTATATGTTCTGTAGTTTGCTATTGCTTTCTGAAAGGTGAGGTCTATTGTTGCAGTACGTAAAAATCCACGGGAACAAATTTGCTTCTAACTTGCCCACAGCAGAGTTTGAACTAGGTACGCTTGGGTTGTGATCGAGTTCACTACCGCTCACGCTACAGACACTCACAGTGGATTATTATTTCAATCTGAAGACAACATATGACCGGATTGCCCGTGTGGTGCCGGTACTCGTATGGGGAGCAAAGAATAGTAACACAACGACATACAAGGTGTATCGTAAGAGGTGTCTGAGGTAGGGGTCTAGGAAGCTACCTAGTATATAGAACGCATTGCACAAATCGGATGTAGGCACATAACTGACACAAAGTACAATCGCTAAAAAATCATTTGCCTGTTATGTTTGATTGATAGGATCAACATGGATGTCGTTGGCAATGAGAGAGCAGACAGGCTAGCTGGCTCTGCCGCCATATCAGAGGGCCAGCCAATGGACAGAGCTGACAACTTGAACGCCCTCATAGAGCGTGGCCGCAGAGAAGACCATCTTAACCAATCCACGTCAACTACTAGATTGCGAGAGCTGGGTTTGAAGATTGGTGTGGCAAGAAAAGAACAGTACAAAAGGTATACGAGTCGGCTCATCAATCAAAATAGAACTGGTACGGTCAGTCGCTGGGCGCTGTTGGAGATATTGCGAAGAGATCGGAGCACCTATGGACATGTCCGGAGTGCAAGGAAGATATTCCAAACTGAAACTGATAGTATCAACGGCCATGTGTTGGCAGAGCTCACAATGGGGGGGGGAAGGGAATGAATAGGTGAATAATGACTTAACAGATCTACAGATACAAAAGGAATCTATAAAGACAGTGAACAACATGAAAGGAAACACTGTATCACCAGGTACATGCAGCATACACATGCACACTGTTGCACACCTGAACGGGAATTCCCCAAGTACATGCAGCATACACATGCACACTGTTGCACATCTGAATGGGAATTCCCCAAGTACAAGCACCATGCACACCTCAACGGAATTCCCAAGTACATGCAGCATACATATGCACACTGTTGCACACTTGAACAGGAATTCCCAAGTACATGCAGCATACACATACACACTGTTACACACTAGAACGGGATTACACGCTTTCTACAAGTCATAAATATTAATATGTTGACTTACAACTAAAATGCAACAAATAATTCACAGCTGATGATATGCAACAGAAAAATCACAACAACTAAATTACACATAAAACATATTTTTCAACACACTTCTTCTTCAAACGCTCCATATAGACCACTTGTTAAACACTTTGTGATTTGTATGTGATTTGAGACTAAGAGCGATTGTACATTGTGCAAATTATATGCCTACAAATAGGCCAGCACATCTGATTTCTGCGATGTTTATTATTTACTAGGATAGCTTCCCTGCCCCAGCGTGTTCGTAGCGAGTTGGATGATGGTGTGACAAGCCCTCTGTGAGTGCAAGTTCAATTCCGCGGGCTGGCAGAAAAAGCCGACGTTACTCCAGATTTACGGTGTTCGTGGCACCGAACCGAAGGGTTACAATGTCCATCACACCGAGCCGAAGAGCTGAAAGCTCAAGTGCTTCTGGATGGGGAAAAAAATGTCCTACATCAGTCGCCTCTTACACCTTGTAGGTTGCAGTGGTACTATTCTTTCCCAATTGGGCCCGGCACTACATGGGCAGAATCTCTTGACTCATCATCATCAAATAGCTTGTACTGAGCAGAACTTTGTTACGACCAAGTCCTCCGGAATATCTCTCAATCATAGGCCAGATATACACGCTGCAGCCGTCATGTTCAAACCATCAGTTACATTCGAATTCATCTTCTCAGTGGTCTTCCTTGGAATCTCTTGACTATTACTTGAATATAAACAAAACTAATCTACAGACAATCAGAAAGTGCTTAAAAAAAAACAATCAATAACAGAAGTGACCTTATCATGCAAATCTGAACTATAAATAAGCAAGATAAACTTCACAAAAACAAGAAAGGTAAACTTCACAAAAAACTATCAAAGTAAACTTCACAAAAACTAAAAATATATTAAGCACAGCCAGTGACATAACAAGAAAAACAAACTGAAAAAATGTCACAAAATATTTTGGCAACTAGCAGATGTGAATTAGTAAAGCAAAACTGGAATCAAAATAACCAGGAAAGTGAGAAACAAATAATGAATAAAATAATACTTCGGAGGCTAGGTTAACTCGGGGAGAGTACTGAAATAAAACAGAGATAGTCACAAATGAACAAATTATAATGAGACAATATCATCATGACATTACTTAACATTGCAGTACTAGTGTGACGACAGAGAGATAGGGGCTAGAGTGTAAACAGCAAATGCTGTAACCTACCAGACAGCCCCATTGTTAAGGCACCCAAAAATTTCACTAACAGCTAATCAACAGATGATCCACAGCATTTTCATAACTACTTTGTGTTACCAGAGCTAAACATGGACAATGAGCAAGCGCGAGTCGCAAAAAATAACTGCATGTGAAATGCGGTACCTGCGAAAAGTTACCAACAACACCAGAAAAGACAGAGTCACCAATATTAGCATAAGAAAGAAAGTTTTCACAGAACCTTGCTTGAATTACATTGAGAAACAAAAATGAAGTGGTTTGGCCACTTAATAAGAATGCATCCAAACTCCACAGTATACATAATCTTCTACAACAGAACATCAGGAGAGAAGGCGAGAGGAAGACCATGAAAAAGATGGTTAGATGGTATAGCACAATCCTGTCAAAGAGCAAAAATAATCACCCAAGCCACCAGAACAGCGCAAGACAGAAAACCATGACACTGGGCAACAACCCAGTAGCAGTGTGACGACAAAAGAAGAAGAAGTAGAAGTATTGGTTATTGTAATATAGACATAGAAGGGGTAACAAACAAAGATATCAAGATAAGAATACAAAAAGCAAGGGTAAACTTTATTACACTGAGTAAGATATGGAAGTCAAAGGAGATCAAAACAAACACAAAGCTGAGAATCTTTCAATCAAATGTGAAGTCAGTGCTGTTCTATGGTTCAGAAACATGGAGGACAACAAAAGAAACAACCAGAAAACTCCAGACCATAAATGGATGTTTACGTAGAATAGAGGGACTGAGATGGTATGATAAGATTACAAACGAGGCACTCAAAGAAAGAATTAAGCAGATACCAGTGGAGAAAGAGATAAGGAAGAGACTCTGGCGATGGATAGGACACACATTGAGAAGACTGACTGGAAGTATTGCAAAACAGGCACTGTTTTGGAACCTGCAGGTGCTCGTGTGGTGCCGGGGCCCACAAGGACAGCAAAGAATAGTACCACTGCGACCTACAAGGCATGTTGTAACAGGCGACTGATGTCGGACCTAGGGAAGCTACCCTAGTTAATAAAATGTGTCTCAGAAATCGGATGTGCTGGCCTACTTGTAGGTGCATAACTGGCACAACACACAATCGCTCTTAGGCTCAGATCACACACAAATCACACAGAGTGGTTAACAAGTGGTTGATATGTAGCGAAGAGAAGAAAACCAGCAGGGAAAGAGGAGTAGGGGAAGGCCTAGAAATACCTGGAGAAGAGATCTGGAGACTGGATATTGAAAGGATAGCTAAGATGTGGAAAGAATTGAAAGGGATGAGAGGAGAGAGGAATAGATGGTATAAGTTTGTTAAAGACCTGTGCTCCGTTGGGAGTTGAAAGGTGAAGAAAAAGGGAAGTATTAGTTATTGGTTACTAAACTGACGTCATATATCCCCAGGTAGACCCATAGGTGCTCAGTCTCCACATACAGATCACAATGCAGTAGTAAATGAACAAAATTCACAAAGTCAACAACAGAATGACAGTATTAGAATTGGTTGCAAACTTGTTATAAAACATATTTTTGTTTAGAAAATAGGACAAGGAAAAATGAATGCAAGCAAATAAACAAAATAAAAATATAAAGGCATAAGAATGATCATTACAAAAGGGTTTTGTTTTCATACAGAAAAACATAAGCATGTCTGTGTAAATATACTGTATTTCTTTAGGTCTGTTTAGGTTGATCTGTACACAAACTTCTGCCTGTTATTTTAGTTCTTCTTCTAGTCATATCGACCCTTGTTAAACCATCTTGTGATTTGATGTGATCTTCTTCTTCTTCTTTCTGCTGTTCTTACAATTTTAATCACTCCTGTGCATGTTTGATCTTTGCCAGAACTTATCGTTCACATTGTGGCCTAAACGCATATATTTCTACAGGTTTGGACCGTGATCCGATTTCAGCAAACCTCCTTAGTGCTCGACATGTGTGGCAGGTAACAGTGGTTCTATTCTTTGCACTAATTTGGGCGTACCACTGGCTATGTGATCTGAGACTAAGGCATTCTCGTGGCCAGTTATGCGCCTACAATTAGACCTGCGCATCCGATTTCTGCGATGTTTTTTATTTACTAGGCTAGCTTCCTAGATCCCTACGTAGTCGCTTCTTACGACATACCTTGTAGGTCCCGGTGGTGCTATTCTTTGCTCCGTTTGCGAGCCCTGACAACATATGGGCAACTACTTTAGTTAAATTGTACACATAAACTTCTGTTAATTTAGTAGATCTGCAGACATATATATATGAGCTTTTTTGTATACAGATGATCAAATGGTAAGTGTTTTACTGTGACAACTTCTATGTTTCACTTGTCTATCTTGCCTTTCAGCTCATCCCTAAGTCACTTTTCAAAAGATTCTGCACCTTTGATATATATGAATTGATTGATAGGACCATCATCATTGCACTTCGGTGAGCAATCATGTGTGCTCCAATCTCTTTCTTACACAGAAGATCTCAGCGGCAGTACACGAACTCGATAACGGCAGAGAGTCCTCGATGTAATTTTGAAGATAGTGAAAATATTTTATTGGACTTTTATTTTGAATCTTACTAGTTGTTTTTTTGTGTGTTTTTTCCGATCCAGAAGCAATTGAGCTTTCAGCTCTTTGGCTCAGTACCATGGACATCGTAACCCTTTGGTTCGGTGCCACGAACACTGTAAATCTGGAGAACCTGTTTCTTTTCTGCCAGCCCGCGGAATTGAACCCACGCTCACAGGGAGCTTTTCACCCATCGTCCAACGCGATACGAACACGCTGGGCAGGCGGGCAATCTTACTAGTTAAATTTGCTCAACAGCAGTTTTTCATCCTGCTCTTTTTTATTTTGAACTGCCAATGTTTCTTTTTACATGCTAAACCTGAACACAGTACTTGCTTTTATTGTCCGTCTCCGATATGACTAGGAACTTGATCTCGAACTCTACAATTTATGTGTACAGGTAACTAACATTACACCTGCCCGTCTGCCCAGCGTGTTCGTAGCACATTGGACTACAGGTGACAAGCTCCCTGTGAGTGCTGGTTCAGTTCGCGGCTGGCAGAAAAGCCACAGGTTCACGGTGTTCGTGGCACCAAAGCGAAGGTTACGATGTCCATGGCACAGAGCCGAAGAGCTGAAAATCTTCTGGATCGGTAAAAACCAAAAAAACATTGCACCTGCAAACAGATAAGACAGGTATTGTGAGATATTAGATCAGGGATTTTGTCAGACATGTTGAACTAGTTATTTGTACCTCTGAAGTCAGTGAAGGCTCGCTGCATGGCGGGGACACCAGTCAAATGGTATAAGCAGGTCTTCACACAAAAATCAATCACAAGCAACATACCAGGAGTCATGGCTAATGCCTGAATTCACAGCGGGCGAATGCAGAAGAAGTACTAGTTATGCTTAAAAACACACACAACACACACATAATGCTGTTTAGTATTTCCTTTCTATGAGAACAGCACACCAAAACAGCAAAGCTCTCTCATACACACACAAAATGCTGCATGTACCTGGTTGGCCAATGATGTCACTCCCAATCTTACCCGCGATCTCGATACGCTTGACGCTGTGGAAGATAAGGATGATACGCTGTCCTGGCTTCCGCTACGCTCTCTGGAGCTGCGCAGGCTGGTGGACATTACGGGTCGATTGTGTGGTGATGGAGTCAAACCTCCTACCTCAATCTGGGAGATTTTGTGGACTGGTGCAAATAGTCCATGCATAGGTTTGCAGTCGAAATACCTAAACAATATTGGAAATAGAATATAGTACATAGAATATAACACAGCAAATAGAATATAACACATAGAATATAACACAGCAAATAGAATATAACAATAATAATATATTACTCTTGTAACATTATGCTGAATGCTGGGAGTACAGGAAGAGACTGGTTTCAGTTTCAGTTTGTAATATCTTCATTGCACTCCGGACATGTCCATATGTTCTCTGATCTCCTTCGCAATATCTCCAAAAGCGTCCAGCGACTGACCGTACCAGTTCAATTTTGATTGATGAGCCTACTCATGTACCTGTTATGCTGACCGATTTAGAAATGAAGACATAAGGAAAACAGTGGGAACAACATCAGTACTGAACTTCATCAAGAAACAAAAAAGTAAATGGTTCAGCCACATAAGCAGATTACCAACAGACACTGCACCTCAAATAGAAATGTTACTCCGATACAGTGAATAAAAAAACAAAAGGCCATCCACAGAAAAGGTAGACCTCAGAGATAACGAGAAAAGAAAAACACTAATTATAAAGCACACACAAAAGTCAGTTCTAGAAATCTCTTCTTATCCTGATTTTTTAAAAAAATATGTTTTTAAAATAACCCTTTCATACCTCGTGGTATATAGAGCAATACAGTGTTAGGCCTGTATTTTCATTGACCGTCGGCACACAATGGGTGATGTGGTCAGCATCACCCCGCCGCCTTTACTTTCCCAGAGCATGTCTGGTACCCAGTTGAGGCTGGGTCGATCTGAGAGTCGTCAGCGGTGGGGAAAAATTCCACGCACACTACGGGAGTTGAACCCAGACCACCAGCCTTGTGAAGCGAGTTCACTAACAACTACGCTACAGCGGCTCTCTCTTATCCTGATGCTGTGAGGCAAAACATGATTGGAGAAAAGAAGAAGAGTCCCTTGACACTATTTGAACAAATATAAAAATATGAATAATTTCCTCTGTAACAGAACAATGACAGTCTTGGTATTAATGGTCTTGCTTCTTCTTCTTCCATCTCATTTCTTTACTTCTTTATAGAAGTGTTGGGGGTGAAACTTTTAGAAGTGTTGGTGAACGTAGATCTTGTGTGTGCTTTTTAAGACACTTTGCAAGCTGATATTCATGTTCGTAAGGCTGTTCTTGATGCTGTCGCTCCATCTTTTACATGGTTTTCCTCTTGCCTTGTACTCATTATACTTTTTCTGTGTGGCTCTCTGTGGTAGGCGATACCAGGGCATTCTGCTCAGGTGTCCAAACCATTTAATCTGTTGTTCTTTTATGAATTGCATAACTGGTTTCACATCCAGTCTCCTGATTTCTTCATTTCTAATTTTGTCTCTTATTGTCACACCTGCAGCTTTTCTAAGACACCTCATCTCTGTCGTTATAATTTTCCGCTCATTAGCTGCTGTTATTGGCCATGTTTGACACTGGTAACATAGTGTTGGCCAGAAAATCGTTCTTATGAGATTTGCTTTAGTTGTTAGCGGTATCTCTTTATGTGACAACAGTGGTGTTAACTGTCCCAGTACTTGGTTAGCTTTTGTGCAACGATTGAGGGTGAAACACGTAAAAACAAAGTACTGTAGTTTTACCAAATACAATGGGGGACTGCCTAGAGTAGTTGATAGTAGCTCGGCCTGCTAGCTGTGAGACGCCTCATAGCTCGGGTTCGAACCTACTGGCATTTGTTCGAGTCCCCTGGTCTTACTCAGGACGATAACGTGAGTACCTCTGAAGTCTGAGAAAATCTGCCTGTATGGCGAGGAATACTAATTACGAGTACATTGAGCACACGGCTGCCAGTGTAAAGTAATTTACAATGTCATAGACTTTGCATTGTAGAAATTGAAACGGATTTTACGCAAAATCAGTTTCCAGATGAAACTTCATCTGAGTGAAGTGACACGAAAAAAAATAAAAAAAAAAAAAAACAATACACAGCAAGTTTCGACCAAAAGGTCTTTATCAAGCAAAGACACAACAGGAGTGAATTTCTCACTTCTTACACGGCACAGAACATGTAGACCATAAGTTCCAAACTTTTCAAACCACCCCCCCTTTGCATGACATACACTTTGTAACGCCCCCAATAATACAGTAGTAATAGTAATACAATAAACGTACGTACAAGACATTTACAAATGAGACACATGACCACATATACTTTCATATGTACAAACCTTTTGCCAGCAACTGCTCCATCATTTTTACCCAGAGGTTCCTCTAACTCCACTCCTGCCCACACTCCCTTAGCAAAGTCGGTATCCCCAATGAACCGAAGAATTCCTTGCTTAGATCCACTGACGAGAACCTGGGCAACGTTACACAGAAAACATGTTACTAATCACTTCACAGAAACATCTTTGTAAACAATACTGCCAATATAAAGAAAAATTACCTGCAGCCATCAGTATAGTTGATATAAGGGAAGACTGCAGTTATCCTTTCTACAAGGACTATCATCATAGCACTCCGGACACGTCCATAATTGCTCTAATCTCTGCCTCTACAAATCCAGCAGCGTCCAGCGACCCAACACGCCAGTTTGATGTTGATTAATCAATCTCTATGCATATTTGGTATGTCGTTCTTTTCGGGATGCACCAATATTGAAACCTATATCTCTCAATCTGGTCAGCAACTGGGATTCACAATCCTGAAACTCCTCTGTTCGGAGAGACTCTCTCAATGCGTTAAGAATGTCATTTTGGTCACTGGCAGCTCCCTTTGATATTGTAGCCATGCCAGCCAATATATCAGCTCATTCATTACCACTGACTCCTGCGTCCCAGGGCAAAAATGAAGGTGACTTCTCTGATCACTATCTATACCAGCACCTCCACACAAAATACTGCAGTAGTAAAACTATGTCATCATCAACAGGTGCCGTGCCGGCTGGCGTAGGCGATCAAGGATCTCCACGCAAAATACTGCAGAAAAACTATGTCATCATTATCAGGTGCCGTGCCAGCTTGCGCAGGCGATCAAGGATCTCCACAAATCTCTGTCGTTGGTGTTTGCTATCAACTCAGATGTTGACGCTCTACCGTGCCATGAAGTCAGGATATCCAAAATTTCTCTCTCTGTCTTCCTCTGTCTCGTCTACCCTCAATTTTACGGTTATCTTCCTCTGTCTCGTCTACCCTCAATTTTACGTTGTCTTCCTCTGTCACCTCGATTTACGTTGTCACAATGTGTTCTAAACCTCCCTCCTCAAAACTATGTAGCAATGTCAAACATGTAAAAACAAAACCATGTAAAAAACAAAATGCTGAAGTTTTACAAAATACAAAAATAATACAGACATTTTGACCTATAGGTCTTTATGAAGCAAAGGATACAACGGAAATGAAGAAACTCTGATTTCTTATACGGCAGACATAACATATACTCTCACTTCTCTCTTTAGCCTGTTAACGCCCTTGACATTTAGGGCAGCAGCAAACACACACCATTCTTCTCTATTCATGGCCTTCCTCTGTATTGTGTTCCAACTATGATTCATTTCTTTCAGTTCTTGTTCTATCCTTCTCCTCCAGGTTGTCTTGGGTCTTTCACGTTTTCGTTTACCTTCTGGAGTCCATCTCAGTGCAGTTTTCGTGTCACAGCCAGTTTCCATGCACATCCCATGCCCAATCCATCTCCAGCGTCGTCTTCGGATGATGGTGCTCATATTCTCTTGTTGACATCATGCAAGCAGTTCTTGGTTAGATAGTATTTGGCCAGAACACACAAATTATCAATGATAAACTTGTCTTCGGATGATGGTGCTCATATTCTCTTGTTGACATTGTGCGAGCAGTTCTTGGTTAGATAGTATTTGGCCAGAACACACAAATTATCAATGATAAACTTGTCTTCGGATGATGGTGCTCATATTCTCTTGTTGACATCATGCAAGCAGTTCTTGGTTAGAGATAGTATTTGGCAAGAACACACAAATTATCAATGATAAACCTGTCTTCGGATGATGGTGCTCATATTCTCTTGTTGACATCATGCAAGCAGTTCTTGGTTAGAGATAGTATTTGGCAAGAACACACAAATCATCAATGATAAACCTGTCTTCGGATGATGGTGCTCATATTCTCTTGTTGACATTGTGCGAGCAGTTCTTGGTTAGAGATAGTATTTGGCAAGAACACATGTAAGATTTCTGAACAAGCTGTATGAAAGGTGGAGAGTTTGGACATATACAGTTAGACAATAAATCTCTAACGGCCCTAAAAATCCTTGTATCCTTTACCAACCTTTGGGTATTCTTGTTCTTCAGTGATCTCTGGTCATGTGCTTATTTTACTGTGGACCACAAACTGGACCACCAGCTTCAGGTCTGTCAGGTTTCCCCAAACTAAGTTTTTTTTAGGTCGACTGCATGTGACCACATATTGTTTCTCAGATCACTGTTGAATGAGGACACTAAAATCGATGTTGAATCGATCAAGCGATTTAGGCAGTTTGGAGTTACCCGTTGTACAAGTCGAACTGGATGCCTGAGAGGCAGAGTGAGAGGTGTGTTTAATCAGAGAGCCACGGGAATCATCAGTATGCATACTCTTCGATATCTGTTGGGGGTAGACTGAGCACCTATGGGTCTGCCCGGAGTGCAATGACATCAGTTTAGTAACCAATAATCAGATCACCCAGGAGAGGACATACTTTAGGGTATGAAGAGCTTATCACTTCCCATTTCTAGATATTTGTATGCAGGAGGTAGGATAGCCAATTCTTGTTAGTTATTATCACATGTTTCTAATAATGAGACATATGAAATATAATGATCTTCTTTGTTGATACCATCCTGGTATATGGGGTCTCTGTGGCGTAGAGCTTAGGTGTTCACCTCTTGTTCCAAAAGTACTCGGTTCCTCTCCTCATGGAGTCATTGGGATATTTTTCCAGATATCCGTGCAGGTGTGATTGAGTTCCTAGAAAATCGAGACGAGCAGGCTGGTAAGGCGTTGCCCGGGCAAAATTCATTAGAAAGAAAATTTAAAAATTCCTACAAAATATTTTTACCATCTTCTAAATTACATCGGGAACCCTTGCAGGTGTTACGGAGTTCGTGCACTGCCGTTGAGACATTCCTGTATAAGAAAGAGATTGGAGCACACATGGTTACTCACCGAAGTGCACTGATGATGGTCCTATCAATCAATCAATACTGGCATAAACCACAGACAATGTGATAAGTACTCACCCTATCACCAACCTTGACCCCACCAGGTTTCCCAGCAACCAAACTGCCACCTGTTCCTGTTGGGGTAGTTCCTGCAGATGACGCCTTGTGAAGACTTGAAGATGACGTGGATAAAGTTTTACTGCCGCTCATTCCCAGTCGAGACTGGAGATAAACAAGAGAAACTACATTAGATTAAATTAACTAAGTTCAAAGCATATTACACACTCCCTTTGGGGGTAGAGGCAGGGGAAGACCAAGATGAAGATGGCAGCAGGACAACAAAGAAACCTTGAACATGAGGCTGGAATAGGTGGGAGAATGGAAAAGGAGGAGTGGATGAATGAATGGGCAAAACAGGCAGAGCCCTCTTTAAACACATGACCACTCCAAATCCTAAAGATGCCATAAATCACCTCACACGACAAGAACAAGTCATTATTTTCCGCCTTAGAACACAACATGTGCCCCTGAATGCTCACCTACATCGCATCCAACCAAAGATTGCCCCACAATGTCAACTGTGTGACTGTTCAGAAGAAACTGTCACACACCATCTCTTCCAGTGCCCTGCACTCAGTGACCTACGCCACAAGTACCTACATCCAGACCCAGATGTTGAACTCTCTATGCTAACACACCACAACTCAGACAGACCTGTAAATTCACTGCCATGGCTGCCTCAAGTCGAAGGGCAAATGCTCATATGACTGCTGGATCGGAAAAGTAAAGTAAAATAGGTGGGAGAACTCGCTAGAGACAAAGTTTCTTTCAGGTATATGGCCTTTTTCGTCTTTACAGACGGTCAATTGGCAAGTGTTTTACTGTGATATCTTCAGAGTTTTCACTTTTATCTCTTGTCGTTCAGTTCATATATAAGTCTCTTCTCAAAAGATTCTGCGCCCTTTCGCAAGTTGGCTTTCCACACAACTCTGTCATCAGCTAGTCTTTCCCATGTGCTGGGACCTATAGAAAAGTTTTTCATTGAGGCTTTGCAGATATCTTTATATCTGAGTAGTGGTCTGCCCTGGTGCCTCTTCCTCCGAAAGTTCACAGAACAACATTTGTTTTGGTATGCGACAAGTTTCCATTCTTCTCACATGCCCCAACCATCTTAGTCGTCTACTGCTGAACATGACCATGATGGAAGGCAGGTTTGCACGTTCCAGTACTTCAGAGTTGGTTATCTTGTCGTACCACCTGATGTTCATAATCTTACGGAGACATCGAAGGTGAAAGATGTTAAGTCTCCTCTCGTGTCTTGAATAGGCTGTCCACAAGTGCTGTGCACAAAGAGAGACGACACTTCAGCTTTGCTTCTGGTTCGGGCACAACTCGGAAAGCAACAGTTTTTTTCAGATAGGCTGTGATGAAAGCGATGTTCTGCAATGAATATGCTACTATTTGGCACAGTCACTGTAGTGATTCGGCATGGGCCTTTACAGATAGAACTAAAGGAAAAATCATCAAAGAGGCAAGTTGTGCATATGCGACAACTACCAGCAGCCTGACTGTGGAGGTCATGGCAGTGACAAAATCCCTGGAGTGGCTACAGATGCCAACATTTACTCACGCATGCATGCTCAGCATGATACAGAAGATCAAGACCTGTTATGTACAAGGGCAGTGGATGCAATTAATATAAAAAGCAACAATCCAGACACTTACCTTCATCTTTGTCCCAGGTCATTCTGGGGTGAAGGGCAACGAGGACTGGCGATCAATGCTACAATCGAGAATATAATAATAAAATCCTTAACCCGTTAGGGTTGTAGGGGTGTCACTGTGGAGACATCAGCACAAAAAGCATGCCATGAATCTGTCTTCAACTCTTCGAGCAAGTGTGGAGAAACTCTGCCCCGACCAGCTCTTGATGTTGTCAAACCAGGATTTTCTCTGCCCTCCTTTCCTTCTTCCACCCTCAACTGTTCCATGTAGGATAGTCATAGGGAGTGAGCTATGTCTCATCACATGCCCGAACCATGCAAGGTTCGAGAATAGGTCTTCTATGGACATAAGCGACATCATCAATGCTCTAAGAGAAAACATACTCTGAAGATAAATGGTATTCTCTATCTTAGTTTCAGTTAGGAATATCTTCATTGCACTCCGGACATGTCCATAGGTGCTACGATCTTCTTCGCAATATCTCCAACAGCGTCCAGCGACTGACAGTACCAGTTCAATTTTGATTGATGTGCCTACTCAAATACCTGTTGTGCTGTTCTTTTCTCGCTTCTCCAATCTTTAATCCCAGCTCCTGCAATCTAGTAGTTGATGTGGATTAGTTTAAATGAAAATCCCCTTTGCGGCCACACTCTAGGAGGGCGTTCTGAACATCAATTCTATCCATTAGCTGGCCCCCTGATATGGTGGCAGAGCCTGTCTGCTCTCTCATTGCCAACGACACCCATGTGCCCCAGAACGAAGATAAGTGTGATTTTGCAAATTTTTGGGACGCTTGTAGTGATTCAGTTCATTGCCTGCGCACCAAACCTGCCTCCACCTTTCGCATCATACTCAATGAATCACTCGGAATGCATGAGTGTAGTTTTGTGAATTAGTTTAGTTAGTTAGTTTGTTCCTTTCGTGCCAAAGGCAGCACATAGGGCATCTCTATGTGATGCGGTTCGTTGCTAGCAGTTGGATCTTGTATGGTTTTACATCCCAATAGTTTACTTTCTTTTAGGATTGTTTTTCAAAGAGTGGTCTTAGGTCTTCCACGTTTTCTTTTCCCAACTAGTGACCACATAGTTTTGTGAATGGTTAATACTAATAAGACTTCCTCTTCTTCTGCATTCTCACTAGATTGGGATTTCAGATTCTTTAATAGGTGGCAGTTCTGTAGGATATAATTCCTATGATTTCTACTTCCCTGTTTGTACCGACATCTTTCCGCGGTAAGTTTTGTCCGCCCTCGTGATGATAGGTCTGACATTCTAACCGCGTGGCTAAATCTCCAAGTCAGATTGGTGACCGTAGAATCCGTTATCCCATTCCTCATTGTGATGGGTTGTTGTACCATGTTATGTGCCTTACGGCCTGGTGCATCTGTTTTCTGCAAGCATTTGTTTCGGTTTAGCATTCCCTAGCGGATACATGCATCCGATTTCAGCCAAACCTCCTTAGTCGCCTCTGCATGCGTGGCAGATAACAGTGATTCTATTCTTTACACCCCAAATTTGGGCCCGGTAACCACTCGGGTGATATGATATTCAAGAATAAATGAACTTACTGATGGTCTGGACTGAACAGTAGCGGCTGGTGTTGTGGTCCCATTAGTTGATGTAGGTCTGCTATCTGAGTTGGAGAATTTTGATTCACTAGAATTGCTGTCGTTTCCCTGCGATGATGGCCGAGATGGTGACTGTGGTGTGTGTGATATCTTTGACAATCGTGAAAAAACTCCTCTCTTAGGCTCACACTGCAAGAAAGATATTTCAAATTATGAAAACACTCCTCTCAGGCTCATACTATAATAATAATAATAATAATTCCTCTCGTACCGTTATACTTTACATAGGGCCTTCAAGCAATTTGTCCATCCTGTTCTATCCTGGGCAACTCACTCAACTCCTCCATTAAACTGAGACTGTTATTTCTTGTCTCTCTCAGCAAAGTTCGTTTCAGGGTCTCCTTAGGTCATCCTCTCTTTCTTGAACCCTTTGCATCCCACTTCAATTCCGGCTTTGATGTTCGTTGATCATTTCTTTTAAAGGTATGTCCAACTATCTCTATCTTCTCTGATTGTTACTTTTTTGCAGACATCTATTTTAGTAAATTAATTATGAAAAAGACAGAGATGAAGTGTTTACGACGACTTCTAAATGTTACAAGAAGAGATAGGATCAGAAACGAAATCAGAAGAGTGAGATCCTTGCCGGTACTACAATATATATATTTTTTTTTTCAGATCCAGAAGCACTTTAGCTTTCAGCTCTTCGGCTCGGTGCAATGGAAATCATAACCCTTCGGTTCAGTGCCACAAACACCGTGAATCTGGAGAACCTGTGGCTTTTCTGCTAGCCGCGGAATTGAACTGCACTCACAGGGGGCTTTACTACAATATATAAAGAAACAACAGGTCAAATGGTTTGGACGCACATCAAGGTTACCACAAATCAGTCTCCCACAAAGATCACTAGCACTCATATACAACAGCAACAGATCCAGAGGACGACCACATAAATGATGGATCTAAGGAATATCAGAGGCCCTAAATTCCACCTTCTACAAAGCGCATTACTGTTAATTATGAGAAAATTAAAGTAGTTTGGATATATAAAGAGACACAAAGGGCTGGAGAAGACCATCATGGAAGGAGGAATCCCGGCAAAGAGAAGAGGAAGACCACAGAAAAGATGGATTTAGGATGTACCTGATGGTTTCAGCATGACTGCTGCAGAAGGGGACATCTAGCCTATGAGAGAGAAATTCGAAGGACTGTTAAGGTAGCAAAGTTCTGCTAAGGACAAGCTATTTGATGATAACAAAGCGCATAGGAGGCTCGCTCACGTGTTCTCTCTTTTTCGACCTGACACCGAAATGCACAACAGGGATAGAGAATAGATATGCCGACTGCCCAGTGTGGTGCAGCGTTGGACGACGGGTGATAAGCTCAGTATGGGTGCAGTTCAATTCCGCAGGCTGGCAGAAAAGTCACAGATTCTCCAGATTTATGGTGTTCGTGGCACCGAACCGAAGGTTTACGACGTCCATGGCACCGAGCTGAAGAGCTAAAAGCTCAAGTGCTTCTGGATCGGGGGAAAAAAACAAAACAGGAATAGATAGATAGAATTACCAATAACACATTATTACTGAGATTGATTACCTGAAAGTATCTCACTCCCATTACACTGCCATCATTTTTACCGATAGCTTCATCAAGAACAATGCCTGCCCATTCTCCGGGAGCAAACTGAGTGTCTCCAATAAATGCAATAATGCCTGGCTTGTTTCCGCTGACCCAGATTCTATCGCCAATCATAAAGTCATCTGTGCTGATTCCATCTTCTAGTGGTTCTGGACCTGAAACAGAATGATGTCAATGTCATGACCTATTTAATCATCAAAAGCTTAAGATATGAGAAGTTTTGGTGCATAGGTTCTAATCTACATTTGGTGGCTTGACACAAGACACTCACTTCGGGTCTCTGTGGCTAAGCCCTTTGCCTTGTGAGTCGAAGGTCGCAGAGTTCGAGTCGGACGCGCCATTCTGTTCATGAGTGCAGTTTTTCCAGAGACCCCTAGGATTGTTGCTGGAGCTACAGAGTTCGTGCTTTGTGCAATACTCTCGGCAGGTGGCGTGCCAGTTCTGCGGAGAGGGACTGAGCCGTATGGGGTAAAACCCGATGCAATGAAGTCAATCCTTCGGCTTTTAAACCCTTTTAAGACACTCACTACTTGTACATCTTCTTTTATCAGCACACTGTTACCGGGTTGTTAACCCAGTGTTGTGGTTTTATGTATTTGTCTTGTGCTTCTCTAGTGACTTGTGTGATGGTTTTCTTAGTCTCTGGAGAATTCAACGCGTTATCTAACCACATTTTCCTCGGTCTTCCTCTCGCCTTTCTCCCTGATATTCTGTTGTGGAAAGCTTCATAGGCAGTTTGGTCTGTTTGCATTCTTACAAAGTGGCCAAACCACTTTATTCTCTGTTTCGCTACATAGTTCAAGCAAGATCTTGTTCCAACCTTTTCTCTGATGCTGGTATTCGTAACTCTGCCGATTCTTGTATTGTTGGTGACATTGCGGAGACATCCAACAACACAATAATCGACAGAGTTAAATGTACATCTATACATTTTAATCTAAAATCTAAATCTAATTCTAAATCTAAATTCTAAATTAATTCTATTCTAAATCTTTAAATTTATCTAAATCTTTATTCTAAATCTTAATTCTAAATTTTGAAGAAGACTGGATGTGAAACAAGTAATGCAATTCATAAAAGAACAACATATTAAATGGTTTGGACACCTGACAAAAATGCCCTGATATCACCTACCACAGAGAGCCACACAGAAAAAGTATAATGAGTACACAGCAAGAGGAAGAGCAAGCAAAAGATGGACAGCCTTACGAAAATGAATATCAGCTTACAAAGTGCCTTAAGACAAGCACCACACACAAGTTCACTATGTCTCCCCACACCCCACTTGTGATGACCACCTGTTAATCACTCTGTGTGATTTGTATGTGATCTGAGCCTAAGAGTGATTGTACATTGTGCCAGTTATCGCCCACAAGTAGGCCAGAAAATCCGATTTCTGCAACGCTTTTTAATTTACTAAGGTAGCTTCCCTAGGTCCTACATTCCTAGGTCAGTTGCCTTGTAGGTCGCAGTGGTGCTATTCTTTGCTTTCTTTGCCAGTCACGGCAACACACAGGCAAAATCTTATTCCTAAATTTGAAATCTTAATTCGAAATATATACCTACTACTTGTTTTCTACATTAGGACACATCCTTTCAACTCTCTTTTCACCCTTCTTCTCCCTAGACTTATGTTTATGGGACTATATTCTTTCTTCAAAAATCTTCTACACTCAGCCTCCTATGCACAATGATCTATACTCTTTAGCTCCTTCTTTAGCCTGCTCCGCCCTGGCGTTTAGGCACAACAAACTCACACCATTCTTCTCTATTCAATGGCCTTCCTCTGTATTGTGTTCCAGCTATGATTCATTTCTTTCAGTTCTTGCTCTATCATTCTCCTCCAGGTTGTCTTGGGTCTTCCACGTTTTCGCTTATCCGCTGGAGTCCATTTCAGTGCAGTTTTCGTGTCAGAACCAGTCTCCATGCTCATCAGATGCCCGATCCATCTCCAGCGTCATCTTCGGATGATGTTGCTCATATAAGTAAAAAAGCAAAGGAACCCTTTCATACCTTATGGTATATAGGGCAATATAGTGTTAGGCCTGTATTTTTCATTGACCGTCGGCACATGATGGGTGATGTGGTCAGCATCACACCGGCCGCCTTTACTTTCCCAGAGCATGTCTGGTACCCAGTTGAGGCTGGGTCGACCTGAAACCATAGCGGTTGGGAAAAATTCCACCGCACTGTGGAGTTGAACCCGGACCACCAGCCTTGAGAAGCGAGTTCACAAACAACTACGCTACCATGGCTCTCGTTGCTCATATACTTTCTTTGAAATATCTTCTACACTCAACTTCCCATGCACAATGATCTATACAAGGAGTTGAAATTCCTGGACAAATCTATCAACAACAGAATATTCTCACAAGTGCCCCAGTTTTCCCTGCAACACTCATCTCATGTTGTCATGTCCTTACTGCCTGTAGTATGGCATTTTAGGGTAGTGTAGGTAGGACAGGAGGGAAAGGAGCCTTAGGAATTCAATGGCCGCATTGCTAGTGCAGTCGCTGCGAAACTCTTCGGGTTAGGATTTTTCTTTTATGCACCGACAGAAAAAATACTTCCTGCAGGAGCGCGCTCTAATCCATCTGGCTAGATTATCCCATGTAGACATGTTTGAGTACTTAAGTCTTTAAGAAGATGGGCGCGCCCGTCTGCCCAGCGTGTTCGTAGCGTGTTGGACTACGGGTGACTAGCCCTCTGTGTGTGCGGGTTCAATTCGTGGGCTGGCAGAAAAAGCCACAGATTTCCAGGTGTTCGTGGCACCGAACCGAAGAGGTTCGATGTCCATGACACCGAGGCCAAAGCTGAAAAGCTCAAGTGCTTCTGATCAGAAAAAAAAAAAAGATGGGCATAGAATTGGAAAGACTGGAATGAGAAGGTCTCTGTGGTTAAGTTACGACTTTGTTGTTTGCTGCGAAGGTCGCGGGTTTGAATTCGGGCTGCGCCATTCTGTTTGCGAGTTCATTTTTTTTTAGAGACCCTAGGATTGTTGCTGGAGTTGTCTGTGTGTTGCCAGGGCCCGCAAGGGAAGCAAAGAATAGTACCACTGCGACCTACAAGGCGGCTGATGTAGGATCTAGGGAAGCTACCCTAGTAAATAAAAAGCATAGCAGAAATCGGTTGTGCTGGCCTACTTGTAGGCGCATAACTGGCACAATGTATAATCGCTCTTAGGCTCAGATCACATATAAATCACACAGAGTGGTTAATAAGCGGTCGATATGGAGCGTTCAAAGAAGAAGTTGTCGGAGCTACGAAGTGAGTGCCTTGTGCAATATTTTTTGGCAGGTAACACACCATTTCAGGAAGTGAGTGCCTTGTGCAATATTTTTTGGCAGGTAACACACCATTTCACGAAGTGAGTGCCTTGTGCAATATTTTTGGGCAGGTAACAACCATTTCACGAAAAGTGCACTTAATGCAATATTTTTGGCAGGTAACACACCATTTCACGAATGAGTGCCTTAGTGCAATATTTTTGGCAGGTAACACACCATTTCACGAAGTGAGTGCCTTGTGCAATATTTTTTGGCAGGTAACACACCATTTCACGAAGTGAGTGCCTTGTGCAATATTTTTTGGCAGGTAACACACCATTTCACGAAGTGAGTGCCTTGTGCAATATTTTTTGGCAGGTAACACACCATTTCACGAAGTGAGTGCCTTGTGCAATATTTTTTGGCAGGTAACACACCATTTCACGAAGTGAGTGCCTTGTGCAATATTTTTTGGCAGGTAACACACCATTTCACAAAGTGAGTGCCTTGTGCAATATTTTTTGGCAGGTAACACACCATTTCACAAAGTGAGTGCCTTGTGCAATATTTTTTGGCAGGTAACACACCATTTCACAAAGTGAGTGCCTTGTGCAATATTTTTTGGCAGGTAACACACCATTTCTGCGAAGAAGGATCAAGTCATATGGGGTAAATCTAGGTACAATGAACTTGACCCTTCTGCTTTTATTTTAAAGACTCCCCAATCAAATGTGTTGTCAAGAGAAAGATCCGCAGGTGGCTGAACAAGCAACACAAGAACGATACCTTTCAAAACCTTGGAGATCTGATCAGCATATTGGTCAGCCTGCTCAGTACACAGCCCAGCTCCTCTGGCAGACTTGGCTATAGCACCTTAGTTTGTACAGACAACAACAGAAATACAACCATGCTCAAATCAAAAGCTAAGCTCAATAATGAAAAGTACATGCACTAAACTCAATAAAATTACATGCTTTAAACTCAACAAATACAAAACTACAATATCTAAACTCAAGAATGATCAGGAATAAAACTACGATAATGATATTTAACTCAAATGTCAAGACTGTCCTTCTATATGGAGCGGAGACATGGAGAACAACTAAAGGGAACACTAAAAAGTTGTAGACATTCATCAATAGATGCCTGCGCAGGATACTCCATCTACAATGGTATGACAGGACCACAAACAGGGAACTGTGGAATAGAGCAGGACAATGGCAGGTTGAGCAAAAGATAAGGGACAGAATGTGGCGATGGATAGGGCACACATTGGGGAGACCTCCTAACAGCATTGAAAGACATGCTCTTTGATGGAACCCCATGGTAGTAGAGGTAAGGGAAGACCCAGGAACACCTGGATGCAGGAGTTGGAAACGGAATACAAGAAAATGGGGAGAGAATGTGGAGAGGTATGGAAAAGATGGATACGAGGGCTTGGATACGAGGGCTTGGAAAAACCTTGGTTGCGGACATATGCCTCCCTAGGGGTGAAAGGTGAAGGTGAAAGAAAATATCTAAAACAAACAAAACTACTTTCTATTATTTTATGTGCATCGCAGAATGGCGGGACCTGAGGTTATGGTTAATGGTTACTGAACCAATGCCACAACACTCCGGGCAGGCCCATAAGCGCTCAGTCTCCCCCCAACAGATGTCATACTGATGGCTCCTGTGGCTTGCTGGTTAAACACACTTCTCTCTCTCCCCCTCAAGCATCCAGTTCGACTTGTACAACATGTAATTCCAAACTCCTTAAATAGCTGGATTGATTGAATGTCAATTTTAATGTCCTCATCCAACAGTAGGACACTGTGAGACCAAGAGCATCCCCTTATCCCTCAAAACTCTTCAACAATCAACGCTATCGGTGCAACCCTGCCTGCTCTCTCTTCCAATGAACACTGCATACCCAGGACAGTGAGAATTGAGAGAAAAATCACGTAGTCCACATATTTCAAATTATGAAACTATTCCAGTTGGTTATGGCTTATTGTTTAATGAAGAATATGTTCTCAAGTGCTGTTGAACTCCCTCATACAAGTCTAGCCCTAAAGAGGATTTTCATCTAAACCAATCCTCATCAACTTGGTAGATTGCAACAGCGTGGATTGACGATTGAAGTGACTAGAGAACAAAAACAGCACAACAGGTGTATGAGTAGGCTCATCAATCAACATCAAACTGGTACGGTCAGTCGCTGGATGCTGTTGGAGATATTGCGAAGGAGATCGGAGCACCTATGAAGGACATGTCCAGAGTGCAATGACGATATTCTAAATTGAAACTGACGTGATGTGGGTTAGCATATCTTCTTTCTTTATCCTGTAAACAACATGTGCCTGCTTGACTTCCCTTAACCTCTATTTCAATCAGTCGGTTCCAAGCCTCTGGTTCTGTCTTCATATATATATAACAGAAGACATCAGCATCTGCGTGCTTGACTTCACTTAACCTCCATTTCAATCAGTCGGTTCCATGCCCCTGGTTCTGTTTCCCCATATTCTTCTTCCTCGAATGCTCCATATTGATCACTTGTTAACCCCTCTGTATGATTTGTATATGATCTGAGCCTAAGAGCGGTTGTACGGTGTACCAGTTATGCACCTACAAGTAAGCCAGATTTATGCGCCGCTTTTTATTTACTAGTGCAGCTTTCCTATGCTGATACCTCAGTCACCTCTTATGACAAGCCTTGCAGGTTGCAGTATTACTATTCTTTGCTCCCCTTGCGAGCCCCGGCAACACACGAGCGGTTCTCTCACATATAAAGAACAGAGAGAACATTTAGGATGTCTGTATTGGAATAAATATCTCCGAAAATTACTAAAAGTAAAATGGAGTGATTTCATTTCTAACAACACAGTGTGATTTCATAGAACAAGCCAACAACCTGTTTCAAATATTATAAGAAAGATGGTGGAAATATTTAGGTCATGTTCCTAGATCAGATGAACAGAGACTAAATCGACAAGTCCTTATGTGGTCACCAGTTGGGAAAGAAAACGTGGAAGACCTAAGACCACTCTTCGAGAACAATCCAACAAGAAAGTAAACTATTGGGATGTAAAACCATACAAGATCTCCAACTGCTAGCAACGAACCACATTACATGGAGATCTAAAACATCTGCCCTATGTGCCGCTTTGGCACGAAAGGAACAAACTAACTAACGGACAACAGAGATGAAGTGTCTATGCATAATGTAGGGAGTATCAAGAAAAGGAACTTCAACTGATTGCATCTGGAAGTATGCCGGTGGAATGGGTGAACAGCATTCGGAGATCACATCTCAAGAAAATGACTTGGCTGTACACGCCTGGACATGCTGGAGTGGAACGAGCATGCTGACTCTCTTGCAAACAGTGCCCGACTCAAGTGGGCAGAAGCATGGACAGAGCGAAACATCAATGCGTACGCTCTCAATTGTGTGACATGGCGGGTCTCAGACACTGGAACGAGTTCGAGAATTAGGTGTTAAGTTTGGACATGCCAGACAGTGTCGTCTTCGTGGTAGAGAGAGAAGATATAGTAATCAACTTCTCATGGGTACTGTGAGCAAATGGACTTTAGGATGGCTGCTGCAACGGAGGACAGAGCACGAATGGGAATGCCCAATGTGCCATGACGTCGATAGCATAACATAACATAACATAACATAAGAAAAGGAACGGTTTAGAAATGAAGACATCAGGGGAAAAAAGTGGGTACATCCAAAACAGTGCGCATGCATCATTCAGTTGCTATATGCATTTACATGCTAGTTCTTCTTCTTTTTCAGTCTTTTACGACCAATGTTAACCACTCTTTGTGATATGTTTGATCTTTGCCAAGAACGTGTATATGTTGCACATTGGTTTGGTAGGTCCCTAAACGCATAGACTTCTACACATTTAGGACAAGTGCATCCGATTTCAGCCTAACCTCCTTAGTTGTCTCTTATGACATGCGTGGCAGGTAACAGTGGTTCTATTCTTTACACCCCTAATTTGTCCCCGGTAACCACACATGATAGTTTAACCCCGACTGGGGCATAGACCCTCAACCAACTCATGCTAAGTTTTAACACTTAGAACCCAAGCTGGTGATATTTCGGAATTGAATGTAAACAGTGCATATCCCAAGCTCCCGATATATTGGTTTGAAAATATTTTTTTCCATTATTTATCTGCATTTCAAAATAAATTGTGCAGAAATGTGACGTCAAATACAACCTACACGTTTTGGATGGTTTAGCAAGATGGTGGACGCTGTTCTGTGAATTTTTGGTACTGATAAGGTAATTAGTTAAATATTTTCATGTTGAAAAGATGTTCTAAAATGGTCATTCTAAAAGTCAACAGAGCAGCTGTTGAACTTGTTCTGAATGAATCTGAAGATAAATTCGACTTAGAATGTGACTACTCTGATAAGGATATAGAATGAGTTAAATGATCATTTAGACGACAAAGAATTGTTTTAATCGATTGATATTCAAGCTAGATATGTTCAATCTGGAGAAAAATCTACATATCTAGAGTATTCGGTGGCGTGCCCATATTATATCAAATAAATTTTAAAGTTTAGTATTTTGCAAATAGATAATAAGCAGGCATAATGGAGTCGATGGGGTAAGTCAATAACAAATTATAGAGCACTTTCTTTCTTTCTTTTCTTTCTTTCTCGAATCCTGTATGCCTCACAGCGTCAGGTCAGGAAGAGATTTCTAAAGCGGGCCTAGTATGCGCTCGTAGATAGTCTCTTCGTCACCTCTGTTATCTCTGAGTCCATCTTTTTGCGTGCGGCCTTTTGCTTTGTACCCATTGTATGAGCAGCATTGCTCTTTAGGTGCACTTCTGATGTAATCTGCTTACGTGACGAACCATTTAATTTGTTGTTTCTTGATGAAGTCTAGTACTGATGTTGTACCCACTTTTTCCTGATGTCTTCATTTCTCAACGCTCTCTTGTTACACTAGCATTTGATAGACACTTCAATCCTATTGGGTTGAAAATTTTTTCCTATGTTGTTGCAGTCAGGTTTGGCGAAGTGCAACATAATTGGAGGAGAAGATTGCTGTTTTTAATTTGTCTTTTTGTAATTTCATGTTGAAAAGAGTTCTAAAATGCATTCTAAAAGTCAACAGGCATCTATTGAAATTTTTTTGATGAATCTGAGATTAATTTTATTAGAATTACTACCATTATAGAATGAAAATGATCATTTAGAGTATAAGAATTGTTTTTGTTGATTTAGCTAGATGTTCAAACGGGAAATATTGGTGTATTTCCTCTGCAATGTATTACTTCATAAATTTTAGAGTTATATTTCAAATTGTATATACATGTAACTGGAGTCATGTGGGTAGTAATACAAATTATAGAGCACTTATGTGCTGTTAAAATATATATTTTAATATAACTCTGATAATGCTGTTTTTGCTCATGAGCTCCGGGAATGGATTTTTAAGGTACAGGTGGCCAGGGTTCAAAGGGTTAAGCATTTACATGCTATTTTATACAGTAAATCTCTCTATTTTCTTGTGTCTTTTTAACCTTGACTGGGGCATAGACACTCAACTAACTCATGCTAAGTCTTAATATTGTTAAATATCTCCTGCAGCTTCTTTCAGCTCTTGCATATACCATTAATCTCTGCCTCCTCTTTTCTTCTTCTGCAAGTAGGCCAGGACATCCAATTTCTGCTACGCCTTTTTATTTACAAGGGTAGCTTCCCTAGACCCCTACCTCAGTTGCCTCTTAGGGCATGTCTTGTAGGTCACAGTGTTACTATTCTTTGCTCCCTTTGCGAGTCCATGCAACACAGGAGTGCAATATCCATTCTAGAAATCTCTTCTTATTCTGATAATGACATGCAAAACAGAATTAGAGAAGCGCACACAAAAGCCCATTCTAGAAATATCTTCTTATCTTGATGCTGTGAGGTAAAACATGATTAGAGAAGCGCACACAAAAGCCCATTCTAGAAATTTATTATCTTGATGCTGTGAGGCAAAACAGGATTAGAGAAGCGCACACAAAAGCCCATTCTAGAAATCTCTTCTTATCCTGACGCTGTGAGGCAAAACAGAAATGAATAAGAAGAAGACTTACTTGCAGCCTTAGTGCTAAGCGCAGATGAACTATTCTGCGGAAGATGGTTTGAGCTATTTCCTCCAGATGGTGTCTGTGGCCGGGCTGCTGGTAATGCTGAAGGCCTACCAATACGAGAGGGCTGCTTGATGCCTGATGGTCTAGGTAGGCTCATTCTGTTGATGAGTTTGTGATCAAGCTACTGTTTCACTGTGTAGCTACCAGACACTGCTGTAGCCCTCTAGCTAGTTCCTGGTGGTTGAGGATATTGTAACTGTCTGATGTTGACCTGAAGTGGCTACTTAAAGGCATCAGCAACATCTGCGGATGAAAAATACAAAATTTATGAACACGAAAGTCTCTGCGGCTGTTCAGCTCACGCTCACTCAGATGAAGATGTGAGCATGATAGAGAGGCAGAAGAAACATGGAGTAATACACAGATAGACACAAGGACACACATTGAGAAGACCAACCTGAAGCATTGCAAGACAGGCACTGTTTTGGAACCCACAGGGAAAGAGGAATAAGGGAAGCCCTAGACATATCTGGAGAAGAGAGCTGGAGGCTGATATTAAAAGGATAAGTAAAATATGGAAAGCATTGGAAGGGATGGCAGGAGAGAGGAAGGGATGGCAGGAGAGAAGAAGAGCTGGAAGAAGTTTGTTGAAGACCTGTGCTCCGTTGGGATTTGAAAGGTGAATCACCACAGATGCAAGAAATGGAGAAGGCATGGGGAAAGAGTAATACAGAGAGATAGAAGATAGATGGAGAGGAAGATGTGAGAGTGATACAGAGGGAGAGGAGACATGTAGTAATACACAGATAGCTGCAAGAGATGGAGAAGGCATGGGGAAAGAGTAATACAGAGGGAGGAGACAGAGCAAGAGAGATCAAACTAGAGAGAGAGAAAGAAAAGAGACACAGAAAGAGAGAGATGAGACAGAGGAGGATGAAGAAATAGATAGTTATACAAAGAGGGAGAAGATAGAAAGTGAAACAGAAACACAGATAGATAAGAAAGATGGAGAGAAGAGACAGGGGACAGATGAGAGAGAGAGAGAGAGAGACGGTAAGAAAGAGAAGACATATGGAAACATAGATATTGAAAGAGAGACAAGAAAGATAAGAAACAGTGGGAGAGGAAGCCATATGGGGGGTAGGAGAGAGAGAGAGGAAAACATGGAAACAGTTGGGGGACAGAAGGATAGAAAAACAGAAAGAGTGGTAGAGGAAGACAGAGAAGGGGGGATAAAGAAAGAGTGGAAGAGAGTTGGAGAGAGAGAAAGAAAAACATGAAAGCAGTTGGGGGAAGGAAGGATAGAAAGAGTGGTAGAGGAAGACAGAGAGGGAGGGGTACAGGAAGAGTGAGAGAGAGAAAGAGATAGAAACATATGACAGCAGAGAAACAGAAGGATAGAAAACAGAAGAGGTAGAGGAAGACAGAAGAAGGATGGAGTGTGGAAGAGAGAGAGAAGAGAGAGCAACATATGGAAGCAGTTGAGAGAGAGAGAGAGACAACATAGGGAAGCAGTTGGAGAGATAGAGAGACAACCATATGGAAGCAGTTGGAGAGATAGAGAAGACAACATATGGAAGAGTTGGAGAGATAGAGAGAGACAACCATATGGAAGCAGTTGGGGGACATAAAAATAGAAAGAGTGGTAGAGTAAGACAAGGATGGAGGGATACCTGGAGTGTGAATAAGAGAGAGAGACAGAGAGAGAGAGAAGAGAGAGAATAGAGGGAGAGAGAGAGAGAGAGAGAGGAAGGGAGAGAGGGAGAGGAGGAGAGAGAGAGGAGGGAAAGAGAGAGGGAGAAGAGAGAGAGGAGAGAGGGGAAAGAGAGGAGAGAGGAGAAGAGGAGGAGAGAAGGAGAAAGAGGAGAAAGAGAGAGGGAGAAAGAGAGAGGAGAGAGGGCGAAAGAGAGAGGGAGAGAGGGAGAAAGAGAGAGGGAGAGAGGGCGAAAGAGAGAGGGAGAGAGGGAGAAAGAGAGAGGGAGGGAGAAAGAGAGAGAGTGGAAGAGAGGGAGGGGAGAGAGAGGGAGAAGGAGAAAGAGATGGAAGGAGAGAGAGAGGGAAAGAGAGAGGAAGAGAGAGGGAAAGAGAGAGAGGGAGAAGAGAGAGAGAGAGAGGGAGGGGAGAAAGAGAGAGAGGGAGCGAGAGAGGGAAAGAGAGAGAGAGGGAGGGAGAGAGGGAGGGAGAGGGGGAGAGAGAGATGGAAGGAGAGAGAAGGAGAACGAGAGAGAAAGAGAGAGGGGGGAGGGAGAGAGAGAGGGAGAGAGAGGGAGGGAGAGAAAGTAGATTCCTCCAGAAGCTGATATACTCGTAGAATTAAGCAAGAAAAAAATTCCCAAACGCTGGAACAGATTTCCTTAAACAAAAAATTGTTGAAATCAGTGAAACTTAAACATTTGGGTAAACCAGGAAAGAAGTGAATGATGGAAACGTGTGTTAAAAAAAAAGTAATAAGTTTGAAACGAAAATAACGTATTAGTCAGACACAATGATCGGAATTCCCGAGCGTTGCCCGTGTGCACAATAATAGAACGAGTGGCGTGTGTGAATCAATAATTACCGAAAACAAATCCAGTCCAACATTTTCATGATGTTACCGGCAACGGCGGCTGATTGAATTCAATACAGGGCTGAACCGGGGGTGTTTATGTGGTGACGGCATTATGGTTGTAAAACGGTGTGTGCCGGTTAGTCAGTGTGTGCCGGTTAGTCAGTGTATGCCGGTTAGTCAGTGTGTGCCGGTTAGTCAGTGTGTGCCGGTTAGTAAGTGTGTGCCGGTTAGTCAGTGTTTGCCTGTTAGTCAGTGTTGTCCGGTTAGTCAGTGTGTACCGGTTAGTCAGTGTGTACCGGTTAGTCAGTGTGTACCGGTTAGTGTGTTATTATAGTATGGTTACCCTGGGGTGGAAAAATTGGTATGAGCATGGGCGTCCACGTAAGTTGTTTCAGGGTGGTGGTGGTGACAAAATGAATTTTAAACTTTTAGTTTGTATTTTAGTTAAAAGTTAATTACATATCCTTTACAGGACTGTGCGAATGAACCCCAGCTTTCTAATGCTGTTTGTGATTTTTCTAGGCATTATTACGTTCAGTAGTTTGATATTACTTTCTCAACGGGTGGTGCCATCGTCCGTTTGTAAAAATCCACGCGAAACAATTTACAACCAAATTGTCCGCAGCGTGATTCGAACTCAGAACGTTGGGGTTAATAGACCGAATCACTATCCCCTAAGCCACAGACGCCACCAGTTTGTATTTTACTTCGCGGAAATGTAGAAGATCAGATTCTCATAATACTGTTTTTATCAAAAAGTCATTTTCCAGAAGGCACACCCCCTTCCAATAACATATAGACGCCCATGGATGTCAGCTTCTATACCCCATCCATCTAGTGGCAGCATCAAGTACTGACAATAACATAAGCGGATGTAATCACCCTACTTCTTCTTCTTCGAACGCTCCATATCAACCACTTGTCAACCACTTGTCAACCACTCTGTGTCATTGTATTACTCAGTTATCAGTTACGCGTCTACATGTAAGCCAGCACACCCGATTTCTGCGACGCTTTTTATTTACTATGATAGCTTCCTAGTCCCTACCTTAGTCGCCTCTTACGACATGCCTTTTAGGTCGCAGTGTTACTATTCGTTGCTCCCATTAAGGGTCCCGGAAAACAGCCTACAAAGTGCCTTAACAAGATCACTACATCAAATTCCCCCAACATGTCTTTAAAGAAGTAAGTGGTGGATGTGAAGAACAAGAACTCAAATATTAGTTATGTACCTGGTACAATGAAGACCAACCAACTCCAAACAACCAACCACCAATAACAGCATACAATACCAAAAAAGAGATCAGGTACTAGAGCCAAGGGAAGACCAAGAAAAAGATGGATGGACAATATCAAGACCACACTACATAAACACGGATATAACACAACAAGGTCGACTCATCTGGCCCTGGAACGCAAATTAAAACTCTGACCCCTACGGTTCCCCCGATCCAGAAGCACTTGAGCTTTTCAGCTCTTCGGCTCGGTGCCATGGACATCGTAACCCTTCGGTTCGGTGCCACGAACACCGTAAATCTGGGGCTTTTTCTGCCATCCCACGGAATTGAACCCGTACACACAGAGGGATAGTCACCCGTAGTCCAACGCGCTACGAACACGCTGGGCAGACGGGCGACCCCTACGCTTAACGACAAGAGTGGACAACCAATTCCATCATCCACCTGGGGAAAGACAATAGACAATGAAGACAACCCTTGACCTATTGAGGCCTTTAGTACACGCCCGAGTGGTTACCGGGGCCCAAATTTGAGGCGTAAAGAATAGAACCACTGTTACCTGCCACGCATGTCGTCTCTTCTTCTTCTTCTTTGCGTTCGTTCTTTACGACCAATTTTAATCACTCTTTGTAATATGTTTGATCTTTGCCAAGAAACGCATAAGGGCCCCTAAACGCATAGACTTCTACACGTTTAGGACACATCCATCCGATTTCAGCCAAACCTGCTTAGTCGCCTCTTACGACATGCGTGGCAGGTAACAGTGGTTCTATTCTTTACACCCCAAATTTGGGCCCCGGTAACCACTCGGGCGCACGCATGTCGTAAAAGGCGGCTAAGTAGGTAGGACGTGGGGCTAGCTACGCCACTCAGTAAAAAACACTAGATAGCTACAGAAACCGCAACCAGGGAAATTCATAGCTCACCCCCGAGGAAGAAGGGACTCCACCAGGAGGAGATGGTATGCAAGAAAATGGGGAGAGTGAAGAGATCTCTAAAAGATGGCATTGGTAAGGCCTTGGTAAGGCGGACCTATGCCTTCCTTGGGGCGAAGGGTGAAGGAAAAGAAAGCTTTTAGTACGCTTGTGATGATGGCGTTCTATTAAGCTTTATTATTTGAAAACAAACAAATAAGCTGGCGGGCGGAGAGGCGATATGCAGAGATCACACACAACCTTCATGGAATGGGAGCTAACTGATGGGGAAAAATGAAAGGAGAAAACTTCTCTGGTTGCAAAGATTTTGGGGGGTGTTCTGGAATTAGCGTGTGAGTCATAGACAACACTAACACGAGGAAAATGCGAAACGTGTTTTTTGATACTCGCTACTCATACGTTCAGAAAGCAATGACAAACTACTGAACGTGTAAGTTATGCCTATAAAATCGCCGATTTGTTTACTGTTGTTGATGACCAAGTCCTGTAAAGGATATACCACGATTTGTAATTTTTTTTTCACTCATATGTAAGAGCCGTAGTGGCGTAGTTGTTAGCTGACTCGCTTCTTAGGCGCGAGGTCTAGGTTCAATTCCACATTGAGCGCAGAATATTTTTCCGACCGCAACGGCACTCACTTCGACGCAGTGTTACTATTCTTCGCTCCCCTTGTGCTCCCCACCAGCAACACACAGGCGACTGAACGTATAAGTGGTGACCAGAAAATCAATGATTCGATTACTGACGATTTGCAAATAGGTAAGTTGCCACCTTCTCTCCACCCCCCCACCCCACCCACCCCCACTGTAGGGTACGAAGCCATGGTAGCAGGTGGTGGTTGAGTGAGAGCAGCCGATAGAGTTACAATAGTTATAGTTTCAAAACTCACGACGGTAGACAGAAGATCGCTGTAATAGAGACAATTGCTACGGTCATGGACGAGTAAGGTCACTGCCAGAAAGAAAAGCAATGGCAGACTACCTACCACGAAGATGCCTAGATAAACCAAAAGGTAATATGGGTATAAAATGAATATAAAATGGAATGAATTCAGGAGAAGTGATGAAATCTGAGACATGTCTGGTCAACCACTAGTGACAACTGTTATACGAAAGAGAAGATGGAGATATGTTGGGCACACCTTGAGGAGAAATGATCAACGAATATCAAAGCAGGCATTGAAGTGGGATGCAAAGGGTTCAAGAAAGAAGGTCGACCTAAAGAGACCTGAAACAAACGAACTTTGCTGAGAGAGGCAGGAAATATCGGTCTCAGTTCCATGGAGGAGATTGAGCGAGTTCCCAGGATAGAACGGTATGGAGAAATTAGTTGCAGGCCTAATGTAACGTATAACGGTACGAGAGGAATTATTATTATTATTAATATGGGTATAACGGCTGCAGCGGCGGAACATCCTGGTCATGAGAGGAGAAACTCGGAAAAACTGTTAGAGTGGCAAAGTTCTGCTCAGGACAAGCTATTTTATGATTCTCTTCTTTCGAACGCTCCATATCGACCACTTATCAAACCCCTGTTTGTGATTTGTATGTGATCTGAGTCTAAGAGTGATTGTACGTTGTCCCAGTTATGCGCCTACAAGTATGCCAGCACATCCGATTTCTGTTACACTTTTTTATTTACTAGGTAGCTTCCTAGACCCATCAACGAAAATCGAACTGGTACGATCGGTCGCTGGACGCTGTTGGAGCTATTGCGAATGAGATCAGAGCACCTATGGGCATGCCCGGATTGCAATGAAGATATACCACACTACAACTGAATTGTATGCTAAACATGAGAACAATGAGCGATAACTCTGCTGACGTAAATACGTATTGATCTTACGTTATGACACCCGATAACACAACAATATTCAGTGAAACAAAAACATAAACTATAACGAAAGGTTGTGCAGAATTCATCAACATTGGATCTCTCTCTCTCTCTCTCTCTCTCTCTCTCTCTATCTCTCGTTGGTTCATTGTCATCATTAACCACTCTGTCAAAGCCCATGGGAACATAACGCAGATACAACTCCATCCGGTCTGGTGTGCAACATAATGGTTCCGTTTTGGCAGTTGCTATTTTTTTTTTATTACGGTAGTGCATTACTGGGCACGAGCATTATTGGGTGGTAGCTTTACAGAAGGGCTCTCTGTGGCGTAGAAAGAGATAGGAACACACATGGTTACTCACCGAAGTGCAATGATGATGGTTCTATCAATCAACGAATCAATACTCCCGACTTTTGACAAGACATACAATATGAGATAACAAGACAGTAATACTGTAACAATAAACTAACTCTAACATCAGCTCAAGCATTACATGGAAGAAACCCATGATGACCCAGACTAAGAGAAGAAAATGGTGATTGGTTGGGCATACCCCGTGGAATGCCAGCCTGACAACGTGTTCGTAGCGGGCTGGACGACGGGTGACAAGCCAGTTGTGAGTGCGGTTCAATTCCGCGGGCTGGCAGAAAAGCTACAGGTTCTCCAGATTTAAGATGTCCATGGCACCGAATCGAAGGGAAGGATTACGATGTCTATGACACCGAGCCGAAGAGCTGAAAGCTCAAGTGCTTCTGGATCAAAAAAACCTGTTGAAAATAGTCGAGTATCACTAGACAAGCGCTTGAGTGAGAACATGCAAGCAAAACGGGGCGAACTAAACAGACCTGGAGACGGAGTCTTTTGTGGAACTGAAGGATGCTGAACTGTCCTAGGAAGCCATAAATAAAACAACTGGAGACCAAGAAAAGTTGCGAGCAACTGTTGAGACCCTATGCTTCACAGGGAGCGGAGAGGAATAAATAAATAAGTGTATTAATGGCGTTACACATATCAGTTTTAATTGTAGCGTTACGCTATATGGCGTATTCCTGATTCTAAAATTCCATTCCAACAGTAAAAAAAAATGACGTTGTGAAAGTCTAATACGTCCCCATCTATGAGTATTCATGCTGTCCCCCTTGTATAGAACACACAGCCTCCTTTAAACATCCTTCATATGTGTACATATTTTCATTTTTTTGGTTTATATCCATAGTATTTTGAGTACTCGTCGCAGGGCCTTGCGGTATATTTTCTTAGTTTGATGCAAGTCTTCAAAATTCCGCCCCTTAAATGTTTTTTCTTTAAAATAACCTTCAATTGTGATTTTGATTTCACTGCTTATGCGCTCCCCTACGATCTCGCTCCACCCCCCTTACGATTGCGCCCCGCCCCTTACGGTGCCGCCTGATGCGACCACCACTCTGTATCATAGCACGTCACGACCCTGACTCTTCTTCAGTATTGGCATTCAAAGTTTAAAGGCATTTAATCGATTTTTGTTTCTATTGTTTGATCAATAATTCATGCTTGAAATCCACACGTTGCTGTGGAAGAAGAATACGCGCTCTAAAAAACATGTTTTGTTTAAAAAAAAAATGTATCTTATTATTCAATAACTTATTTTCGCCCGAGTGGTTACCAGGGCCCAAATTTGGGGCGTAAAGAATAGAACCACGGTTACCTGCCACGTATGTCGTAAGAGGCGGCTAAGGAGGTTTGGATGAAATCGGATGCACATGTCCTAAACATGTAAAAGTCTATGCGTTTAGGGGCCTACCAAACCAATGTGTAAAGTATACACGTTCTTGGCAAAGATCAAACATATCATAAAGAGTGATTAAAATTGGCCGTAAAGAACGAACGTAAAGAAGAAGAAGAGGAGCACGTCTAAAATCTAACGACGAAGAAGAAGACACCAGATCACAGAAGAAAGCAAAAATCGCCATTAACAGAATTTATCAAGCGCAATTCCGATTCACTAGCGGTCACCCGACAAAATCTTTTGACTGAAGCACACCTCGTCCTTCCGAAATCCGGATCGATAGCATCTGGTTTTGATCATCATTCTAACACAGACGAAAAATACGAGGTTTTTTTCTATTTAAAGAACATTACAGTAATGGCTGGACTTGACTTATCGACTTAACTGTCTTTATCGGGTACGCGCGACACAAGGGAAATGAACAACACTAAATAAACTTTATACAATGATATTCTTCTTCTTGGATTCCTGATCTCAGTGTAGGTGAGATCGAGTTCCTAGTCCTATCGGAGACGGACGATAAAACATTCAATTTGAACACGTAAAACAACCAGCGGCAGTTCAAAATTGAGAAGAGCAGCCTGGAAAGTCGCTGCCCGGACAAAATTCATTAGAAAAGATTAAAAATAAAATTTCTAAAAAATATCTTCACTTTCTTCAAAATTACATCGGTGGACCCTCGCCGGTGCTACGGAGTTTGTGCACTGCCGCTGAGATCTTCCGTTATACGAAAGATATCGGAGCACACATGGTTACTCACCGAAGTGCAATGATGATGGTCCTATCAATCAATCAATCAATCAATCCTGCCTTTGTCTATATCGCCCGGAAACGCGCTTTACTGAGAGGCGAGAAATATCAAACTCAATTCCATAGAAGAGATTGAACGAGTTGGCCAGGATAGAACGGTATAGAGAAACTGATTGTATGTCATATGTAAAGTATAACGGTACGCAACTGGGAGAATGCTGCTCAAGACAGATCAGCCTGGCGCACACTTCTTCGACACGGTTCCTCGGCCTGCGAGGCAGGTAGAACAGCATGGATGGAACAAAAACGTCAAAATAAAAAGGCAGTAAAACTCCCACAAGTGCAAGTATACCTTGCCCACACTGTACACGAACATTTCAAGCCCGTATCGGGCTCACTAGTCATCTACGCACACACAGACAAACATAGCGCAACTACATTCCCTTGGATGAAAATTTGTGTGGTTATCATCACCCGTGATGGACGAGCATCATCATAACGGTACGAGAGAAGTAGCAATACTAACAATATAACAGCTTAGATACACATATATATATAAAGTATAAAGGTACGAGAGAAGTAGCAATACTAACAATATAACAGCTTAGATACATATATATATATACGACGTTAAACGGTACGAGAGAAGTAGCAATACGAACAATATAACAGCTTAGATACACATATATATATAAAGTATAACGGTACGAGTGAAGTGGCAATACTAACAATATAACAGCTTAGATACACATATATATAAAGTATAACGGTACGAGTGAAGTGGCAATACTAACAATATAACAGCTTAGATACACATATATATAAAGTATAACGGTACGAGAGAAGTAGCAATACTAACAATATAACAGCTTAGATACACATATATATAAAGTATAACGGTACGAGAGAAGTAGCAATACGAACAATATAACAGCTTAGATACACATATATATAAAGTATAACGGTACGAGAGAAGTAGCAATACTAACAATATAACAGCTTAGATACACATATATATAAAGTATAACGGTACGAGAGAAGTGGCAATACTAACAATATAACAGCTTAGATACATATATATATACGATGTCAAACGGATCATCAAAGATAACGTGTACACACAAAGGAAGAGGAAGTGTTGGGGACTGACTGTCAGCGAAACAGACTCGAAACAGTTCCCGTAGGAGTAAAAAGGAAGCCCTGACCTACACATGTATGATCCCATACACAAGTAGGGGCCGTCTTCTTCTGCCTTCGTCCGCTATGAATTCAGGCGTTGTTAAGCGTCTGGTGTGGTGCTTCTGATTTTTGCGTGAAAGCCTGCTTACCATTTTATTGGTTTCCTCGCCATACAGGCGGGCCTTCTCCGACTTCAGAGGTATAAGTATGGGTCTTCTTCTTCTTCTTTGCGTTCGTTCTTTACGACCAATTTTAATCACTCTTTGTGATATGTTTGATCTTTGCCAAGAACGTGTATACGTTGCACATTGGTTTGTAGGCCCCTAAACGCATAGACTTCTACACGTTTAGGACACATGCATCCGATTTCAGCCAAACCTCCTTACTCGCCTTTTACGACATGCATGGCAGGTAACAGTGGTTCTATTAACTCGGTCTATTAACCCCGACGTTCTGAGTTCGAATCATGCTGCGGACAATTTGGCTGCAAATTGTTTCGCATGCATTTTTACAAAAGGACGATGGCACCATCCGTTCAGAAAGCAATGGCAAACTACTGAACATAATAATGTCTAGAAAATTCACAAACAGCGTTAAAAAGCTGGGGTTGTTTCGCAAAGTCTTGTCAAGGATAGGCAATTAACTAACACTAGTGAAGAGAACAATATTTGGGGACCTCTTAAACGAATTTCTTTTTGCAGATGACCAAGTAATCGTATCAACAACAGAGGAACAGCTACAGCAACACATTAACAGACTCCAGTTAACATGCAGTGAATACAATATGAGAATAAACGTCGACAAAACTGAAGTAATGACATTCGCTAGAAAGGAAAGCGCTACCAATATCTCCATCGACAAACGCCCATTAAATCAAGTCCAAAACTTTACATATCTAGGGAGCATCTTTTCAGCAAACGGAACAATAACTAATGAAATCCAACATAGATGCAACAAAGCAAATCAAATGATAGAACAAATGGCGCCAATTTTAAAATGTAAACATGTCACCATGAACACAAAAAGAGCATTGTTCAACACAATATTTCTCCCTACATTCTGCTATCAGTGCCAAATCTGGACAATGATATTATATGACAGAAAACAACTAGTCACAACAGAGGTGAAGTGTCTACGCAGAATGCTGGGAGTAACAAGAAGAGATGGTTGGGAAATGAAGACATCAGGAAAAAAAGTGGGTGGGTACAGCATCAAGACTGAACTTCATCAAGAAGCAACAAATTAAATGGTTCGGCCACATAAGCAGATTACCAACAGGCAACCCCAGAGAACAATGTTGCTCCGATACAGTGAATACAAAGCAAAAGGCCGGCCACGCAAAAGGTGGACCTCCGAGATAACAGTGGCGACGAAAGACACTATTTATGAACCACACAGAAAAGTCCGTGCTAGAAAACTCTTCTTACCCTGAAGCTGTGAGGCAAACCAGGATTGGAGAAGAGAAAGAAAAACAATGTGCATAGAGAGGCTCGCTCCAGGTGTCTCCTTTTCGACCTGACGCTGAAAGGCAAAACATGATTAGAGAATAGATAGACAGACAGACAGACAGACAGACAGGAAGATGGATGGATGGATGGATGGGCGGGCGGGCGGGCGGGCGGGCGGGCGGGCGGGCGGACGGACGGACGGACGGACGGACAGAGAGACGACAGAGGACAGACAGAGACAGACAGACAGACAGACAGACAGACAGACAGACAGACAGACAGACAGACAGACAGACAGACAGACAGACAGACAGACAGACAGACAGACAGACAGACAGACAGACAGACAGACAGACAGACAGACAGACAGACAGACAGACAGACAGACAGACAGACAGACAGATAGATAGATAGATAGATAGATAGATAGATAGATAGATAGATAGATAGATAGATAGATAGATAGATAGATAGATAGATAGATAGATGATAGATGATGAGAGGTATGTAGGTAGGTAGGTAGGAATAAATATCGATTATTTTGATCTTGTGTGAAAGTCGATAGATAACATTTAGTAGCAATATTTACGGCTAGTACTTAAATCGGACAGCTATTGATATCAACACGCGTAGACTCGAGGTAATGAATGGTTTTCATATCGGCTGTTTGATACCTTTCCGTCTGTACAGACAATAGTGTGTAAGCTGTGTTATAGAGCAATGTTTCTCAAACTAGGGACCGCAAGGTACTCACAGAGGATCATCATGCGCTTGAAGAAATATTATGATCTTTGACATTTCAAACAAACAAAAATAAATTTTTTAAACATGTATAAAAACAGTGGTAAACTAGTTCCGCTGCGAAATCTAACCAGACCGGAGTCTAATTGTCTGACAGGACAAAATGAAAGATCATATGAAGTTTCCTGCAGTCTTGAGAAATTGGAGCCAGTTCGACTGAATTACCATCTACACAGAATAAACCCCACACATCAACCAAACTGTAGAAAATGCAGTCATTCATGTGAGACAGTACAGCATATCTTGCTTGAATGTGCTGGACTACATAGAGCTAGACAAGAACTCCTCCTACCACACCCATCTGTTCATAATACCCTTTACACTAGTCTTCCACAATTACAGAACACATGCAGATTCTACAAACTGGCATTAGCTGCCCAAGAGTGAAAACTCGCAGCCCTAGTTAGAAGAAGAAGAAGAAGTCTGTTGGTGTGGTGTAATAATGACTTCATCGCTAGAAGATTTTCATATATAGAAACTTTTGGGAGTCCGTGGCAGCATAATGTATTTAAAAGGTGGACGGGGCCCGCTGTGATGCAAAGTTTGAGAACCGCTGTTCTAGAGAGATATAAGCTACATACGTTATGCAGTCACCCAGCAGTACAGTGTGTCCAGACATATCATCGGACCAACTGTTTGATGCGTGCCAGGAGGTATGCTTCAACTATGAAGCTGAAATATATAAGATGCAGCTTTGTACCATGTGAAGACTGTTTTTAATGATCAAAATATTCACTACCAATGACAATGCGAAAACGAATACTCCAGTGCTATATTGATCCAATACTTCTGTATGGCAGTGAATCATGGACAATGAATAAACAATCAATACGATCATTAGAAGCAACAGAGATGTGGTTTTACAGAAGAATGCTGAAAATTCCATGGACAGTGAAGAAAACAAATGAGGAGGTTTTAAATCAGGCATGCGCACAAAGAAACCTTATCAAAAGAATAAGAATCAGATAACCAAGGTGCTTCTGGCATATAGTGCGAAGAGAAGGCTTAGAACATTTGGTAACAACAGGTAAAATCCAGGGAAGGAGAGATCGAGGAAGACAGAGGGAGAAGGTGCTGGATGGCCCGACATCATGGTTCGACACAAGGTCGACGTCAGAACTGATTACATGCACTAAGCAGAGAGAGTTGTGAAGAGACATGATCGCCTACGCCTGCAGGCATGGTACTTGATTGATTGACCAAATAATCACACATCAGGCATTGAAATGGTAGTCAAAGAGTTCCAAAAAAGGACGCCCTATGGAAGCCCTGATAGGAATTTATCTGAGAGAGGCAAAAAATATCGAACTCAATTGCTTGCAGGCCCTATGTAACGTATACTTGATTTTTCTTCGAACGCTCCATATCGACCACTTGTTAACAACTCTTTGTGATTTGTATTTGATCCAAGTTTAAGAGCGATTGTACGGTGTGCCAGTTATGTGTCTACAGGTAGGCCAGCAAATCCGATTTCTGCGATGCTTTTTATTTACTAGGGTAACGTCCCCATGCCCTACCTCAGTCGTCTCTTACGACATGCCTTGTAGGTCGCAGTGTTACTATGCTTTGCTCCCTTTCGAGCCTCGGCAACACACGGACGGTATACTCGATTGATAGGACCATCATCATTGCACGTTGGTGAGTAATCATGTGTGCTCCGATCTCTTTCTTACAAATGTCGATCTCAGCGGCAGTGCACGAACTCCATAGCACAGGCGAGGGTCTCCAGTGTAATTTATATAAGATAGTGAAAATATTTGTACGAAATATGGTGAATATTGGATGTAAACTGAGGCCGTGTATACCCAGACACACATTGGATTTTCAGCTTTATATATAGAGATAGTGAAAATATTTCTGTAGAGATTTTGTTATTTATTTTTCTCATTGACAAAGAATTATCAGATGAGAATCAGATAATATAAATGAAAAAGAGAAATGTGGGATTGCTAAAGATAAATTGTGGAATGAACAAAGGATGGCATAGATATAAACCTGGCCAGTGTACTGCCGGGGCCCGTCAAGGGTGCAAAGAATGGCAACATTGCGACCTACAAGGCGACTGATGTAGGAGCCTAGGGAAGGACCCTAGTAAATAAAAGACGTCGCAGAAATCGGATGTGCTGGCCTACTTGTAGGCGCATAACTGGCACAACGTACAATCGCTCTTAGACTCAGATCACATATACATCATAAATAGTGGTTTAACACGTCGATATGAAGCGTTCGAAGAAGAAGAACATAAGAAGAAACGTATAATCATACGAGAGGCTCTCTCTCTCTCTCTCTCGTCATTTTAACCCAGATTGAGGTATATGCCCTCAACCAACTCATGCCAAGTCTTCCTATCTCTGGCTATCTCCCTGCAGCTCTTCTGTGTGTTATTGATATCTGCCTCCAAATCTCGTCTTTATGTATTTCTAGGCCTCTCTCTCTCTTCCGCTGTCCCTGTGGGCTCCAGGAAATGGCCCTTCTTGTTATATTGATTGGATTTTGTAGATAAAATGTTCTACTGGCTAGGGTATCCAGCCCTACAAGAAACACAACATTAGACGCCTTTTACAATCTGCCTTGTAGGTTGCAGTGTGACTATTCTTTGCTGCCCTTGCGGGCCCCAGCAACACACGGGCGCATACAAGAGGCGTACACCAATATTTTATAATTTTTCTTTCACTCATTGGTAGTGAGCTCGATCACAAACCCAAGCGTACCTGGTTCAAACCCCACGGTGGGCAAGTTTGGAAGCAAATTCGTTTCCGTGTGATTTTTACAAAAGGTAAAAATAGACCTCACCGTTCAGAAAGCAATGGTAAACTACTGAACATATGACTCATCATCAAGGTGCGTATCCTTTATATGACGTTGCTCTCTTTGCAGCACATCTGAAATTCACTCTGTCTCTAGCTAGTTCACCCACTTCGTCGATGGTCATGTTCATGGTTTCTTTAATATCTTGTAGCCATCTTCTTCTTGGTCTGCCTCTGCGTTCTGGGACCCTGCCCTCTAGTGAACTATATGGTGGTGCCTAGAAAACCAACGACTCGTTTACTGTGGTTGATGGCTACGTCCTCTAAAGGATATGCCATGATTTTCATTGAGACACGTTTTATTGCAATATCCCTGGCATTCATTGCTACTTTAAAACTTGTTTTTAAATGAGATGCGATCAGAGAAAAATATCCATAAAGTAGTCATGATATGTTAAAAAGAATATGTACATAGGGTCATTGATTTGTATAGTAAATTTGCAGTCATGTGAGAATATAAATGCAGTTATATCATTGGCATGTGGGATTGCGATGAGACACCGAGGGTTTTTAACCGAGGGGCGTTTGGATATGCATGATGTGAAACAATGTTGGATTCTCAACTTGTGGTCTTCAATTACCCCAGTGGGTGTCTAAACAGGGGCGTATGGACGAGGGTGAAACAGTTGATTTAACTTGTGTTTAATTACTAGGGGTGTCTGAGGTTTAATGCTTGATGAGTTTGATTTAACTTGGTCTTGGATTACCCCAGTGGGTGTCTAAACAGGGGCGTATCGAATTGCTTGATGTGAAAGTTTGATTCTCAACTTGTGGTCTCGATTACCCAGTGAGTGTCTAAGCAGGGGCGTATTGAAATATCTAAACTAATGGACTTTTGATTCTCAACTTGTGGTCTTATGATTACCCCAGCGAGTGTCTAAGCAGGAACACATTATTTTTAATCTTTTCTAATGAATTTTGCCCAGGCAGCTGCTTTCCAGCCTGCTCTTCTCGATTTTGAACTGCCAAGGATTAATTTACGTGCTCCAATTGAACAAGGGACCTACGTTTTATCATCCGACTCTAATAGGACTAGGAACTAGATCTTACCTACACTGAGATCCTGGATCTTTTACGTGCTCAAATTAAACACAGGACCTACGTTTTATCGTCTCTAATAGGACTAGGAACTAGATCTTACCTACACTGAGATCCTGGATCTCTTAAAAGTGAGAAAAAATGATCAAAGGATCACAAAGTAGGCACTGAAGTGAGATGCAAGAGTTGGAGGAAAAAAGGAACTCATATGGAAAACGCTGAAACGAACTTGAGTGAGAGAGAGGCGAGAAATATCGGACTCAAAATTCCATAGAAGAAGTTGAACTTCTTCGAATGCCCCATATCGACTACTTCTCAACCACTCTGTGTGATTTGTATGTGATCTGAGCCTAAAAGCAAATGTACGTTGTGCCAGTTATGCGCTTACAAGTACAAGGCCAGCACATCCGATTTCTGCGCTGCTTTTTATTTACTAGGATATCATCCATAGGACCTACATCAGTCGCCTCTTACAACATGCATTGTAGGTTGCAGTGGTACTATTCTTTGCTTCCATTGCGGGCCCCGACACCATACGGGCGAGAGGTTTAACAAGTTACACAGGAAAGATTACCAACAGCCAGTGCGTCTCAAAGAGTAATGCTACTCCGATACAGTGAATACAAAGCAAAAGGGCATCCACACAAAATGTGGACCTCTTCTCATCTCTTCTTATCACGAAAGAGATGAAGTGTCTACACAGAATGATGGAGGTAACAAGAAGAGACCGGTTTAGAAATAAAGACATCAGGAAAAAGTGGGTACAACATCAGTACTGAACTTCATCAAGAAACAACAAATTAAATGGTTCGGCCACATAAACAGATTACCAACAGACAGTGTGCCTCAAAGAGCAATGTTCCTCTGATACAATGGATACAACGCAAAAGACTGTCCACGCAAAATGTAGACCTCAGAGATAACAGAGGCGGTGAGAAAACACTATCTATGAAGCGCAAAAAACGCCCGTTCTAGAAATCTCTTATTATCCTGACGCTTGGAGACAAAACAGGATTAGAGATAAGAAAAAGAAGGCATAGGAAACAGCGTTATGGAGAAATTGCTTGCAGATCCGATGTAATATAATCATGAATATCATCTAAGCTTGCACAGCTGCTAGAAACTACACCTTAGACATGCAAACTCGTACAAAATTTTACATCCGCATCACAAAAACGAGGAGTTCGTCGAGTCACCTGGGGCAAAACAACAAAAAAACGTTATAAGATGTTTCTGAAGTCACGTCAATGCTGCTGGAGAGTCCCAGCCTACTAACTAGGTCACGCAAATGTAAACTGTGGAGAGACAAACTACTCACTGGCATTTGTTCGAAAACCGCACACAAAGAGAACTCTTCCATTATCCGCCCCACCTCGCGTATACTCTTCCTCACCCCCAATTCTCACACGCGCTTCGCACAATTACTTCAACTTTCTCAGGCATTAAGGCCAGAACAACTTACTCTCGTTCATCAGGTAACCGCGCCTGCACCGCCCCCAGGTAACCCAGCGGTGCTATCGGTGTTGAACATCCAAAGATAGCTAGAATATTTTCTACTATATTCATCTCTTCTTTCCTGTATACCATCATTTCATTCCACCTCCCAACACAATACAAGCTGCTTCATAGATTGCACTTCGGTGTGTAACCATGTGTGCTCCGATATCTTTCTTACACAGGAAGATCTCAGTTCACGAACTCCGTAACACCGGCGAGGGTCCCCTATGTAATTTTGAAGGTGGTGATATTTTTGTAGGAAGTTTATTTTTAATCTTTTGTAATAACTTCCGCCCGGGCAGAGCTTTTCAGGATGCTCTTTTCGATTTTAAACTGCCAAGGGTTCTTTTACGTGCTCAAATTAAACACAGGACCTACGTTTTATCGTCCATCTCCGATAGAACTAGGAACTCGATCTCACCTACACTGAAATCAGGGATTTCTGGGAAATATCTAGATGGCGCCATGAGGGAGCGAACCTGGTGCCTTTGGCACTAGAGATGAGTGAGCACATAACCTCTACGCCAGAGACCCCATTGAGAGCTGAGATGGTGTAGTGGTTAGTGCACTTGCTATTTTCTACTATCTTCATCACTTTACTTTATCTCGTCATTTCACTCCACCTCCCAACACTACAGGCAATGCAATACAAGCTTCATAGACGCTCAGAATAAAGACGTGAAATATCAGACTAACTTAAGAGCTATGCCCGCGTGCCCAGCGTGTTCGTGGACTACGGGTGACTAGTCCTCTGTAAGTGCGGGTTCAACTCCGCGGACTGGCAGAAAAACTACAGGTTCCCCAGATTTACGGTGTTCGTGGCACCGAGCCGAAGGGTTACGATGTCCATGACACCGAGCCGCAGAGCTTTCAGCTCAAGTGCTTCTGGATCGGAGGAAAAAAAAAACAAAAAAACTTAAGAGCTGAGATAGTGTAGTAGTTGGAGCAGTTACTCAGCAGGTGAGTGGTCATAGTATCAAATTCAAGTTAGAGTGGTATTTTTCTCGATCGGGAGAGGGGAGTATATGTGGCGTAGATGTTAGAGATCGAGTTCCTAGTTATATCGGAAACGGACGATAAAACGTAGCCCCATGTTCAATTTGAGCACGTAAAAGAACCCTTGGCAGTTCAACATCGAGAAGGGCAGGCTGGAAAGCCACTGACTGTGCAAAATTCATTAGAAATATTTTTTTTAAAAATTAGTACACAATATTTTCACCATCTTCTAAATGACATCGGGAACTCTTGTCGCTGCTACGGAGTTAATGCACTGCCGCTGAGACCTTCATGTGCAAGAAAGTGATCGGAGCACACATGGTTACTCACTGAAGTGCAATAAGGATGGTCCTATCAATTAATCAATTTTCCACGGTGTACAGATGACTCTTCTGTAACACATATATTTAAAAATCCATCCCCCTCCCCCTCCCACGGTGTCAAAGAATAATGTGGACCTAACCTAACTGCATTCCACAATATATCTCACAGTATTAAAACCAGTTATATATTTTTCACTTTGACATGTATGTAAAAGGCACGCAAGGTCATCATGAATGCCCCCAAATGACACACGCAGCAGCACTAGAACATATATATATATATATATACACCTCAAATAGCTTTCTGTGTAGCTGACAGATAACGTAACGATATGGACAAGATAGTTATGTTTGGCGAAGCATGAACGTGGGAAGAAAGAAGTAAAAATAAAAGGCTGCGGTTGAAAGAAATGTTGTCTATGTCAGATACACATTTCGGTTTTTTTTTTTATTACAAGCTAAGGGTGTCGTTAATATTTTCTTGTTCATGTTCTGAATAGTCTGCATGATGATAAGTCATATCTAGCTAGTTCAAGAGGTGTGTCATGTTGTGCTGGTGTCATGTGATCGACGTAGTGGCATATTGAGTATTCATATGCGTGCTGTCCTCCACTGCAGCAGTCATCCTAAAGTCCACTTGCTCAACGTACCCATGAGAAGTTGATTAGTATATCTTCTCTCTCTACCACGAAGATGACACTGTCTGGAAGGTCCGCCACTGCAGCAGCCATCCTAAAGTCCATTTGCTCGCCGAACCCATGAGAAGTTGATTAGTATATATCTTCTATCTCTAACACGAAGACGACACTGACTGCATGTCCTCCGCTGCAGCAGCCATCCCGAAGTCCACTTGCTCATTGTACCCATGAGAAGTTGATTAGTATACCGTCTGTCTCTATCAAGAAGACGACACTGTCTGGTATGTCCAAACTTAACTCCTAATTCTCGCACTAGTTCCAGTGTCTGCGACTCGCCTATATCACATAAATGATCGCGTGCTGCATTAATGGCATGGGCTCTGTCCATAATTCTTCCCGCTTGAGTCGGGCATTGATTGCAATTAAGCCAGCACGTTCGTTACCCTGCACTCCAGCATGTCCAGCCAGGCAGGGTCTTGAGATGTGATCTCCGAATGATGTCCACCCATTCCGCGAGCTGAATTCTAAAGCCTTTTTAAAAAAGGGTTTTTAAGCCGAAGGTTTGACTTCATTGTACCGGGTTTTATCCCATATGGCTGCCGTCTGCCCAGCGTGTTCGTAGCGCGTTGGACTACGGATCCCTCTGTGTGTGCGGGTTAAATTCCGCGGGATGGCAGAAAAGCCACAGATTCCCCAGATTTACGGTGTTCGTGGCACCGAACCGAAGGGTTACGATATCCATGGCACCGAGCCGAAGAGCTCTAGTGCTTCTGGATCGGAAAAAAAGCTAAGGAATATCAGTATTAATAACATTTGTCATCAATAAATAACCATGAAAGCATAGAAGTGAGTAAAATTGCAAATCGCCCGTGTGGTGCCGGGGCCGGCAAGGGAAGCAAAGAATAGTACCACCGCCACCTAACAAGGGATATCGTAAGAGGCGACTGATGTAGGACCTAGGGAAGCTATCCTAGTCAATAAAAAGCATCGCAGAAATCGAATTGCTGACCTACTTGTAGACGCACAATTGGCACAACGTACAGTCGCTCTTAGGCTCAGATCACATACAAATCACACGAGTGGTTAACAAGTGGTCGATATAGAGCGTTCGAAGAAGAGTCAAATTGCAACAAAAAGCTTACAGTTTTCTATTTTTTTTTTTTTTTCCAGAAGCACTTGAGCTGAAAGCTCTTCGGCTCGGTGTCATGGACATCGTAACCTTCGGCTCGGTGCCACGAACACCGTAAATGGGGAACCTGTAGCTTTTCTGTCAGTCCGCGGAGTTGAACCCGCACTTACAGATGACTAGTCACCCGTAGTCCAACGCGCTACGAACACGCGGGCCCACAGTTTTCTATCAAACATAAACAAAAGCCGGCCCCTATTGGAACTCGATCTCGCCTACACTAAGACCAGGGATCTCTGGAAAAATATCCAGATGGTTACACGAGGGAGCGAACCGGTTACCCTTGTCCCGTGAGGCGAGCACCTAGCCTCTACACCAGAGAGACTCATTACCACTTAAGCAAAGACTGGCATAATATGCACAAAGCTTAATGGTTCTAGGAAGGTGCATACATAACACACGTGGAAGGTGTTAGACGAAGACAGCGAACACACAGACGAGGGCGAATAGATCAAGATCAACGTGCGAGAGCTGAAAATGATAACTGAGAGGAAGTGAGATAGAAAGAGGGAACGAACAAGGCTTCTGAGGGATAATAAGGGATTTTTAAGCCGAGGAATTGACTTCATTGCACCGGGTTTTACTCCATATGACTCGGTCCCTCTCCGCAGAAATGGCACGCCACCTGCCGAGAGTACTGCACAAATGATGAACTCCGGCAACAATTGTAGGGGTCTCTGGAAAAAAAATGCACTCGTGAACAGAACGGCGCGGTCCGGATTCGAACCTACGACCTTCGACGCGCAAGGCAAGGGCTTAACCACTAAACCATAGAGACCCCCCGAGGAAGAATAAAATAAGGTACAATGAACATGCGAGTAGTTTTTTAAGGTTTGTTGTTGGGAAATGGGAGTGTGTTTCTGCGGCGGGCTGGTTACGCAGTTAAACTTGCTTTATGAAGATCGTGGGTTCAAATCCAGACTGCGTCGTTCGGTTCACAAGTGAATTTTCTTTTTATTCTTCTTCTTTGAACTCTCCAAATCGACCGCTTGTTAACCACTCTTTGTGATTTGTATGTGATCCGAGTCTAAGAGCCATTGTACGTGGTGCCAGTTATGCGTATACAAGTAGGCCAGCACATCCGATTTTTGAGACGCTAAGTTAGCTTCCCTAAGCTCCTACCTCAGTCGGTCTTGTAGGTCGGAGTGCTACCTATCTTTGCTCCCTTGCGAGCCCAGCAGCAACACAAGCGGAATGAAAGACGATTCAAAAACTCATTTTCAAGAAGGTGGCGACAGGATGTGATTAGACTGCGGTAGCAGTGAGCTTGGACTATCCCGTCCTATTCTTGTGTTTTGTGCCGGTTCGCGTTTTCAAATTATGAAAGCGGGATACTTATGCTCATCGTAGGAAATTTTGTTTTCGATTGATAATCATGCGACCGATGTTTCACTATTGTCGACATGCCGCGTTCGTTCTAGCTTGAGTACGGAGGTTGAAGATGCGTCTTCTATCCCTCTCAGAAGATGCTGAAGTCGGTGATACTAGGTCAGAAGGCGCACCCGAAACCATAGTATGACGCATATAAATGACTATAATAATAATAATTCCTCGCGTATCGCTATACGGTACATAGGACCTGCAAGTAATTTCTCCATACCGCTCTATCCTGGGCAACTCGCTCAATCTCCTCCATGGAACTGAGACCGATTTTCTTGCCTTTCTCAGCAAAGTTCGTTTGAGTGTCTCCTTAGGTTATCACCTCTTTCTTGAATCCTTTGCATCCCACTTCTATGCCTACTTTGATATTCTTTGATCATTTCTTCTCTAGGTATGTACAACATATCTCCATCTTCTCTTTCTTGCAGTTGTTACTAGTGGTTGATCAGACATTTCTTCTCAAGGTATGTCCAAAATATCTCCATCTTCTTTCTTATAACAGTTGTCACTAGTGGTTGACCAGACATTTCTCTGATTTCATCACTTCTCCTGAATTCATTCCATTTTATGTTCATTATTTTTCGCAGACATCTATTTTCAAATGCATTCAACTTGCTTTCTATATCTTTAGTCGTTTTCCAACTCTCGCTGGCATTTGTTAGGATTGATACAACATTCGAATTGAAAATTCTTAATTTAGTTTTAATACTATATAACTTGCAGTTCCATATTTTATTTAGACTTTTAAAAGCTGATGTTGCTTTGCCAATTCGTATCATAATTTCTTTTTAACATTTCCAGTGCAATCAAAATTGCTACTTAAATAGGTAAACTGCTCTGTTATTTTATCATATTAGATTCCAGTGTGATATCTGCATTACTTGCCATAGGTGTCTTCATTATATTTGTCCAAAATGATGATTATACCGTCTGATAAAATTTATGCTGTCGATCGATCTACCGAGCCTCGCCAAGCAGAAGGCACTACATTCAATACTACACAGCACCAGAGATGAGCTCCAGACAACGGTTGACTTCATTATAAAAACACATCTGACGGTATAATCATTCAAATAGCGATCACAGGAAAGAGAAGATGGGGGACTTGGGAAGTAAAATGGAAGAGTGCTGAATTAATGATAGGTTTGGGGCGGTAGAACATAAGAGGATTTGAACGGTAGAACATAAGAGGATTTGAACGGTGGAACGTAAGAGGATTTAGACGTGGAACGTAAGAGGATTTGGGACGGTAGAACGTAAGAAGATTTGAACGGTAGAACATAAGAGGATTTGAACGGTAGAACGTAAGAGGATTTGAACGGTAGAACGTAAGAGGATTTGAACGGTAGAACATAAGAGGATTTGAACGGTAGAACGTAAGAGGATTTAGACGGTAGAACGTAAGATGAATTAGACGGTAGAACATAAGAGGATTTGAACGGTAGAACATAAGAGGATTTGAACGGTAGAATAGAATAATGCAGAACTACGGATAGAGTTGACGGTAGAAAATAAAGTTCGTATTACAATAGAACTGACGGTAAAATAGAAAAGTGCAGAATTACGAATAGATTTGGAAGGTATAATAGAATAGGTGCAGAATGAAAGAGGATCTAATGAACGGTTCAAAATATAACTGGTTGGCGAGCAACAGTTACATGACTTAATTTGTTAACCAGTGAGAGATAGAAGAAGTGTGTATTTTACAAAATAAGAACCTGATGTATCACCCTACTAACCCGTACTGTCGCTACTGTGCACGAGGAACGTAGTATGCTGCTCTCAGGTAATACAGTTGTAACACCTGGCCAGATCTGTGTTTAAAGTAACAGAAATCAGACAGACTGCAGGAACACGTGACAAAGTTACCAGGAATGATGAGCAAAGGAGGAGGAAAATAAGAAATGTGAGGAATGAAAGAAAACAGAACCGCAACGGGTGAGAGAGGAGAGTGTGTGAAGAGAGAGAGAGAGGAGAAAGAAAGAGTGAGTGGAGAAGAGAGGAGTGGAGAAAGCGAGTGAGAGAGTGAATGAGTGAGAGAGAAAGAGAGTGAATGGAGAGGGAAAGAGAGTAGTTGGAGAGATAGAGAAACAGTGAATGGAGTGAGGGAGGGAGAAAAAGAGAGTAAGTGGAGAGATAAAGAAGGCAAGTGGAGATAGAGATGAGTGGAGAGAGAGAATAAGGAGAGAAAGAGTGAATGGAGTAAGAGAGAGAGACAAATTGGAAAGAGAGAGAGAGGGAAGAGAGAGAGCGCAGAGAGTGGGAGAGAGAAGAAAATTATAACATGAATAAATAAGAATACGTCAAGGACGGTGAGATCATGACAAAAATGAAGTCACAAAAATGTTGAGAAAGTTATGTACGAGAATAAATAATACAAGCAGAGATTGCGTGGAGAAGAAGAAAAAAAAGAAAGATGTGAGAATGAAAAATGGAAGAAAGAATGCGTAGAAATGAGAAAAGGATGAAGGGTATGCGGTTTAATGAAGAAGTGAAGATTAAAGAATGGAAAATGAATAAAAGAGAAGTTGTAAAGAGTTAAAAAAAGAGAAAAGAAAGATAAGAAAGAAATGTGAGAGAATGAAGAAGAAGGGATGTCAAGAGAATTAAAAGAATAAGAAGATACACTGAGCTATTGACAACAGGAAGGTGAAACAATGGGAAATGGAAGGTGAAACAATGGGAAATGGAAGGTGAGGCAATGGGAAATGGAAGGTGAGGCAATGGGAAATGGAAGAGGGAAAGGTGAGACAATGGGAAACTGATGTAGGGAAGGTGAGAGCATGGAAAATGGAAGGTGCCATGATGGGAAATGGAAGGAGGGAAAGTGAGACAATGGGAAATGGAAGAAGGAAAATGGAAAAAAGGGAAATGAAAACAGGGAAAGTGAAAGAAATGAAAATAGAAGAAGGGAAGGTGAAAGAATGGGAAATATATGAAGGGAATATGAAAGGAGGGAAGGAAAATAGAAGGGAAGGTGGAAAAAAGAAAAGGAAAATAGAAGGGAAGGTGAAAAAAGGAAAATAGAAGGTAAGGTCAAAGAAAATAGAAGAACGGAAGGTAGGTAAGAGATTTATGAAAAAGGGAAAGAAAATTTATGTAGAAATTTGGGTCCTATCTCATTGCACTTCGGTGAGTAACCATGTGACAAAAATAGGAAAGAAAGATGACAGAAAGAAAATGGAAGAAGGAAGATGGGAGAATGGAAAAAGGAAGGTGAGAGAATGGAACAATATAAAAAATGAAGGTAAGAGGAGGAAAATGGAAAGGTGGGAGAAAAGAAAATGGAAGACGGAAAGGCGAGAGAATGAGGAAAATAAGAAGGGAAGACAAGAAAACTGAAGAAATAGGAAAGGAGTGTGAAAGAGTGCAAAAATTAGTAGAAACTGAGAACAATAGGAAGGAAACGTGAACGAATGGAAAGCCTAACAAGGAAGGGTGAAGTATTTTTAAAAAGGTAAAGATCATCCGTGACAGAAAGAAAATAGAAGAAAGGATGGAGAGAGAGCTGAAAAGCACAACACAGAAAATACAAATTCTGCAGACACGCACACATACAACAGTGAAAAAAAAAGTTTAAAGTTACTAGAATAGATGCCTCTGCATTCAGGGGGGTACCTTCTTCTTCAAGCACTCCATATCGACCACTTGTTAAATCAATCTATATTATTTGTATGTGATCTGAGTCAAAGAGCGATTGTATGGTGTGCCAGTTATGCGCCTACGAGTAGGTCAGCACATCCGCTTTCTGCAACGCTTTTCATTTACTAGGGTAGCTTCCGTAGATCCCTACCTCAGTCGCCTCTTACGACATACTTTGTAGGTCGCAGTGTTCCTACTATTCTTTGCTCTGTTAAGGGCCCTGGCAACACACAGGAAAAGTCTCTCAGATATCTAAACAGAGAAATAAGTCCCCTCCACGAATTAAACTGTTTGCAGAATTCATATTCCTTGTCTAGGCTCCAGTATGTCAGTAGTTAACACTTTGTATAGTTAGTTAGTTTGTTCCTTTCATGCGAAAGGCAGCACATAGGGTAGAGGTTTTAAATATCCATGTGATGTGGTTCGTTGCTAGCAGTTGGAGATCTTGTATGGTTTTACATCCCAATAGTTTACATTCCTGTAGGATTGTTCTTCGAAGAGTGACCTTAGGTCTTCCACATTTTATTTTCCCAACTGGTGACCACATAAGGACTTGTCGATTTAGTCTCTTTTCGTCTGATCTAAGAACATGACCAAAATATTTCCACCTTAGTTTCCTTATAATATTTGATACGGGTTTGTTGGTGTGTTCTATCTCTCACTGTGTTGTTAGAAATGAAATCACTCCATTTTACTTTTAGTAATTTTCGGAGACATTTGCTCTCAAAGCTGTCCAGTTTCTTATCAATATTGTTTGTTGATTTCCAACTTTCACATCTGTAGATCAGTATAGGAATCACACATGACCTAAATAATTTAACTTTTGTACATATACTAATGTCTTTAGATTGCCAGATATTTGTTAACTTGGTATACACACACTGAAACTATGTTTATGTGACACATTTTAGAATATATATTTTGGCCCTAACAGATTTATTGCAGGAATTCAAATACATAGGAAGCATATTCACAGAAGATGGAAGATTAGACAGAGAGATATGAGTGTAAAAAACAAATAATGTCACCTACCAGCTAGCCCCATTGTTTTTAAACAAAAAACTGTTGTACGTCACTAAAGCAGTGCGAGACAAAAACAGAAAACCACAACAAGGAGCAACAACCAGGTAACACTGTGATCACAAATGAAGAAGAACAAATAGTCCTCATACTTTTAGCTAGACATTTTGTCTTAGCCAGTCAGGTATGGTGTCAATATTTGAATGTTGTAATGCATACAAGTTGAAGTTCAAAATACAAGGAATGTCGGTTTATATATATAATGTTAAATTAGTCATAGTACTCATTGTTATCAATATTATTATGTCAATATTACCACGTATCATGTTACCACGTACGAGATAAAACAATGCAATAACCATAACGCGTGTATTCAAAACAAATATGAATAATATATAATACACACTAATTGGCAGTTTCAAACAAAACCAAGTGACCTAATCCAGAAGCACAAAAAGTGTGTTGATAACAACGTTGTAGGTTGTAGTCAGTGTCGCCTGCTAAAAACCAATCAATAAATGGCAACAAACGATTAATCAGTAAAGTTAAAACATACACCAAACCCTGGTATTAATGGTAGTAACTTTTGTATGCTGCTGTTTTGTTGTATCTCATAGCTTGATTAAAATATAGAAGGTACGAGATAGTAACGCCAGTAAATAACTTGATATCTATTCCCTACGTCCCGTTCGTTTATCAGCAGACGATTGTGAGAAGTGTTGCTTTCCTATCCTGGAAATTCTCCACAAAAAATGATAAAACTTCACCAAAAAAGCTAAATTAAATGGTCTATATACCACTACTTAAAAACAGATACACACTTGCTATATCTAAGTGGTATTCTTTCATGGCAGGACTGCATAAGTTAATATAAAACACACTTACATGCTGCTGCCAAGAGACACACGACTATCAGTGTTGACTTGTTAATTTGTATTCCGTCAAGTCGCTGACAATTCCTCACAACCCAGGAAATGGCAGGAAACTTAGTATTTGCGCATGCGCAGATCACAATATCAACCTAGCTGATTTCGTGGAAGTGATGAAGAACGATAGGAATAGAACGAAGAAAATCAGAAATAGTAGAAATAGCGATACTTCTTCTTTGCGTTCGGTTTCGTACGCTCGTCTAAACCATGAGATGGGTTGCCTTTATGAAGCTGCATGTCAGTTAGTTCCTCATAGTTGCTCTATAAGTAAGATTTGTTCATGAAGCCATATTTCGTTTCGTTGGTGTATGTATGATCATGATGGACATAACTGCAGGATGTGCCCTGGAATCTGTATTTCTGTCCGACATGCACACTATGCAGTCTGAGCAGGATTTATTCTTTGCATGTGATGATTGAGCCTGCAGTGACCTGTTCTTAGGCGAAAGATTGGTGTGTTGTTTTCTGTTTAGTCAGCTGATGGGATCTTGTGGGTGTTTGCTGTTGATTTATTGCCTCCACAGCTCTTTGTATTTTCGCTTGATATGTGTCTTGATTTCTGGTAGTGACACTGGGTGTTTGTGTTGTATAAGTTGTGTTCCCTCCTTAGACAACATGTCTGCTCTCTCATTTCCTGATACGCACACAGTGAGCTGGTATCGACTGGAGAATAATTTGGTTGTGTTCAGAGAGCTTGTTTAGCTGTAGTGTCAGATCTCTTTCCATATTATCTTATGCTTCCCTAAGCAGCTAAACACAATAGGGAATGGAATAAATAGGACAACAACGATCAGAATACTAAGAGTGGGCATATTTCCATAAGGAACGTATGGTAATATTCTATAACATAACATGGGTGTGAGACAGACAATTTTTATTTTATCAATTTCTATTCATCAAATAGCTTACCTGAACAGTCAGTCTCTTTCGCCACGACTCAAATGGACAACATTATCATCTTCATGGTGGAGAAAGAAGAAAACTACTCAACTTCTCATGGGTACGGGGAAAAGTGGGATGGAAGGTTCAGCAGAGGACGATAGAATGCCCAATGTGCCATTGATGTCCACCTCATAATATACTAATAATAATAGTGGTGATGACAACAGCCTCAGACGTGTGCTCCTGCACCTCTCTGGTGTGTGTGAAGGTGAATGCAGAGTCCAATCCTAGAACACAATCCCCTAGCACAGGTGGGGCATACATGATCAAGGTTAGACATGTGCGTGTTGTGAGCTCGTTTTTCTGTCTCAACGGCACGATGATTCTCAGCTATACGAGTTCCTCATGTGTTGTTACAGCGCCACATTTGGTGATCTTACGCAAGGGATTCCCAGCATGTGGTGTCTATATCGAAGCATTTCAGGGACACTTTAAGAGTGTCTTTAAAACGTTTTTTCTGTCCACCAGCAGAACGTCTGTCCCCTTCAAGTTCGCCATATATCAACTGTTTTGGTATGCGTTTATCAGGCATCCGAGCAACATGACCGACCCATCTCACTTGGGTCTTCTGCAACAGTGTGTTGACGCTTGGGATCTTTCTGATTAATCCTGATAACAGATGGCATCATTGCAGACTAAGGGCGAAGTAAAAAATATAACTAGCTAGATCTACTTCAAAAATCGGTGCTAAATACGGAAACGTCAAAGCGAAAGCCGCAAGTTAAATAATCGCAGCCTTGAAACTGTTGCACTAGATCAGCGTATCCCAAACTGTGGTCCACGAACCCCCGGGGATCCGTGAGGAACTCACAGGTGGTCATCAAAGCGCTTGAAGAAATATTATGATCTTTGACATTTCAAACAGAAAAATAAATTTCAAAAACATGTATAAAAACTAGTTCCGCTGCGAAATCAAAGGACCAGATCGGAGTCTAAATGTCTGACAGGACAAAATAAAAAATCATTTGAATTTGCCCACAGTTTGAGAAATTGGAGCTTGATTGTTGGTGTGGTGTAATAATAACTCCATCGCTAGAAGAATGGAATTTAAATAAGGATCTGGCTGAAACGATCTTGGGAAAGATAAGATAAATAACGTTAACGTGCAATGGATTTTGCTACAATACATTTTGGCTGAACTTCAGGATGGATCGCTGGCTGAAATTGAAAGGCAAATATACTGATGGTGCTAATGATGGCGTGTCTTGTTCAAGGCAAAAAGGGAACCTCTTCCTGTTTATTATTATTTCTAATTGCAGACATTGTTTACTATTGTAACCCACATGCGGGTGTTTACGGTAATGAGAGAGCTGACAGGCTTGCATCAACAGCATCGATTGTTGGGGAGTTGAAGATGAATAAGGGGATGTTCTTCGGTCTCTTCGAGACTCTCTGTTGGATGAGGACACTAATATCGATGTTGAATCGATCAAGCGATTTAAGCAGTTTGGAGTTACCCGTTGTTCAAGTCGAACTGGATGCCTGAGAGGCAGAGTGAGAGGTGTGTTTAATCAGCGAGCCACAGGAACCATCAGTATGCATACTCTTCGATGTCTGTTGGGGAGACTGAGCACCTATGGGTCTGCCCGAGTGCAATGACGTCAGTTTAGTAACCAGTAACCCACAGATAATTCATTCCTGTTCATTTTCATATAAAGAAACTTTTGGGGCCCCGCGGCAGTAAAATGTATTTAAAAGGGGATCCGCGGTAATGCAAGGTTTGGGAACCGCTGCACTTTGTAGATAACAAAAATAATTTTTTACGTAGAAAAAAGAAGAAGAAGACGAAGAGATAAAAGAAACACCAAGCTGAATCATTTGATGCTAGAGCTAAAAATTACGCGTTCTAAACAAACATATTTTAACTTTTTTTTACAACTTCACGTTAAAACATACGCATTTTGTGCAGCATATTTTGTTTTTTCGCCAGGTGACTCAACACAGACTTGATTGATTTGCAAGGCTTGTTGTTTGTTTTGTTTTTCTCCTCAAAGTTTTTCCAGGTAATAACTTGATTCACAAAAGCCAGGGGTAGATTGGTTTATGAACACGTGAGAGGCTGCGGTAAAACTTAGAATTCAATGGGATAGATGTAGAAATAGGTATAAATGAAGTGAGAAGTTGAGGTAGTGTGGTGACTATAGGATTGAAGATACTATCAAGAAATTCGGAGATATGGTACCTTGCGACCACGCGGGCTCAACGTATTACATTCTTATGCTTCTTAGTACTTTCTCTTCCAATGCTTTGTAATCTCTATGGGTATATGTTGCATGTATTACATTCTTATGCTTCTTAGTACTTTCTCTTCCCTGCTTTGTAATCTATATGGGTATATGTTGCATGTATTCAAGTTATATATTTACTAGATGTTTCATTGTTTCTTTCTATTTCTAGTTTTTATGTGTGTTTTTGTGTTACATTTATTTCGTTATTCGTTTTTATTCCAGATTTTCCTTAGATACGTTGGTATTTGGTCGTCCATTTGTGTTTCATTTTAATTTGTCACTCCTGTTTGTTCGTTTGCTTGATAAAGGCCTTGTTGGTCGAAACGTTGCTGTTTATCGTCACTGTTTATGTATTTTGTAAAACTATAGTACTTTGTTTGTACGTGTTTCACTATAAATGAAGTGTTATTTTAGCTTAGTTTAAACGTCCGACCATCATCACTAGACATCGAATCAATTAGTCTTTAAGTGTTCCGATCTCCTCGTCAGTATGTATCTCAGCGTGTGGCGACTAACCACACAACTTATTCTTTGGTTTCATGTATAATTGTCAATTGTCTATCCCCAGGTGGAAGATGGAATTGGTCTTCCACTCTTGCCTTTACGTGTAGGGATGGGAGCTTTAATTTGCGTTCTAGGGCTAGATTTTTTTATTTTCCAATCCAGAAGACTTGGGCTTTATGCTCTTCGACTCAGTGCCATGGACATCGTAACCCTTCGGTTTGATGCCACGAACATCGTAAATCTGGAGAACCTTTTGCTTTTTCTGCCAGCCGGCGGAGTTGAACCCGCATCCACAGAGGGCTTATCATCCGTCGTCCAACACGTTACGAATACGATGGGCAGTCTAATAATAATAGCCGTCCATCGCAAGCGATGATGACAACAATCTCAGACGTGTACTGTTGCACCTCTCTGGTGTGTGCGGAGGTGGGGCATACATGATCAAGGTTAGACATGTGCGTGTTGTGTGCTCTGTCTTTTCGCGCTGCTCGTTTTCTCTGTGACTCAACAATACGATGATTCTCAGCTATTCGGGTTCCTCTTTTGTTGTTACAGCGCCACATTTTGGCGATCTTGCGCAAGGGATTCCCAGAACGTATTGTCTATATCGAAGCATTTCAGAGACACTTTAAGAGTGTCTTTAAAGCGTTTTTCTGTCCACCAGCTAAACGTCTGCCCCTTCAAGCTCGCCATACATCAACTGTTTTGGGATGCGTTTATCAGGCATTCGAGCAACGTGACCAACCCATCTCAGTTGGGCCTTCTGCAACAGGGTGTTGACGCTTGGGATCTTTGCTCTTGTGAGGACTTCGCTGTCTGGAATTTTGTCCTGCCAGTTTATTTTTAGTATTCTGCGTAGACAGCTTGTGTGGAAATGGTTTAATTTTCTTGCGTGTCTGCTATACACTGTCCATGTCTCGCTTGCGTACAGCAGCGTTGTTAGCACTATGGCCTGGTAAACTTTCAGCTTTGTGACTATGCTTATCCCCTTCCGTTCCCACACAGTGACACGTAACCTTCCGAACGCAGCACTGGCTTTGGATATCCTATTGTGGACCTCAGAATCTATGTTTGCCGATCTGGATAGGAGGCTGCCAAGATAAGCAAAGTTGTCCGTTGACTGGAGACGCTGGTGTTTAATGTTGATGACTGGATCGTAATACTGTTCTCTAGGGGCGGGCTGGAACATGACCTCTGTTTTTTGGTGTTAATGGTGAGGCCAAACCTATCACAGGCCATTGAGAACTTGTCCATGGGCAGTCTAGGGCCAGATGAGTCGCTCTTGTTGTGTTATATCCGTGTTTATGTAGTGTGGTCTTGATATTGTCTATCAATCTTTTCTTGGTCTTCCTTCGCTCTAGTACCTGATCTCTCTTTATTGTATGCTGTTAGTGGTGGTTGGTTGTATCCCATTCTCATTAAATGTCCAAACCACTGCATTTATTGTCTTTCGATGTATTCAGTGCACGAAATTATGCCAACTCTGCTTCTGATGACCTCATTTCGTAGTCTATCTTTCCTGGTGACCACCACTGCCTTCCGCAAGCAGTTCATTTCACACTTGGTGAGCTTTCTGTGGTGTGTTGCTGTCAGAGACCAAGTTTGACACTGGTAACAAAGTGTTGGTAGAAACATACTTTTTATCATATCTTTTCACTTCCATCTTGATCTTTGGATGTTGTAGTAATGGTTCCTGTATAATACTCTTGTAAAAGAAGTGTTATAACGGGGTCAACATTAACATATATAATCTTTATTATATTTTTATTATAAATCCCAGCAAAAAAGGGTGAAGAATGAATTCTTCTTCAGCGATATCTGGTCATGTGCTTAGTTTACCGTGGATCACAAACTAGGCAACCAGTTTCAGGTCTGTTAGGTTTCCTTCTTCAGCGATATCTGGTCATGTGCTTAGTTTACCGTGGACCACAGACTGGGCAGTCAGCTTCAGATTCGTCAGGTTTCCCTAAACATAGAACGTAACTGTCACTACGCTCCCGTCATGCAATCGCCCAAACCAAGGCATATATGCGGGTTACTTTGGATAAGAGACATCCACTTCACAAGAACACTAATGATGTTAAGGGCACGAGAATCAAGCGTGGCATGTCGTGGATGGCCCAGGCTGAGAGAACAATTGGCCAGGTGACTACGGTTGCGACTCTACCAAAAGGGAAGAATGGATCCCAACAGATTGTAGCATGATGAACTATCTCAACGTTATCATTACTCTTGGAAGAGAATGTAGAGATTGGGGCAACATGAAGGCTGATCTCGCAGTTAAGCAGCTGATAGAAGATAATGCAAGGGATGATGATGTTGCTGTATATACCGATGGGTCGGTTCAACGTGGTGAGAAATCCGGTTGGGGTTTCTTGGCTAATGCTTGGCATGGTAGGGTTGTTGCAGAGCGAAGTGGGGCATACAGGACAACTACTTCTATAGTCTGTACATTAATTCGTGAGCACGTTTGAAATTGATTTTCTCGAAAACTACCTGTTGGATCTCAGTGATTTTTGCAAGCAGCCTTAGAATATCCATGACGCTAGAGAAATATTTTTCCAAGAAAATTTGATGTAGTTTGAAATATTTCTTCTTCAGGTTATATTAAAATCAACCTCACCGGATTGTACACAATAGTAACAGATCTACGGTACACAGACGCGTTGTTCTAAAAATACATTATGGTAACATTGAAATATCGTGAGTAAACAACAATTTCACGAATACCCGCGCATCTAACCCAGTCGACTTTGAAAGCGGAAAGCATATGACGTTATATTTGGGATACCGTTGTATAGTTAGTTATAGGTGTATCTCGCTATTTGTATGAAGCTATTGTATCATATTTGTTGGCTTATCAAAACTGACATTGATATCACATTCATAATGAGTCTGAAGTGCACATTTATAACAATGCAGAAGGTTACAGTTTTACTATACCAACACTTCCGTAGGGAATCTAAGAGAGGTCATCTATATTGCGATATTCATAACCCTGAGAAACGGACGCAACTGGCGCTTGGTCTGAATAGAGAATCCTTTTCCCGATGGATTAAACAGGACACAAAGTGCACTAATGTCAAGCAAGGAAGGAAAAGAACAATTGACGACTTTGACATAGATGTCATAAGACGGGAGCTTTTGAAAATGTTTGCGACGACAAATCAACTTGTTACTCTCAGGAAACTGAAATTAAAACTGCAATCAGATTGCAGCATAGACATTTCTAAAAGTACTCTATGGAAAATTGTAAGAGCCGCCGGCTTCACCTTCAGAAAAACTATAGGCGGCAGGAATATTATTTGTGAAAAGCCACATTTAATTGCTGCCCGAAGTAAATACCTGAGGCAAATCCGTGAGCGGCGGAGACAAGGCTATGATATTGTATATTTGGACGAATCCTGGGTCAATGCTCACCACACCAATGTTAAAGAATGGCAATCAGTAGACGGTGAATAGAAAAGAAAAATACCAAGCAGCAAAGGCCAGCGTATTATACTAACACATGCAGGAAGCAGTGAAGAAGGTCTTGTCCATGACGCTGGACTTATTTTCCAATCAAAAGTACCGACGGTAGGGACTACCACACAGAAATGAATGGACATATTTTCAGGCACTGGATGGAGAAAGATCTACTTCCAATTCTAAACAGACCATCATGCTTGGTAATGGATAATGCATCCTATCACAACGCAGTATCAGCGGAAGACAAAGTACCAACTGCATCAAATACAAAAGATCAAATTAGGACTTGGCTTGCTAAGAAAAATGTCAGTTTCGATGATACATATTTGAAACCCGAGTTGTTGCACCTGGTGAGGATGACAAATAAGACAAAGGTGTTTCATATTGACAAAATCATTGCGGAATACGGCCACACGTCTTTGCGACTACCTCCATATCATGCTCACCTCAATCCGATAGAGCTTGTCTGGGCTAAAGTAAAAGGACAAGTTGCCGAACAGTACAAGACGTTTAAAATGTGTGATGTAGAAGTTCTGACACGTGAGTCCCTCTCAATGATAGACATGCAGTTCTGGAAGAAGTGTGTTGAACATGTGCTCCGAGAGGAAGACGAGTACTGGCACCGAGATGGATTACAATTTGTCCAGCCAGTAACAATTATCAACCTCATGGAATCGTCAGATTCGGGATGATACAAATCATATTTTGATTACAGACTGAGAAATAGCAACGTATACATTTCCATATCCAAATGCGTCTACCATCATACAATTTGTGGTGAAGTTAAGACACCCTGGGGTCTAATGGTGACCGAAGGGAGGACTAACTGTTGCATATTGTATCCAAGTTCACGATTGCACATAAAGGACAACACACCTAATTACTTGACCTATCAAGTTAATATGGAGATACACCTATGAATAGAATTGACATGGACAAATTCTAGGGATTACTGTAAAATCTAAAATTTGAGCCCCGTATTTGCAATTGTCATAAAAGATCAAAGGAATTCGCCGATGTGCAAAATCCGTAGCATCTATGGACTACTGGTTAGCTTTATTTTAGCGTCATGGATATTCTAAGGCTGCATGCAAAAATCACTGAGATCCAACAGGTAGTTTTCGAGAAAATCAATTTCAAACGTGCTCACGAATTAATGGACAGACTATAGTATGAGGATGGAGGTTGAGGCCGTTACTGCTGCCCTCCATTGGATTTCTGGGACTTCATTTACTGGGGCAGTTGTTGTATCTGACTCTCAGTCGATGCTTCACAAGATCCAGAAGGGCAGGTTTCGGTATGAGTGGATGTCGTCTATAGAAGTTTCTAACCTCCAGCGGCTTACGTGGATATACTGTCCTGGGCATGCGGGTGTTTACGGTAATGAGAGAGCGGACAGGCTTGCATCAACAGCATCGATTGTTGGGGAGTTGAAGATGGATAAGGGGATATTCTTCGGTCTCTTCGAGACTCTCTGTTGGATGAGGACACTAAAATCGATGTTGAATCGATCAAGCGATTTAAGCAGTTTGGAGTTACCGTTGTTCAAGTCGAACTGGATGCCTGAGAGGCAGAGTGAGAGGTGTGTTTAATCAGCGAGCCACAGGAACCATCAGTATGCATACTCTTCGATATCTTTGGGGAGACTGAGCACCTATGGGTCTGCCCGGAGTGCAATGACGTCAGTTTAGTAACCAATAACCAATTATGAAGGGCAAATAAAAGCCTCAAGAAGCGTCTATAGCTCAAGCGGTAGTGAGCTCGATCACAAACCCAATCGTACCTTGTTCAAACCCCACGGTGGGCTAGTTTGGAAGGAAATTAGTTTCCGTGGGATTTTTTACAAAGGTAAAAATAGACCTCACCGTTCAGAAAGCAATGACAAACTACTGAACGTATATGTGGTGCCTAGAATATCAACGACTCGTTTAATGTGGCTGATGGCTACGTCCTGTATATAAAGAATATGCCACGATTTTCATTCATCTCAAATAAAAATCGCTTCATATCCTGATGCTGTGAAGCAAAATAAGATTAGAGAAAAGTAAGAAGATAACTGGATACACAGAAGAAATCAACATTTTATATAACAATCAAGTACACGTCTGGACATGCTGGAGTGCGGGGTAACGAGCGTGCTGACTCTCTTGCAAACAGTGCCCTGACTCAAGTGGGCAGAAGCATGGACAGAACCGATATCATCAATGCGGTACGCTCTCAATTGTGTGACATGGGCGGGTCTCAGACACCTGGAACGAGTTCGAGAATTAGGCGTTAAGTTTGGTCATGCCAGACAGTGTCGTCTTCGTGGTAGAGAGAGAAGATATAGTAATCAACTTCTCATGGGTACTGTGAGCAAATGGACTTTGGGATGGCTGCTGCAACGGAGGACAGAGCACGAATGGGAATGCCCAATGTGCCATGACGTCGATCGCATAACATAACATAACATAACATAACAATCAAGTTAGACTAACTCCTTGTAGAACAAACCAGGCTTTGATTTGGACACCTTTTTAACCAGGAGCCACACTAAAGGACGTTTTTTTATTATAAAAACAAATGGCTTGTTAAAACGTAGCTTTTGCCCTGGTCCACTAAGAGTTAATGAAGGAATGAGAGATAAATTTGCCAAGTACATCATCATCATATGCAGTGGAGGCTCGTGATAATTTTTGTTGGTGGGGCCAGACAGAAATTTTCGGAAAAATCATGGTTTCGGTTAGGATATATTTTAATGTATGAAATAATTTTTTTTTTCCGATCCAGAAGCACTTGAGCTTTTCAGCTCAGTACCATGGACATCGTAACCCTTCGGTTCGGTGCCACGAACACCGTAAATTTGGAGAATCTGTGGCTTTTCTGCCATCCCGCGGAATTGAACCCGTACACACAGAGGGATAGTCACCCGTAGTCCAACGCGCTACGAACACGCTGGGCTGACGGGCGTATAAAATAATAAATACACGTTACACCTTATTTTTTATGGAGCGCGGCCACTGATCATATGCAATGTTGGCTGGCGTAGGCGATCACGAATCTCCACAAAAGTCTGTCCGTAGTGTTCACAATCAATCCAGATGTTGACGCTCTTATATGCCATAAGCTCAGACTTCAAGATTTTATCTCTCTCTCTTTCTTCCTCTGTTTCATCTACCATTGATTTCATCGGTTGTCACAATGTGTTCTAAACCTCTCTTTCTCATCACATGTTTGAAAAATGATGACTGCCTCTTTATTGTTTAAGGGTTTAAAGCCACTTCATAGCACCGGGTTTTACCATATATGGCTCGGCTCCTCTCCGCAGAAATAACACGTCACATGTCGAGAGTATTGCACAAAGCAGGAACTCCGTAGCTCTAGCAGCAATCCTAGGGTCTCTCTTTATTGTCAATTATCAGTTATATGAGGACTATCATCATAGCACTCCGGACATGTCCATAGGTGCTCCGATCTCCGCAAATCCAGCAGCGTCCAGCGACCCAACACGCCAGTTCAATGTTGATTAATCAATCTCTTTGCATATTTAGTATGTCGTTTTTTCGGGCTGCATCAATATTGACACCCATCTCTTTCAATGTGGTCAGCGAGTGGGATTCACAGCCCTGAAACTCCTCTGTTCGGATAGACTCTCTCAATGCGTGAAGAATGTCACTTCGATCCATTGCAGCTCCCCTGATATTGTAGCTAAGCCAGCCAATCTATCATCCGTTCATTACCCCTAACTCCTGCCTGCCCATGGACAAAAATAAAGGTGATTTCTCTGATCATTGTCTGTACCAGTACCTCCACCCAGTTGCGTCTCACCATACCTGATTCGACTTTACGAATCATGCTCATGGAGTCACTGAGTATGAAAACACGAGAGTAATTGTGAGATACCAACCAGTTCACCGCCTCCGTAACCACCCGAACCTCCATTGTCAAACTACTTGTGGTTGTTTCGTAGGCCCCACTGGCCTCTCTTATTATTTTCCTCCTGAGCGTGCTGAAAAAGCCCACGCACAGCGGTGTTGGCGAATGACTGAACCATCGGTGTAAATAACCACATCTGTATCATTGATGATGTCATTCAAGAGAGTCTCCACCTCCACGTTTAGCAGTGATAGATTATTTTTTCGCAGTTTTTCTTAATAGATGTAATAACGGTGAAAGCAGTCGGAAATTGAGGCGGCACAGCAATCCATTCCTCTCCTGTTTCAATTCCGGAAGGATCACATATTTTCCTAAGCGTATCTTCCACCTGACTCAGCCATGATCTGCCTCTCTTGAGTCTACACCCTTTCTCCTTAATGAGTTCTTCATGGAGAGGATGTTCCTCGTTTGCATTGATTGTTTGTTTATTAGGGGATTAAAGCCTCTTTAAGCCGAGGCACGTCCTTTCAACCTAAGGCGAACCTTTTATTGGTTATATCAGAGCGTGTAGGCCAACAAACATGAAAAATAAGAATTAACTCCTTTCAGAGAATCCAAGAACATTTGCATTGATTTGTTTGTTTGTTTATTAGGGGATTAAAGCCTCTTTAAGCCGAGGCACGCCCTTTCAACCTAAGGCGAACCTTTTATTGGTTATATCAGAGCGTGTAGGCCAACAAACATGAAAAATAAGAATTAACTCCTTTCGGAGAATCCAAGAACATTTGCATTGATTTGTTTGTTTGTTTATTAGGGGATTGAAGCCTCTTTAAGCCGAGGCACGTCCCTTTCAACCTAAGGCGAACCTTTTATTGGTTATACCAGAGCGTGTAGGCCAACAAACATGAAAAATAAGAATTAACTCCTTTCGAGAATCCAAGAACATTTGCATTGATTTGTTTGTTTGTTTATTAGGGGATTAAAGCCTCTTTAAGCCGAGGTACGCCCCTTTCAACCTAAGACGAACCTTTCATTCTTATTGTGATTTATCAAGTCTTTGCCAAGAACGGCTAGATCGTTGCATCACCGTTAGACCTCTCGTAGAAAAACAAACGGAGGATACAACCCAGAGCACGACAGTATAAATACACTAAACAGAAAAGCACAGAGCACAGTCTTCAGACTAAGAACGGGACACTGCAGTCTCAGAGCACACCTCCATAGAATGGGTTTCAGGGACTAGGCTGCCTGCACCTGTGGAGCACCTAAGCAGTCCTCAGAGCACATACGACAAGACTGCCACAGTCTGATTAGTGCGAGAATGGAGATCTGGCCAACAGAAACAACCCTACAATTCAAACTACTGGGGACCGGGCAAGATCGCAAGTGTACCGCCTTGTTTATGACACATATCGGAGTAATCGCATAGCAAAAGTTGATCGCAGAAGAAGAAGGTCACTGCTAGTGTAGGACAGGTGCATCCGGAACAAAAGTTTTCGGCTCTCTTCTCTTTTATGTTGATAATAGGTTTTCTCTGTGTCTTTGCCTCTTTCACCACATTAGTACATCTGAAGTCGGAGCAAGTCTCGTCAGAATGGCAAGGGACACTGGTGATAAGAAAAGCAAGCCTTCGCGCAAAAATCAGTCAGAGGTGAAATATTATTAGACGCCCGAATTAATAGCGGGTGAACGAAAATACAGTCATTTTAGCATTCCATTGGATTCTTTGAGTTCTTCTGTAAAACCACAACTCTGTGGTCTCCAGAGACTTTATTTATTGTCCATGACTCGCATCCATATGTCAGTATTGGATCTATGTAGCACTGTATAACTCTCATTCTGATCTCAATTGTCTATCTGTTTATTTATTGTCCATGACTCGCATCCATATGTCAGTATTGGATCTATGTAGCACTGTATAACTCTCATTCTGATCTCAATTGTCTATCTGTTTGTTAATTGTCCATGACTCGCATCCATATGTGAGTATTGGATCTATGTAGCACTGTATAACTCTCATTCTGATCTCAATTGTCTATCTGTTTGTTAATTGTCCATGACTCGCATCCATATGTCAGTATTGGATCTATGTAGCACTGAAGAACTCTCATTCTGATCTCAATTGTCTATCTGTTTGTTAATTGTCCATGACTCGCATCCATATGTCAGTATTGGATCTATGTAGCACTGAAGAACTCTCATTCTGATCTCAATTGTCTATCTGTTTGTTAATTGTCCATGACTCGCATCCATATGTCAGTATTGGATCTATGTAGCACTGAAGAACTTTCTGACTTCTTCGAACTCACTATATCGACCACTTGTTAAATTACTTTGTGATTTGTATGTGATCTGAGTCTAAGAGTGATTGTACATGGTGCCACTTATGCGCCTACAAGTAGGCCAGCACATCCGATATCTGCGATGCCTTTTATTTACTAGGGTAGCTTGCCTAGACCCAGTGGCGGCTCGTCTATAAGGGCCAGTGGAGCCGGGCCCCACGAAAAATAATGTATATCGTGTATTTATTAAATTAAAATATAGCAATCTAAAACCATGATTTATCCGGAACAAAATGTCTGGCACCACCAACAAAAATTATCACGAGCCGCCACTGCCTAGGCCCATACATCAATCACCTCTTATGACAAGCATGTATGTCACAGTGGTACTATTCTTTACTCTCCTTGCGGGTCCCGGCAACACACATGAAATAATCCTAATGAAACATAGTGTTGACGTTTGTCTCTATGTTCGTTTTTCATGTCAGTTTTTTAATTATAGTTTATGTCACCATTTTGATAGATTTGGGTTGGTAGCCCTCGGAGGAATACTGTTCAATAGGACTCCTGTTTGATCTTTGCCAAGAACATTTATACGTTGCACATTGGTTTGGTAGGCCCTAAACGCATAGACTTCTACACGTTTAGGACACGTGCATCCGATTTCAGCCAAACCTCCTTAGTCGCCTCTTACGACATGCATGGCAGGTAACAGTGGTTCTATTCTTTACACCCAAATTTGGGCCCCGTAACTACTCAGGCGTGTATGGTATCAAATCTGACAATGTCAATGCAATCGGATATTCTGTATTTTATTGTATTATACAGGGTGTTCAAGATAATTACAGCCCGTGAATGGAGCTAATCTGGCATATATGTATGGACATGAAAAGGTTCAGTTATGACGTAGTATAGGTCAAGGTTGTGTGACGGTGTGTAATTGTAGTGCGGAAGGGGCGATGAACAAATGTGGCGTAGGACGAGCTAGTCAGAACCGGTTTAAATAGTAAATAAACACCACTCAATTTGTACCTGGCAACTTTCAGATTGTCCATGGGGCTGCAATTATCTTGAACACCCTGTATATATACTTTGTAATTTATTAGGAATTGTGGGAATTAGACAGATAACTCTGCTTGCTTCTCTTATTATGGCTTTGTTTCCCCTGAATAGGATGTTTGTTGCAATGTTTTCATCAACAAATATACAGTGTACAAGTATTCTCATATTGCAATGTTTTGAAGTTTACATTGATAACTGCAGTTTTGACTGTTGTAATTTTGTAGGCCGAATTTGCCTTTGATTTCTCTTGTTTCTGTTCTGACTTTCAGTTCTTATTCCCCCTTCCCGCTAGAAGTACATAGGATCCACAACCAAGGCCATCTTTTCCAGATCTCTTCCCATTTTCTTGCATTCCATCTCTAGCTCCGACCTCCAGGTGTTCCTGGGTCTTTCATTACCTCTTTTACCTTCCGGTTGATGAAAGAAGGTGAGTCGGCAGCCTGATTTCCTTTCAGATTTCATTGGGTCACTTCATGAATCCTTCCTTGCTGGGTCCTTCCTTGGGTGGGTCCTTCCTTGCTGGGTCCTTCCTTGGGTGGGTCCTTCCTTGCTGGGTCCTTCCTTGGGTGGCAAGATATAAACTTCACTGGTGGTGGTTTCGCTATCTATCTAGGGTGGGGTACCTAGCCTCACGCTCAACCTCCTTAGTTGCTTCTTACGACACACGTGGCAGGTAACAGTTGTTATATTATTTACACATCTATTCGTTGGGTCCTGGTAACCACCAGGGTGATTTGCTGTTCATTATTGTAATCAGTCGCAGCTCGTTGTCATTTTTCTTGGTGAGGTCAGACACCAAATTTTGGAAAAATCATGGTTTTTGAGTATTTACTATTATTTGTCTATTCTGGGAAGTTATTCTCCCTTTCGGTTTTGTGGGCCGGGCCCCACTGGTCCTTAATGACGAGCCGCCTGATTGTAATCATAACTGTTTGAAAAGTACAATTGTATTCATTGTGTTAATGCTTTGAGATGAGACCAAACATAGAGTAATGTCCCATTTTTTTGTTGATTTATTGATAATAAAACATGCACATATAAATCTCTGATGTTTTATACAAAATGTGTTTCATAAATTGTATTAGAACATTGTCCATTCAAATTTGTGTTCTAAACATCAGTGCATAAAAATATGCTTTTAGTATGCATATCATACAATGAAGTGCCATGTCTGAGGGTGTAGTTGATCATGTCTCTCCACAACTCTCTCCCATCGGTGCAGTTAATCAATTCTGATGTCCACTCATGTGTTGCGGGGCTCTAAGGGGAGCAAAGAATAGTAACACTGCATCCTACAAGGCATGTTATAAGAGACCACTTAGCTAGGGGCCTAGGGAAGCTACCTTAGTAAATAAAAAAACGTTGCAGAATTGAATGTTCTAGTTTCTAACCTCCAGCGGCTTACATGGATATACTGTCCTGGGCATGCAGGTGTTTATGGTAATGAGAGAGCGAACAGGCTTGCATCAACAGCATCGATTGTTGGGGAGTTGAAGATGGATAAGGAGGATATTCTTTGGTCTCTTCGCGACTCTCTGTTGGATGAGGACACTAAAATCGATGTTGAATCGAACAAGCGATTTAAGCAGTTTGGAGTTACACCTGGTTCAAGTCGAACTGGATGCCTGAGAGGCAGAGTGAGAGGTGTGTTTAATCAGCGAGCAACAGAAACCATCAGTATGCATACTCTTCGATATCTGTTGGGGAGACTGAGCACCTATGGGTCTGCCGGAGTGCAATGACGTCAGTTTAGTAACCAATAACCAATGTTCTAGCCAACTTGTAGACACATAACTAGCACAACGTACAATCGCTCTTAGGCTCAGATCACATACAAATTACACAGAGTAGTTAACAAGTGGTCGTTGTGGAGCATTAAAAAAAGAAGTTACTTCCTGAATCCATCTTCTCTGTTGTCTTCCTCTTCTCCTCTTTGCCGGTATACCTCCTTCCATGATGGTCTTCGCCAGCTCTTGGTGTCTATTTATATGTCCAAAATATTTAAATTTTCTTATTTGTAGCAACATCCAGTTTTATTTGATTTTGAATTCTTTCTGGATAGATCTATTTGTTCTCTTCTCTGTCCATGATATACAGTTGACTCCTGTAGAAAACTATGGAATATTACATATTAATTCCAATGTTTTTTAATTTGCGTCATCTTGCCTGCACGGATATCTTTTTATATATAGTGTGCATATACTGACAAAGCAGGCATTTCTTCTTTTTCTTCTTTGCGTTCGTTCTTACGACCAATTTTAATCACTCTTTGTGATATGTTTGATCTTTGCCAAGAACGTGTATCGTTGCACATTGGTTTGGTAGGCCCCTAAATGCATATATTTCCACAGGTTTAGGACATGTGCATCCGATTTCAGCCAAACCTCCTAGTAGCCTCTTACGACATGCGTGGCAGGTAACAGTGGTTCTATTCTTTGCACCCCAAATTTGGGCCCGGTAACCACTCGGGCGCAAAGCAGGCATTGAAGTGGGATGCAAAGGGTTCAAGAAAAGAGGTCGACCTAAGGAGACCCTGAAACGAACTTTGCTGAGAGGGCAGGAAATATCGGTCTCAGTTCCATGGATGAGATTGAGCAAGTTGCCCAGGATAGAGCGGTGTGGAGAAATTACTTGCAGGCCCTATGTAACATATAGCAGTACGAGAGGAATTATTATTATATACTGAGAGTTCAAGAAGAAGATGGACTATATTACTTCTTTCACAAACAAACAGGAACTGAACATCAGCCCTTTTATACGAGTGCATTTCAACTAGACAATGTATTGTAAGCATTAGCAGTAAAAAATATAATCCTGTACATTAATATCAGAAACTGGTAATAACAAATGTATAGCATAAACATCGCATGACATCTGAAAGTAACATACATATACCAGTACTATTCTGATGGTAATAGAAAAGAAGTGAAGGGTCATGAGTCCGAATGATGACATCTGAAAGTAACATACATATACCAGTACTGTTCTGATGGTAATGAAAAAGAGAAGGGTCAGGTCGAATGATGACATCTGAAAGTAACATACATATACCAGTACTATTCTGATGGTAATGAAAAAGAGAAGGGTCAGGTCGAATGGATTAGAGCGCTGGCTTACATTCGGGAGACTCTGGTTCAATCCCCAGTAGGGTTTTTTTTGTTGGGAGCATAAAGAAAAAATCATAACCTCAACAGATTTGTGGTGACTGCACTAGCCATGCGACCATTAACTCCTTGTAGACCAAACGCAGCACTACATGGCTCTGGGTTGGACGCCTTTTTACCAGGAGCCACACTAATGGGCGTTTGTAATTCTAATAACAAATGGCTTGTAAAAACATGGCTTTTGCCCTGGTCCCCTAAGAGTTAAATTCCACAGGCCCATGTCTCCCCCCACTCCTGCCCCACACCACCCCAAAAGTGGTAACACAAGCAGTAAAGTCAGTTTTTGTTTAATAAAACAGAGAATATGGAGATAATGCTGAGCTTAATAATAATAATTCTTCTTCTCGTACCGTTATACATTACATAGGGCCTGCAAGTAATTTCTCCATACCGCTCTATCCTGGGCAACTCGCTCAATCTCCTCCATGGAACTGAGACCGATATTTCCTGCCTCTCTCAGCAAAATTCGTTTCAGGGTCTCCTTAGGCGACCTCTCTTTCTTGAACCCTTTGCATCCCACTTCAATGCCTGCTTTGATATTCGTTGATCATTTCTCCTCAAGGTGTGCCAACATATCTCCATCTTCTCTTTCTTATAACAGTTGTCACTAGTGGTTGACCAGACATGTCTCTGATTTATCACTTCTTCTGAATTCGTTCATTTTATATGCATTATTTTTAGCAATCTATTTTCAAATGCATTCAACTTGCTTTCTATATCTTTAGTCATTTTCCAACTCTCGCTGGCATATGTTAGATTGATACAACATTTGAATTGAAAATTCGTAATTTGTTTTAATACTATATAACTTGCAGTTCCTATTTATTCGACTTTTAAAGCTGATGTTGCTTTGCCAATTAGTTCATAATTTCTTTTAACATTTCCTGTGCAATCAAAATTAGCTACCTAAATAGGTGAACTGCTCTGTTATTTTTATCATTTTAGATTCCAGTGTTATATCTGCATTACTTGCATAGTGTCTTCATTATATTTGTTTTCTCATAGCTTATCTGCAGTCAAACTTTTGATGCTATAGATGACAAGTTGTCTGTTTTTTTTGCATATCTTGATTGTTTCATGACTTAACAAGGCAATATCATCTGCAAAATCCAAATCTTCTAGTTGACTATTTTCTCCATCGATGCCAGTTTGCCTGCAACATTTTATCACCCAGTCAATATGCCACTCCAAACAATAGCGGAGATAGAATCAGCCTTGCTTTACTCCGGTTTAAACCATAAACCAGTCAGCTTTGTCCACCATCAGTGCGAAATGCACACTGTTTACTGAGCTTACTCTGAAAATAAAACAGGAATATGGAGATAATGCTGAGCTTACTCTGAAAAAATGATCAAGAATCACAAAGCATGCATTAAAGTTGGAGACATGATGAGTACGAGAAAGAATGGACATGCTAGAGAAACTTGTAAACTAACTTTACTGAGAGAGCGAGAGAGAACTTGACAATGTAGGTCAGTCATGTAGCTACCTGCAAAGTATAGCCACATGCCGAACACGGTGGAGAAATGTTTGGTTGATCTACAAGAAGCCAGATGACAAGATCAGAAATAAAGAGCAGAATAGGGCAGGCGAAAATATCGCTCCAGAAAATGAGAAGGATTATATGCAAGAAGTCATTGTCAATTGATTTCAGAATGAGAGTTATACAGTGCTACATAGAACCAATACTGACATACAGGTACGAGTCATGGACAATGAACACACAGATCGAAAAATCTATGAGGGCCACAGAGATGTGGTTTTACAGAAGAATGATGAGAATCCTGTGCACTGTTAAAATGACTAATGTAGAGGTGTTGAATGGGGTCAAGATACAGAGAAAGCTTATTATCAATATAAGAAAGAGGCAGTCATCATTTTCGGACATGTGATGAGGAAGGGAGGTTTAGAACACATTGGAATAAGTCAAACAGCTCTCTGCCAGTGTCAGCAGGCGGAACAGACATCAGAGCATATCCTGCAAGACTGTCCTCTCCTGGGTGAGCTGAGAAGCAACATCTGTCCACACCCAGTCGACCTGAAAACTAAGCTTTGGGCAAACCTGAAGCTGACTGCCCAGTTTGTGATCCACAGTAAATTAAGCGCATGATCAGAGATCGCTGAAGAAGAACACATTGTAACAACCGGTAACATCGAGGTCGGCAGACAGAGGAAGACACAGAGAAAACTGTGATATCCGACTTCATGGCACAAAGAGCGTCACATCTGAGTTTTTAGCAAACACCATAGATTTGCGGAGATCCATGATCACCTACGCCAGCAGGCACCTGAAGATAATGACAAGAAGCCATAATGCATGTCGACAACTGACTGCTCTATCCAGGGAAAATAAGAAGTAGGTGAACAGTAGACATTGGGAACATTTATAAACATCTTAAATAATATGAATCATCATCATCAGTTGCTGTCTCCACATCGAAGGTTAGCTGCAATGAATCTTCAGCATCCTCTGTCTTTCGCCTTGGTGTTGCACACTGCCAGACTGTAACCTGTCCATTTCTTAAAGTTTCCCTCCCACTTATCTCTCGGTCTTCCTCTTGCTCTTCCCCCTCAACTTTCCCTCTAGTAAATGTTTTATCATGGTGTCATGTCTTTTATGTGCCCAAAATACTTTACTTGTCTGAATTTTATTTCTCTTAATAATTGTTTCTTCATGCCTAGTTTTCCTAAAACTTGTTTATTTGTCTGTTTTTCTGTCCATGAAACTCTGCCTATTCTTCTATATATCCACATCTCAAATGCATCAATTCTGTCTTCTAACTGCTTGTTCATTGTCCATGTTTCAGAGCCATACATTCATATAGGATATATATAGCATTTGATCATTCTCATGAATAATATGAATACTTATCTCCAATAGAAGATCTATAATCTGTAGATTATAAGGAGATTAATCGAATGGTAGTCTGGACTCATCCTGTTTGTTAAGTCAAGCATGACCAACTGTTCAATCAGCCAAGAAAGTTGTTCAATAGAAGATATATAATGTGTAGATTATAAGGAGATTAATCTAATGGTAGTCTAGACTCATCCTGTTTGTTCAGTCGAGCATGACCAACTGTTCAATCAGCCAAGAAAGTTGTTGTTCAATAGAAGATCTATAATGTGTAGATTATAAGGAGATTAATCTAATGGTAGTCTAGACTAATCCTGTTTGTTAACTCTTAGTGAACCAAGCGCCACGCTATGGTGTTGAAGTGGACGCATTTTACATTCCGCCACGCTAAGTGGCATTTGGTTATCAAAATGTGAAAGCGCTTGTAAAAACGTGACTTTGCCCTGGTCCACTAAGAGTTAAGTCAGCATGACTAACTGTTCAATCAGCCAAGAAAGTTGCTGATTAATCGAATGGTAGTCTGGACTCATCCTGTTTGTTAAGTCGAGCATGACCAACTGTTCAATAAGCCAAGAAAGTTGCTGTCCAATAGAAGATATATAATGTGTAGATTATAAGGAGATTAATCTGATGGTAAGTCGGAGTCATCAAGTTTGTTCAGTCGAGCATGACCAACTATTCAATCAGCCCAGAAAATTGTTGTTCAATAGAAGATCTATAATGTGTAGATTATAAGGAGATTCATCTGATGGTCGTCTGGACTCATCCTGTTTGTTAAGTCGAGTATGACCAACTGTTCAATCAGCCCAGAAAGTTGCTGTCTAGATCTTGGTAAACAATAGAACATCTGAAATTTATAAAAGAAATGGAAGATTTTATTTGTGACTTTCAATAGCGAAACATATAGAAATAAAGTACTGTAGTTTGACAACAACAATATACAGCAATGTTTCTACCAAAAGGACTTTATCAAGTAAAGGATACAACAGAAGTGAAGACATTCACTTCTTACATGGCACACTACATATATATAATAATAATTTCTCTCATCGTATATGTTACATAGGGCCTGCAAGTAATTTCTCCATTCCGCTCTATCCTGACAACTCATTCAATCTTCTCCATGGAACTGAGACCGATATTTCTTGCCTCTCAGCAAAGTTCGTTAAGGGTCTCCTTAGGTCATCCTCTTTCTTGAATCTTTTGCATCCCACTTCAATGCCTGCTTTGATAGTCGTTGATCATTTCTTCTCAAGGTGTGTCCAACATATCTCCATCTTCTCCTTCGTATAACAGTTGTTACTAGTGGTTGACCAGACATGTCTCTGATTTCATCACTTCTCCTGAATTCGTTCCATTTCCGCTCAAGTGGTTACCGGCCCAAATTTGGGGTGTAAAGAATAGAACCACTGTTACCTGCCACGCATGTTGTAAGATGCGACTAAGGTGGTTTTGCTGAAATCGGATGCATGTGTCCTAAATGTGTAGATGTCTATGCGTTTAGGGCCTACCAAACCAATGTGCAACGTATACACGTTCTTGGCAAAGATCAAACATATCACAAAGTGATTTAAATTGGTCGTAAAGAACGAACGCAAAGAAGAAGGAGAGGAGGAGTTCCATTTTATGTTCGTTATTTTGCGCAGCCATCTATTGACATCTATTCACTGACACTCTATCGAAAATCGCAAACTAAATCAAGTAAAAGACTTCAAATACCTGAGGAGCATTTTTTCAGCAAACGGAAAAATAACTAATGAAATTCAACACAGATGCAACAAAGCAAATCAAATGATAGGACAAATGGCGCCAATTTTAAGATGCAAACACGTCACCATGAACACAAAAGAGCAATGTTCAACACAATCTTTCTCCTCACATTATGTTACCATACCATTGCCAAACTTGGACGCTGACAACAAACGATAGAAGAAAACTAGTCACGACAGAGACGAAGTGTCTACGCAGAATGCTGGGTGTAACAAGAAGAGACCGGTTGAGAAATGAAAACATCAGGAAAAAGGTAGGTACAACATCAGTACTAGACTTCATCAAGAAACAACAAATTAAATGGTTCGCCACGTAAGCAGATTACCATCAGACAGTGCACCTCAAAGAGCAATGCTGCTCCAATACAATGGTTACAAAGCAAAAGACCAGCCACGCAAAGATGGACCTCAGAAATAACAAGCGACGAAAAGACTATTTACAAAGCGCATACAAGGGCCGTTTCAGAAATCTCTTCTTGACCTGACGCTGTGAGGCAAACAGGATTCGAGAAAGAAAGTAAAATCTGTGACACACAAGTACAGCTATTATTATATTTTAAAAAAGTATTAATGGGAAATATAAATACACAACAAATATAACAACTAAATCTAACCTAACAACGTCACTTACTCACGTCACACACTAACATACATCATCAGGTGCCGTGCCGGCGTAGGCGATCATGGATCTCCAACAAATCTCTGTCTCTGGTGTTTACTATCATCTCAGATGTTGACACTCTTCCATGTCATGGAGTCAGGCTATCCAAAATTTTCTCTCTGTCTTTCTCTGTCTAGTCTCCCTCGATGTTGCCGGTTGTCACAATGTGTTCTAAAGTCTCCCTTCCTCATCACATACCCGAAAAATGATGACTGCCTCGTTCTTATATTGATAATCAGCTTTCTCTTGATCTCATTCAACATTAGTCCTTTTAGCAGTCCATGGATTCTCATCCCACACCTCCCAAAAACAGCTTTTTTGACCGAATTTTGAGGGAATTTTAACCCAAAAATTTATAAAAAAATTAAATATTTAATATATCCTAAAAATCATGTGTAATATTTTAGATATTAGAATTCTGCCTTAGAGTGAAAACAGAATTCATTTACATTCATTAGATTCAGAGCCTTAGCGATTTGAAATTTTGTTTTTGGTCGCCATTTTGTATTGTTTCCATGGCAACGCTTTGACATTTTACATTTTTACTAATTTTTCTACTATTCTAAGTTATAATCTTTCAAAATGGTTATACAAATTTTACATTAATGTGAAAACAACGAAAATAGCTTCATGATCCCCATACCACCGAATCCCCCTTAACGGCAAGTGTGAACAACCAATTCCATCATCCACCTGAGGAGAGACAATAGACAAAAACAGGTAGTATAATGATCTAACCTTTCCTCTGGCAGATTGAGTTCATCTTTTAACATTGTCTTTAAGGCAGGTGTGTATGTTGGATTCCTGTCAGCATCAAACACAGCAATGGAATGAATGTTGAGTATACACGCAGGTTCTGTGGTGCCAAACCGCAGCAAACGCACGCCTGGAACAATGATTATGTTCATTTTCTGGAGAAAAAAATAACAACCTCTGAGAAATTCATTTTTTATGTGGTAACATACGGATGGGAATCATGGACCATCTTCTTTTCTCTGATCCTGTTTTACCTTACATCGTCAGGATAAGAAGAGATTTATAGAACGGGCTTTTGTGTGCGCTTCTCTAATCATGTTTTACCTGACATCATCATGATAAGAGATTTCTAGAACGGGCTTTTGTGTGCGCTTCTCTAATCATGCTTTACCTTACATCGTCAGGATAAGAAGAGATTTCTAGAACGGGCTTTTGTGTGCGCTTCTCTAATCATGTTTTACCTTACATCGTCATGATAAGAAGAGATTTCTAGAACGGGCTTTTGTGTGCGCTTCTCTAATCATGTTTTACCTTACATCGTCATGATAAGAAGATATTTCTAGAATGGGCTTCTGTGTGCGCTTTATAAACAGTGATTTTTGCTGTCTCTGTTATCTCTGAGGTCCACTTTTTGCGTAGACAGCCTTTTGCTTTGAATCTACTGTATCGGAATAGTATTGCTCTTTCAGACACACTGTTTGTTGGTAATCTTCTTCTTCTTTACGTTCGTTCTTTAGGACCAATTTTAATCACTCTTTATGATATGTTTGATTTTTGCCAAGAACGTGTATACATTGCACATTGGTTTGGTAGGCCCCTAAACGCATAGACTTCTACATGTTTAGGACATGTGCATCCGATTTCAGCCAAACCTCCTTAGTCGCCTCTTACGACATGCGTGGCAGGTAACAGTGGTTCTATTCTTTACACCCCAAATTTGGGTCCCGGTAACCACTCGGGCGTGTTGGTAATCTGTTTATGTGGCCGAACTATATAATTTGCTGTTTCTTGATGTTCATTACAGATGCTGTACCCACTTTTTTTTTCCTGATGTCTTTATATCTAAACTGGTCTCTTCTTGTTACTCCCAGCATTCTGCATAGACACTTCATCTCTGTTGTGACTAGTTTTCTTCTATCGTTTGATGTCAGTGTCCAAATTTGGCACCCATAGCATAAAGTCAAAAGAAAGATTGTGTTGAACAATGCTCTATTAGTGTTCATGGTGTCATGTTTAAATCCTATCATCATCATCATCAAGGTGCGTATCCTTTATAGGACGTTGCTCTCTTTGCAACACATCCGAAATTCACTCTGTCTCTAGCCAGTTCACCCACTTTGTCGATGGTTTCTTTAATATCTTGTAGCCATCTTTTTCTTGGTCTGCCTCTGCGTCCTGGGACCCTGCCCTCTAGTATTGTTCTTTCCAGGCCATCATGACGCTTGATGTGACCAAAATATGTAATTTTTCTGTATAGTATGTTGTTTATCAGCCAATTCTCTTTAATATTTAGTTCTTTCAGGACATCAGTAAGGTGTCATATAAGACCTGAAAATTGAGAAACATTGGCTCATAAACTAAATCAAGTCTAGGAAAATGAAATATTTTGGTCATATTCAGCTTCCCAGTGTTTTAGAGAGAGAGAGAGAGAGAGCAGTAATGAAAGGCATAGTTCTTGGAAGATGATGCAGGTGATGATGGCGGTAACAGTACATTTTTTTTTAAGATCCAGAAGCACTTGAGCTTTCAGCTCTTCGGCTAGGTGCCATGGACATCGTGACCCTTCGGTTTGGTGCCCTGAACACCGTGAATCTGGGGCTTTTCTGCCAGCCAGCGAACTGAACCTGTACTCACAGGAGCTTGTCACCCGTAGTCCAACGCGCTACGAACATGCTGGGCAGGCGGCAACATTAAGGAACCTTGAACATGACGATGGAGTAGGTCTGAAGAACTGGCTAGAGATTAAGTCTTTCATGTTAACTGTGATGAAAGCAACGTTCTACAAAGGACATGCTACATGAAGAGAGAGAGAGAGAGAGAGAGAGAGAGAGAGAGAAGAGGGATAAGAATCGAACATGATATCAATATAAAGGGTAAAGGAACCCTTTTTCATACCTTGAGGTATATTGGGTAATACTTTGTTAGGCTCTCATTTTTTATTGACCTTTGGCACACGATGGACGATGTGGTCTTCTTCTTCTTCGAACGCTCCATGTTGACCACCAGTCAACCACGCTGTGTGATTTGTATGTGATCCGAGCCTAAGAGCGATTGTACGTTGTGCCAGTTATGTGTCTACAAGTAGGCCAGCACATCCGATTTCTGCGCTGCTTTTATTTACTAGGGTAGCATCCCTAGGGTCTACATTAGTCACCTCTTACGACATGCATTGTAGGTCACAGTGGTACTATTCTTTGCTTCCCTTCTGGGCCCGGCACCACACGGGTGAATATGATGATCTGGTCAACATTTTGTCAGCTGTCTTTACTTCCCAGTGCATTTTCTGATACCCAACTGAAACTGGGTCTACCTAAGAGCCGTTACGGTCAGAAAAAAAATTTCACACCGCTGTGGAATTGAACCCGAACCACTAGGGGAAGAAGCAAGTTCACTAATAACTATGCTACTTCGACTCATGATACAAATATAGCTGGGACAATTGAGCACAATGCATCGTTTGCTTGATAAAGGCCTTTTGGTCAAAACGTTGCTGTGTATTGTCATTGTTTTTGTATTTTGTAAAACTACAGTACTTTGTTTACGTGCTTCGCCATAGATGGCATAGCAGAATCCTGTCAAAGAGCAAAATAACAATCACTCAAGCCACCAGAACAGCGCAAGACAAAAACAGAAAAACTACGACATTGGACAACAACCCGGGAGAAGTGTGAAGATAAAAGAAAAAGAAGACTCCATTCTATGCTTTCATAGTTATTTATTGATGAAGAATTATAATAATATTGATATTCCTTAGCTTTAAACTGAACTTGTAATATAATATAACCTTGATTTAGCATGATGTGTTGTTTTTCAAATGAATTAGTCTATATACAACAATACTGGGATGCCAGGATCATGAGACAGTTGTGGTCTTATTTACTAGAATTTTTACCTGAGCCCGCTGGCCGTATGAGAGCCGCTGTAGCGTAGTTGGTAGTGAACTCGCTTCGCAAGGCTGGTGGTCTGGGTTCAGCTCCGCAATGCGCGTGGAATTTTTCCCGACCGCGACGGCTCTCAGGTTGACCCAGCCTCAACTGGGTACCAGACATGCTCTGGGAAAGTAAAGCGGCTGGCGTGATGCTGACCACATCACCCATCGTGTGCCGACGGTCAATGAAAATACAGGCCTAACACTGTATTGACCTATATACCACGAGGTATGAAAGGGTTCCTTTACTTTTTACCGCTGGCAGTATGTTATCGGAGGCCACGGTTCTTACCTCCCAAGGTTTTCCAAGAGTCTCACCATAATGACAATACAGTCTCTTACCTCTAAAGGTTTACCAAGAGTCTCACCATAATGACAATACAGTCTCTTACCTCTAAAGGTTTACCAAGAGTCTCACCATAATGACAATACAGTCTCTTACCTCTAAAGGTTTACCAAGAGTCTCACCATAATGACAATATAGTCTCTTACCTCTAAAGGTTTACCAAGAATCTCACCATAATGACAATACAGTCTCTTACCTCTAAAGGTTTACCAAGAATCTGACCAATAGTTCTGGCAATCCTAAGTTCAATTCCATCTTCTAGAGCAGACTCCTTCAAATTTGTATGTAAAAAACACAATGGCATTTTTGTGTTGTCACTCTTTCACAAACCTCAACAACTGTAAAAATGTCAATATGTACAGAATAAATTATTATACCTTAGTTAATATCTTTTACCATTTCTGACAAAACTCAATAATTAAAGTTATAAGACTCAATAATTAAAGTTATAAAACTCAATAATTAAAGTTATAAAACTCAATAACTAAAGTTATAAAACTCAATAATTAAAGTTATAAAACTCAATAATTAAAGTTATAAAACTCAATAATTAAAGTTATAAAACTCAATAACTAAAGTTATAAAACTCAATTTATAAAACTCAATAACTAAAGTTATAAAACTCAATTATTCTTTCTTTCTTTCTCAAATCCTGTTTGCCTCACATCGTCAGGTCAAGAAGAGATTTCTAAAACGGGTCCTAGTATGCACTTTGTAAATAGTCTCTTTCGTTGCCTCTGTTATTTCTGAGGTCCATCTTTTGCATGGCCGGCCTTTTGCTTTGTTCCCATTGTGAAATAATTAACAAAAAAACATTTTATTTAACTTGTGCTGCTCTAATCATGTCTAATGACAATTCATATTCATTTTATTCATTTAACTTAAACTTAGTTGGCGAAACACGTAAACTTAGTCTTAGTCTTAGCCTAGGTCTTGACTTAATGACTTAATAAACTTAGTTGAAAGTTAGAGTTGATTAGTTATGTGTTTACAAAATAATCAGCTAAAGTTAAAGGTCAGCTAAGCTGTTTACATTAGGATTCGTTATTGGTTACTAAACTGACGTCATTGCACTCCGGGCAGACCCATAGGTGCTCAGTCTCCCCAACAGATATCGAAGAGTATGCATACCGATGGTTTCTGTGGCTCGCTGATCAAACACACCTCTCACTCTGTCTCTCAGGCATCCAGTTCGAGTTGTATAACGGGTAACTCCAAACTGCCTAAATCGCTTGGTCGATTCAACATCGATTTTAGTGTCCTCATCCAACAGACAGTCGCGAAGAGACCGAAGAATACCCCCCTTATCCATCTTCAACTTACATTAGGATATAATTATCATCATTATGATCGTCGTTGAAGTTTGACCAACTCTAAAACAAAAGTTTCGACTTTCACTTACCTCTTCGTTAAATTAAATATCTCTTATGTTGGTAAATTCACTGAAACTTGTTTAGTCACTTTAGTAACTTAGTAAGTGGCTCAATCATATGTAATTAACAAAATTTGAAAATATACGTATATTATTATGATCATTCATTGACCATGTACAGATAGCGTGTGTTCAGTGACCAGTGTTCAGTGTTACGTGTGTCGTCAAGTGTCGTGTAGACGTGAGTCGAAAAAAACAACTGAGTGTGTCACCTCGTCCTCAGATGACGTCTGCGGTCGTGGACTGAAGTCTGAGGTAGTCATCAGTGGTTTTCTGCATAATTAATCCCTCCTCAACTCAGTAATCACTATCATCTGTATTAACTTACATGAATAGCTATAGATTCCATGTGTTACTGTTATTGAATGGGCATTTTTATATTGAGAATTTTAAAAACAATTTCTAATCGTGGATGTTAAAATAATATAATTATATTTGCTGCTGTGCACAAAATATGTCTCCCAAGTGGTCTAGTGGTTAGGATTTCGCGCTCTCACCGCGACGGCCGGGGTTCGATTCCCCGCTTGGGAAAAACTTTTAAAGTTAAATTTTCACATATTTTATATGTTAAATCGCCTCATAATCCCCAGATCTCATAAATTCAGCAGTTTGGAATATCTTCATTGCACTCAGCGTCCAGCGACTGACCGTTCCAGTTCGATTTTGATTGATCACGCACTCACGTACCTGTTATGCTGTTCTTTTCTACCTACTCCAATCTTCAAACCCAGCCCATCTACTGTTGTTGGAGCTGCGTCCCATTTAATTCGATATTTTCCGACCAGGTTTCGTTTCTCTGGCCTGCTAACAGTGGACAGTCTTGAAGTAGGTGATCTGCCGTCATGTCCGCCTGCTCGCAGTGGCACAGACTACACATGATAGTTGTGTCAATTTAAAATGTGTTGTAAATGTGGTACCGGAGTCTGCAGTACCGGAGTACGGAGACGGAAAACGAGATGGACCATAGTACCCATCTCTGTTTGACAATGGAGGTTCGGGCGGTTACGGAGGCGGTGAAATAGTTGGCATCTCACAACTACTCTCGTGTTTTCATAGTGACTCCATGAGCAGGATTCATAAAGTCGATTCAGAAATGGTGAGACGCAACTGGGTGGAGGTACTGGTACAGACAATGATCAGAGAAATCAACTTTTTTTTGTCCCTGGACATGCAGGAGTTAGGGGTAATGAACGAGCTGATAGATTGGCTGGCTTGGCTACAATATCAGAGGAGCTGCCATGGAACGAAGTGACATTCTTCACGCATTGAGTCTTTCCGAACAGAGGAATTTCAGGGCTGTGAATCCCACTCGCTGACCAGATTGAGAGAAATGGGTGTCAATATTGGTGCAGTCCGAAAAGAACGACATGCTAAATATGCAAAGAGATTGATTAATCAACATCGAACTGGCGTGTTGGGTCGCTGGAAGCTGCTGGATTTGCTGAGGCGGAGATCGGAGTACCTATGGACATGTCCGGAGTTCTATGATGATAGTCCTCATATAACTGATAACCCATCTCTGACGCTGTGTTGAGGGTGGTCTTTCGATCACTTATCTCTATATCTCTATATGAGAATGATCACATGCTATATATATCCTATATGTATATCCTATGTATGGCTCGGAAACATGGACAATGAACAAGCAGTTAGAAGACAGAATTGATGCATTTGAGATGTGGATATATAGAAGAATAGGCAGAGTTTCATGGACAGAAAAACAGACAAATAAACAAGTTTTAGGAAAACTAGGCATGAAGAAACAATTATTAAGAGAAATAAAATTCAGACAAGTAAAGTATTTTGGGCACATAAAAAGACATGACACCATGATAAAACATTTACTAGAGGAAAGTTGAGAGAGGAAGAGCAAGAGGAAGACCGAGAGATAAGTGGGAGGAAACTTTAAGAAATGGACAGGTTACAGTCTGGCAGTGTGCAACGTCAAGGCGAAAGACAGAGGATGCTGTAGATTCATTGCAGCCAACCTTCGATGTGGAGACGGCACCTGATGATGATCTCTATATCGCGATCAGATGGTTGTTTTAGCTTCCTCGTAGCTGATTTCGTAATCAGTCTGCGGCAGTCACCCACCTGCCTTTGCTATCCTGTCTGCCTCTTCGTTTCTGCTTATTTTGCAGTGTGATGGGATCCACTGTATGACGGTGCGTTTGAGTGAGTTTGGTAATACTCCGAGGATCGTTTTTAGCTCATTTAGTTAAGTGCCGTCTATACATATGGGTGAATATTCTTACTTTACTATTCAAAAACTTTGTTCTCACGACTACGATTTCCCACATCTGTTACTCTCTTGGAAAAGACTAATTTTACTTCGACTAACGACACTCTTCTGTCATTGTCTAAAAATGTATATCCCAACCACGCCTTTTCAGTCTGTCGCCAAACATGGAAAACAAGATCTCATGACATTCTACTGTAATCCATATATAAATGCTCCTTCGTTAACTATACAACTACAAAATGGTACTCTAAGGACACCTGTATAATACAGCTGCACAGTGAGTATCCAGTACTCTGATAGTCAAACTAATGGCCCATAACTTTTTTAAAATTCAACCCCCTTTGTATTTCTTGGTGGTTTGTCAACAGACATCCAAAAGCCGATATATCGGTTTTGCAACATCATGAACATTAGTTAAACTCTGAATGAGTCCATTGCACACCTTAACGATGAAAATGCCCTCACGTGGGCCTACGTTGGGAAACAGGGGTCTAGAGTGACTCCTAGAAATGTTGGGTTTTTTAGATTTTCATTTTATTATCGTTGGAATATCTCTGTCGTAGTCTATATGTATTGTGCTGTAAAATTCGTCAGTCTTGTTGTATTGTTTGCCTGATAAAGGCCTTTTGGTCGAAACGTTGCTGTGTATTGTCATTGTTTTGTATAAGCTACAGTACTTTGTTATTACGCGTTTCCAAATTTAAATTTGAAACTGGTCGTTAAAAACAACGCTGATTCACTATTTGACTATTGTCTATTCCCAGGTGGAAGGTGGAGTTGGTTGTCCACTCTTGCCGTTAAGCGTAGGGATGTGAGCTTTAATTTGCATTCTAGGGCCAGATGAGTCGCCCTGTTGATCTTCGCCTCAAATCTCGTCTCCATGTTTTCTCGGCTCCCTTCTTTCGCTGTCCCTGCGGGTTCAGGCAAGGACCCTTCTTGTTATATTTCCCTCCGGTTTTCGCAGTGTCCTATCCAGCGCCAGCTTTTTTTTAACCTGTTCGTTCACTGGAATCTGTCTTGTTCTCTCCATAAGTTCCTCATTTATGACCCTATCATACCATCTTATTCCTCTATTCTGCCATACACCATCATCATGTGTACTGTTACAATAAAATTAGGTTCACGGTTATACAGATTCTGATCACTCAATGAGTATGCTCAGGGAGTTTCAGATTGATATCCGCCCGAGCGGTTACCGGGGTCCAAATTGGGGTGTAAAGAATAGAACCACTGTTACCTACACGCATGTCGTAACTTAGGAGGTTTGGCTGAAATCGGATGCACGCGTCCGCTAGGGAATGCTAACCCAAAACAAATGCTTGCAGAAAACGGATGCACCAGGCCGTAAGGCGCATAACATGGTGCAACGACCCTCACAATGAGAAATGGGATAACGGATTCTACGGTCACCAATTTGCCTCGGAGATTTAGCAACGCAGTAATAATGTCAGGATAAATTGGTTATCCACTCTTGCTGTTAAGCGTAGGGGTGGGAGCTTTAATTTGCGTTCCAGGGCCGGTTGAGTCATCCTTGTTGTATTATATCCGTGTTTATGGTAGTGGTCTTGATATTGTCTATCAATCTTTTTCTTGGTCTTCCATTAGCTCTAGTACCCGATCTCTTTTTATTGTATGCTGTTATTAGTGGTTGGTTGTATTTCATTCTCATTAAATGTCAAAACCACTACATTTGTTGTCTTTCGATGTATTCAGTGCATGAAGTTATGCCCACTCTGCTTCTGATGTCCTCATTTCTAGTAATAAATATTTCCTGGTGAGTTCCACTGCCTTCCTCAAGCATTTCATTTCACACGTGGTGAGCTTTCTGTGATATGTTGCTGTCAGAGAACAAGTATGGCACTGGTAACAAAGTATTGGTAGGAAAATACTTTTTATCATCTGTCTTTTCACTTCCATCTTGATCTTTGAGTGTTGTAGTACCTGTTTTCGTAGCAGGTTGATTATATAAATCGTGTCCTTCTTTTAACGCGCCATATTGATTTTACTCTTTGTAATCCGAGCCTAAGAGCGATAGTACAATGTGCCAGTTATGCGCCTACAAGTAAGCCAGCACATCTGATTTCTGCGACGCTTTTTAATTACTAGGTTAGCTTTCCTAGATCCCTACTTCAGTCGCCTCTTACAACTTGTAGGTTGCAGAGGTACTATCCTTTGCTTCTTTGAGAGACCAGACAGAACACAGGCGGAATATATAAATGATTGTGTCAGGGAGCAATGGCAAAACAAGTAAAAACAAAGTACTGTAGTTTTACAAAATACAAAAACAATAATGATACACAGCAACGTTTCGACCAAAAGGTCTTTGTCAAGCAAAGGTCTTTATTCAAATTTAAGAATAAAACTGAAGGACAAGAGTTAAAATTAGTACAACCAATAGGTTTAGATTTAAGAACTATATCACTTGAATATAACTTGGAAGTACAGAACTAATATATACAGATATGGTGTACATAATATTAGTAACAAAACTATATTGTGATGTGTACATGTTGTACAAATATTAGTTATCAAAAACTATATGTGATGTGTACATGTACAAATATTAGTTATAAAACTATATTGTGATGTGTACAAATATTAGTTATAAAACTATATTGTGATGTGTACATGTTGTACAAATATTAGTTATAAAACTATATTGTGGCGTGTACATGTTGTACAAATATTAGTTATAAAACTATATTGTGATGTGTAATATTGTACAAATATTAGTTATAAAACTATATTGTGATGTGTACATGTACAAATATTAGTTATAAAACTATATTGTGATGTGTACATGTTGTACAAATATTAGTTATAAAACTTATATTGTGAGTGTACATGTTGTACAAATATTAGTTATAAAACTATATTGTGATGTGTACATGTACAAATATTAGTTATAAAATTAGGAGTGTACATGGTGTACAAATATTAGTTATAAACTATATTGTATGACTTGTCAATATAGTATAAATGTGGTGACATATGACAAATATTAGTTATAAAATATATTGTGTTCGCAGCAATTGGATGTGTACATGTTGTACAAATATTAGTTATAAAACTATAGTATGTTACATGTTGTTTTAGTTTCTATATCGTACATGTACAAATATTAGTTATAAACTATATTGTGAGTGTACATGTACAAATATTAGTTATAAAACTATATTGTGATGTGTACATGTTGTACAAATATTAGTTATAAAATATATTGTGCGATTACATTTGTACAAATATTAGTTATAAAATATATTGTGGTTACATGTACAATATAGTTATAAATGACTAATATGGAGAGATATTTTAACATGAGAAGTACAAGACTTATGTATGGACAATGTACTAGAACTATATAGTAAAAAATGATTGGATGGCGGGTACTTGTACATGATAAGAAGCAAATTGTTAGCAGATCATGTACAAACATAGAGGTTAACATAGTGATCGATGTGGACATGTTGAAGAAGGAGAAATATGATGAGATCATAGTCTAGACATGAGAAGAAGAAATATGATAAGATCATGTCTAGACATGAGAAGAAGAAATATGATGAGATCATGTCTAGACATGAGAAGAAGAAATATGATGAGATCAAGTCTAGACATGAGAAGAAGAAATATGATAAGATCAAGTCTAGACATGAGAAAAAGAAATATGATGAGATCAAGTCTAGACATGAGAAGAAGAAATATGATGAGATCAAGTCTAGACATGAGAAGAAGAAATATGATGAGATCAAGTCTAGACATGAGAAGAAGAAATATGATAAGATCAAGTCTAGACATGAGAAGAAATATGATGAGATCAAGTCTAGACATGAGAAGAAGAAATATGATGAGATCAAGTCTAGACATGAGAAGAAGAAATATGAGATCAGTCTAGACATGAGAAGAAGAAATATGATGAGATCAAGTCTAGACATGAGAAGAAATATGATAGATCACGTAGACATGACAAAGAAATATGCGTGAGATCATTCTAGACATGAGAGAAAAGAATTGATAAGATCAAGTCTAGACATGAGAAGAAGAAATATGATAAGATCAAGTCTAGACATGAGAAGAAGAAATATGATGAGATCATGTCTAGACATGAGAAGAAGAAATATGATGAGATCAAGTCTAGACATGAGAAGAAGAAATATGATGAGATCACGTCTAGACATGAGAAGAAGAAATATGATGAGATCACGTCTAGACATGAGAAGAAGAAATATGATGAGATCAAGTCTAGACATGAGAAGAAATATGATGAGATCAAGTCTAGACATGAGAAGAAGAAATATGATGAGATCACGCCTAGATATGGAAGAAGAAATTGATGTTGCTATGGTTTATCTAGTCAGTAAGTTTCCTTCCTCAAAGCTCCACAACTATTCCCTGTTAACCACTCTGTGTAATTTGAATGTGATCTGAGCCTGAGAAAGTGTACGTTCTACCAGATATACACCTACAAGTAGGCCAGCACACTGCCTCTTTCTTATATTGATGATACGCTTACTCTGTGTCTTGACCTCATTCAACATGTCCACATTAGTCATTTTAACAGTGCACGGGATTCTCATCATTCTTCTGTAAAACCACATCTCTGTGGCCCTCAGAGATTTTCGATCTGTGTGTTTATTGTCCATGACTCGCATCCGTATGTCAGTATTGGTTCTATGTAGCACTGTATAACTCTCATTGTGATTTCAATTGACAATGACTTGTTGCATATAATCCTCATTTTCTGCAGCGATATTTTGGCCTGTCCTATTCTGCTCTTTATTTCTGATCTACCATCTGGTTTCTTGTAGATCAATCAAACATTTCTCCACTGTGTTCGGCATGTGGCATCCTTTGCAGGAGCTACATGACTGACCTACATTGTCAAGTTCTCTCTCTCTCTCAGTAAAATTTGTTTCAAAGTTTCCCTAGCGTGTCCATTCTTTCTCGTACCATATGGCTCCAACTTTAATGCATGCTTTGTGATTCTTTGATCATTTTTTCTCAGAGTAAGCTCAGCATTATCTCCATATTCTCTGTTTTATTTTCTCAGCATTATCTCCATATTCTTGGTTTTATTTTCTCAGAGTAAGCTCAGCATTATCTCCATATTCTCTGTTTTAATTAAGTTTTATAAACTGTCTTTACTGCCTGTTTTACCACTTTTAGAGCAGTGTTGGACGGGGATGGGGGCATAGGCCTGAGAAATTTAACTCTTAGTGGACCAGGGCAAAAGTCATGTTTTTATAAGCCATTTATTTTTAGAATTAATAACACCTTTTAGTGTGGCTCCTGGTAAAAAGCATCAACCCAAAGCCACGTAATTTGGCGTTTGGTCCACAAGGAGCAATGGCTAGTGCAGTCTCCCCAAATCTGTTCAGGTTATAGATTTTTTGGAGGCCAGCGCTCTAATCCATTTGATCAGACCCTTCACTTTTTCATTACCATCAAAATGGTACTGGTACATGTATGTTACTTTCAGATGTCGTCATGCGATGTTTATGCTATACATTTGTTATTACCAGTTTCTGATATTAATGTACACGATTATATTTTTTACTGCTAATGCTTACAATACATTGTCAAGTTGAAATGCACTCATATAAAATGGCTGATGTTCTGTTCTTTCGTGTTTGTGAAAGAAGCAATATAGTCCATCTTCTTCTTGAACTATTAGTATGCACATACTAAGTAGGCATCTGTAGCTTAAGCAGTAGTGAGCTCCCCACAGCTCAAGTGTAACTGGTTCAAACTCTGCTGTCTGCAGTTTGGAAGTAAATTTATTGGTGTGGATTTTAATGAACGGTAAAAATAGACATCACCGCACTTTTTACACACTGATTTTTAGAACACAAATTTTAATGGACAATGATCTTGGAAAAGTTACCAACATCAGTATAAAAAAGAAAGTTGGCACAGTACCTTGTTTGAATTACATTGAGAAACAAAGAATAAAGTGGTTTGGCCACTTAATAAGAATGCATCCAAACTCCACAGTATACAGAGTCTTCAACAACAGAACATCGGGAAAGGAGGAGAAAGGAAAACCATGGAAAAGATGGTTAGATGGCATAGCAGAATCTTGTCAAAGAGCAAAAATAACAATCACCCAAGCCACCAGAACAGTGCAAGACAAAACAGAAAAACATGACACTGGGCAACAACCCAGTAGCAGTGTGATGACAAAGAAGAAGAATGATATAATAGAATATATGCAACACTTTTTGTATGAAACGTCAGAGATTTATATGTACATGTTTTATTTATCAACAAATCAACAAAGAAATGGGACATTACTCCATGTTTGGTCTCATCTCAAAGCATTAACACAATGAATACAAATTTATATTTCAAACAGTTATGCACAATTAAGAACAGCAAGTCTCCCTAGTGGCTATCGGGGGCCCAAATTAGGTGTGTAAAGAATAGAACCACTGTTACCTATCATGCATGTCGCAAGAGGCGACTAAGGAGGGTGAGCATGCGGCTAGGTACTAGATTGATACAGAAACTACAACCAATGAAGTTCATAGCTTGCCACCCGAAGAGCAAGGCAGGATTCATGAAGCAACCCGATGACATCAGGCTGCTGACTCACTTTCTCTCACCAACCCAGAAGGTTGTTAAAGGGTTTTAAAGCCGAAGGATTGACTTCATTGCACCGGTTTTAACACCATATGGCTCGGTCCTCTCCGTGAAATGGCACGCCACCTGCCGAGAGTATTGCACAAAGCACGAACTCCGTAGCTCCTGCAACAATCCTAGGGTCTCTGGAAAAAACTGCACTCGTTAACAGAAGGCTGTGGTCCGGAATTGAACCCATGACCTTCGACTCACAAGGCAAAGGGCTTAACCACTCAGCCACAGAGACCCTACACAGAAGGTAATAGAGGTAAGGGAAGAAAACCAAGGAATACCTGAAGGCTGAAGTTAGAGATGTTATGCGAGAGAGTGAAGAGATCTCGAAAAATGGCCTTGGTTGCGGACCTAAGCCTCCCTAAGGGTGAACAACTGCAATTCAGGACAGAAACAATAAAGGTTGACAGCAAATTCTGTCTAAAAATACTGTTCTGAAAGCTGATTTGTTGAGCTGAAATATTATCGATATAGGGGAAGACTGCAGTAAAACTATGAAGCAATGGCAAAACGCTTAAAACCAAGGTACTGTAGTTTTACAAAATACAAAAACAATGACAAAAGGCTTTTATGAAGCAAAGGTTACAAGAGAGGTGAAGAATTTCATCTATCACACACAACATATAGAGTCAAACAATATGTTCCTAACGGCCTAACATAAAAATATGTGACTAAAAACAAATAACGAAATAAATGCAAAAACTAGAAGTGGAAACAAAGAAGTTAAACAATAAAAATCAAATATATATATATATATAAAACATATATACAATTAACACAGAGAATATGAATAAATGCAAAAAACTAGAAGTGGAAAAAAAGAAGATAAACAATACAACGATCAGAAGCATCATTGGTACTATACCATGCATACAGTACATCGAGAAGCAAAGAATCAAGTGGTTCGCCATCTAATGAGAATGGAACCACATTTACTACCATCATGTCGCCCGAGTGGATACCGGGGCCCAAATTTGGGGTGTAAAGAATAGAACCACGGTTACCTGCCACGCATGTAGTAAGAGGCGACTAAGGAGGTTTGGCTGAAATCGGATGCACATGTCCTAAACGTGTAGAAGTCTATGCGTTTAGGGCCTAACAAACCAATGTGCAATGTATCACGTTCTTGGAAAAGATCAAACATATCACAAGAGTGATTAAAATTGGCAGTAAGAACGACGCAAGAAGAAGACTACCATCACGTGTCTATAATAATTGACATTCAGGGCGCAGAGCACGAGGCAGGCCAAGAACACGATGGATAGATAACATCTCAGAGTCCCTACGAAAGCAAGGACTGACAACGTCAAGCGCAACACACCAGGCACAAGATAGAAAACTAACTCTTCCCACGACGTTTCACGGCAAATGTAGTTAAGATAAGATAAACGATACAAATCAAATATATATATACAACCTATATACAATTAACATATAAAATATGGAGCAAGAGAAGAGAAAGTACTAAGAAGCATAGGAATGTACTGCGTTGAGTCCATGAGGTCACAAGGTACCATATAAAGATATAAAACGATTCTCTAGAGCAAATCGACTTGATCAGATGAACATGATCGGATGGTTGTGACCTGTGTCACATGTGAGCTGAAATATGCAGTTGTCAATGTAAACTTCAAAACAATGCAACAAACATCCTATTCAGGAAAAACAAATATATAAAAGAAGCAAGCAGAGTAATCTGTCCAATTCCTAAAACTCCCAATAAATTACGAAGTATATATATAATACAATAAACATAGAATATCCGATTGCATGGGCAATGAGTCAGATCCGATACCACACAATAAAGTATGATTCAATAGATGTGGTACCATAAAGTGAGGTTCTATTTTCCTAAAATCTTATTAAGAATCAAACTGTGCAAGTTTATGTCCTAGTGAACTTCTTCAAATGCTCCACATCGACCATTTGTTAAACCACTCTTTGTGATCTCAGCTTCTTCTTCAAACGCTACACATCGACAACTTGTTAAACCTCTCTTTGTCATCTAAGCTTAAGAGCGATTCTCCTTGCGGACCCCGGCAACACACATGCGTTCTATTGAACAATATTACTCCCAGGGCTTCTAACCCAAATCTATCATAATGGTTACAGAAACTATAATGGGAAAACTGACATGAAAAACTGATTGACTGATGTAAAAACTGACATGAAAACTGACAAGAAAACTGATATGGTGTTAGAGACAAATGTCATAACTACGTTTCATTAGGAATATTGCCCGTGTGTTGCCGGGGCTCCCAAGGGAGTAAGATAGTAACACTATGACCAACAAGGCATGTCATAAGAGGTGACTGAGGTAGGGGCTTAGGCAAGCTACCCTAGTAAATAAAAAACATCGTAGAAATCAGATGTGCTGACCCCTACTTGTAGGCTCATAACTGGCACAATGTACAATCGCTCTTAGGCTCGGATCATTAAAAAATCACAGAGTGGTTAACAAGTGGTCGATATGAGGTGTTAAAAGAGAAGAAGTCAAGAGTTCTTCAGTGCTGACATATGGATGCGAGCCATGGACAATAAATAAACAGCAATATCTCTGGAGACCACAGAGATGTGGTTTTACAGGAGAACTCTAAGCATCCCATAGATTGTTAAAATGACTGATGTGTATTTTTCATACGCCGCTGTGAAATCAGTTATATGAGGACTATCATCATAGCACTCGGACATGTCCATAGGTGCTCCGATCTCCTAAATCCAATCGTCAGCGACCCAACACACCAGTTCGATGTTGATTAATCGATCTCTTTGCATATTTAGTATGTCGTTCTTTTCGGGCTGCACCAATATTGACACCCATCTCTTTCAATCTGGTCAGCGAGTGGGATTCACGAGGTTGAATTTGCGAGCCTAATGTCACCCCTGACTGATTTTTGTGCAAAAGCTTGCTTTTCTTATCACCAGTGTCCCTCGCCATTGAGATGAGCCTTATTCCGACTTCAGAGGTATTGATGTGTTGAACGAAATCAAGACACAGAGAAAGCTTATCATCAATATAAGAAAGAGATAGTCATCATTTTTCAAACGTGATGAGAAAGGGAAGTTTTAGAACACATTGTGACAACCGATAAAATCAATGGTAGATGAGACAGAGGAAGAAAGAGAGAGATAAAAATCTTGAACAGTCTGACCTCATGGCACAAAAGAATGTCAATATCTGGATTGACAGGAAACACTACGGACAGACGTTTGTGGGGATTCACGATCGCCTACGCCAGTCAACAGTGCACATGATGATGATGTACCTTACTTGGAAAGTTTTTCTCTCATTACTTCATTAACTCGGCCGTATGGTGCCAGGGGCCGCAAGGGAAGCAAAGAATAGTACCACTGCGACCTACAATGCATGTCGTAAGAGGCGATTAATATAGGCACTAGGGATGATACCTAGTAAATAAAAGTGTAGCATAAATTGAATGTGATGACCTACTTGTAGACGCATAACTGGCACAACGTACAATCGCTCTTAAGCTCAGATCACATACAAATCACACAGAGTGGTTGACAGGTGGTCGATATGGAGCATTCATAGAAGACTTCATTAACTCTTAGTGGACCAGGACAAAAGCTACGTTTTTACAAGCCATTTGTTTTTAGAATAAAAAACGACTTTTAGTGTGGCACCTGGTTAAAAAGGCGTCCAAACCAAAGCCTGGTTTGGTCTACAAAAAGTTAGTCTAACGTGATTGTTATATAAAATGATAATTTCTTCTGTCTTCTTCTTCGCGTTTGTTCTTTACAACCAATTTTAATCACTCTCTGTGATATGATTTTTGCCAAGAACATGTATACGTTGCACATTGGTTTGGTAGGCCCTAAACGCATAGACTTCTACCGTTTAGGACATGTGCATCGATTTCAGCCAAACCTCCTTAGTCGCCTCTTACGACATGCGTGGCAGGTAACAGTGGTTCTATTCTTTACACCCCAAATTTGGATCCGGTAAACCACTGGACGAATTTCTTCTGTATATCCAGTTACCTTCCTTCTTTTCTCTAATCTTATTTTGCATCAGGATTTGAATCGATTTCTAGAATGGTCTTTTGTGTGCATTTCATTAATAATGTGCAATCAACATCATGGCAGATTGGGCATTCCCATGTGCGCTCTGTCCTCCGCTGCAGCAGCCATACCAAAGTCCATTTGCTCACCGTACCCATGAGAAGTTGATTAGTATACCTTCTCTCTCTACCACTAAGACGATACTGTCTGGTGTATCCAAACCTAACTCATAATTCTCGGACTCTTTCCAGTGCCTGAGAGCTTCATAAATAGTGTTTTTCACTGCGGTATTTCTGTTATGTCAAATGGTATTACTGTAAAATGTTGATTAAGGCATCAAAAAATTTGGTCCTGTCCTCAGATTTTAACTCAATAACTGAAATAAAACAAAAACACAACAAATTAACAAATGTAACAAAGATATATCAAATAATGAAATTGTTTTACAAAATGTGGATACTTTGTATCAATTTTTTAAAAAAAAGGGTTTAACCTCTTGGTTACCAATTACGTGAGGGTGACTTAGTAGGTGGGCGTTTGCTGTATCCCAACTACGAGACGTTCACGTAGTAAACTCATCGGCAAAATATGTGTAGTAAACAGAGAACCACTGCTACAATAGACTATCTATAGCATTGGGACATCTTCCCTTATATAAAACATTGTCATTGGTCAATTTTTGCGCGATGCGAAGGTTATTTATATCTTTGAAAGAGTGATCTCTTTGTCCAAAATTTTTCAAGCAAAATGGAGTGTAGGAAATCTATCAGGACAATTACAATGACAGAAAAAGCTTTGGCGTTGTTGTCATATGGTGCTGACGACATATTTAACGATGAAGATAGCGGAGATGATGATATATTCTCATTAAGTGAATCTGTTCACTCAGATTCTGAAAATTCTGTACAGGTGAGAGACAATGATGACTAAAATAGTGATACTCATGAATGTGATTTACGTCCAAGCAAGCGTTCTAGAACTGACCTTGTCGCAAGTACTAGTACTGAGCAAATAGCAAGTACTACTAGTACATAGAGCAGTACAAACACAAATTTTATTATCAAAACATACACATACATATTTTATTTCAAAATACAAAATTTCAAACAAATATTCAAAAAAAATAACAGAGTTATTAAATTTTCAAATAAGTTGGTAGAAATGCAGAAAATGCTTGGGATGCGCTGTGCGGTTCGACCTATAACCTCAGGTAAACAAGGGGTTAAAAGTCGAAGTATTGACTTCATTGCGTCAGGTTTTACCCCATATGGCTCGGTCTCTCTCCAGAAATGGCCGCCACCTGCCGAGTATTGCACAAAGCATGAATTTCGTAGCTCCGGCAAATTATTCTTCTTGAGCGCTCCATATCGACCACCTGTCAAACACTCTGTGTGATTTGTATGTGATCTGAGCCTAAGAGTGATTGTACATTGTGCTAGTTATGCGCCGACAAGTAGGCCAGCACATCCGATTTCTGCGATACTTTTTATTTACTAGGGTAGCATCCCTTGTGGCTACATTAGCCGCCTCTTACGACATGCCTTGTAGTTCGCAGTGGTACTATTCTTTGCTTCTCTTGCGGACCCTGGCACCACACGGGCAGCACCAGCAACACTCCTAGAGGCCTCGGAAAAAATGCACTCATGGACAGAGCAGTCGGTTCAGATTCGAACCTTCGACTGCAAAGCAAGGGCATAACCACTTAGCCACAAAGACCCCTATCAATATTTTCAATTTTATCAATAACAGAATATTATTATTATATTCCTCTCAACATCATTAAATAGCTTGTCCTAGGCAGAACTTTGCCATCCAAACAGGCCTTCAGAATTTCTCTATCTCTCATAGACCAGATGTCCCATCTCTGCAGCCGACAAGTTCAAACCATCAGTAACATCCTGAATCCATCTTCTCCATGGTCTTTCACTTTGCCTTAATGATCAGAAGATAGCTTTGAGCTCTTCCGGTGCCATGGACATCGTAACCCTTCGCTGCATGAACACCGTAAATCTGGAGAACCTGTGGCTTTTCTGCCAGCCCCAGAATTGAACCGCACTCAGGAACTTGTCACCCGTCGTCCAGCACGCTACGAACACACTGGGCAGGCGGGCTTAAAATAAATTAAAACTCAGGTATCTATAGCAAAGTTGATAATATGCTTTGCTACTAAAAACATTAGCCATGCTAAGTCCAGGGTTCGAGGCAACCTTGTGCCCCCTTTTTGTTAGCTATGCACACGATACACAGTTAGACAAGTGGTTTCCTGATCTTTTACTTGTTGATCTAAATTACAACTACCTCAGAAGTAGGAGTACGGCTCGCCTGAATGACGAGAGACACTGCTGATGATGAGGAAAGCTAGCCTTCAGGCACAAATCAGTCAGAGGTGTCAGTGTCCTGATTACACCCGAGTTCAGAGTGGGCTCTTCTTTCTTTTTTTTGGTCCAGCTCAGCTATTTGCCATTAGGCGTCACAGGTTTAAATGATGGTCAGTTTCCAAGATAGTGCACGCTTGATATGCTGTGATATTGTGGAAAGTGCCCGAAAAGAACAACATACTAAATATGCAAAGAGATTGATTAATCAACATCCAACTGGCGTTGTTGGGCTGCTGGAGCGTGCTGGATTTGCTGAGGCGGAGATCGGAGCACCTATGGACATGTCCGAGTGCTATGATGATAGTCCTCATATACCTGATAACGGATTGTGGAGTTTTAAGTTATCTTTAACTTCATCAGCCCATCTTTTTCTTGGTCTGCCCTTCCTCTTGATGATTCCATTTTCAGGTTGTACGCTCTTGCAACTGATGTATTCGGGTTCATTCTGACCAAGTGGCCAAACCATTTGAGTCTCTGTTTTTCAATAAATCTAATAGCAGGTGTTGTTCGAATGTTCTTTTAATTTCCTCATTTCTTATATGATCTCTTGTTTTATTTACCACTTTCCTAAAGCATTTCATTTCCCAAGTGGTAATTTTCCCTTCGGACATAGTGAGCAAGCGGGGAAAAAAGACCAACATAAAACAAAAAGTTATTATTATTCTTACTGTGTGAATCAAAACTGTTGAACTTTGCTACTGTGTTGGTTGATTCTGCTGCCTGTTCAAAAGCTTTACCAAAGAAACTGCAAAGAAAACACAAATAATATGTACATTTATTTATTAAAAAATAACGTCACATTTTATGACAAACATATTAAAATATTAGCTCATAACAACTGTATATTGTCAGACTGAGATGGAATGACAGAGTTGCAAACACAGACTTGTGGATAAGAACCTATGATGGTCCAGGTTAAGAGGAGGAAATGGTGGTGGGTCTGGCATACCCTGTGGACGACAGTCGAGTTTTAGTTTAGTTTAGTCATCGGATCACCATCACTGCACGTCGAACATATTAGTCCATAAGTGCTCCGATCTCTCCCTCAGTATGTCCATCAGCGTGTGGCGACTAAAGACACCGGTTCTTTGTTGGTTTATAATTCTTCTTTGTCTGCCAGCATAACGTTCTGGTCGAGCTACACCACACCTGAGTTCTTGCAGTCTGGTTAGTGTCGTAGATTCACCGCTATTACGTGAATCAAGTACACGTCCTCTCTCCCTAAGGAATTTATAATATCAGCCTGGTCCATTGCTCGCCCGCTTTGGACAGCAGCCATACCTGCAAGCCTAACCGCACGTTCATTCCCCTTGCACCTGCATGCCCTGGCACAAAAATAAAACTGATCTTTGTCAGCTTAGACCTCCCAGCGACTCCATCCAATGTCTCCTAGCCCATCCTGTTTCAATCTTCCTGAGCATACTCATTGAATCACTGAGAAAACATGCATGGATAAAAGTTTGTGATTCTAGCCAAGTGTTACTAGACAAGCGTTTGAGTGGAACCTGCAAGGAAAACGAGACGCCCTAAACAGACCTGGAGACGAAGTCTTTTTAAGGAACTGAAGGGTGCTCGACTATCCTGGGAGACCATAAAGAAAACAGCCAGAGACTGGGAAAGGTCTTTGGGTCGAAATATTGCTGTGTATTGTCATAAAAAAAAAAAAACTACAGTACATTGTTTTTACGTGTTTGCAAAAAAGTGTACGGGAAATGAACTTGCCGATAGGCTTGCCGGTATGGCTGCTGTAAAAGTGGGCGAGCAATGGACGGGGCTAATATTCTGAATTACCTAAGGAAGAGAGGATGTGTCAATGATTCGAGTAATGGTGGTGAATCTAAGAATACAGAAGACCAGACACCCGCATGTGTCTTTGCAATGGAATCTGGGATGCAAGAGAGACGAGGGCGACCTAGAGAGACATTAGCATGAACTGTAGACTAAGAAAGAGAAGAGGAGGGAAAGAACTGGAATGAACTAAGCTGGCTTGCTCAAGACAGATCTGGTTGGAGAAAATTTGTTGATGCTTAGCCTGTGTGTTGCAGGCGTAAAAGAATAGTAACACTGCAGTCTACATGGCATGTCGCAAGAAGTGACTGAGATAGGGACCAACCCTAGGGAAGCTACCCTAGTAACTAAAAAGCGTAGCAGAAATCGATTGTGCTGGCTTACTTGTAGACGCATAACTGGTACAACATACAATCACTCTTGGGCTCGGATCATATACAAAGATTGGTTGATATGGAGCGTTTGAAAAAGAAGAGAATACATTAAAAAAAATACTAAACATCTGATTCAAATACTAGATAAAATGGTCTCCACCTACTTCTTCCGTTCATCATCAGTATCCAGTGGCGGAATGCCTACCATCAGAGTTGTCCCTTCTTCCAAGTTGAGTGGCGCCCCCAACACCAGAGGTAAACTCTTCACTCGTTTGTTTCGGCTCTGTGGAAGAATCGAAAAAAATCTAAAATCGTTGCATATCTTTTACAAAACGTAGCCATCAACAACGGTAAATGAGTCGTCGATTTTCTAGGCACCACTTATATGTTCAGTAGTTTGCCATTGCTTTCTGAACGGCGAGGTCTACTTTTACCATTTGTAAAAATCCAAGGAAACTAATTTGCTTCCAAACTTTCCCGCCACGGGGTTTGAACCAAGTGTGCTTTGGGTTGTGATCGAGCTCATAACCGCTCAAGCTACAGACGCCCTGTGGAAGAATATGTTTTTTAAAAAAACAAGCATAATTGTCACTTCTTATTGGTTACCAATGATGCTTCTCGTCAGATCATAATAAAAACTGGACAATACAGAATGATATGTACAAAGAGAATCTTCCTTTCGTTCGAAATATTGTCTATATATTCAATGTTGTGACTTATTCCTCTCTGCTCCTCGTGGAGCATAGGGCCTCAGCAGTTGTTCGCCATTCTTCTAGGTCTCTGGCTGCTTTCTTTATAGTCTCCCAGGATAGTTGAGCCGCCCGAGTGGTTACCAGGGTCCAAATTAAGGGTGTAAAGAATAGAATCACTGTTACCTGCCACGCATGTTATAAGAGGTGACTAAAGAGGTTGGATTTGGGGCTAGCTACCCCACCCTGTAAAAATCACTAGATAGCTACAGAAACCACAACCAGGAAAATTCATAGCTTGCCACTCGAGGAAGAAGGACCCCGCAAAGAAGGACTCATGGCAAGAAAATGGGGAGATAGTGAAGAGATCTGGAAAAGATCGCCTTGGATAGGCGGGCTTGGAAGGCCTTGGTTGCGGACCTATGCCTCCCTAGGGGCGAAGAAGAAGAAAGATAGTCGAGCACTCTTCAGTTCCTCAAGAAGACTTCGACATATATTCAATGTTGCCTCTTGTATAAACTTCAGTCAGTTTTCCTTTCGTTGTCTTGAAATATTGTCTATATACTACAGAGCAAGCTATGGGGAACTAGGGAGAAACTACAACTGACATGCAGCTTCATAGAGGCAACCCATCACATGGTTTAGACGAGCATACAAAACGAACGCAAAGAAGATACACACACAAAATTCATAATTTATTTTTTACTTACAACTGTGCAGTGAGCTTGAAGGGTGTACCTGGCCAATCGAATCAAACACTGAGGGTGGCAGAAAAACTGGGAATCAGCTGTCCCCTGCGGAAAGATATTAAAAAACAATTCAATATAAAGTTAGGCAGTCCAGATACTGTTGATAAATAATACTTATCTTTTTGGTAGGAACTACTGTATTCTCCGAAGGGTGTTAATTCTTATTTTTCATGTTTGTTGGCCTAAACGCTCTGATATAATCAAAGCAAGGTTTGTCCTTAGGTTGAAAGGTTGTGCCTCGGCTTAGATCCCCTACATAATAAACAACTGGTGATAAAAGTTTTAGAACGCTCCATATCGACCACTTGTTAAAGCACTCTTTGTGATTTGTATGTGATCCGAGCTAAAGATCAATTGCACATTGTGCCAGTACATTGTACCTACTAGTTGACCAGCACATAAATTTATGCACACTTTTTATTCACTAGGTAGCTTCCCTAGGCCCCTACCTCAGTCGCTTCTTACGACATGATAGTAGGTCGCAGTGTCACTATTCTTTGCTCCCAGTGCGGGCCCTGGCAACACACAGGCCAGTCCTTATCAGCAAAGAAAAACTATCACATATCAGTGTCCGTCATCTTGGTAAACCATTTAGAACATCTATGTTGTGTTTGATGTCATATTTGTACACAATTTATCTTTGTGCTTTTTTTTTTTCGTTGACATTTTATTAAAGGGTTGGATTGTTAGTCCCAAGCCCAACACCCAACCTGGAGGACCAGGAGACCATACTTCATCTGTCCCCTCCTCAGTGACCTGTCCGGCTTGGTTGAACCGGCCAGGAACATAAGTTCACGCCCACCTAGCCCACTGTATCATTGAAGCACGCAAACCTCCCTACCACTACAAGGTAATGGCCTTATGTGGAGGTTATCTTCGATGACCAACTAATAATGATGGAGTCTTCTCAGACCTAAATTTCTGGATATGCAATGTTTACATTCAATACGGAAATATCGGGATCACATGAAATAATGACATAAAATAACAAGACAAATATAAACGTTACCTCCTGAACAAAAACATAAAGAAAGGGTCCAGCAGAAATGATCTGATGCATGTCCAGGAAACTCTGAACTTGAGTCACCACACTCCGAAGTTGCAGCTTCCCCAGTTCTAGTCCAGCTTTTATCTTACGGGACACAGACCTATTTGAACCAAACAAAACATATACACAATGTTATCAGTCTTTCCTTTGTTCGGCTTGAAATATTGTCTACATATTCAAGGTTGTCTCTTGTATAAACTTTACTTTACTGTCTTTTGTAGCTCACACATGGGAAGCGGACCTATTTGAGGCAGACAAAACGTATACACAATGTTAGATAAGTCCCAACCGTGTGCTGTTGGAGCCCAAGGAAGCAAAGAATAGTAACACTGTGAACTACAAGGCATGTCGTAAGAGGAGACTGAGGTAGGGGCCTAGGGGAAGCTACCTAGTAAATAAAAGCGGTGCAGAAATTGGATGTGCTGGCCTACTTGTAGGCGCATAACTGATACTGCTTACAATCGCTCTTAGGCTCTGATCACATACAAATAACAGAGTAGTTAATTTATGGAGTGTTCGAAGAATTAGTCCTTCCATTTGTTCAGCTTGAAATATTGTCTACATATTCAATGTTGTCTTTTGTAGCTTACACATGGATACAGGCATATTTGAGGCAGACAAAACATATACACAATGTTAGATTAATCCTTCCTTCCTTTACCCCCAAAAAAAACTTGGATTAGAAATAAAGCATTTTTCTTGACGCTCCATATCACTTGTTAAAAACTCTTTGTGATTTATATGTGATCTGAGTCTAAGAGTGATTGTACGCTGTGTCAGTTATACGCCTACAAGTAGGCCAGCATATCCAATTTCTGCACAGCATTTTATTTACTAGGATAGCTTCCTAGGCCCCTATCTCAGTTGCTTAAAACGACATGCCTTGTAGGTCGCAGTGTTACTATTCTTTGCTCCCCTTGCAAGCCCTGGCAACACACAGGTGAAATAAAGCATTTAGCATAAATCTACGAATTCACATCAAATTTAAAAAAAAATAGCCTGGTTTCATACCATGTGGCAAATTGGAAATTAGTGTTAAACCCGTATTTTTCTTTGACCAACGGCAGGTGATGTGGTCAACATCATACCGGTCACCTTTACTTCCCGAGTTTCTCGGTACAAAACTGATGCTGGGTCAACCTGATGAATAAATCATTACGGTCAGAAAAAAACCCCACTATGTTGGGGAACTTGATTCTGGAAACATGCGCACACAAAGCAAGTGCACTATGCGCTACGCTGCCACAGCTCTCTCATGACAATATATCTTTAACATAATTACCTCTGCCGCCCGAGTGGTTACCGGGCCCAAATTTGGGTGTAAAGAATAGAACCACTGTTACCTGCCACGCATGTCGTAAGAGGCGACTAAGGAGGTTTGGCTGAAATCGGATGCATGTGTCCTAAACATGTAGAAGTCTATGCGTTTAGGGGCCTACCAAACCAATGTGCAACGTATACACGTTCTTGGCAAAGATCAAACATATCACAAAGAGTGATTAAAATTGGTCGTAAAGAACGAGCAAAGAAGAATTACCTCTGCAGGAAATCTGATGCTGCCAGGAAGTTGTCAGTGGGTGACTTTGACCTGTCCTGATAACAAGAAGATATGCAAATTAGATCACCGGACTATCACACTAATAATAGATTTTTTATTGAACCGACACCATTGCCCTCCGGTCAGACCCATAGGTGCTCAGTCTCATCCAACAGATATCGAAGGGTATGCATACTGATGGTTCCTGTGGCTCGCTGGTTAATTAAATACACTCCTCACTCTGCCCTTCAGGCATCCAGTACTACTTGCACAACGGGTAACTCAAAACTGCTTAAATCGATGGATCGATTCGGGATCGCGAGAAATCGATGGATCGATTCAACATCTATTTTAGTGTCTTCATCTAAAAGGCAGTTGCGAAGAGACCAAAAATCTCCTTATCCATTTTCAACTATCCAACAGTCGGTGTTGTTGATGCAAGCCTGTCCGCTTTCATATTGACGAAAAACCGGCATGTCCAGAAGAGTAAGTCTCTGGAGGATAGAAACTTCGATAGACAGCATCCACTCATACCGAAACCTGCCCCTTTGAATCTCGTGAAGCATCAACTGAGAGTTTGAAGCAATAACGACCCCAGTAAATGAAGTCCCAGATAGTCAATGGAGTGCAGAAGTAACTGTCTCAACCTCCATTCTCATACTGGAAGTAGTTGTCCTGTATGCTCCACTTCGCCCTGCAACAACCCTACCATGCGCATTACCCAAGAAACCCCAGCCTGACTTCTCACTACGATGAACCAACACATCGATATATATACAACAACATCATCATTCCTTGCATTATCTTCTCTCTCTCTTTTTACCCTAGGTTGGGGCATAGACCCTCAACCAACTCATGCCAAGTCTTCCTATCTCTAGCTATCTCCTGCAGCTCCCTCCAGCTCTTCTTTATATTGTTGATCTCCGCCTCCAAATCTCGTCTCCATGTATTTCTCGGCCTCCTTTTCTTTCGCTGCCCCTGTGGGTTCCAGGCAAGGACCCTTCTTGTTATATTCCCTCCGGTTTTCGCAAAGTGTGTCCTATCCAGCGCCAGCGTCTTTTTAACCTGTTCGTTCACTGGAATCTATCTTGTTCTCTCCATTAGTTCCTCGTTTGTGACCCTATCATACCATCTTATTCCCTCTATTCTGCGTAGACACCAGTTGATGAATGTTTGCAATTTATGCGCTATTGTTTTAGTTGTTCTCCATGTTTCTGACCCATACAGTAGATCATTATCTTCTATCAGCTGCTTAACTACGAGATCAGCCTTTATGTTGCCCCAATCTCTACCAAGAGTAATGATAACGTTGAAATAGTTGGTCATGCTACCATTTATTGGGATCCATACTTTCCCTTTTGGTAGAGAAATAATATATGCCATCTGACTACCACACTAATCTTTCTTTTTTTCTTGAATCCTGTTTTGCCGTACAGCGTCAGGATAAGAAGAGATGTATAGAACTTTTGTGTGCGCTTCATAGAGTCTTTCGTCAGCGCTGTTATCTCTGCCTTTTGCGTGGCAGGCATTTTGCTTTATATCCACTGTATCGGAGTATCATTGCTCTTTGTCTGTTGGTAATCTGCTTATGTGGCCAAACCATTTAATGTGTTGTTTCTTGATGAAGTTTAGTACTGATGTTGTACCCACTTTTTCCTGATGTCTTCATTTCTAAACCAGTCTCTTCTTATTACTTCCAGCATTCTGCATAGACACTTCATCTCTGTCGTGATTAGCTAAGACGAAACACATTTTTAAAAAGTACTGTACTTTTACAAAATTATTTTTCCACTTCTGGTTTTTTTGCCTTTATTTCGTTATACATTTTTAGTCACAGATTTTTAATTTTAGGACCATTGTAATCTCTGTCGTAGTCTATATGTAGTATGCTGTGAAATTCGTGACTCCTGTTGCATCGTTTGCTTGATAACGGCTTTTTGGTCGAAACGTTGCTGCATATTGTTACTGTTTTTGTAAAATTACAATACTTTGTTTTGATGTGTTTGGCCATTTTACAAAATACAAAAACCATATGCAGCAACATTTCGACCAAAAGGTCTTTATCAAGCAAAGGATACAAGAGAAGTGAAGAATCAGTCTTTCCTTATATCGATAAAACTAACTCATCATCATCAAATAGCTTGTCCTGAGCAGAACTTTGCCACTCCAACAGTCCTCCGAATTTCTCTCTCTCATAGGCCAGATGTCCTGCCTCTGTAGCCGTCATGTTCAAACCATCAGTTACATCCTGAATCCATCTTCTCCGTGGTCTTCCTCTTCTTCTCTTTGCCGGTATGCCTCCTTCCATGATGGTCTTCTCCAGCCCTTCATGTCTTTTTATATGTCTAAAATATCTCAATTTTCTCTTTCTTATTTGTAGCAAAAGTTTTCTTTGATTTTGAATTCTTTCTGGATAGATCTATTTGTTCTCTTCTCTGTCCAAGATATACGAATGACTCTTCTGTAACACTTATATTAAAGAGCACATATATGTTTTTCCACTGCTCTATTAAATGTCCATGCTTCACACCCATACGTTGCCACTGGGTATATGCACGCTCTTAGTTTTCTTATCAGTTCCATTCCATACTGTTTTGAGTTTAATTTTTTTTTAAAACTAACTAAATAACTAATTTACGAACTAAACTAAACAGTTAACTAAACTAAGTAATTAACTACCTACTTGTTTCTCAGACAAATATATGCATAGTAAAACATATACATGACATTGACTGCAAAAGAGATTCCAATGTTGTCGATCTAAATCACAACAAAATGAGAAAGGTGATATATGAATCTTACCACCGACTCCAGAACAGAAACACAAGCATAAACAAAATCTGTAGCACACAGCAGATGCTTGTATCCGTACTGCATAGTGAACGAGGGGAGAATCACATCCTGAATCTCCAGCCTAAAACATAGCACAAAAATCTTCTGAAGGATTTGATGGTCACACTAAATACAGTGACGCTAATTTTATTGAGTGAACAATTAATTCGTTGCACAAAAGCTAACCAGGTAATGGGACAGTTCCACTGTTATCACATAAAGAGATGATGCTAAAAACTAAAGCAAATCTCATAAGAACGATTTTCTGACCAACACTATGTTACCAGTGTCAAACATGGCCAATAACAGCAGCTAATGAGCGGAAATCATAAGGTATCTTAGAAGAGCTGCAGGTGTGACAATAAGAGACAAAATTAGAAATGAAGAAATCAGAAGGAGACTGGATGTGAAACCAGTCATGCAATTCATAAAAGAACAACAGATTAAATGGTTTGGACACCTGACAAGAATGTCCTGGTATCGCCTACCACAGAGAGCCACACAGAAAAGTATGAGTACAAAGCAAGACCACACAAAAGATGGAGTGACGGCACCAAGAACAGCCTTACGAAAATGAATAGTAGCTTACAATGTGCTTTAAAACAAGCACACACAAGATCACGATATCCCCCCCAACACTTCTATAAAGAAGTAAATGGTGGAAGAAAAGAAGAATAATTAAATGAATTCTTAGTTTGATTCATTAATAAATCCCCTCGATCCATCCTCAACTCCTGAGATGATTAATAATCCGATCCATCCTCAACTCCTGAGATAAATAATCCCGATCAATCCTCAATGCCTGAGATGATTAATAAATCCCCTCAATCCATCCTCACCTCCTGAGATGATTAATAAATCCTCTCGATCCATCCTCAACTTCCAGAGAATCAATGATGTTGATGCAAAACCTGTCCACTAACTCATTATCTTTACGCATGGTCCACAGACATCTAAGTAATTAAATAAACAAATTCATTGCTAGGATAATCATCGCAAATTACCAACAGACAGTGCACCTCAACGATCAATGTTACTCCGATACAGTGGATACAAAGCAAAAGGTCGTCCATGCAAAAGGTAAACTTCAGAAACAACCAAGACGGTAAAAAATAATATCTATACAATTAAGTCTCCTGCAAATGTACAATAAGCAGAAATATCGGAGATGATGGGGTAAGTCAATAACAGATTAAAGAACACAGCTGTGCCAAATTATATTGTTTTTAATATCACTCTGATATGTGCTGTTTTTGCTCAGAGGATCAGGAGAATGTGTTTTTAAGGTACAGGTGGTCCAGGGTTCAAAGGGTTAAACATTTTGCCTTTATTAAACACAACATGATGGGTTGATAAGACCTCCATTGCAGGAGGCATCCCGGCAAAGAGGAGTGGAGGAAGACCACGGAGAAGATGGATTCAGGATGTAATTGATGATTTGAGCATGCCTGCTGCAGAGGCAGAACATCTGGCCTATGAGAGAGAGATTTCGAAAGAAAGGGTGGTAAAATTGTGTTCAGGACAAGCTATTTGATGATTAAACACAACTTCAATTTTTGTCAATAAAAAACTTACCCATATTTACTCATGTATTCTTGTATTCTTATCTTGACCTCTGACCTCATGGTGGTATCCATGGCGCCATATTGTTGTTTGCATTGGGATAATGGCAAACTGTTGAGCAATGCAAACAATAGAAATATCAATACTATTAACTGCTTCTTCTTCAGCGATGACTGGTCATGCTTAATCCTCCAAAGCGGACTGGTTATTGGTAGCTGTACTGACTTCACAGTACTCTGGTCAGACTCATAGGTGCTCAGTCTACCCAAACAGATGTCAAATAGATCTGTGGCGCAGAGGTTTTTTTTAAATCCAGAAGCACTTGAGCTTTCAGCTCTTCGGTTCGGTGCCACGAACACCGTGAATCTGGGAACCTGTGGCTTTTCTGCCAGCCCGTGGAATTGAACCCGCACACACAGAGGGCTAGTCACCCGCAGTCCAAGGCGCTACGAACACGCTGGGCAGGCGTAAGGTTAAATACTCAACTTTCGTTCAAAAGGTACTCGGTTCGCTCCCTCGTGGCGCCATCAGGATATTTTTTCAGAGATCTCTGATCTCAGTGTAGGTGAGATCGAGTTACTAGTCCTATCGGAGACCGACAATAAAACGTACATCCAAGTGTTCAATTTGAACAGGTAAAGAACCATTGGCAGTACAAAATCGAGAAGAGCAGGATGGAAAGCCGTTGCCTAGACAAAATTCATTAATAATAATAATAATATTCCTCTCGATCCGTTATCGTTACATAGGGCCTGCAAGTAATTTCTCCATACCACTCTATCCTGGGCAACTCGCTCAATCTCCTCCATGGAACTGAGACCAATATTTCCTGCCTCTCTCAGCAAAGTTCGTTTTAGGGTCTCTTTAGGTCGACCTCTCTTTCTTGAACCCTTTGCATCCCACTTCAATGCCTGCTTTGATATTCGTTTATTTCTCCTCAAGGTGTGCCCAACATATCTCCATCTTCTCTTTCTTATAACAGTTGTCCCTAGTGGTTGACCAGACATGTCTCTGATTTCATCACTTCTTCTGAATTCGTTCCATTTTTTATTCATTATTTTTAGCAGACATCTATTTTCAAATGCATTCAACTTGTTTTCTATATCTTTAGTCATTTTCCAACTCTCGCTGGCATATGTTAGGATTGATACAACATTTGAATTGAAATTCTTAATTTAGTTTTAATACTATATGACTTGCAGTTCCATATTTTATTTAGACTTTTAAAAGCTGATGTTGCTTTGCCAATTCGTATCATAATTTCTTTTTAACATTTCCTGTGCAATCAAAATTGCTACCTAAATAGGTGAACTGCTCTGTTATTTTTATCATTTGAGATTCCAGTGTGATATCTGCATTACTTGCCATAGGTGTCTTCATTATATTTGTTTTTTTATAGCTTATCTGCAGTACTTGCCATAGGTGTCTTCATTATATTTGTTTGGATAAAATTCATTAGAAAAGATTAAAAATAAAATTCCTAAACAAATATCTTCACCATCTTCAAAATGACATCTGGGACCCTCGCCAATGCTAGGGGACTTGCACACTGCACAGAGATCTTCCTGTGTAAGAAAGAGATTGGAGTACATATAGTTACCCATTAAAGTGCAATGATGATGATCCTATCAATCAATCAATCAATCAATCAATCCTAGAGTGATTGTTTAGTGTGTCTCCTCAAGACCAGCCTGGGTTAAACCTGCCAGAATCATAAGGGTCCCATTGGCATAGTTATCAGTTATATGAGAACTATCATCATAGCCGTCCAGACATGTCTATAGGTCCTCCGATCCCCTCTTCAATATATCCAGTAGCATCCAACATGCCAATTCGATGTTGATTAATATATCTTTTTTGCATATTTGGTATGTTGTTCTTTTTGGGCAGTACCAATATCGACATCTATCTCCCTCAATCTTGTCAGCGACTGGGATTCACAGCCCTGAAACTCCTTCATCGAACTCTCCAAATCGACCACTTGATAACCACTTTGTATGATCTGTATGTGGTCTGAGTCAAAGAGCGATTGTACATTGTGCCAGTTATGCGCCTACAAGTAGGCCAGCACATCCTATTTTTGTGATGCCTTTTGTTTACTAGGGTAGCTTCCCTAGACCCCCTACCTCAATCGCCTCTTACGACATGCCCTGTAGTTCGTAGTGGTACTATTCTTTGATTCCCTTGCAATCCACGGGATCACACGGGCACCTGAAACTCCTCTGTTCTGAAAGACTTTCTCAAAGCGTTAAGAATGCCATTTTGGTCCATTGCAGCTCCCTCTATCATGGCCATGTCAGCCAATTTATCAGCTTGTTCATTACCACTGCGTGCACAGGGACATATAACTGGCATAGTTCTGAAGGTCAATAGAGCACTCAAATTCTTTTGTCACAGCACAGCACTAACACAGTGGGAAGGCAAATAAAATAATGTTACAGCAAAAATTTCAAATTACATAAAGAGAGATTAAAAAATTGACAAACTGACCCCATTTCTGCCAAAAACTCACTAAGTCTCTTCTGACCCTTCAGTGACCAGAGGCGGAGCTTGCAGGCGATAGGCATAGAGTGACAGATGCTCTCAATCAGGGTCCAATGGCGATACAGTGGCAGATGTAGCTCTTCTTCAAATGAAATACGCAAACAGTTGACAGACAGGATGTTCTCATCTTCATTTCCTCTGCAAACAATGTTTGTGATAACAGACATTCAATTTTTGTGTGTGAAAAGCTGCTACCATTTTTTAGTTGTTCAATAGAGAATGAATATAAAATTCCTACAAAATATCTTCACCATTTATAAAACTACATCGGGGACCATCGCCGGTGCTACAGAGTTCATGCACTACCGCTGAGATCTTCCTGTGTCGGATCACTCAGAGATCGGCTCACACATGGTTACTCATCGAAGTGCAATGATGATGGTCCTATCAACCAATAACATGGGATTGTTGAGGTGTTCTTCTTTGAACGCTCCATATCGACCACTAGTTAAACCACTCTGTGTGATTTGTATGTGATCTGAGCTTAAGAGTGATTTACATTGTGCCAGTATGCACCTACAAGTAGGCCATCACATCCCATTTCTGCAATGCTTTATTTATGAGGTAGCTTCACGCCTATCTCAGTCCTTGACATGCTTGTAAGTCACAGTATACTATTCTTGCTTCATTAGGATCGCAACATATGAGCTGAACCCTACAGCTATGAATTGAAACTTAATGATGACCACTAAAGATTTAGCTAAATATAAAAATGTCAATTGTTTAAAAATTGAGACACATTTCAAGGTTGTTACTAACACACTATAAGATAACAGCTGTTTCTACGTTAATTGCATATCTTACTATAGCGACTATAACGGTAACATGCCCCATTGGCGGTCATGCCAGGTGAGGGTAACTGATGGGTCCAACACCATCGGTTAGCTAGGCACTGTCTGCCTAAGCATGTAAAGACTGGATCCGGCTGACGAGGCCACTAGCTGGCTCATCATTAGAAAGGCGGACCACAGCAGAGCGGTGTGGACCGCATAGAGCATGGTGAGGCGCGTAGAACGCCCTGGTTATCCACTGCATCTGGTACTGTCGTCTCAACCTGTCTTTCCCCTGGATACAGATAGTCCTGAACGAGAGAGTGAGGTTGACGAATAGCGCAACTTTTCCTCACTTTAATCCAAATACAGCGCAAGCTACAGTTTCAGACAACTACACACAACTATTATATATCTTACCTGTGATTGTGACGGAAACTGTGACTGAGCGACATGACGTCTTCCATATACTTATCCCTCGGTGTTCGGAAGTGAACAAACTGGTCTGTGACGCCTACAACTGCCAACCTTCAAACAAATGACAAAATGAATGTTTAACCTGTTCAATCCATTATTTTTTGTAACCTCTGCATTCATTTATACTGCAATATATACTGAATTAACAAGTATACTGGTTTTACATCATCTTAAAAAATACAGCGAGCCTGTATATTGGCTCTGCAGGAGGAAGGGTTAATGTCCAATGTAAAGTGAAACATCTGTTTTCATAAATATATATATATATATATATATGGCCCTTTTGTCTTTACAGATGGTCAATTGGCAAGTGTTTTACTGTGATATCTTCAGAGTTTTCGCTTTTCTCTCTTGTCTTTCAGCTCATTCATAAGTCTCTTCTCAAAAGACTCCGCACCCTTGCGCAATATCGCTTTCCACACAACTCTGTCATCAGCTAGTTTTTCCCATGTGCTGGGACCTATAGAAAAGTTTTTCAATGAGGCTTTGCAGACATCTTTATTTCTGAGTAGTGGTCTGCCCTGGTGCCTCTTCCCCTCCAAAGTTCACAGAACAACATTTGTTTTGGTATGTGACAAGTTTACATTCTTCTCACATGCCCCAACCATCTTCCATTGTTGTCCACTGCTGAGCATGCCCATGTTTTCATAACGTGTGGTATATTTGGCAATATGGTGTTAGGCATGTAATTTTATTTGAGTAACAGAACACGATTAATAATGAATCGAGCTCGCCCGAGTGGTTACCGGGTCCCAAATTTGGGGTGTAAAGAATAGAACCACTGTTACCTGCCATGCATGTCATAAGAGGCGACTAAGGAGGTTTGGCTGAAATCGGATGCACATGTCCTAAACGTGTAGAAGTCTATTCATTTAGGGGCCTACCAAACCAATGTGCAACGTATACACGTTCTTGGCAAAGATCAAACATATCACAAAGAGTGATTAAAATTGGTCGTAAAACGAGCATAGAAAAGAAGAACATCGAACTGACGCATTGGGCCCGGCCGATGGACGCTGTTGGATTTATTGAGGAGATCGGAGCACCAATGGACATGTCTGGAATGCTATGATGACAGTCCTCATATCTCTCTCGATCGTTCTTTTTCTGCCATTTTTATCATTCTTATTGTGATATATAAACCTTTGCCAAGAACGTTTGTTTTACGTCACAATCTTCAGTACCATTTGGAGTTCTAGTGCTTGTCCTTCGGCGACGCGTCCGATTTCAACCAGCATTTACTAGGTTCGCTCTCTGTCAGCCTTTGACTGTCCCCAGCCAACCTGCAAGGCAGCAGGTTTCAGTCCTCATATAACTGATTAATATGGCGGCATGATTAATATGCAGTAATGATGCAAAATGAAAACCTACCACAATAAACTGTTGGTGTCTTTTGATAGTTTCCATGCCAGCTCAAACATCACTAAAGCAGCCTGCAAGAAGTTAGAAAGAGATAGAAATCAAATTAACTCATTTATATGTCTATATCATACCTCTGAAGAAAGCGAAGGTACGCCTTTATGGTGAGGAAACCAGTCAAAGGTAAGCAGTCCTAGCACAAAAATTAGTCAGAAGCTTATGTGCCAGGCGTCATGACTGATGTAGGAGATTTGCTTGTTTGATGTTGTTTAACTACATAAGTAAGTGGGAGGTGGATGATGTTGGTAATAATAACTCTCACTCTTCTTTGATCAGTTTAGTCAGAGTTTATTGATAACATTAATGTAGCATGTTGACAAACACATCCACGTGATAATACGTTATCCCAGTTCCTACATCAGTTGCCTCTTACGACCTGCCTTGTAGGTCGCAGTGGTAGTATTCTTTGCTTCTCTTGCGGGCTGCGGCACTACACGGTTGTATGTTCTTCAGAAATTAATGTTTCTTAAACAAAAAGAATAATAATACTCACAGATGTTCCGTACGATGTGAACTTGGAATAATCAAACAGTATTTTCACTCTGAAAGTTGCAACAAACAGAAGAACAGTTTAAAAAAATAATAAGAGACTGCAACATTATTACTAGCACATCATGTGGGGGACTGCCTAGAGTAGTTGATAGTAGCTCGGGTTCAAACCTACTGTCCGGCATTTGTTCAAGTCCCCTGGTCTTACTCAGGACGATAACGTGATTACCTCTGAAGTCGGAGAAAATCTGCCTGTATGGCGAGGAATACTAATTACGAGTACATTGAGCACACGGCTGCCAGTGTAAAGTAATTTACAATGTGCACGCTGCTGGCATTGTAAGAAATTGGAAAAACGGATTTTCAAAAATCAGTTTCAGAGATGAAACTTCGTCTGAGTTGAAGCGGACGAAAGAAAAAAACAAACAAAAAAACTAACACATCAATTCTGATTAACTTACTTGCTCCTCTCCTCGTGGAACATAGGGCCTCAACAATTGTTCGCCACCGTTTCCAGTCACTGGCTGTTTTCTTTATGGTCTCCCAGGATAGTCTAGCACTCTTCAGTTCCTCAAGAAGACTCCGTCTTCAGGTCTGTTTAGGGCTTCCTCTTTTTCATTTTCCTTGTGGGTTCAACTCAAGTGCTTGTCTAGTGACACTCGGCTGTGTCTTCCGTAGAGGATGTGGCCCATCATCATTTCTCCTCTTGACCTGAGTCATCATGGGGTTCCTGTCCTGTTCTTATCCACAGGTCCATGTTTGCAACTCTATCATACCACCTCATTTCTGATTATTTTTCTTAATTTGTATCCTAAAAAAACCCTCCCAAAAAAATAAGTTTTCATAAAAGTAAAGTTAAAAAAAAAAAAACTTTTTATAACTCGAGGAACATTGGGTAATACGGTGTTAGGCCTGTATTTTTCATTGACTGTTTGCACACGATGAGTGGTATGGTCAACATCATGCCGGCCACATTTAGTTCCCAGTGCTTTTCCTGGTGTAGTGGATAGCCAGTTCCCCCCCTCCCAGGTGGCAGCTGAGGAACAGACAAGTAGCTTTAGTTTATAGTATAGTTGGTAGGATATATTAGTAGAGACTTAGTGTTTGCACTCTCCAAACAGAAGGGTAACACTAAACGAGACATTGACGTAGTAAAATATACGTAGTTGTGTAGTGACAGTCAGTTAGTAACGATGAGTAAGCGAGACGATATAAACATTGGGCACGACCAGACGTATTCGTGTATTGTCCACAAATTATAAATGTATATGAAATGAATCCACCTGGTTCGTTTAGTATATTATAGTTGCGTGAAAGAGCCCCCCGTCAACACTGGTACCCAATTGAGGCTGTGTTGACCTGCTAGCTGTTACGATCCGAAAAATATTCCACTCTCACTGTGGAATTGAACCTGGACCCACTCGTGTGTTGCTGGAGCCCTCAAAGGGAGCAATGCATAGTAACACTGCAACCTTCAAGGCATGTTATAAGAGGCGACCGGGATAGGAGCCAAGGGAAGCTACCCAACTAAATAAAAAGCGTTGAAGAAATAAGATGTGCTGGCTTACTTGTAGGTGCATAACTGGCACAACCGATCTTAGGCTCAGATCACAAAAAGTGGTTTAACAAGTGATCGATATGGAGCGTTCGAAGAAACATGTAAAAACAAAGTACTGTAGTTCTTCTTCTTCTTTGCGTTCGTTCTTTACGACCAATTGTAATCACTCTTTGTGATATGTTTGATCTTTCTAAGAACGTGTATACGTTGCACATTGGTTTGGTAGGCCCTAACGAATAGACTTCTACACGTTTAGGACACGTGCATCCGATTTCAGCCAAACCTCCTTAGTCGCCTTTTACGACATGCATGGCAGGTAACAGTGGTTCTATTCTTTACACCCCAAATTTGGGCCCGGTAACCACTCGGACGAGTACTGTAGTTTAACAAAATACAAAAACAATACACAGCAACGTTTCGATCAAAAGACCTTTATCAAGCAAAGGATACAACAGATGTGAAGAAATACTGCAGTCCTCTCTTATATCGATAATAGCGTTAGAAGAAAAAGAAATGTGTGATCGTTCGGTAAATAACTAACCATTGATTATTTCAAGTCTTCTAGTTCTCTGATTTTCAATGTCGACACAATGAGTCTGGTTCTCTGGATGTATGTTGTGTTTGTTAGTTCATCAAGGCTTCCAAACAGCTTTGTGTTGATGTCTGTTTCTGTTGGCCAGTGTTCTTTCCTGAGTTGATTCATCAGGTGACAATCTTGCAGGATGTGTTCAGCTGTCTGTCCCCATGTAAATGTGGGTGATGGAACTAGTTTTAGTCTGTTTAGTCTGTTGTGCCCAGTTTGAATTGAAACAATATTACCTACCTTGCTCTATCTAGATAGTGGTAATTATCTCCTTGCTGGTCTTCTTTTCTAATGGCCTTGATGAGTATTTTCTTTTCTTGAAGTAATTATCTTATTCCTTTGTTGCTCCTTCCTTAGCTAATTTGTCTGCTCTCTCATTTCCTGGTATGTCACAGTGTGATGGTATCCACTGCAGCACCACTCTACTTATGGTATTCAGCTCACTTAGTGTTTATTTTACCCTTGGCAGTTTTTCAATTATCCCAAGTTATTCTACCCAAGGTGGTGTCTGTGACTATTAACCCCGACGTTCTGAGTTTGAATCACGCTGCGGACAGTTTGGTTGCAAATTGTTTGCGTGGGATTTTTCAAAAGGACGATGGTACCACCCGTTCAGAAAGCAATGGCAAACTACTGAACGTAATAATGCCTAGAAAAATCACAAACAGCGTTAAAAAAGCTGGGGTTGATTCGCAAAGTCCTGTAAAGGATATGCAATTAACTCTTTTTTTTTAATTCTACCCAAAGAACATCCCAAACAAAATCATCTCCGACTTACCTAGCTTCATTCCACCTTCGTTTATCTTGTTTTCGCATGATAGATTCATCATCAAATTTCTTTTTCTTGTATCCAACCTCAGAATCATCATTTTCATTATCAGATTCTTCCGTCTAAAGGATAAGAAGACGATAGATAAAGAGAGCAATGTGAAACATATAAAATATAAGAAATTAAGAATAATAATCTTATTACATTTAGGATTCATTGTCAACACTTCATCTCTGTCATTTAGTTTCTTTTCTTATTTGTTGTCAGTGTCCATATCTGATGCTAATAGCAGAAAGTTGGTAAGAATAATGTGTTGAACATTACTCTTTTGGTGTCCATCATTACATGCTTGTTTGGTGCATGTTCGCGTTTATGTGCCTAAAGGCTCTTCTTCTTCGAAATGCTCCATATCGATCACTTGTTAAACCACTCATTGTGATCTATATGTCATCTGAGCAATTGTACATTGTGCTAGTTATGCGCCAGCACATCCGATTTCTGCAATGCTTTTTATTTACTAGGATAGCTTCCTAGTTGATTAGCCACTGAATTAAAAACGGGTTGTTGCTGAATTAAAGCTTGGTAGTATTTTCCCATTGCAGGTGTATGTATAAATTCAGTTTTCTTAATTATTAACCGATTTGTATGAGTAATATACCATTTTGTAGGTCAATGAATTTTCTTAAAGATCGTTCTAAAACAAATAATAGTGGCATTCCCAGCGGCTTATAAGAACCAAGCAGTTAGGTCCCTGCATCAGTCGCCTCTTTCGACCTATCGTGTAGATTGCAGTGTTGCTATTCTCTGTTCCCCATGCGCACCCTAGTAACACATGGGTGGAATAATATTATCTCTTCCGCGAGGTCAACAGATAATGTAATAGTTAGTGAACTTGTTTCTTAGAGGTCCAGGTTCAAGTTCAGTGGGAGTGGAATATTTTTCAGACCATATCAGCTCTAAGGTCGATCCATCTTCAATTCTTCTTCTTCGATCTCTGGTCATGTGTTTAATTCCCTGTGGACCACAAAATGGACAGTCACCTTCAGCTCTGTCTGGTTTCCAGAAAGCTTAATTTTCAGGTCGACTAGGGTACCTCTGAAGCAGGAGAAGGCCTCCTTGTATGCGAGGACACTGTAAAACAGCAAGTAGACATCCACACAAAAATCAGTCAAAGGCGCCATACCAAGCTCCCTGACTATGCCTAAATTCATAGCGGGTGAGTGCAGAAGGTCGACTAGGTGTGGTCACATGTTGCTTCTCAGCTCACTCAGGAGAGGATTCTTGCAAAGACATGCTTCATTGGACAGCGTCATATGGGGAAACCTGGTGCAATGAAGTCAATCCTTCGCCTTTAGACCTTTATCTTTCCACAATTTTAAGTACATTTCAGACTGCAATTTAAAAAAAAGGTTTTGGTATGAGTGGATGTCATCTATAGAAGTTTCTAACCGCCAGAGGCTTAAGTGGATCTACTTCCCTTGACATGTGGGTGTTTGCGGCAATGAGAGAGCGGACAGGCTTGCATCAACAGTTGGGGAGTTGAAGATGGATACAGGTGATTTTTTCTGTCTCTTCACAACTGCATATTGGATGAAGACACTATAATAGATGTTGAATCGATCCATCGATTAAAGCATTGGTTATTGGTTACTAAACTGACATCATTGCACTCCTGGCAAACCCATAGGTGCTCAGTCTCCCCAACAGATATCGAAGAGTATGCATACTGATGGTTCCTGTGGCTCGCTGATTAAACACACCTCTCACTCTGCCTCTCAGGCATCCAGTTCGACTTGAACGAAGGGTAATTCCAAACTGCTTAAATCGCTTGATCGATTCAACATCGATTTTAGTGTCCTCATCCAACAGAGAGTCTCGAAGAGACCAAAGAATATCCCCTTATCCATCTTCAACTCCCCAACAATCGATGCTGTTGATGCAAGCCTGTCCGCTCTCTCATTACCGTAAACACCCGCATGCCCAGGACAGTATATCCACGTAAGCGCTGGAGGTTAGAAACTTCTATAGACGACATCCACTCATACCGAAACCTGCCCTTCTGGATCTTGTGAAGCATCGACTGAGAGTCAGATACAACAACTGCCCCAGTAAATGAAGTCCCAGAAATCCAATGGAGGGCAGCAGTAACGGCCTCAACCTCCATCCTCATACTAGAATTAGTTGTCCTGTATGCCCCACTTCGCTCTGCAACAACCCTACGATGCGCATTAGCCAAGAAACCCCAGCCGGATTCTCACCACGTTGAACCGACCCATCGGTATATACAACAACATCATCATCCCTTGCATTATCTTCTATCAGCTGCTTAACTGCGAGATCAGCCTTCATGTTGCCCCAATCTCTACATTCTCTTCCAAGAGTAATGATAACGTTGAGATAGTTCATCATGCTTCCATCTGTTGGGATCCATTCTTCCCTTTTGGTAGAGTCGCAACCGTAGTCACCTGGCCAATCGTTCTCTCAGCCTGGGCCATCCACAACATGCCACGCTTGATTCTCGTGCCCTTAACATCATTAGTGTTCTTGTGAAGTGGATGTCTCTTATCCGAGTAACCGCATATATGCCTTGGTTTGGGCGATTGCATGATGGGAGCGTAGTGACAGAAGGCCAAGCATATATCTCATCTTCACAATGGGGGTATCTCTAGTGCAGCCCAGAACTATACGCATACCTTCATTCTGAACCCGTTCGAGTCGCTCACATTGTGATCTTGATATCGTAAGAATTCTGAGTCCGTAATCTGCCACTGACATTACCAGTCGATCGAACAAAAGGGCAAGTAGTCTCTGCTCAAGGTGTGCGGCCACCATAACTTTGAGAGCCGCAAGACCACGCTTGCACCGTTGTATCGTCTGTTCAATATGGTGTTTGAAAGATAGACTACGATCAAAGGTTATTCAAAGATAGCGAAGCCTGTCTCTGCGCTCGATGGTATGTTCATCAAAGATTACACAGGGTAGGTCAGCCTTGACGATGTGATTATTCAACGAGCACCACAACATACACGCTTTTCAGGATTGACCTGAGAGCGAGACTCTCTACACCAACCCGAGATGGTATGCAATGTTTTCTGAATGTCGTCAACCATCTCTCGCCTATCTGACCCAGTCCTAAATATTAAGATATCATCTGCAAATGTCAATGTCCGACCCAATCCGGTTGGCTGAATTTTAGCTACATTTGCTGTGTAAATTTTAAACAACACGGGTGATAGAGGAGAACCCTGGGGTAATCCCGGCATATACGAGCAGGATCCGATGTCCATGTTCCTAAACGGAGTGCAACGGTTCTCTCCATTAAAGAAGCAGCTATCCAGTTTACCAGCCAAGGATTAACTTTACATTTAATCAAAGAGCGCACCATTATTGAATAATTCACCTTGTTATAAGCATCCTCCAAGTCGATGGCCACAGCAACAGTCTCTTGCTTGGATTGGAAGCCTTCATAAACATCATATGCAAACGTGCCAGCATTGTTCCATGTCCCTTTCATTGGCCGGTAGCTACTCAAAGTGTCAGGGAGAATGTGGTCATTCTCCAAGTGACACATTACCTTTCTGGCCACTATCTTCTCTAGTAATTTGCCATATACATTTTGCAAGGTGAGTATGCGGTAGCTGCTGAGCAGTTTAAGATCCTTCCCATGTTTGTGAAGTGGTCGTAAATAACTATGAAGCCAATCCTCGGTACCACAGCATTCTGTACACTTTTATTAAAATCCACCACAACTGCATTAATAACAGTCTCGTCCAGCTGTTTGATGTGATGATATTGGACACCATCAGGCCCTGGAGCGTTGCTGTGGCTTGCCTTGAGTGCATTAACAACATCCTCCTTTGTTATTAAGTCAATGTAAGGTTCTCCAGAGCTAGTAATATCACGAAGAGCACTTATGATATTATGGCGGTCAGTTTTATCACCTTTTTCTGTCTGTTCCACGAAACGATGAAGGAACCCCTGCCCCTTTTCTGCATCTGTTGTCAAGACGGATCCTGACGAGTCACGTAAAGTAGGAAAAGACTGGCTGGTATTCCTCCTGTTCATTTTGCGATGAAACTGCCAGAATTGATATAGAGACTTGTCGCCACAGACTTGCGTTATGAAAGTCTCCCTTAACCCACTCTTTGCCTCACTAGCCAATACTTTGAAATCCCCAGTGGCTTTGTGGCGAATAGCAGACTTTTCAGCCACATCACACATATTTCTAGGTCGCTTCTTTCGTGCTCTCTGCCATGACTTTGTAGCAGCCTCTTTTCCAGCCATGCTTTTCAACATTTTCATTCCACCAAGGTGGTTGCAGGAAAGGAGTCCTAGCAGTCTTCTTCTGGCAGTCTGTCGCAGTATACGTAATGGGTTTTCGTGATCAGAGTGGCATGGCGTGTACTGAATTAAAGCAGTTTGGAGTTACCTGTCGTACAAGTAGAACTGGATGCATGAGGGGTAGAGTGAGGAGTATGTTTAGGCAGGAAGCCACAGGAACCATAAGTATGCATTCAAAGCGATTCAAAGACACAATCAAGAACTCGATGAAATCTCTGGCATAGAATGACAACTGGAAGAATGTTGCTCAAGATAGATCAGCCTGGCACACGCCCGGGCCCGCGGGCAGGTAGAACAGCCAGGATGGAACAAAAACGTCAAAATATAAAGGCAGTAAAACTCCCGACAAGTGCAAGTATACCTTGCCCACTGTCAAGAACATTTCAAGCCCATCGGGCTCACTAGTCATCGCACACACAGTCAAACATAACGCAACTACATTTCCTTGTCTGAAAATTGTGTAGTCATCATCACCCGTATGGACAAGCATCATCATCAAGTATGCAAAATCAACTGCATAGATAGGAGACTGAGCACCTCTGGTCTGCGGAGTGCAATGACATCAGTTTAGTAACCAATAACCAATTCAACAAAAAATTTTCTCATTTTTAAATATTGACACTAACTCGCCATCCTCTCATCATCTCTGAATACTTATCAGAAGCGGGCATTTATGATACTCATCATCCGTCATCACAGCTTGACTTGAATAAAATTTTAGAGATTGTGGACATCACAGGACGATGGCTATATGAGAGAATATCAATATTATGAGTATATGGACATTAAAGTGAGGTTTGAATGAGGAATATAGATATCAAAGAGCAAGTGAGGACATAGGCATTAAAGGGGGGTGGCTAAATTAGGGCATGGACATTAAGGTGAGGGGGCAAATGAGAAATATAGACATCGATGTGATAAGTGAGGATAGGGTAATAAGGTGAGGTGGCTAAATGACAAAAAAACAATATTAATTGTGAAGTGCACAAACACTAAAATAATCAATGAATCTGGATATGGATCTGTAAATAAATCTCTAATGCTAACCTTCACTTTTGAGATTTATCTGAAGGCCAGACTCACTTATGAGATTTATCTCAAAGGGGGGACTCCACTTTTGAGATTTATCCCCAAGGGCAACTCCCCCTTTGAGTTTATCTGAGGCCTAGTCTCCACTTTTGAGTTTTCTGAGGTCCTAGTCTCCACTTTAAGTTTATCTGAGGTCCTAGTCTCCACTTTTTAAATTTATCTGAGGCCTAGTCTCCCACTTTGAGTTTATCTGAGGCCCTAGTCTCCCACTTTGAGTTTATCTGAGGTCCCAGTCTCCCACTTTTGAGTTTATCTAAGGTCATAGTCTCCCACTTTTGAGTTTATCTGAGGTCCTAGTCTCACACTTTTGAGTTTATCTGAGGTCCCAGTCTCCCCCTTTTTGAGTTTATTGAGGTCATATCTCCACTTGAGTTTATCTGAGGTCATAGTCTCACTTTTGAGTTTATCTGAGGTCCCCAGTCTCCCCACTTTTGAGTTTATCGAGGTCCTAGTCTCCACTTTTGAGTTTATCTGAGGCCCTAGTCTCCACTTTTGAGTTTTTCTGAGGTCCTAGTCTCACTTTTAAGTTTATCTGAGGTCCTAGTCTCCCACTTTGAGTTTATCTGAGGTCCTAGTCTCCCACTTGAGGGTTTTTCTGGGGCCTAGTCTCCACTTTTTGAGTTTATCTGAGGCCCTAGTCTCCACTTTTGAGTTTATCTGAGGCCCTAGTCTCCCACTTGAGTTTATCTGAGGTCCTAGTCTCCACTTTTGTTTATCTGAGGTCCTAGTCTCCCACTTTTTAGTTTATCTGAGGTCCTAGTCTCCACTTTGGTTTTCTGAGGTCCTAGTTCTCACTTTTGGGGTTTATCTGAGGTCCTAGTCTCCCACCTTTGAGTTTATCTGAGGTCCTAGTCTCACTTTTTGAGTTTATCTGAGGTCATAGTCTCCCACTTTGAGTTTATCTGAGGTCCTAGTCTCCACTTTTGAGTTTTATCTGAGGTCCTAGTCTCCCCTTTGAGTTTATCTGAGGTCATAGTCTCCCACTTTTGGGGTTTATCTGAGGTCCTAGTCTCCACTTTTGAGTTTTTCTGAGGTCCTAGTCTCCACTTTGAGTTTATCTGGGGTCATAGTCTCCACTTTTGAGTTTATCTGAGGTCCTAGTCTCCCCCTTTTGAGTTTATCTAGGTCCTAGTCTCCACTTTTGAGTTTATCTGAGGCCTAGTCTCCCACTTTTAGTTTATCTGGGGGTCCTAGTCTCCACTTTGAGTTTATCTGAGGTCCTAGTCTCCACTTTTGAGTTTATCTGAGGCCCAGTCTCCACTTTTGGGGTTTATCTGAGGTCATAGTCTCCCCCTTTTGAGTTTATCTGAGGTCCTAGCTCCACTTTTAAGTTTATCTAGGTCCTAGTCTCCCACTTTTGAGTTTATCTGAGGCCATAGCTCCACTTTTAAGTTTATCTGAGGTCCTAGTCTCACTTTGAGTTTATCTGAGGTCCTAGTCTCCCCTTTTGAGTTTATCTGAGGTCCCAGTCTCCCCTTTTGGGGTTTATCTGAGGTCCTAGTCTCACTTTTGAGTTTATCTGAGGTCCTGTCTCCCACTTTGAGGTTTATCTGAGGGCCTAGTCTCACTTTGAGTTTATCTGAGGTCATAGCTCCACTTTTGAGTTTATCTGAGGTCATAGTCTCCTTTTGAGTTTATCTAGGTCATAGTCTCCCACTTTGAGGGTTTATCTGAGGTCATAGTCTCCCCTTTTGAGTTTATCTGAGCCACAGCCTCCACTTTGAGTTTATCTGAGGCACTAGTCTCCACCTTAAGTTATCTGAGGTCCTAGTCTCCACTTTTGAGTTTATCTGAGGTCCTAGTCTCCCCCTTTTAAGTTTATCTGAGGTCCTAGTCTCCACTTTTAAGTTTATCTGAGGTCATAGTCTCCCCCCTTGAGTTTTTCTGAGGTCAAGTCTCCACTTTTGAGTTTATCTGAGGTCATAGTCTCCCCCTTTTGAGTTTATCTGAGGTCCTGTCTCACTTTTAAGTTTATCTGAGGCCCTAGTCTCACTTTTAAGTTTATCTGAGCCCTAGTCTCCCCCTTTAAGTTTATCGGTCCAGTTCCCACTTTTGAGTTTATCTGAGGTCCCAGTCTCCCCCTTTTGAGTTTATCTGAGGTCCTGTCTCCACTTTTGAGTTTATCTGAGGCCTAGTCTCACTTTTGAGTTTATCTGAGGGCCTAGTCTCCCACTTTTGAGTTTATCTGAAGTCCTAGTCTCCCACTTTTGAGTTTATCTGAGGTCCTGTCTCCCCCTTTTGAGTTTATCTGAGGCCACAGCCCCATTTGAGGTTTGTCGAGGTCCTAGTCTCCCCCTTTTAGTTTATCTGAGGTCCTGTCTCCCACTTTTGAGTTTATCTAGGTCCTAGTTCTCCTTTTGAGGTTATCTGAGGTCCTAGTCTCCCCCTTTGAGTTTATCTGAGGTCCTAGTCTCCCACTTTTGAGTTATCTGAGGCCTTAGTCTCCCACTTTTGAGTTATCTGGTCCTAGTCTCCCCCTTTGAGTTTATCTGAAGTCCTAGTCTCCCACTTTTTAAATTTATCTAGGGGCCCTTTGTCTCCCACTTTTGAGTTTATCTGAGGTCCTAGTCTCCCACTTTGAGTTTATCTGAAGTCCTAGTCTCCCACTTTTAAGTTTATCTGAGGGCCAGTCTCCCACTTTTTAGGGTTTTTCTGAGGTCCTAGTCTCCCACTTTGAGTTTATCTGAGGTCCTAGTCTCACTTTTGAGTTTATCTGAGGTCCTAGTCTCCCACTTTTAAGTTTATCTGAGGCCCTAGTCTCCCACTTTTGAGTTTATCTGAGGTCATAGTCTCCCACTTTTTAGTTTATCTGAGGTCCTAGTCTCCCACTTTTGAGTTTATCTGAGGCCCCATCTCCCACTTTGAGTTTATCTGAGGGCCTAGTCTCCAACTTTTGAGTTTATCTGAGGTCATAGTCTCCCACTTTTGAGTTTATCTGAGGTCCTAGTCTCCCATTTTTTAAATTTATCTGAGGTCCTAGTCTCCACTTTGAGTTTATCTGGGGCCCTAGTTCCCACTTTTTAGTTTATCTGAGGTCCTAGTCTCCCACTTTTGAGTTTATCTGAGGCCCTAGTCTCCCACTTTTGAGTTTATCTGAGGTCCTAGTCTCCACTTTTAAGTTTATCGAGGTCCTAGTCTCCCACTTTTGAGTTTATCTGGAGGCCCTAGTCTCCACTTTTGAGTTTATCTGGGTCCTAGTCTCCCACTTTTTAAATTTATCTGAGGCCCTAGTCTCCACTTTGAGTTTATCTGAGGGCCTAGTTTTCCCCCTTTTGAGTTTATCTGAGGCCCTAGTCTCCCACCTTTGAGTTTATCTGAGGCCTAGGTCTCCACTTTTGAGTTTATCTGAGGGCATAGTCTCCCACTTTTGGAGTTTTTCTGGGTCACAGCCTCCCCCTTTTGGAGGTTTATCTGAGGTCCTAGTCTCCACTTTTGAGTTTATCTGAGGCCCTAGTCTCACTTTTAGTTTATCTGAGGTCCTAGTCTCCACTTTTGAGTTTATCTGAGGTCCTAGTCTCCCACTTTTGAGTTTATCTGAGGGCCTAGTCTCCCACTTTTGAGTTTATCTGAGGTCCTAGTCTCCAACTTTTGAGTTTATCTAAGTCCTAGTCTCCCACTTTAAGTTTATCTGAGGTCTAGTCTCACTTTTTAGTTTATCTGGGTCCTAGTCTCCACTTTTGAGTTTATCTGAGGTCCTAGTCTCCCACTTTTGAGTTTATCTGAGGTCATAGTCTCCCACTTTTGAGTTTATCTGAGGTCCTAGTCTCCACTTTTAAGTTTATCTGAGGCCCCAGTCTCCCCCTTTGAGTTTATCTGAGGTCATAGTCTCCACTTTGAGTTTATCTGAGGTCCTAGTCTCCCCTTTTGAGTTTATCTGAGGCCCTAGTCTCACTTTTGAGTTTATCTGAGGTCCTAGTTTTCCCACTTTTGAGGTTTTTCTGAGGTCATAGTCTCCCACTTTTGAGTTTATCTGAGGTCCTAGTCTCCAACTTTTGAGTTTATCTGAGGCCCTAGTCTCCCCTTTTGAGTTTATCTGGAGGTCTAGTCTCCCCACTTTAAGTTTATCTAGGCCCTAGTCTCCCCTTTTGAGTTTATCTGAGGTCCTAGTCTCCCACTTTAAGTTTATCTAGGTCCTAGTCTCCCACTTTGAGTTTATCTGAAGCCCTAGTCTCCCACTTGAGTTTATCTGAGGTCCTAGTCTCCCCCCTTTTGAGTTTATCTGAGGCCCTAGTCTCCCACTTTTAAGTTTATCTGAGGCCCTAGTCTCCCACTTTTGAGTTTATCTGAGGTCCTAGTCTCCCACTTTTGAGTTTATCTGAGGGCCTAGTCTCCCACTTTTGAGTTTTTCTGAGGCCCCAGTCTCCCCCTTTTGAGTTTTTCTGAGGTCCTAGTCTCCCACTTTGAGTTTATCTGAGGTCCTAGTCTCCCACTTTTGAGTTTATCTGAGGTCATAGTCTCCCACTTTTGAGTTTATCTCAGGGGCACAAACCTCCCACTTTGTTTATCTGAGGTCCTAGTCTCCACTTTTTATTTATCTGAGGTCCTAGTCTCCCACTTTGGTTTATCGAGGTCCTAGTCTCCCACTTTTGAGTTTATCTGAGGCCCTAGTCTCCCACTTTTGAGTTTATCTGAGGTCATAGTCTCCCACTTTTGAGTTTATCTGAGGTCCTAGTCTCCACTTTTGAGTTCATCTGAGGCCTAGTCTCCCTTTTGAGGTTATCTGAGGCCCTAGTCTCCACTTTAAGTTTATCTGAGGCCCTAGTCTCCACTTTTGAGTTTTTCTGAGGTCCTAGTCTCCCACTTTTAAGTTTATCTGAGGTCCTAGTCTCCCACTTTTGAGTTTATCTGAGGCCCTAGTCTCCCACTTTTGAGTTTATCTGAGGTCCTAGTCTCCACTTTGAGTTTATCTGAGGCCTAGTCCCCACTTTTGTTTATCTGAGGCCCCAGTCTTCCACTTCTTAGTTTATCTGAGGTCCTAGTCTCCCCCTTTTGAGTTTATCTGACCCTAGTCTTCACTTTTAGTTATCGAGGCCCCAGTCTCCACTTTTGAGTTTATCTGAGGTCATAGTCTCCCACTTTTAAGTTTATCTGAGGTCAGCCTCCACTTTTTAGTTTATCTGAGGTCCTAGTCTCCACTTTTGAGTTTATCTGAGGTCCTAGTCTCCCCCTTTTAGTTTATCTGAGGTCCTAGTCTCCCACTTTTGAGTTTATCTGAGGTCCTAGTCTCCCACTTTTGAGTTTATCTGAGGCCCTAGTCTCCCACTTTTTAGTTTATCTGAGGTCATAGTCTCCCACTTTTGAGTTTATCTGAGGTCCCCAGCCTCCCTTTTGAGTTTTTCTGAGGTCCTAGTCTCCACCTTTTTAGTTTATCTGAGGTCCAGTCTCCACTTTTAGTTTATCTGAGGCCCTAGTCCCATTCTTTGTTTATCTGGGTCCCCTTCCAATTTGCTTTATATGTCTGACAAACATCCTCCCCGCTCTGTTGTATTTAACATCTTAGGAAATTATGTGGTCTACAAGGTGGGTCTGCAACCAGCAAACAAGGTGGGGGTTTGTAAGCAAAATAAGATATCAACATCATACAGATATACGCACCAACAACAGATAAATACAGAAGAAAAACTAGATGATTTCTACAACCCGTTACAAATAGCTATAAAACAAAGGCTCATGATGACAATTGTATGGTGACTTCAATGCTAAGGTAGGTCTGAAAAGGTAGACGAGACAACTGAGGATGTGGCCAGGGAAAAACATAGGGGAACACACTTAGAATGGGCAACAATAAACAACATGATAATTGCAAACTTGGTTTAAACATCATCGAGAAGACTATGGACATGGAGAAGTCCAGATAACAACACACACAATCAAATTGACTATATTATGATAAATAAACGATTTTGAAATGGACTGCTAAATATAAAAACAAGATCAGGTGCAGATTGCGACAGTGACCATGCACTACTGATAGGAAAAGTAAGAATAAAACTGAAGAAGATAAAGAGGAGCGCAAGAAACATCATATCGAACTCATCAACACTCAAGACTGACACAAAAGTGAAAGACTCATTTAAACGAATTATACAAAACAGATATAACGCTATGGAAAAAATAGAAACAATAGAAGAACAATGGCAGATGCTTAAAGAATCAATCAAACAAACGTCAAAGGAACTAACCCACACAACATGTCACGGATCAAAAGAAATGGATGACGGAAGACATTTTGGAATTAATGGAAAATAGAAGGAAAAACAAACATAATAAAGTAGAATATGATCGAATCAATAAAGAGATAAGACAAAAATGTAAAACAGCAAAAGAAGAATGGCTAAATGAAAAATGCAAACAGATCGAAACAGAACACAAAGAAAACCCAAATACGAAAACGAGCACTTACTTGGCAGACGAAACGACAACTACTGGATGTTTAAAATCAAGCGGGAGATATCCTGATGGAAACAGACAAGAAAATAGAAAGATGGACAGAGTACATTAAGGACTTATACAGTGATAACAGACAAGAAATAAACATCAATTACAACCATGAAGGACCACAAATACTTCATCGAAGTTATCAATGCCATAAGACACACGAAAAAGGAAAAACCCCAGGACCAGACAACATAACAACAGAAGAAATAGAAGCAACAGGCAGAATTGGGCATAGCGTTTTAACAAAATTATTCAATGACATCTACAACACTGGATATGTACCAAAGATTCACATAATCCATTTTATAGACTACCAAAGAAAGAGAACGATAGAATGCGAAGAACACCGCAACAATCAGCCTCATGAGTCACGTAACAAAACTACTTTTCAGCATTATTATGAGAAAGGTACGAAACAAAATAAGACCAGAAGTTAAGGAAGAACAATTGGCTTTAAGTGAACGCAGAGGAACAAACAACGCAATATATACAATAAGAACAATAATGGAAAGATCAATAGAAATGAAGTTGGACTTATACCTATGTTTCATAGACTACGCAAAAGCTTTTGATAAAGTAAAACATGGAGAAATAATCAGCATGTTAGAAAGTATAAATATTGATGGTAAAGATCTTAGACTGATCAAGAATTTGTACTGGCAACAAACCGAAGCCATTAGACTAGAGAGTAAGATTGGAATCTATCAGGCGATACAGTTGGGAGTACGACAAGGGTGCGTACTCTCACCAGACCTATTCAACTTATATAGCGAAAACATTATGAGATCTATAGAAGAAAAGACAGGAATAGCAGTCGGTGGACAAAACATAAACAACCTAAGATACGCTGATGACACAATTCTCATGGCTACAAATGAACACGATCTGCAAGACTTGATAGACATACTAGTGAGAGAAAGTGAAAAGAAAGGATTAAGCATGAATATAAAGAAAACAGAGGTTATGGTTGTCTCCAAGAAACAAAAACACCAACATGCAATATCAAAATAAATAACACAACACTGAAACAAGTCCATCGATTCAAGTATCTAGGAACATTCTTAACACCAGATGGAAGATGTACAACAGAGATTAGGAGTAGAATAGCTCAAACGAAAGCAGCTTTTATGAAAATGAAGAACACACTATGCGTGAACTCACTACCAATGACACTGCGAAAACGAATACTCCAATGCTATATTGAACCAATTCTGATGTATGGCAGCGAATCATGGACACTGAACAAACAATCAATACGATCATTGGAAGCCACAGAGATGTGGTTTTACAGAAGAATGTTGAGAATTCCATGGACAGCAAAGAAAACAAACGTTGAGGTTTTAAATCAGGTCTGCACACAAAGAAACCTTATCAAAAGAATAAGAATCCGACAATCAAGGTTCTTCGGGCATATCATACGAAGAGAAGGTTTAGAACATTTGGTGACTACAGGTAAAATTCAGGGAAGGAGAGATAGTGGAAGACAGAGGGAGAAGATGTTAGATGGCCTGACATCATGGTTCGACAAAATATCGGCGTCAGAACTGATTACATGCACCAAGCAAAGAGAGTTGTGGAGAGACATGATCGCCTCGCGGCAGGCATGGCACTTGATTGATTGAAACATAAAAATCTACCTGTCACAGATAAAGAAACGGACATGGTCATCTGGCTGCAGCATTTCCACAACATCTATTGTCGCTCCACAATTGATAAGAATCACATGTCTGATCTGGAAACAAATATAAACACAATTAAATGAATTCACATATCACCTACAATATGAGAATAAACATTGACAAAAACTAAGTAATGACATTCGCTAGAGAGGAAAACACTACCAATATCTCCAACGACAATCGCCCATTAACTCCTTGTGGACCAAATGCGACACTATGTGGCTTTTGGTTGGACACCTTTTTACCAGGAGCCACACTAAAAGGCATTTTTATTCTAAAAATAAATGACTTCTAAAAACAAGGCTTTTACCCTGGTCCACTAAGAGTTAAAACAAGTTAAAGACTTTGTATACCTAGGGAGCATTTCTTCAACAAACGGATGAATAACCAATGAAATCCAACACAGATGCAACGAAGCAAATCAAATGATAGGACAAATTGCGCTAATTTTAAAAGGAAAACATGTCACCATGAACACAAAAAGAGTGATGTTCAACACAATCTTTCTACCAACATTGTGCTATCAGTGACAAACCGAGACGCTGACATCATATGATAGAAGAAAACTAGTCATGACAGAGATGAAGTGTCTACGCAGAATGCTGGGTGTAACAAGAAGAGACCGGTTGAGGAATGAAGACATCCGGAAAAAAGTGGGTACATCATCAGTACTGAACTTCATCAAGAAACAACAAATTAAATGGTTCAGTCACATAATTAAATTTCACAGGCAGCCAAGCAACAGATGATCAACAGCATTTTTATACCTACTTTGTGTTACCAGAGCCAAACATGGACATTGAGCAAAGCACAGTCACAAAAATAACTATATGTGAAATCGTTGCCTCGAGACCAACAACACAAGAAAAGACAGAATCACCAACAGCAGCATAAGAAAGAAAGTTGGCACAAAACTGTGCTTGAATTACATAGATAAGCAAAGAATGAAGTGGTTTGGCCACTTAATAAGAATGCATCAAACTCCACAGTATACAGAGTCTTCTACAACAGAACATCGGAAAGAAGGCAAGAGGAAGACCACGGAAAAGATGGTTAGATGGCGTAGCAGAATCCTGTGAAAGAGCAAGATAACAATCACACAAGCCACCAGAACAGTGCAAGACAAAAACAGAAAACCACGACACTGGGCAACAACCGGTAGCAGTGTGGCGACAAAAAGAAGAAGTCACAAAAGCAGATTACCAACAGACAGTGCACGATACAATGGATACAAAGCAAAAGGCAGGCCACTGGAAAGATGTACCTCAGAGATAATAGAGACAATGAAAGACACTATTTACGAAGGGTACACAAGGGCTAATTCTAGAAATCTCTTCTTATCCTGGCACTGTGAGGCAAAACAGTATTGGAAAAAAGAAGTCCTAATTTCTCTCTCATAGGCCAGATGTCCCGCCTCAGCAGCCATCATGCTCAAATCATCAGTTACATCCTGAATCCATCGTCTCCCTCTTCTCCGGGATGCCTCCTTCCATGATGGTCTTCTCCAACCCTTCGTGTCTCTTTATATGTCCTTAATACTTCAATATTTTCATTTGTAGCATCATTGAGTTTTCTTTGATTTTGAGTTCTTTCTGTATAGATGTATTTGTTTTCTTCTCTGTCCATGATATATGGAGGTCTCTTTTGTAACCTTTCATCTTCTTACGCTCCATACTGACCACTTGTTAACCACTCTCTGAGATTTGTATGTCATCTAAGTCTAAGAGCGCCCGCATGTTCGTAGTGCGTTGGACTACGGGTGACTAGTCCTCTGTAAGTGTGGGTTCAACTCCGCGGACTGGCAGAAAAGCTACAGGTTCCCCAGATTTACGGTGTTCGTGGCACCAAGCCGAAGGGTTACGATGTCCATGACACCGAGCTTTCAGCTCAAGTGCTTCTGGATCAAAAAAAAAAAAAAAGTCTAAGAGCAATTGTACGTTGTGTTGGTTATACACCTACAAGTAGGCAGAACATCAATTTCTACGATGCCTTTCATTACTGGGTAGTTTCCTAGGTCCTAAGTCAGTCGTTTACAACAGGCCTTGTAGTTCGCAGTGGTACTATTCTTTGCTTCTGTAACACTTAAATTCAAACAACAGAATTGGAAAAAAATATTATGAACATTTATAACTCTGGGGATTGTATGTTAAACCAAAATTAAGTCTAGGCCAAAATGTAACATACTCCCTCAGCATTTTCCAAAAAGGCATGTTCAAGTCCTTGCAATCCATCAACAGGAACAACTGTGTACAGGATCTGGTCGCACTGGAATAAATACTGAAGCCAAAACATTTGTGTTTAATCATGGTCTACTAGATATAAATTTAAATAGTGTATTGTTTTTCTTCTTCTTTGTGATTTGTATGTGACCTGAGCATAAGAGCAATTGTACATTGTGCCAGTTATGCACCTACAGGTAGGCCAGCACCTCCGATTTCTGCTACACTTTTTATTTACTAGGGTAGTTTCCCCAGGCCCCTATCTCAGTTGCATCTTATGACATGCCTTGTAGGTCGCAATTTTACTAATCTTTGTTCCCCTTGAGGGCCTCAACAACACAAAGGCAGTGCAATGTTCAAAACATGTTTACAGCATAATCTATCTTATCTATATAAGAGCCGCAGTAGTGTAGTTGCTAGTCTTCTTCTTCTTCTTTGCGTTGTTCTTTACGACCAATTTTAATCACTCTTTGTGATATGTTTGATCTTTGCCAAGAACGTGTATACGTTGCATATTGGTTTGGTAGGCTCCTTTTTTTTTTTTTTTTTGCTTTTTTCTTTCGTCCGCTTTCAACTCAGACGAAGTTCCATCTCTGAAACTGATTTTTGCGTGAAAATCTGTTTTCCAATTTCTAACAATGGCAGCAGCGGGCACATAGTAAATTACTTTACACTGGCAGCCGTGTGCTCAATGTACTCATAATTAGTATTCCTTCGCCATACAGGCAGATTTTCTCCGACTTCAGAGGTACTCACGTTATCGTCCTGAGTAAGACCAGGGGACTCGAACAAATGCCGGATAGTAGGTTCGAACCCGAGCTATGGGCGTCTCACAGCTAGCAGGCCGAGCTACTATCAACTACTCTAGGCAGTCCCCGGTAGGCCCCTAAACGCATAGACTTCTATAGTTGTTAGTGAACTCGCTTCTTAGGCTAGTGGTCCGGGTTTATTTTACAGTATCAGACATAATGGCTCTCAGGTCGACCCAGCATCAATTGGGTACCAGAAAAAGCACTGGGAAGTAAAGATGGCCGGTGTGATGTTGACCACATCCCCCATTGTGTGAGTAAAACCTAACACCTTATTATCCAATATATCTAGAGCATAGATTCCCAAACTTTTTTGACCCATCGTAAACTTTGTAACGCCCCCTCCACATTATAACCGTTTGCCAACGCCCCCATAAATACATGCTCTATTTTCTCTTTGACATAGAAAATTTATATATATTTCTGTCAAACATGGTCAATTTTCAAATGATTATATGCATGAAATAGAAAATCGATGAAAAAAATGGATTATGAAAGACGGGCATAAGATGAATCTAAATGCAGAATTCAAATTTTAAATTATTATTCAATCGCAAAATCATTTATTTTAAAATATTTATTATTAATTTCTTCTTTAAGGAGCCACCGATCCCTAATCGCCTAAACACCCTCCAAATTCTTCTGAACCCACTACACCCACTGAAGGGGGGTATCGCCACTTTGGGAAACACTGATCTAGAGGTATGAAAATGGATTTATTTTGTCTATCTATATCCTATTCATGTCAAAGCCAACACATAAGGAATTCACAATTGATCGTCATTGTTTCTGGTCTGCTGTTTTTTTCTACCCATGATATCACATATAAGTTCAGATTTTACTATTTCAATTTCAACTCTTCTCCAAGCTTCCTTTAATTTGCCCTGCATCCTCCTTTCATCTGCTATTGATGAAAGAGTTATCACTACAAAGATATCGCTGACATTCCACTCATGTCCAAGTCATCAGTAGAACATCAATCCAATTATCAAGTGTGATGTGGGATGGATCAGCGTAAGCATTTGCCTATCAACTCGGACACAAGAGGGTTGTGGGCTATTGGTTACTAAACTGACATCATTGAACTCCGGGCAGAACCATAGGTGCTCAGTCTCCCCCAAAAGATATCGAAGAGTATGTATACTGATAGTTCATGTGGCTCCTAATTAAACACACTCTTTACTCTGCCCCTCAGGCATCAAGTTCTACTTGTACAGTAGGTAACTCTAAAATGCTTAAATCGCTGGATCGATTCACATCTATTTTAGTGTCCTCCTCCAACAGGAAGTCGCGAAGAGACTGAAGAACATCCCCTTTATCCATCTTCAACTCCCCAACAATCAATGCTGTTGATGCAAGCCTATCGGCTCTCTCATTCTTGCAAAAACCTGCATGCCCAGGACAGTAGATCCATGTACGCCTCTGGAGGTTAGAAACTTCTATAGAAGACATCCACTAATAACGAAATCTGCCCTTTTGGATCTTGTGAATCATCGACTGAGTCAGATACAACAATGGCCCCAGTAAATGGAATCCCAGAGAGCCAATGGCCTCAACCTCCATCCTCATATTAGAAGTAGTTGTCCTGCACGTCCCACTTCCTTCTGCAACAACCCTACTATGCGCATTAATCCCCCACTCAATGTTCCCCATGTGAGGAAAGGAATTGTTCCTCCTACCTTATGTTTACTAGGACCTAGAAATGTGTAGGGACAGGCACTTCATACTCTAAGTTCTGAAAAAGCTGCGGGAAGTTTTATTTATTTTTAATCAAGTGCCATGTTTGCGCGTAGGTGATCAATATCTCTTCACAACTCTCTCTTTCTCTCTGTGGTGCAGTTTATTAATTCTTTTGCTAAATCTTAAGGATTGACTTTATTGCACCGGGTTTTACACCACATGGCTCTGTCCCTAACCGCATAAATCACATACCACCTGCCGAGAGTATTGCACAAAGCATGAACTCCGTAGCTCCTGCAACAATTCTAGGGGTTTCTGGAAAAAAATGCACTTGTGAACAGAAATTTGCAGCCCGGATTTGAACCCACAACCTTTAGAATGCAAAGACAAACAGACAGATACCCCCAGTGTGTCTTTTATAAAGTCCTGTATTTCTAAAATAGCTTTATTACAGCTTACTCACATTTCAATTTCAGGTATTTCTTCAATGATGTTCAGTATTGGACGTGATTTACTCACCTGTAAAATTTTGCAAGCGCACAAAGCGTCAACGTCAAATGCCACCAGAACCAGGACTCGCTAGAAATATAAAAATCTCTTTATAACACCGTCTTTTTATTGTTGCTGTAAATGAACTTATTAACATGATTTGGAAGTCATATACTCGAAGTAGTCAATATTTTTGCATACCTTGGCTCTGTCATCAGCAGTAACCTCTTACTCGATGATGAAATTAGTAGCTGCGTTGGGAAGGCAATGTTCAAATTAGCAAAGCATATATGGGAAAATAGTATTCTTCTTCTTCGAACGTTCCATATCGACCACTTGCTAAATCACTCTGTGCGAACTGTATGTGATCTGTATTGGCTTTTACTGTGATGTTTTTGAACTTTTTGTTTTTTATTGCTCACACTCAATTCACTCACTCACTGCTCCACCCACAATCACCGAGTGGCAGCTATTAATGCGCTGCCCCATTACAACATATCTTTAATTAAGTTACGAACTAAGATAATATCCAGTCTCATTCTTGCTTAACTTACTAATTCTTTTTAATCTTATTATGTGCCATTGTTGTGATTCCAGTGATAGTGATTGTGGGGTGTGACCATCGATCTGATTCAAAATTAAATGTTACTCACAAATTACATGACGACATGATAATAATATTCGTAAAGTGACCCGTAAACATTAATTAATTGATTCATCAATCACAATTGAGTCAATTGACTTGACAAAATGATTGATAATGGTTCAATTGTCAATGACAATATTATGATCAGATAATAAATAATATTGTAAAGTATTAAATAGGTATTGAATACTATAAGTATACACTATATCATTGATATAGTGTATACTAATACTTTTACCAGGCCATAGTGCTAACCACGCTGCTGTACGCAAGCGAGACATGGACAGTATATAGCAGACACGCAAGAAAAATAAACCATTTCCACACAAGCTGTCTACGTAGAATACTAAAAATAAACTGGCAGGACAAAATTCCAGACAGTGAAGTCCTCACAAGAGCAACGATCCCAAGCGTCAACACCCTGTTGCAGAAGGCCCAACTGAGATGGGTCGGTCACGTTGCTCAATGCCTGATAAACGATCCCAAAACAGTTGATGTATGGCGAGCTTGAAGGGGCAGACGTTTAGCTGGTGGACAGAAAAACGCTTTAAAGACACTCTTAAAGTGTCTCTGAAATGCTTCGATATAGACAATACGTTCTGGGAATCCTTGCAAGATCGCCAAAATGTGGCGCTGTAACAACAAAGAGGAACCCGAATAGCTGAGAATCATCGTATTGTTGAGTCACAGAGAAAACGAGCAGCCGAAAGACAGAGCACACAACACGCATATGTCTAACCTTGATCATGTATGCCCCACCTGTGGTCGGGGATTCTGTTCTAGGATTGGACTCTACAGTCACCTCCGCACACACCAGAGAGGTGCAACAGTACACGTCTGAGAATGTCATCATCGCTTGCGATGGACGGCTATTAATACTTTACAATATTATTTATTATCTGATCATAATATTGTCATTGACAATTGAACCATTATCAATCATTTTGTCAAGTCAATTGACTCAATTGTGATTGATGAATCAATTAATTAATGTTTACGGGTCACTTTACGAATATTATTTAAAATTATTATAACACTAACACTCCAGAACAGGGCCGACGGTAACAAAATAAACAACCGTGTCGTGTCACTTCATTAAAATTAAACTAAAGATATATTTTCTTTATTAAAAATAACAAACAGAAAATTGATTACCTGATGCTGCAAAATATCATAAAAATCCTTCCTGAAATCTTTTACAAGCATTCTTTATGTGTAATCCTGAAACTTTGATTGAATTTACACTCCACTTGATATTTGTATTATGTTTGCACCCCGCGCAATGATCATAACTTCCGTTTTCCTGTTCTTGTTTCGACCTTTTCGCATCCTTGATCGTAAATTATTATTGTATTCAACATCATCATCATTGTACTCTTTGTCTCAGGAGACAACAGGTTTTGCGTCACGTAGTTTGTTTTGTGATGAATCACATCGTCAGTTGTTGCTGTAATGTCCTATTTTGAAGTGACAATCAGTTACTGCTTGTGAAACTGGGAGACAGGGGCTGATGCAGAGAATGGTCTCTGTGTCGTGGTTCTCTCCGGTGCTGCGGAGTTCGTCCACGGCTGCTGAGGTATCAATATGTCAGAAAGAGATCGGAGCACACATGGTTACTCACCGGAGTGCAATGACGATAGTCCTATCAATCAATCAATTGAATGGATGAGAAAATGTTGCAGTGGTGAAACTGGCATCAATTTCGTCGAAATTGTACACTGGAAGATTTTGCAATTTTGGTTAGTTAGCCTGTCAGTTAGTCATTAAGTCAGTTAGTTATCTAATCGTCCTCATTACTCAAGGAACATGGATGTCCATATGTTTAGCCAAGAGGGGGCAAGTACCACCCCCTAGAAAATGGCTTTTTGAAAATACAGTTTTATGTGAATCTGGTCTGCTTCATTTCCGCGTAGTAAAATACCATTAAAAAATTTAGTAAATTTGTTTTGCCCCATCTTGGAAATATTTATGCGGACGCCCATGATAAAGAACAAGTTATAAGTACTTCGATAATATCATCAGTATATTCGTCAGCACGCGGAGACAAACAGTTCTTGTGTTGGTTTATGATTGTTCATTTGAGGATCATCTTCATTGGATATTCCATAATTGCTCCGATCTCCAGTCGCCCGTTTGTTGCCTGGGTTCACAGCGGGAGCAAAGAATAGTAACACTACGACCTACAAGGCATATCGTAATAGATGATTGATGTTGGCGCTTAGGGAAGCTACCCTAGTAAATAGAAAGCGTCGCAGAATTCTGATGTGCTGGTCTACTTGTAGACGCAAAACTGGCACAACGTACCGTCGCTATAAGGCTCAGACTACGTACAAATTACAAAGAGCGGTAAACAAGTGTTAGATATGGAGCGCTCGAAGAAGAAGCTTTGATCTCCTTCTAAACATGCCAAGCAGTGTATTTAGACTAACAGCTCCCTTTCTGTGATGGTTTACCTATCTACTGTGATTTCTCGCATGGTTTTCCCGTATTGTCGCACCTATTGGTAGGGCCTATACATAACTTGAGCAACCGAGATAGAGAATACCCGTTATCTTCGTTGAAATCATCCACCCGTGTGGTGCCGGGCCCGAAATGGAAGCAAAGAATGGTACCACTGCGACTTACAAGGCATGTCGTAAGAGCCGACTGAGGTATGTGCCTAGAGAATCTATCCTAGTAAATAAAAAGCGTCGCAGAAATCGGATGTGCTGTCCTACTTGTAGGCGCATAACTGGCACAGCGTACAATCGCTCTTAGGCGCAGATCACACATAGTGCTTAAAACAAGTGATCGATATGGAGCTTTCGAAGAAGAAGTCGAAATCTTCAAAGAGTGCGTTTTCTCTTAGAGCATTGATGATGTCACTTTTGTCCATAGAAAGCACATTCTCGATCGCAGTTTATTTACTCTCTCATTGATCTTCACCCATAATGACATGGGACAAAGCTGAAGGCGTTGTCTGGGTTGTGGCTTCTTGTATTAGCTTCATCCACTGCCTTCGTACATAATTGATCTTGGGCTTCTGTATCACGCAAATAGATTCTATAAGCACATATGCACGAGTGAATGTAAAGGATTTAAAGGGTTTTAAAGACTTCATTGCACCGTATTTTACCCCATATGGCTCGGACCCTCTCCGCAGAAATGGCACGCCATCTGTCGAGAGTACTGCACAAAGCACGAACACCGTAGCTCCAGCAACAATCCTAGTGGTCTCTGAAAAAATTGCACCGTAAACAGAACGGCGCGGTCGGATTCGAACCAACGACCTTCGACTCACAAGGCAAAGGGCTTAATCACTTTGCCGTTTGCGTCTTTAGCCACTCCATGGATTTTGACACCACCATGACCTCCATAGTCATGCTGCTGGTAGTCGCATATGCGCCACTCGTCTCTGATGCCATTTTCTTTAGATCTATCCACAAAGGCCCGTCGACTGTGCTGAAACACGGAACCTTCATTGTAGACATCCTCCTCGGATGTGTAGTCATGTATTAACGCTTCGACTTCTGCGTTGACTATTGTAAGCAGTGAATCGGGTTGTTTACCGTGGTGACCAAACACAAAGGATTGTCTGCTTTCATTGAGTATTAGGTACCCACTCTTCTACATGATTGATGTCCTGAATGGTACATATCCGTTGTATGACCTCTTCTGCTCGGCCCAGCCACGAATGGTTATTGGTTACTAAACTGACGTCACTGCACTCCAGGCAGACACATAGGTGCTCAATCTCCCTCAACATATATCGAAGAGTATGCATACTGATGGTTCCCGTGGCTCGCTGATTAAACACACCCTTCACTCTACCGCTCAGGCATCCAGTTCTACTTGTACAACGGGCAACTCCAAACTGCCTAAATCGCTGGCTCGATTCAACATCTATTTTAGTGTTCTCATCCAACAGACAGTTGCGAAGAGAACGAAGAACATCCCCTTATCCATCTTCAACTCCCCAACAATCGATGCCTGTCCGCTCTCTCATTACCTTAAACGCCCGCATCACGAATGACCCCGTTTAAGTATATTGCCTTCTCAGTTTACTAGTTCACTGTGTAACGGGTGTGATAAGTCTTGAATGATTATAAGTTAGGCAACTGTCTTACTCATCCCAATTTTACTGTTTATTTCTAGAAGACCCAGCAGGTATGCCATTGATCTACATGTTGTGTCTTTGGTGCAGCCAAGTATGTCTTTTTCTTCGAACGCTCCATATCAACCGCTTTTTGTGAGTTGTATGTGATCTGAGCCTAAGAGCGATTGTATATGTGCCAGTTATGCGCCTACAAGTAGGCCAGCACATCCAATTTATGCTATGCTTTTTATTTACTAGGGCAGCTTCTCTAACAAACAATCACATGTTTAAGAGCCTGCGTTTTTCCCTTGGCAACATATGATTGTGAGACATGGAACATTGACAAAAGTGGCGGAGAAGATCTTTAATGCCTTTGAATGCAAATGTTACAGAAGAGTACTTAGAATATCATGGACAGAGAACAGAACAAACGCTTTTGTTCTGAAACAGCTTGATATTAAAGAGAGTTGGCAATTACAAAGCATAAAAACAAGGAAAATTAAATATTTTGGACACATCAAACAACGTGAGTGCCTAGATAAATTAATTTGGGGTCAAAGGCTCATGAGGTCATGGTGGTAACATGAGCCAGGGTTAGCGAGGGCGCGCTAACAAGACCCTGCCCCAACCTACACGCGGTGACCCTGGAAACATACTCTGGTTCCGGTCTGCCTAAGAGGGGCAGGGATCGGGAGAACTACTGGTAGTGGTAGCAGTGCAAGTACGGAAATGCAATACAGATCCATACTAACAAAATGCACAAATCTCCTGACCGATGTCCAACAAGATATTGCCCAAGTTCCTGAACGTAAAGAAACAGCAACGAAACGTCTCTGACATGGATGAGAGGTGCATCCAGTGACGAAACGTGTGCTCGCATAGGGCGAAGATTGAAGCCTTGAGGAGGAAGCAAACATTGCCAGCCCGTCGGCAAGAATAAATAAGACAGGACCGTAACGAATAAAAGTCTACCCTCCTGCTGGTACGAGAGAAGATTGCAGGTGACTCCGCATCGGTGGCCTGGTGCAGATACATGTACTGGGCAAGGTTTGCCGAGCGCAAAAGAACAAGTTGCGTTTTAGTGCATAACGAAACTACCGCCCTGGGAAAACCGTGCAAGGTACTGTGCGATTAAAATTAACATCCCCGAAGAACTGAGGTTGGTGATACCTAAAGGAACTGTCAGCCTTGGGGCAACCGGGCAAGGTTCGATTGCAGTCGTAACTAACATCCCCGGAATAACTGGAGCGGGTGATGGTGACGAGCGCAAAATCCTCAGTTGCATTGATAGCGCCGACTGAAACGACCTTCTACATTGTTTGTACTAGGCCCCATGCCGGTGCCTTTCGAGGTTAATTGCAAATTGCCACGTACCAACGCGCGTCTAGAAGAGGCTGAGAATGTTCCTTCTCCGGATCAAACTCAAAAATGTAGGGTAAAGCAAGGCCGACAATGTACGGATCAGACAGGAAGTCCGGGTCCGAACATTGGCGAAGGTCGACATTTTACACTGTGTTTTATACGAGTAAGACGCCGTCCGAGGACAAGCTGACTAGCCCGAGAAATATTTCTCAGAACGGGCAAAACAGCGTAACTCACTGTCCTGGCGTAGATCACAAAGCCCAAATATATGGCAAAAGTTGATCGTAAAGGCGTAGATCCGAGCCGACATAGTCGGCAGAAAGGATCGTATCCTAGGGAAAGTTCACCTTAGTAAATCAAAAGCTGGCTGAAAACGGACAGGCGGGCCTAGTCACCATGGGCGCACAATCGTCCCGACGTAGATCACTCCGTTCTTGCCTGTGGACCAATTATACATCACAATAAGAATGATCAAATTGGCCGTAAAGAACGAACGCAGAAAAAGATAAATTAATTTTAGAAGAATGGTGCCTGAAGAAGAATGAGAAGACCCAGAAGATGATGGTCAATGTAATTGACGATCTGAGAATGACTGCTGCTGACGCCGCCAACTTACAGATAGAGATTTCAGACTTCTGTCATGGAGCAAGTTCAAAGGCAAGCTATTTGATGAGCTTCCTAATCCCTACCTCAGTCGCCTCAGACATGTCCTTGAGTCACATTGTTAATACCTTTGCTCCTACAAGATCAGGCAACACATGGACAGAAGAACTACTAAATTCATGGCGAGCATCTAAATACAAACATTTTGGGGTCCTGCCGAGTCTCACAATGGGTGGACCCAGTACAATTGAACATGTAAAACTGTGAGCATCTAAATCTTTCAAATGAGACTGCTCGGGTTTAGCTTTAGAGGGTTTATTTTGCCATTTAATGAAGGTTCACCACGGCTGATCAGTGGGTACTACATTTTGATCTTTGCCAAAATGCAAGAAAGCGATTACACAACAGCAACAATAAACTTCATATAATAAAAACAAGTTGATTTCTTGAATGGATGTCACATGACATAATCTTTTATTAAAATATTGATTGAATAACATACGAACAGATAGATAACACATAAGAAAGGTAACATAGTCTTATTCTTCTATGTCAGGCCTAGTGTGAAGTCTGTTGTACTGAAGATTGTGAGCTCGAATCGGGCAGAGACACGTGCAATTTTCCATGTGATCCTAGTTTTGCCAGAGCTATGGATCCGTTCTTTGTGCAATGCTCTGGAGTTGCATGCCATCTTGATGACAGGACGGAGCCATCTATGCTGACAGGCAGCCATCCTGCTGACAGGGGAGCCATAGAGAACCTGTGCAATCAAGTTCTCTCGTCGCCCTGTGTCGGGCATCAGCCATGACGCTGGTATGGCGCGGACTGATTCGTGAAAACCTGCTTTACCATTTGACTGGTGTCCAGCATGCAGAGGGCCTCACCAACTCAGGTAAAGGTGCAATGAAATAAATCCTGCCTTTTGGCATTTTTTGTCTCTCTGTCATCCTATCTTTCTTCCATCAATTTTGTTTGAGTGCACCATGTGTTCTAATGGCAGGTTGTGATAGGTGGATATCATCTGAGAGGTTCAACCCAGAGCTTCTCTTGTCCTGGGCATGTGGGAGTTAGCGGCAACAAGAAGCGGGCTGGTTGACATTGAAAATGGGGGTTATGATGGAGAAGGGAATGTTCTTTGGCCTCTTGGCGACTTACTGTTAGAAGTGGACACTAAAATTGAAGTTGAATCAATCCAGAGATTTAAGGAGTTTGGAATTACATGTTGCATAAGTAGAGCTGGATGCTTGAGGGGCAGAGAGAGAAGTGTGTTTAACCACCGAGCACAGACCATCAGTATCATACCTTTGACATCTGTTGGGAGAATAGCGCTACTGAGCCTGTCAGAGTGCTTGACACCAGTTTAGTAACCAATAACCATGATGAAGAAGAATTCTAAAGGACACTATTTCAATAAAGTAGGACATTGTAGACATGGCAACAATCCAGTAACAGTGTGATGACAAAGAAGAAAGAGTTGGGCATTCTAGTTATCAAACAATGTTACAGTTTCTGAAAAACAGTCAAATCAGAAGAGCAGTGATGCCTCCAGATGACAACCTGGTCAGCTATGAAGAAGCAAAACATCGCCAGGCACTATAAAGCAAAGTGGGAGAAAGAACATTCAAAACACAACAAGGATGATGGATATTACCAACTGTTCAGAAGGGACCAAATTGTTATACTTGCCAGACGAATCACAACAGAATGAGACACCGCCTGTATACTAGGTTCAAGATAAGGCACCAATGACCTGTGGCTGGCGAGTATGACGACAAAGCATGTCTCAGAACTGCCCCAGTATGCAGACCTGAGAAGAAAGAGTGGCCTCACAGCAGCACCCAAGACAAACTGATGTGTGGCTGACAATCTGTAGCAGACGGCAGCCTATATTAAGAATCAGAAATCCAACCTAGTGAGACAGAAGCATTGTTAATTAGTACAGTCTTTCTATCTTATTCTTGTCATCAAATCCATGCAGTCTTTCTAAAGGGTGTTTGTAAAGTCTCCACAAACTTAGTGTAAAAACAAGCGAGAAAACAAAGTACATGACATCATCAAAAATGTGTTCCCTAATTAATGTGGGGCAATATGCAGGAATGACTGTTGTCTGCTGGAGTAATTCTTTTCACTCAACCATAATGAGTTTTCAAGCGAAATATCAACAAACATGTTGCAGAAAGTATTTGACAATATGAAGAAACATGTACAGGCATATCTTGAAACCCATGGTAGATATTTCCAACATTTATTATAATGAATAACTCATTGGTTCTTTCCAGTTTACCAAAACCAACAGTGGACCATAGAAGTGACTATTTATCTAATTTCACTACTTTGTTTTAGCACATTTTTGGATGACATCATGTACTTCATTTTTCAAGTTGCCCTACGTATGAAGTGTAGTGAGACTTTACAAACAGCCTGTATCTTGTTCTTGCCATTAAGAAATCTATTGCCCCAATCAGTCTCACAAAGCTAGCATCTATGAGTAAATATTCCAAGTTCTGGCACAAATTTGTATGGCTTTGATCGAGCAGGTCCTCTGCAAAGATAGAAAACAATATACAAATCAGTTCAGTAATATCTCCGTGTACACTTACAGACAACAACGAGAATATTTGTAATGAAAGTAGTAGTTAGTCAACAGATATTTTGGACATACAAAAATAAGGGACAGCTATTACAGTGGATGAGAGAAGACTCCCTAACCAATCCCTCATATGGACACCAGAGGGAAAAGAAAACGAGGAAGACCAAGAGAGACTCTGCGTAGAACCATCACCAGAGAAGGCTCAACGATGGGCCTAGTAAACATTAAAGACCTAAAACAGATAGCAACGAACCGATGAGGAGAGCTATGACCTCTGCCCTATGCGCCGCCCACAGGCCCAAGAGGAAAGACTAACTAACTAATTACAGTGGAAGAAATGAAACACAAAGCACTTGACAGGTAGGGCTGGAAATCTTCTTCTTTGTGATCGTTATTTTGATGACTCTTATCATTAGATGCATTCTTATGATAAAGTCGACTGTTGTCTGGAGCTCATATCTTGTGCCATGTACCTTTGAATGTAGTGTTGGGTTGTAGGGTCAGCATTCCTTTCTAGGGAGGACATACAAGGGACAGTCTTGCAGGACATGTTCTGTGGTTTGCTCAGCGGTGCCACAGAGGGGACAGTCTTGCAGGACATGTTCTGTGGTTTGCTCAGCGGTGCCACAGAGGGGACAGTCTTGCAGGACATCTGTGGTTTGCTCAGCGGTGCCACAAGGACACAGAGGGGACAGGGACAATCGTAACCAGGCCTAGAAATAAAAGATTAGATACAGAAAGATCATAACAATCATCAAATGATTAGGGGGCCTCTGGGGTCTAGAGTTAGGTGCTTGTTACAAAAGTACTCGGTTCGCTCCCTCGTGGAGCCATCCAGATATTTGACCAGAGATTCCTGATCTCAGTGTAGGAGAGATCTACTTCATATTCCTATTGGAGATGGACAATCACCTGTGTCTTGCCAGGGGTCCCAAGGTGAGCAAAGAATAGTAATATTGTGTCTTATAAAGCATGAGCCGCTGTAGCGCAGTTGTTAGTGAACTCGCTTCGCAAGGCTGGTGGTCTGGGTTCAGCTCCGCAATGTGCGTGGAATTTTCCCGACCACGCGGCTCTCAAGTCGACCCAGCCTCAACTGGGTACCAGACATGCTCTGGGAAGTAAAGGCGGCGGCGTGATGCTGACCACATCACCCATCGTGTGACGACGGTCAATGAAAAATACAGGCCTAACACTGTATTGACCTATATACCACGAGTATGAAAGGGTTCCTTTACTATTTACTTATAAAACATGTCGTAAGAGGTGACTGAGGTAGGAACCTAGGGAAACCACCCTAGTAAATAAAAAGCAGCACAGAAATCGGATGTACTGGCCTACTTGTGGGCGCATAACTGGCACAATGTACAATCGCTCTTAGGCTCAGATCACATACAAATCACACAGAGTGATTAACAAGTGGTCGATATGGAGCGTAGGAAGAAGAAGAAGAAGGACATGCCAGACAGTGTTCGTCGTGGTAGAGAGAGAAGGTATACTAATCAACTTGTTATGGGTACAGAGAGAGTAAGTGGACTTTAGGATGGCTGCTGCAGCAAAGGACAGAGCACACATGGGAATGTCCAATGTGCCATGACATCGATCGCATAACATAACATAATCAATCAATGAAATAATGAACTCCAGCAAAGCAAATCCTAATGACAACAAATAAAGAAATTTGGCTGAATAGATGGGCCATGGGATACACAGTAAGAGAGGTTTACAGACATATGGCCAGCCCTAACCTTAATGACAACATCAACCACCTTGCAAGAAGAGATCAGAGCACCATTTTTAGACTTCAAACCCAACACACTCCAGAGTGCCAGCTGCATGCACATCATCATGAAACTGTTCACCACCACATCTTCAGGTGCCAAGCACTAGATGACGTCAGGAAGATCCTCCTTCCTCCAAGGCCAGATAAATGAAACACATTATACGGAACAAAAGAACAACTTACAAACACATGCAGATACCACTACATAGCACTTGGCCAAAGGGCAAGAGCTCAAGCGCCGCTAGATCATTGAAGAAGAAATGATGAACTGTAGTTTGGTATCTGGTATAGTTCGTTCCAAAATTCGTGATCACACTAAGGTTTAATTTGTACTAAATCTATCTGATGGATACAAGTAATTTTTGCATGCAGTCTTATATACCTCACGACGTTACGAATCCATGTTTAACTAATTGGTAGGTAGCTTCGTTGATGCAAAAAACGTTTTTGTTATATAATTTTGCATAAGCACAACAAAATGATAATCAAAGTTTAGAACTTACAGTAATACACAAAATGGTGGCGAATGATTGCAAAGGTGTATTCCTATTACATATTATAAAAGAAAGATCACATAGTGAACAAATGATACCTTCCACTTCTATAAATGAAAGTAAATGTTGTGTACATACGCCAATGACAGTTGGTAGGAAACATTGTGAACTGATTAATTCCACGGAATTTCCGATTTTGAGCGTACACTGAATTGCATTTGGAACACAAATGCTTAGTTATAGACAAACTTGACAATCATACTGTAAAATTTCGACAAGTATACCAGATCAACATCGCGGTAAATTTAGTAATAACATATAATAAAAATATTACAGAACTAAAGGTCTGGGTGGGCAAAAAATACTTTTGGAACGTCGTCACTGTTACCTATATAAAAATGCAAAATCAAGAATTTCTGTCAAGTGGATGATTTTATATCGGTCGGTAAAGATGATCACGAATTTTGGAACGCACTATTGTACACCTTACCTGCATGTTCTTGGTATCATCTTCTCTTTTGGAATCTCCACTGGAACCAACGAGCAGGCTCGGGTGTCGGTTTCTAGGTAGACATCAAAACACATAAGAAGCCGCTGAAGCTGATTAGCTAAAAGCTGATCACGTGACTTTCCTTGAAGAAGCTCCCTAAAGTGTAGGTTGACCTCTTCCTCAAGTTCCTAAAGAAAAAATCAAAGTAACAAAAGAAGTAAAATCATGTTCTCATATTTTGTTGTTGTTTGTCCATCATGGTGGCATCTGTGGTTTAAGGGATAGTGACTCAGTCTATTAACCCTGACATTGTGAGTTCGAATCACGCTGCGAACAGTTTGGTTGCAAATTGTTTCGTGTGAATTTTTACAAAAGGACGTTGGCACCACCTGTTCAGAAAGCAATGGCAAACTACTGAACGTAATAATGCCTAGAAAACTCACAAACAGCGTTAAAAGCTGGGGTTGATTCACAAAGTCCTGTAAAGGATATGCAATTAACTATCTTTGTCTATCATGGGAGATGATTTCACAAATTATTTTTTCTTATTCGTTAGTCAAGCTTTGCATTGAATAGGTGGAAAGCATTCAGTAATAACATGGAAAGCATCCTTACTATTGCCCCCTATACAAAGAGAGAGGCGTGAAAAATGAATTACCATAATGTGACGTGTTAAGAGCTGTCCGTAGAGTCTGCCACAATATGTCGACGACAAAGAGTGGCGCTACCCTGGGGCAGTCTGCCGTCAGAACAACATGTGCAGTCATCTTGGCTGTAACAGAAAAAATAGAACCAGTAATACTCAAGCCTGTCAAGCAAGCTGTTAGGCATTAACTTCATGTGCTGTTTCACTATATCGGTTCACTGCTAATATTTTTCTTTCTCTCCAAACCTGTTTTGCCTCACATCATTAGGATAAGCAGATTTTTAGAACAAGCTTTTGTGTGTGCTTCATAAAGGGTTTTTCACTGCCTTTTATTTTGGATGTCCACCAGACAGACTTTTGCTTTGTATCCATTGTATCCGAGTAGCATTGCTCTGTGAAGTGCGCTGTATGTTAGTAATCTGTTTGGGGGACTGCCTAGAGTAGTTGATAGTAGCTCGGCCTGCTAACTGTGAGACGCCTCATAGCTCGGGTTCGAACCTACTGTCCGGCATTTGTTCGAGTCCCTGGTCTTACTCAGGACGATAACGTGAGTACCTCTGAAGTCGGAGAAAATCTGCCTGTATGGCGAGGAATACTAATTACGAGTACATTGAGCACACGGCTGCCAGTGTAAGTAATTTACAATGTGCACGCTGCTGCCATTGTAAGAAATTGGAAAAACAGATTTTCACGCAAAAATCAGTTTCAGAGATGGAACTTCGTCTGAGTTGAAAGCGGACGAAAGAAAAAAGAAAAAAAAAAAAAAAGTAATCTGTTTATATGGCCGAACTATTTAATTTGTTGTTTCTTGATGAAGTTCAGTACTGATGTTGTACCCACTTTTTCCTGATGTCTTCATTTCTAAACCTGTCTCTTCTTGACACTCCCATCATTCTGCGTAGACACTTCATCTCTGTCGTGACTTTCTTTTCTTCTATCGTTTGATGTCAGCATCCAGGTTTGGCACTGATAGCATAATGTTGGGAGAAAGATTGTGTTGAACAATGCTCTTTGAGTGTTCATAGTGACATGTTTGCATATATTGCTTATAAGAGATGGAAATGGGTTGTAGGAAATCAAAAGAAGAACAAACACAGCCGTACAGATGTTTTCTTAAGTTAGTTTAGTCATCGGATCATTATCAATGAACAGCGAAACAATTAATCAATAAGAGCTCCGATCGTATGCCTGGATGAAGGGTGGGGTGGGGGGAAAGAAAGAAAGGGTGTGGTGGTTTGGTAATTGTTAACTACTAAGAATTCATGGCCATTGAGTCATATGTTTGTGTTGATTCCTCGCTGCCAATAATGACTGACAAATTCTGTTTCTGAGGACATCTTTTTTTAAAGTTTGTTCTCTGGACAGTTGCAGTTCCCTGCTGATGAGATCTGTCTTCCCGGGTTTGTCTGGAGTCTAGATGACTTCAGCTTTCTGTCGCCAGGCTCACCAACCCAGGCTTTTATGCAGGGTTTGCTTCCTGAACACTATATCATCACCTTTCAACTCCCATCGGAGCACAGGTCTTCAACAAACTTCTTCCATGTTTTGCCTATCCTCTTTATATCCGCCTCCAGCTCTCTTCTCCAGGACTGCCTAGGCCTTCCCATACTCCTCTTTCCCTGCGGGTTCCAAAACAATGCCTGTCTTGTGATGCTTCCGGTCGGTCTTCTCAATGTCTGAACACTATAGCTTAATCCTATATACTTGAAAGAAAGTGTTATAAAAGTAGAAGACAAGAAAAAGGATGTCCCTCAAAGGGAGAGAGATAAGACTGTTATTTGTACCATAGCTGGTGGATGGGTTGGTTGCAACCAGAGCATTTGTCACTCGCCAGTGAGTTCTGAGCTATCACCGTATGAGGCCTCATCCTGGTTCTCCATCTTTTGGTCTGGCATTTCACCTTCAGTCTGTTTGGCTTGGTTAGACCCGCCAGGAGATAGACTCCTGGTGACATAGCTTCTTCTTCTTCTTTGCGTCCGTTCTTACACCAATTTTAATCACTCTTTGTGGTATGTTTGATCTTTGCCAAGAACGTGTATACGTTGCATATTGGTTTGGTAGGCCCCTAAACGCATAGACTTCTACACGTTTAGGACACATGCATCCAATTTCAGCCAAACCTCCTTAGTCGCCTCTTACGACATGCATGGCAGGTACAGTGGTTCTATTCTTTACACCCCAAATTTGGGCCCCGGTAACCACTCGGGCGGGCGACATAGCATGAAGGATCCAAAGGCACACAAACCCTCCAACCACAATAAGGTAGACTAATGTGGAGGGACCTTCAGTCTGTTTAGCTTGGTTAGACCTGCCAGGAGTTAGACTCCCACTGACATAGCCTGAAAGATCATAAAGACACACAAACCCTCCAACCACGATAAGGTCCGCTAATGTGGAAGGACTAAGAATTCTATCTTCAACAAGAAAAACATTGACAACTCAAGTACCTGACCCTCTGTCCACAACTGCCATGAAAATCAGATCTGATTCTCTGATAACGCCAGCTTTAATAAATCTATCTGCATGCGGCAAGCTCAGAACATCTTGAAAGGTGGAGCGTCGCCATGCACTCAACTGAGCATTGATCTTTGCAGGGAACATCTTTACTGACTCTGCAGATAAGGGGATGATGCCTCTCTCTGATGATATAGAAACAATTTATATGAAATGAAAATCGTGGTATATCCTTTACAGGACGTAGCCATCAACAACAGTAAACAAGTAATCTATTTTCTAAAGTTAATTACATATCCTTTACAGGACTTTGCGAATCAACCCCAGCTTTTAACGCTGTTTGTAATTTTTCTAAACATTATTGCGTTCAGTAGTTTGCCATTGTCCTTTTGTAAAATCCATGCAAAACAATTTGCAGCCAAACTGTCCACAGCGTGATTCGAACTCCGAAAGTCAGGGTTAATAGACTGAGTAACTATACCCTAGGCTACCGATGCCACCATTCTATTTTCTAGACATCACTTACGTTCGTAGTTTGCCATTGTTTTCTGAATGGTGAGGTCTATAGAGCGACGAAATGATGGACCTCAGAGATAACAGAGCGCAAAGAGACTATCTGAAGGCATACTAGGCCGTTTGAAATCTCTTCCTGACCTGAGCTGTAGGCATACAGGATTCGAGAAAGAAGAAAGAGGTCTATTTTACGGTTTGTAAAAATCCAAGGGCACTAATTTGATTCCAAACTTGCTGGCCATGGAGTTTGAACCAGGTATGCTTGGGTTGTGATCGAGCTCACTACCATTTAAGCTACAGATGCTCACAACCTATAAAAGGAACCCTTTCATACCTTGTGGTATATAGGTCAATACAGTGTTAGGCCTGTATTTTTCATTGACCGTCGGCACACGATGGGTGATGTGGTCAGCATCACGCCGGCAGCTTTTACTTTCCCAGAGCATGCCTGGTACCCAGTTGAGGCTGGGTCGACCTGAGAGCTGTCACGGTCGGGAAAAATTCCATGCGCATTGCGGGAGCTGAACCCAGACCACCAGCCTTGCGAGCGAGTTCACTAACAACTACGCTACAGCGACTCACCTACAATCTATATACAATACGTAAAATTCTTCTCCATTTGCCCCTAGGGAGGCATAGGTCGCAGACCAAGGTCTTCCAAGCCCTCCTATCCAAGGCCATCTTTTCAGATATCTCCACATTTTCTTGCATTCCTTCTCTGGCAGCCCAATTTCCTTTAGGATTTCACTGGGACGCTTCGTCAGTCCTTCTTCTTCCTCATGTGGCGAGCTATGAATTTTCCTGGTTGTGGTAGCTATCTAGTGTTTTTATAAGGTCAGATGGCTAGCCCACCGTCCAAATACATAAACGGTGTCCAATAAAAAAATTTCTTCACCTTTCAACTCCCAACAGAGCACAGGTCTTCAAGTAACTTCTTGCAGCCCTTCCTCTCTTGCCACCCCTACTGCTTGCCTATCAGTCTCCAGCTCTCTTCTCCGGGTACTTCTAGACATCCATACTCCTCTAATCTCATTTTGTCAATCCCTTTCCATCTTGTTTCAGAGATTACCAGAATGATCTATCCAGAAAGAACTAAAAATCAAAGAAAACTGGCTAATGCTACAAATAAGAAAATTGAGATATTTTGGACATAAAAAAAGACATTAAAGGCGGGAGAAGACCACCATGGAAGGAGGTGTATCGGCAAAGAGAAGAAAAGGAAGACCACGGAGAAGATGGATTCAGAATGTAACTGATGGTTTGAATATGACAGCTGCATCTGGCCTATGAGAGAGAGAAATTCCGAAGGACTTTTAGGGTGGCAAAGTTCTGTTCTGGACAAGCTATTTAATGATGATAAAAAGAGTTCCTTTATACCCTTTTTTTTTTCATCTGTGACCCCAACACGGATCTATTTAAAAAGTATGTAAATTATCTGACATACCTAAGGATGACAGCACATGTAGCAAGCACGTTCTTGCCTTCATCCTCTCCCGCAACAAGTGAATAGTTTTCTGCATGTTAGCAGAACTTATGCCATGTCTCGACTTCACTGCTACTATTCTGGATACATTGAAGCTACTCTCTCCGTCTCCATCATCCCTGTTTGCGTTTCCTTCTTTGTTCAGATCTTTGCTAAGGAACTGAAGACCTCCCATCCACTGGCACCACAGATAAGGTCGTCCAATGACAGGAATGTAACTTGGGATTTCTTGTAGCCTGTGGTAAAATATTATAAAGATGTGTTAAATTTAATTTTCCCAACCCTCATTAAATAAACAACTAGAAGACTTCTGTGATCAACTTCTGCTATGAGCCTTAGAACAGGACACAATCGGCTCCGCAGCCACATGTATACAAAATTCAAGATTGGCAATTCAGCCATGTGTACATGTGGACAGGCAAACCAGACTGCAGAGCACATACTTCAAGACTGCCCCGAATATGATACACTGAGGCAAACTCACTGGCCTAACGAAACAACACTCGACAGAAAACTACACGGACCTCTGTGTGAGCTACAAAAGACAGTGAAGTTCATACAAGAGATAACATTGAATATATAGACATATTTCAAGCGAACGAAAGGAAGGAAGGAACTTCTGTATGGACTACTCCGGTATGTACTTGATGTCTTCACTGGTCCTCCATAGTTTGTTCTAAAAGGTTGTTTCTGTTTGACAGATTTCCATTCTCATGCTGCTAGACTGGGGCAATCTTGCAGGATGTGCTTTGGGGACTGCTTTGGTGCTCCACAGGTACAGGCAGCCGTGTCCCTGAGACCCATTCTGTGGAGGTGCGCTCTGAGAACGCAGAATCCTGTTCTAAGTCTGAAGACCATGGCCTGAGCTTTTATGTTTAGTGTATTTATGTTGTCATGCTCTGGGTTGTATCCTCCATTTGTTTTTCTCCATATCATTTTTCTGGATTGTTTCAGGAGAACCTTTGCTTCTGTACAGCTTTGTGTTGGAGGGTGTTGGACTTTCTACAGACTTTGCCTCTGTACAGCTTTGTGTTGGAGGGTGTTAGACTCCCTACAGCCCTTGTGAGTTTGTCAGCCTTTTCATTTCCTAGTATGCCACAGTGTGCTGGTATCTACTGTAGAACTAATTCTGATTTCTTGGACAGCAAACTGATTAGAAGAGAACAGAAGTAAGTATAGCACAAGAGGCCAAACAAACAGAAGTAAGTATAGCACATGAGAACAAAAGTAAGTATATCACAAGAGACCAAACAAACAGAAGTAAGTATAGCACAAGAGACCAAACAAACAGAAGTAAGTATAGCACATGAGATCAAACAAACAGAAGTATATCACAAGAGATCAAACAAACAGAAGTAAGTATTGCACATGAGAACAAAAGTAAGTATATCACAAGAGGTCAAACAAACAGAAGTAAGTATAGCACAAGAGATAAAATATGTAGAAGTAATGTTCACAAGAGGTCAAAGTCATTACTAACCCATGTCTCTTAAACTCAAAATGATTGGCCACGTTTGGGGAGTCATTGCCATGGTCATTTGGGTAGAGTTCATCCAGAATCAGGTCAGGGGATAGCAGGTCTCTGTGAAAGAAAATCCAACAGTTATTCGGTAGGAAAACATAGAAAACTTTTTTAGAAATCACCTAAACCAATGCTTCCCTATTCTGCTTCCAAGTTCTATTGGAGACGGACGATAAAACGTATGTCCCATGTTCATGTTGAGCACTTTTTTTTCCCCGATCCAGAAGCACTTGAGCTTTTCAGCTCGGTGCAATGGACATCGTAACCCTTCGGTTCGGTGCCACGAATACCGTAAATCTGGGAATTGGTGGCTTTTTCTGACATCCTGCGGAATTGAACCCGCACACAGAGAGGGATAGTCACCCGTAGTCCAACACGCTACGAACACGCTGGGCAGACGGGCAAGTCTCTTGTATAAACTTCACCGTCTTTTGTAGCTCACACAGAGGTCCATGTAGTTTTATGTCGAGTGTCATTTCGTTAGGCCAGTGAGTTTGCCTTAGTATATCATATTCGGGGCAGTCTGAAGTGCCTGTCCACATAGCTGAATTGCCAATCTTCAATTTTGTATACATGTGGCTGCGGAGTCGATTGTGTCCTGTTCTAAGATAAAATTGAGAAGAAAACAAACAGTTTTTTGAAAGTTATCATAGCATCTGTGCGTGTCTAGCTTAACGTTAGTGAGCACAATCACCACCCAAGAGTACCTGGTTCGAACTCTGTGGCGGGCAGTGTGGAAGCAAATTTGATCCCGTGGATTTTTACAATGGTAAAAATATACCTCACTGTTCAGAAAACAATGGCAAAATACTGAAGTATAAGTGGTACCTAGAAAATCAACAATTCATTTACTGTGGTTGATGGTGGCGTCCTGAAACGGATATGCCACAAATATATTTTCATTTCACAATAGCATAAAGATGAAACAACACTGGAAATAAAGATGGTAGCAGTAAGATGAAACAACACTGGATATAAAACTACACAGACCTAGGTGTGAGCTACAAAGGACAGCAAAGTTTATGCAAGAGACATCATCATCAAGGTGCATATCGTTTATAGGACGTTGCTATCTTTGCAGCACATCTGAAATTCCCTCTGTCTCTAGCCAGTTCACCCACTTCGTCGATGGTCATGGTTTCTTTAATATCTTGTATCCATCTTTCTCTTGGTCTGCCTCTGCTTCCTGGGACCCTGCCCTCTAGTATTGTTTTTTCCAGGCCGTGACATTTGATGTGACCAAAGTATGTAATTTTTCTGTATAGTTTGTTGTTTATCAGCCAATTCTCTTTAACATTTAGTTCTTTCAGGACATCAGTGTTCTTTCTACAAGAGACAACATTGAATATATAGACAATATTTCAAGCGTGCCCATGAGATCCCATCAGCAGACTAAACAGAAACAGCACACAACAATCTTTCGCCTAAGAACAGGTCACTGCAGGCTCAACCATCACATGTACAGAATAAAGCCTGCTCAGTGTGCATGTCAGACAGAAACACAGACTCCAGAACACATCCTTCAGTCATGTCCATCATACATACACCAACGAAATGAAACTTGACCTAATGAACGAAGCTTACAGAGCGAGCTATGGGGAACTCTCGAGGAACTGCAACTGACATGCAGCTTCATAGAGGCAACCCATCTCATGGTTTAGATGAGCATACTAGCCAACCACCAATAACAGCATACAATAAAAAGAGGTCGGGTACTAGAGCTAAGGGAAGACCAAGAAAAGATGGATAGACAATATCAAGACCACACTACACAAACACGGATACAACACAACAAGGGCGACTCATCTAGCCCTAGAACGCAAATTAAAGCTCCCATCCCTACACTTAACGGCAAGAGTTGACAGCCAACTACATCTTCCACCTGGGAATAGACAATAGACTAAAGCGAATGCAAAGATGAAGATTTTAAGCTGTGAAAGAGCCCTAGAAGGGTTGAGAATGCCCCGGAACCGAAACGACCTCACTCAGTCAGCAAAGTGGTAAATGCTCTTTGGCGCACATCCAAGACCAAATATACGGCATTAAAAGATCATTAAAGAGTGTGTATCAAACGATGCGTACGGAACGACCTCACCAAAGGCAGGAACTTCGATAGAGAAGTCAAACTTCACTTATCAACACTGGCCGTAAAAGTACTGATGGTACGAGAACTCAAGGCAAATGTTTCGTGGAAACAGGTTTCATGTAACGATCACACTTGAAGGATCTAAACAAGTCTTCTGAAGATGGTGAAGGCTCGCCTTTATGGTGAGGGAACCAGTCAAATGGCAAGAAGGCCTCAGGCAAAACTCAGTCAGAAGTGCAATACCAGGCATCATGACTTCCGCCTGAATTGACAGCGGGCAGTGGCGGCTCGTCATCATTTGTGTTGGTGGGGCCAGACAAATATTTTCTGAAAAATCATGGTTTTGGATTAGGTTATATTTTAGTATTTACTATGATTTGTCTATTCCGGTAAATTATGCCTTCTTTACTAGAACGTACAGTGTCGTACACTGTAGACATTAAACAGTATATTTTATTTTAATGTTATATATTTAATTTTTAAAGCTAGTTAGTTTCACGTTAAAAGCAATAATTAAACAAATAATTTATAAAATAATAAATACACATTACTTTTGGTGGGGCCCGGCCCCACTGGCCCTTAATGATGAGCCGCCACTGACAGCGGGTGAACACAAGAAGAAGAAAAGAAATGGTGAAAGGAAAGAAAATGTACTCATTATTAAAACAACAGCAACAATATACATAAGCTTACCCTCCACTGATCGTGCTAGCTGCGACACCCGGATCTTGGTTGACGTGTACGTTGACTGTAATGATGTTCAAAGCCATGAGGTAGAAGAACGTCAACTGAAGTTCAGCACCATCTATATAAATGCAGAGGAATGGGTGATAGTTTAGATAAGTAGAAGAAGGAGGAAGCAAGTCGATCAATATTTTCTATGGAACTAAGTACAATATTTCAAGAAAAGTATTCTTTGAACGCTCCATATCGACCTCTTGTTAACCACTTTGTGTGATTTGTATGTGATCTGAGCCCTAAGAGAGATTGTATGTTGTGCCAGTTATGCGCCTACAAGTAGGCCAGCACATCCGATTTCTGCGATTCTTTTTATTTACTAGGGTAGCTTCCTCGTGCCTACATCAATTGCCTCTTATGACATGTCTTGTAGGTTGCAGTGTTACGACTCTTTGCTCCCCTTGCGAGCCCAGGCTAGAAAAGTATTATATTCTTCTCGTGCCATTGTATGTTACATACAGCATGCAAGCAATTTCTCCATAGCGCTCTATCCTGAGCAACTTGTTCAGTCTCTTCTATGGAACGAAGTATGATATTTAAAGAAAAATAAAAAGCATTGCAGAAATCGGATATGCTGGCCTACTTGTAGGCGCATAACTGGCACAATGTACAATGGTTTTTAGGCTCAGATCACATACAAATCACACAGAGTGGTTGACAAGTGGTCGATATGGAGCGTTCAAGAAGAAGTCTGATATGAACGATTTTGTGTGTGATTTTCTTAAGTAAACAAAGATTTTTAAAATAGGCGATGTAGCTGATGAATAGCGATGTCCTTCTTCTTCTTCTTCAGCGATCTCTGGTCATGTGCTTAATTTACTGTGGACCACAAACTGGGCAGTCAGCTTCAGGTTTCCCAAAGCTTAGTTTTCAGGTCGACTGGGTGTGGCCACATGTTGCTTCTCAGCTCACACAGGAGAGGACAGTCTTGCAGGATATGCTCTGGTGTCTTGTTCCGTCTGCTGACACTGGCAGAGAGCTGTTTACTTATTCCTAGTCTGTATAAGTGTTTGTTGAGTCTGCAGTGTCCTGTGTGTAGTCAAAATATAATGACCTGGTCTGTTCTGCTTAGGTCTTTGAGGGAGTCTTTTCCATAATCCCATCCAGTGTTTGTCTTCCAGTCTACTGCAGATTTTCTCTGTATGAGGGTTTTAACCTCTTGAAAAGACAAGGGTTGGTAAATTTGCTCTTTGGTACTGCCCTCCTTTAGCTAAGACATCGGCACTCTCATTACCTGCAATGCCACAGTGAGATGGAATCCACTGCAAGTGAATTTCTGCCTTTTCTGAAAGCTGAGCAAGTTCTCTTTTAGGTTTTGTACTGTGCTGTCAGCGGATTTAGCCTCCAGGGCTTGTATAGCTGACAGTGAGTCTGTGAGAAATACCATCTTGCCTGCAGTTGCTTGCAGCTTATTCATGTGCTGTGCTGCCATCAGAAGGGCTAAGAGTTCTGCTTTGTAATTGGAACATATTCTTCTGGTAGGGGCTGCTAGAGACACAGTAGTAGCATCTGGGTGCCTAATGTACACTCCTGCTCCACCATTCATGGTTGCCTCCATTGCCGATATATCTGTGTAAATTCTTTAGTGATGTCCAAAATGACTCTTATTCTGACTTTTTAGCCAGTGATAGTGATAAAACGGACTCTGAATGTGATACTTCTTCTTCTTCTTTGCGTTTGGTTTCGTATGCACGTCTAAACCATGAAATTGGTTGCCTCTATGAAGCTGCATGTCAGTTGGAGTTCTTCGAGAGTTCCCCATAGCTTAGTCTGTAAACTTTGTTCATGAGGCCATGTTTCATTTCGTTGGTGTATGTATGATGGACATGACTGCAGGATGTGCTCTGGAGTCTGTGTTTCTGTCTGGCATGCACACTATGCAGTCCGATCAGGCTTTATTCTGTGCATGTGGTGGTTGAGCCTGCAGTGACCTGTTCTTAGGCGAAAGGTTGTGTGTTATTTTCTGTTTAGTCTGCTGATGGGATCTTGTGGGTGTTTGATGTGGGTTTGTTGCCTCCATACCTCTTTGTACTTTCTTTTGATATGTGTCTTGATTTCTGGTAGTGACACTGGGTGTTTGTGTTGTATAAGTTTTCTTCCCTCCTTAGTCAGACTGAATGTGATACAAATTTGAACTTTGATTCACGTGACGATGTTTATAGATCGATAGCAAATATTCCCAGGGGTACAAGAGTAGGGGATTAACACCCACCTCAAAAATGGGGACATATCATACAGTGGATAGGTATGGGGAGTGACGCCCATATCAGTTAAAACTGATCAGGCCCAAAAAATAGCCTGTCAGCGAAAGTATTAACCAGATTTCATATTGTGTGACATTACAAAAAGAAATAACCAACCTTTACTGCTAACTTCCAGCACTACAGATAATGGATGTTTCTTTAAGACTTTGTTCTTGATCTCGAGGTTAATAGCCTCGCTTGACTTCCGGCGGCGTTTCTGAAAGAAGAATAATAAATTCCTCTCGTACCGTTATACAGGGCCTGCAAGTAACTTCTCCATACCGCTCTATCCTGGGCAACTCGCTCAATCTCATCCACGGAACTGAGACCGATATTTCCTGCCTCTCTCAGCAAAGTTCGTTTCAGGGTCTCCTTAGGCCGACCTCTCTTTCTTGAACCATTTGCATCCCACTTCAATGCCTGCTTTCATATTCGTTGATCATTTCTCCTCAAGGTGTGTCCAACATATCTCCATCTTCTCTTTCTTATAACAGTTGTCACTAGTGGTTGACCAGATGTTTCTGATTTCATCACTTCTGAATTCGTTCCATTTTATATTCATTATTTTTCGCAGACATCTATTTTCAAATGCATTCAACTTGCTTTCTATATCTTTAGTCATTTTCCAACTCTCGCTGGCATATGTTAGGATTGATACAACATTTGAATTGAAAATTCTTAATTTAGTTTTAATACTATATAACTTGCAGTTCCATATTTTATTTAAACTTTTAAAAGCTGATGTTGCTTTGCCAATTCGCATCATAATTTCTTTTTAAACATTTCTTGTGCAATCAAAATTGCTACCCAAATAGGTGAACTACTCTTTATGTTCACCAAATAGGTGTTATTTTTATCATTTTAGATTCCAGGGTGATATCTGCGTTACTTGCCATAGGTGTCTTCATTATATTTGTTTTTCATAGCTTATCTGCAGTCCAACTTTTGATGCTATAGATAACAAGTCTGTTTTTCTTTGCATATCTTGGTTGTTTCTACTTAACAAGGCAATATCATCTGCAAAATCCAAATCTTTTAGTTGACTATTTTCTACCCAATCGATGCCAGTTTCGCCCTGCAACATTTTCGCATCACCCAGTCAATGGCCACTCCAAACAATAGCGGAGATAGAATACAGCCTTGTGAAAGAAGAATGCACGGATTAATAGAATCATCATCACTGCACTTTGGCGAGTAAACATGTGTGCTCCGATCTCTTTCTTACACAGGAAGATCTCAGTGGCAGAGTACAAACTCTGTAGCAATGAACAGAGTCCCCGATGTAATTTAGAAAATAGTGAAAATATTTTGTAGAAATTTTAAAAATCTTTCTAATGAATTTTGTCCGTGCATTTGGGGGTTTCTGTGGCAAAGAGGTTAGGTGTTAGCCGCTCGTACCAAAGGTACTTGGTTTACTCCCTCGTGGAACCATCAGGATATTATTCTAATGATCCCTGATCACAGTGTAGGTGAGACAGAGTTTCAAGTCCTATTGGAGACGGACGATAAAACGTATGTCCTGTGTTCATGTTAAGCACTAAACGGACGATAAAACGTATGTTCCGTGTTCATGTTAAGCACTTAAAAGAGCACTTTGCACAATCAGGATATTATTCTAATGATCCCTGATCACAGTGTAGGTGAGACAGAGTTCCAAGTCCTATTGGAGACGGACGATAAAACGTATTCTCCGTGTTCATGTTGAGCTCTTAAAAGAACACTTTGCAATGCATGGATACAAACTGGCAATGGAACCCTTTTCATCTGATGTAACTCAAAATTTTTTTAATTAACATCTTGCTACCTCCTTTACTTAGGGATCTAAATTAGGAGTACCCCTGAAGCCGGAGTAAGTCTTGCCTGAATGGCGAGGGATCCAGGTAATAAGGAAAGCAAGTCCTACCGAAAACAGTCAGAGGCATCATACTGAACTCTATGCATAGCACACAAAAACCCCCCAAAAAACAAACATCTGTTTTCCTTCCGTCTCATGTCTGTCCCGTTATCATGTTTGTTCTTCTACCTCTGTCTTCTGTCCACACTATCTGTTCTTTGACGTCTGTGCTCCTTTCTTCCAAAGTTTCTGTGCTCTGTCTTCTGTCCACACTATCTGTTATTTGACATCTGTGTTCCTTCATTTATGTCTATTCCTCAACTTCTTTGCTGCAACAGGTTTTTGAATATTTTCCTACGTGTGGTGAGACACCCCACATTCAACCAGAGCCCATACCATAATTTTACTTCCTTACATAGACAACCTGAGAGCTGCGGTAGCGTAGTTGTTAGTTAACTTGCTTCTCAAGGCTGGTGGTCTGGGTTCAACTCCCGCAGTGTGCGTGGAATTTTTCCTGACCGCGACGGCTCGACCCAGCCTCAACTGGGTACCAGATATGCTCTGGGAAAGTAAAGGCGGCTGGTGTGATGCTGACCACATCACACATCGTGTGCCGACGGTCAATGAAAAATACAGGCCTAACACTGTATTGCCCTATATACCACTAGGTATGAAAGGGTTCCTTTACTTTTTTAATACTTTTTCTACATAGACAACTATGGTCTTACTTCCTTACATAGACAGTTTCTTCTTCTTCTGCTGCGATAACTTCTGCTATGTGCCATAAACAGGGTGGTGCACTTCACTGGTCTCCCATGGTATGTTTTGTAGTGTTGTTTCCATTCTCACACTGCTCAGGCTGGGGCAGTCTTGCAGGATGTGCTCTGTGGACTGCTTTGATGCTCCACAGGTGCAGGCAGCCGAGTCCCTGAGACCCATTCTATGGAAGTGTGCTCTGAGACTGCAGTGTCCCGTTCTAAGTCTGAAGACTGTGCTTTTCTGTTTCTTAAGGAACCCTTTCATACCTGTGGTATATAGGTCAATACAGTGTTAGGCCTGTATTTTTCATTGACCGTCGGCACACGATGGGTGATGTGGTCAGCAACACGCCGGCCGCCTTTACTTTCCCAGATCATGTCTGGTACCCAGTTGAGGCTGGGTCGACCTGAGAGCCGTCGTGATCGGGAACTGAACCCAGACCACCAGCCTTGAGAAGCGAGTTCACTAACAACTACGCTACAGCGGCTCTCGCTTTTCTGTTTAGTGTATTTATACTGTCGTGTTCTGGGTTGTATCCTCCGTTTGTTTTTCTCCACATCATTTTTCTAGATTGTTTAAGGAGCATAGACAGTTTCAACTTACAGAATCTCCCTTCTCTCGCTCATCCTGGTCACTGTCAGAGTCTTCATCTGCAAGTAAGACAAAACACTACTAGAAAGATGATACACAATAATAATTTTCAAACTGCAAAACTACAGCCTATCTATTAATTCATTTGACAATTGTACACTAAATTATTTATATTCAATAAGTAATTATTATCTATTGTCTTTCTCCAGGTGAATGATGGAATTGGTTGTCCACTCTTGCAGTTAAGCGTAGGTGTGGGAGCTTTAATTTGTGTTCCAGGGCCAGATGGGTCGCCTATGTTATGTTATATCCATGTTTATTTCGTGTGGTTTTGATATTGCATATCCATCTTTTTCTTGGTCTTCCATTGGCTCTAGTACCTGATCTCATTTTATTGTATGGTGTTATTGATGGTTGATTGTGTTCCATTTTCATTAAATGTCCAAACCACTGCATTTGTTGTCTTTGAATGTATTTAGTGCATGAAGTAATGCCCACTCTGTTTCTGATGTCCTCATTTCGTAGTCTACGAAATTTACAGTTATTAATTACATGCATATATGCCCTGTGACAACATATGAATGTGAATTGTAGACCATAACACAAACACTAGGGTGTTTGATAAGGAAACATTGATAAGGAAATGATCACCGACTTGATAAGGAAATGACCAACATCCACCAGTTCGCAAACTCCCTAAACATTGATAAGGAAATGACCACCATCCACCAGTTCTCAAACTCTCTAAACATTGATAAATCAGCTAATGATGCTGAAATGTACAGATACCCACCTGGTTCAAATGTGATTGACATCAATGACTTTGCTGCATCTACATCTCCTACAATGGATATCTTCAAATACTTGTCTGAAAACATACACATATAAGAGTTATCACTTGTCTGAAAGCATACACATACAAGAGTTATCACTTGTCTGAAAATATACACATACAAGAGTTAGCAGTATGATGGATATCTTCAAATACTTGTTATAAACATACTTATTCTTCTTGAGCTCCATATCGACCACTTGTTAATCTTCAGAACTGGCTCCACGATATTTGGAAATTGAATAAGCGCTCCATATCGGGAGCTCAATATTGGTCTGAGCATATTTTCACTAGTTTTCAGTATTTGAAAATAAATTGAGTACATATGATGGAGACGTAAAACGAACCCATGTGTTCTACATTGTTTACGAGATGGTGGACACTGTTGTGTGATTTTATTGTACTGATAAGGTAATTAGTTACATATTAAGTCTTCATATACAGGAGTATTCCTGGTCTTGCCCACATATTAAGTCAAATAAATTTTAAAGTTTAGTATTCTGCAAATATATAATAAGCAGGAATAACGGAGATAATGGGGTAAATCAATAACAAATTATAGAGCACTTAATAGTGTTAAATTATCGTGTTTTAATATAACTCTGATGTGTACTGTTTTTGCCCAGGAGCTTCGGGAAGAGATTTTTAAGGTACAGGTGGCCAGGGTTCAAAGGGTTAAACCACCATATGTGATTTGTATGTGATCTGAGCAGTAAGAGCGATTGTACGTTGTGCCAGCTATACGCCTACAAGTATTTCCGAGTTCTGCGATGCTTTTTATTTACTAGGGTAGCTTCCTTAGACCCTACCTCAGTCGCCTCTTGCGACATGCCTTGTAGGTCGCAGTGTTACTATTCGTTGCTCCCTTGAGAGCCCCAGCAACACACAGGCGATATGAACACACAAGAGTTATCAGTAAGATGGATATCTACAAATACTTGTAAAATATTTGACCTGAATTCGAGAATTAGGCGTCAAGGTCGGACATGCCAGACAATGTCGTCTCGTGTGAGAGAGAAGATATAGTAATCAACTTCTCATGGGTACGGTGAGCAATGGACTTTGGGATGGCTGCTGCAGCGGAGGACAGAGCACGAATGGGAATGCCCAATGTGCCATGACGTCGATCGCCTAACATAACTTTTAAAATATGAACATACGAGAATTATCACAAAAATGATTTGGAACTTGCAACTTTCTCACATTAAAGAAATTACTGCTAGAAATAGCTTTCTTGTACTCTTCCTGCTAGGGAGCTAATTGAGGAGTCAGCTCATGCTCTTCCGTAAACTAAGTGCACGACCAGAGATCTATTGTCTTTCCCCAGGTGGAGGATGGAAATGGTTGTCCACTCTTGCCGTTAAGCGTAGGGGTGGGAGCTTTAATTTGCCTTTCAGGGCCAGATAAGTTGCCCTTGTGTTATATATGTTTATTTAGTACAGTCTTGATATTGTCTATCCATCTTTTTCTTGGTCTTCCCTTGGCTCTTATTACCTGATCACTATTTTTATTGTATGCCGTTATTGGTGGTTGGTTGTATTCCGATGACAGTAAATGTCCAAAGCACTGCATTTGTTGTCTTGCAATGTATTCGGTGCATGAAGTTATGCCCACTCTGCTTCTGATGTCCTCATTTCGTAGTCTATCCTTCCTGGTGACCCCACTGCCTTCCTCAAGCATTTCATTTCACACTTGGTGAGCTTTCTGTGGTGTGTTGTCAGAGACCAAATTTGACACTGGTAACATAGTGTTGGTAGAAAGACCAGAAATGCTGAAGAAAAACAACATTCTCACCACATGCTTCTTTATAAGCAGATGTCTGCATATACAGAACATATAGCGGCAGAGGGAGATGCTGTGCCTTTTGATGTTCTTCCTTGATGATGTCATAAGGCATGTCCAGATAATCTTGCACAGGTCGAGTGGCCTGGAGAAGACCAAACAAAATTAATAAATTTATATTTTGAACCAAACAGTTGTGATTAAAGTTGCAATTATAGACTCAAATTTGCATTCAAACAAACTCATATTTGAACTTTAAATGTGTATTCCATTCAATCTTTTCGCATCACCTGTGAACCCTGCTTGATTTCTCCTTTTCTTAAGCTCGATATCAATGACTTGTTAAATCATTCTTTCTGATTTGTATGTTAGTCTAAGAGTGATTGTATGCTGTGTCAGTTATGTGCCTACAAGTAGGCCAGCACATCCGACTTCTGCGAGGCTTTTTATATACTAGGGCAGCTTCTCTAAACCCCTACCTTAGTCGCCTCTTATGACATGCCTTGTAGGCAGCAATGTTACTATTCTTTGCTTCCTAGCGGCCCGACAAAGTTGATATCAAAACCCTGACTGGAAATATGGAAGCAATCTTTCTTCTCATCATTAAATATTTTATTTACAGGCACACTTACCTGAAGGATGGCTGCTAGTTTTGGCTGCAATGTGTCCAGATAATCCTGTTTTGACTGAATCTCCTGGGTGATTTTCTCTTTTTCTGATTTGGTCTCAGTTAACTTGGCTGCTAGTCTGAAGTTGTAAATTTTTTATACATGCCAGATAAGAAAAATCATGTTTAAAACTTATACTTATCTTACACAGGGTGTTTATACAGTTGCTGTGCAGTGAATTTTGAAAATATTTTAGTAATTATGTCACAAATGATGAAATTTACGTTATTCTGAATTCCATAATCCTGTGTCCAGCAGTTTTCTTTCTTTCTCGAATCCTGTATGCCTCACAGCGTCAGGTCAGGAAGAGATTTCTAACGGGCCTATTATGCGCTTCGTAGATAGTCTCTTTTCGCCTCTGTTATCTCTGAGGTCCATCTTTTGCGTGGCGGCCTTTTGCTTTGTACCCATTGTATCGGAGCAGCATTGCTCTTTGGGGTGCACTGTCTGATGGTAATCTGCTTACGTGGCGAACCATTTAATTTGTTGTTTCTTGATGAAGTCTAGTACTGATGTTGTACCCACTTTTTCCTAATGTCTTCATTTCTCAACCGGTCTCTTCTTGTTACACCCAGCATTCTGCGTAGACACTTCATCTCTGTTGTGACTAGTTTTCTTCTATCGTTTGTTGTCAGCGTCAGGTTTGGCACTGGTAACATAATGTGGGAGAGTCAGCAGTACACAACAATAACCCGTTATTATATTCACGATTTCATTGCTGAAAGGAAATGGTGTTAACCATTCAAGCGGGTATTTTTTGGTGGAACATGTCTTTCGAATGGTAGCAAATATACTGAAGAAGTAATTCGACAATATGTGCTGAAATTTCCAGACTCACAAGTCGTGTTCACAGCCACATTACCCAATACAAGCCAGCCAATAGTAGTAGTATCTAGATGAATAATAATAATCTGTGACAATTTTTTTAGCCGTCTTTAACCCCTTGTTTACCAGTGGTTATAGGATAAACTGCACAGCCTATCCCAAGTGTTTTCTGCATTTCTACCAAGTTACTACCAACTTATTTGAAAATTTAATAACTCTGTTATTTTTTGGAATATTTGTTTGAAATTTTGTATTTTGATATAAAATATGTATGTGTATGTTTTGATAATAAAAAATTGTGTTTGTACTGCTTTATTGTTTTTTTTAAAAAAAAAAAAAAAAAAAAATGGCCGCAAAAATTTTGGTATTTTAGCATAAATAATAATGTAAAACGACATAAACATACACATAAACATACATTCAGACTTACCATAAGTCACATCCAGTATATAGCCTTCGAATGATAATCCTCAAAGCATTCCCCCAAGCACAGGCCTGGTTTGGAGGGGCAGGAGCGACAGTAAGCGAGACCCCTTTTCGTTTTTTTTTAGGCACACTCTGCAGGGCTTGTATGGTTTAGCTTTCTGTGTTGGGGGTAGCATATAAATGTAATGCTTTTCAATCATTCGAACTGCATCATCATCAGCATCACCAGTGTTGACAGAGACTGTGCCAGGTACAGGTACCGTTGGAGGAGGGCCATTGTTGAACATCCATGATGCAGCAACTGACTCGAGGAAATCAAGAAATCTTTTTGAATATCCAGTCTTCTTGGCAAGAATGAAAGCATTACATGCTGCCAATTGAAGACAATGGAAAAAAAGTTTCTTGGTTCACTTGAGAGACTTCCTGGTGCAGTCATAAGGCTGTATCAGCTGATCATGTTTGTCAACACCTCCCATGTTCCTGTTGTACTGGGTTGATACTTTGGGCCTGCGGGTGATCCCCTTATTCCTGGTATCAGGAATTTCATCCTCCGCATGCCCATGAACAGTGGACAGTAGATGGACTACTTTTGTACTGTGGTACTTGGTGGCCACAACTTTTCCGTCACCACAGATGGCAGATGAGGCCCCTTTATCCAGCTGGACTAGTTGCAACTGCTCCGGTATGCCCCTTCCCACACGGATTGTGCCGAGCAAGAGTTTGTTTCTCTAGCAGGTAGAGAAACAGTGCAAACTAGTGTACCAGTTGTCGCAGTACACATGGTGGCCTTTGCCTAGCAGGGGAGCAATGAGGTACACAACCATCCGCTCGCTCACTGACAAGTGTTCAGCATCAGCAGGAATAACCTGCTGGATGTCGCTCACGTTGTCTTCTTTGCCTGCGTAGATTTTGAATCTATAACAATAACCACCACTGCCACTCACTTCACAGGTAGATTTTTATGCCAAACCTGGCTCGCTTGAGTGGGATGTACTGTCGAAATAGCAGACGGCCTTTCCATAGTAGTAGACTTTCATCCACACACACATCACGGCGAGGTTGATAAACTTGTTGAAATTTGTCGAATAAGTGGTCAACAACAGGCCGGATCTTGTACAGGCGGTCATATGCAGGGTCATCCTTGGCAGGCAAGTGTGCATTGTCATTGAAATGCAGGTATTTCAAAATATCAAAATATCTGTTCCGTGACATCACAGAGAGGAATACTGGCAAATTGTAGAGAGATTTTGTCGACCAGTAGTTTCGGATGTTTGGGAGTTTTATTATCCCCATCAATAGGGACATTCCTAAAAACTTTTTCATCTCAACATAGTCGACTTCTTTCCACTGAAATTTTGCCAGCTTCTCTGGATTCAAACCATCCCTGTACTGCTGTGCATAGAGGTTAGTCTGCAGAACTAGGTTGTTCACAAAATTTTCATTGATGAACAGTTCTACAAACTGCGCCTCTGTAAATCCATCAGTGTTACACTGGAGGCCTGGAACACTTTCAAATAGTATATCTGGATTAGGAGGTTGATGTCCTGCATCAATCCAGTTATCTATACTATCGTTAGTCATATTTCCAGCACCAGCAACACGACGATAACCTCCTCTAGTGGCTCTAGCAGCAACAGGCAGTCCTCTGCCACGCCCTCTTTGAATTGTTTGGGCACCTTGTATGGCTCCCCTTTGGTTCCCACAACCTCCAAGTCTTCCTAGTTGTGAACCCTGTCCACTATTACTAGTTCTAGTAGTACTTGCTACTCGCTCAGTACTAGTACTTGCGACAGGGTCGGTTCTAGAACGCTTGCTTGGACGTAAATCACATTCATGAGTAATAGTATCAGTATCACTATTTTCGTTTTCAGTGTCACTCACCTGTACATCAGAATTTTCAGAATCTGAGTGAACAGATTCACTTGATGAGAATATATCATCATCTCCGCTATCTACATCGTTGAATATGTCGTCAGCACCATATGACAACAACGCTAAAGCTTTTTGTGTTGGTGTAATCGTTCTGGAAGATTTTCTAGACGCCATTTTGCTTGAACTACTTTTGACAAAGAGAAACACTCTTTCAAAGTTATAAATAACCTTCGTGCGGCGCGAAAAACTGACCAATGACAATGTTTTATATAAAGGAAGGTATCCCCAATGCTATAGATAGTCTATTGTTGCAGTAGTTCCCATTTACTTTAGTAGTACCCGTATATTTTGCCGATGAGTTTACTACGTGACCCTCACGTAGTGGGATATGGCCGCGCCCATTACTACGTCACCCTCACGTAGTGTAAACAAGAGGTTAAGCCCCAACTGAAAACCACACTTCTAGTGCTGTAGTTTTGCCTGCACGTAAATTTCACTGCACAGCGACTTTATAAACACCTTGTATATACTTAATTATATTTTAAAACTCTATCTGAGAGCCTCGATAGCGTAGTGGTTAGTGTACTTGCTTTGTATGTACATGGTCTCATGATTGCGGGGGTCTCTATGGCTAAGCCTTTGCCCTGCGTTTCGAAGGCTGCGGGTTCGAACCCGGACCATGCGGTTCAGTTCACAGGTGCATTTTTCTGGAGACCCTAGGATTGTTGCAGGAGCTACAGAGTTTGTGTTTTGTGAAATAGTCTCGGCTGAACTATATGTGGTAAATTCCGGTGCAATGAAGTGAATCCTTTGGCTTTAGACCAGCGTTGTTCATCGCTGTGCCTGCAGGCTCTCTCTTCTTCACCTTTCAACTCCCAACGGAGCACAGGTCTTCAACAAACTTCTTCCAGCACTTCCTCTCTCTTGCCATCCCTTTCACGTCTTGCCTATCCTTTTAATATCAGTCACCAGCTCTCTTCTCCAGGTATCTCTAGGCCTTCCCCTACTCCTCTTTCAATGAGGGTTCCAAAACAGTGCCTGTCTTGCAATGCTTCCGGTCAGCCTTCTTAATGCGTGTCCTATCCATCCTGAGTTTCTCTTCTTTAGTTCTTTCTCCACTGGTATCTGTTTAGTTCTTTCTCCACTGGTATCTGTTTAGTTCTTTCTCTGAGTTCATTCTTCATGATCTTATCATACAATTTCAATCCCTCTATGTAAACATTCATTTACGAAGGTCTGTAGTTTTCCTTCCACTCTCTATTACCTGGATTTTTGCATTTCTCTTCTTTCTCGAATCTGTTTGCCTCACAGCTCAGGTCAGGAAGAGATTTCTAAAACTGGCCATAGTATGCGCTTTGTAAATAGTCTCTTTTTCCTCGCCTCTGTTATCTCTGAGGTCCATCTTTTGCGTGACCGGCCTTTAGCTTTGTACCCATTGTATCGAGCAGCATTGCTCTTTGAGGTGCACTGTCTGATGGTAATATGCTACTGGCGAACCATTTAATTTGTTGTTTCTGATAAGTCTAGTACTGATGTTGTACCCTTTTTCCTGATGTCTTCATTTCTCAACCGGTCTCTTCTTGTTACACCAGCATTCTGCGTAAACACTTCATCTCTGTTGTGACTAGTTTTCTTCTATCGTTTGTTGTCAGCGTCCAGGTTTGGCACTGGTAACATAATGTGGGAGAAAGATTGTGTTGAACATTGCTCTTTTGTGTTCATGGTGACGTGTTTGCATCTTAAAATTGGCGCCATTTGCCTATCATTTGATTTGCTTTATTGCATCTGTGTTGAATTTCATTAGTTATTCTTCCATTTGCTGAAAAATGCTCCCCAGGTATGTGAAGTCTTTTACTTGATTTAGTGGGCGATTTTGCATGATCAACTGAAAAATAAACTCACTGTTTTCTTTGCTCCAGTTCCCATTCCAACCGTCAGCATCTGTTGGTGTACGTCTCCTTTGGTCACCTCCTGTAATCATAAAAACAAATCAGTAATTAGATGAAAGTCTGCAGTTGAATTTTTCCATCGTTACGGCTCTCAGGTCGACCCAGCCTCAATGGGTACCAGGAAGTAAAGGTGGTGTAGTGATGTTGACCACATCAATCATCATATGTCGACGGTCAATAAAAAATATGGGCCTAACAGTGTATACCAAATATATACTAAATGGTATAAAAATTTTAATACTGTTAATGCTAAAACGTATAATGCAGTCTTCAAATAATTAAAGATGAAAATATAAATATTGGAACCAAAAAAAATTTACTAAATATTATATTTGGAGCCCACAGGCACAACACCTAGGAATGTCTGGTCAAATGGATTAGAATGTTGGCTCTCTTTTGGGAGAACCGTGTTTGATCCCCGGTAAGGTCAAACAAGTTTATTCCTGTTAGGGAGATTAAAAAAAATTATAACCTGAACAGTTTCACGGTGAATGCACTAGCCTTGTAACCATTAAATTCCTCAGGTTCATGTCCCACTTTCCAACACTGACCTAAAAAGTGGTATTACAGGCAGTAACAATAGTTTTTGTTAAGATCCCACTCTCTGTTGCAAATCATACAAGAATTGAAAGGTTGAGAGCAAGAGGAAGACAACTACTTAGTGGAAAAGAAACATTCAGCATTTATTTTAGTGCCCTCATCCAACAGGTAGCCGCTGTAGCGTAGTTGTTGGTGAACTCGCTTCGCAAGGCTGGTGGTCTGGGTTCAGCTCCGCAATGTGCGTGGAATTTTCGCCGACCACGACGACTCTCAGGTCGACCCAGCCTCAACTGGGTACCAGACAGGCTCTGGGAAAGTAAAGGCGGCAGGTGTGATGCTGACCACATCACCCATCGTGTGCCGATGGTCAATGAAAATACAGGCCTAACACTGTATTGACCTATATACCACGAGGTATGAAAGGGTTCCTTTACTTTTTTACTTTACATCCAACAGGTGGCATAGGAGTAGTCTTCTTCTTCTTTGCGTTCATTCTTTACGACCAATTTTAATCACTCTTTGTGATATGTTTGATCTTTACCTTGCATATTGGTTTGGTAGGCCCCCAAACGCATAGACTTATACACGTTTAGGACACATGCATCTGATTTCAACCAAAACCTCCTTGTCTCTTACGACATGTGTGGGAGGTAACAGTGGTTCTATTCTTTACACCCCAAATTTGGATCCCGTAACCACTCGGCGGCATAGCAGTAGTGAGATTGATCACAACCCAACAGTACCTGGTTCGAACTCACACGGGGAAGTTTGTAAGCAGTAAGCAAAACATTTGCCTGTGTATTTTTACCAAGGTAAAAATAGACCTCACCGTTCAGAAAGCAATGGCAAACTACTGAGCGTATAAGTGGTGCCTAGAAAATCAATGACCCGTTTACTGTTGTTAATGGCGACATCTTGTAAAGGATATGCCCCGATTTTCATTCATTCCTCCAACAGGCAATCGTGAAGAGACCAAAGAATATCTCTACCCATCTTCAACTCCCGAAAATCAATGCTGTTGATGCAAGTCTGTCCGCTCTATCATTATCATTTTTTTCCCCCCGATCCAGAAGCACTTGAGCTTTCCAGCTCTTCGGCTCGGTGCCATGGACATTGTAACCCTTCGGTTCGGTGCCACGAACACCGTAAATCTGGGGCTTTTCTGCCAACCAGCGGAATTGAACCTGCACACACAGAGGGATAGTCACCAGTAGTCCAACGCGCTACGAACACGCTGGCAGACGGGCATCATTATCATTATGGCACAGACATCCAAGTAACTTAAAAAACAAATTGATTGATAGGACCATCATCATTGCACTTTCCGATCTCTTTCTTACACAGGAAGATCTCAGCAGCAGTGAACAAAGTCTATAGCACTGGCGAGGTCCCTGGTGCAATTTAGAAGATAATGAAAATCTGTAGCAGGAATTTTCATTAAAATTATAAAAATGAAATTTGCCAGGGAATCTGCTCTTCTCGATTTTGAACTGCCATGGGTTCTTTTATGTGCTCAACTTGAACACAGAAACCTACACTTTATCATCCATCTCTGAAAAGACTAGGAACTTCATCATCATCATCAAGGTTCGTATCCTTTATAGGACGTTGCTCTCTTTGCAGCACATCTGAAATTCCCTCTGTCTCTTGCCAGTTCACCCACTTCGTCGATGGTCATGTTCATGGTTTCTTTAATATCTTGTAGCCATCTTCTTCTTGGTCTGCCTCTGCGTCCTGGGACCCTGCCCTCTAGAATTTTACTTACACTGAGGAAAATATCCTGATGGCATCACAAGGGAGCCGACAGAGTACCTTTAGAACAAGAGTTGAGCACCTAACCTCAATGCCACAGAGATCCTCCAAAATTGAATAATTGAACACCTGTGTGGTTGCAGGACCCCAAGGAAGCAAAGAATAGTACCACTCGACCTACAATGCATGTCGTAAGAGGCAACTGATGTAGGTCGCAGTGGTACTAGGGATACTACCCTAGTAAATAAAAAGCAGCGCAGAAATTGGATGTACTGGCCTACTTGTAGACGCATAACTGGCACAACATACAACCGCTCTTAGGCTCAGATCACATACAAAGCACACAGAGTGGTTGACAAGTGGTCGATATGGGGTGTTCAAAGAATAATAATTGAAAAGTAAAAAACAAATATGAAATGGTAACTAAACAGATGGGATGAAGGAAATTAAAAGAAGAACAAACATGGCTTTACAAAAATTAAACAACTCAAAACAGTATGGAATGGAACTGATAAGAATACAAAGATCAGAATATTAAGAGCATGCATATTCCCAGTGGCAACGTATGGGTGTGAAACATGGACATTTAATAGAGCAGTGGAAAAACATATATGTGCTTTTGAATATAAGTGTTACAGAAGAGTCCTTTGTATATCTTGGACAGAGAAGAGAACAAGTAGATCTATCCAGAAAGAACTCAAAATCAAAGAAAACTGGCTGATGCTACAAATAAGAAAGAGAAAATTGAGATATTTTGGACATATAAAAAGACATGAAGGGCTGGGGAAGACCATCATGGAAGGAAGCATACCGGCAAAGAGAAGAAGAGGAAGACCATTGAGAAGATGGATTCAGGATGTAACTGATGGTTTGAACATGGCGCAGCAGAGGCCGGACATCTGGCCTATGGAGAGAGAAATTCGGAGGAAAGTTGGGGTGGCAAAGTTCTGCTCAGGACAAGCTATCTGATGATGATGATGAACTAAACAGATAAACACTGACTAGACTGAATGAACTAACCGGGTTTGAAACTGTCTTGGGTGCTTTCTTGTAAAACTCTTCAAGCGAAACTAGTTCTATCTCTTCATCTTTAGATCTGAAATGTAAGCAAAATTATGCAGACTGAAACATATAAAGTTATATTCATCAAGAGTTGGAAATAATAGGCACCCGCCACCTGTGCATGTGAAAATCATGAGGTGCACTTGATAATTAGCGTTCTTCAATTATGAATAGTAAAGTTTAATTGAGTGCCAGTTCAATATGGATGCGAGAGTTGGAAAGCAACAAAAGCTCAGAAAGAAAATTAGATAACTTTCAGAATAAATGTCTTAGAAGAATACTGAACCTCAAATGGTCAGATTTCAGACCTAATACACAAATAAGACAGGAGACCAAGCAAGAAAATGTATCAAATTTTATAAGAAAGCGCCGCTGGAACTACATCGCCTCACACTTAGAATGGATGAGAGAAGACTCCCTTACCAATCCCTCATATGGACACCAGAGGGAAAAGAAAACGAGGAAGACCAAGAGAGACTCTGCGTAGAACCATCATCAGAGAAGGCTCAACGATGGGCCTAGCAAACATTAAAGACCTAAAACAGATAGCACGAACCGCGAGACATGGAGAGCTATGACCTCTGCCGCCCACAGGCCCAAGAGGAAAGACTAACTAACTAGTTCAATATTGATTATTGAAATAATCACATAATAGCCGTACACCGTAAGCGATGATGACAACAGCGTCAGACGCGTGCTGCTGCACCTCTCTGGTGTGCGTGGAGGTGACTATAGAGTCCAATCCGAGAACACAATCCCCCACCACAGGTGGAACATACATGACCAAGGTTAGACATGTGGGTATTACATGGTCTGTTTTTTCACGCAGCTTGCTTTCTCTATGCCTCAACGGCACGATGATTCTCAGCTGTGCGGGTTTCTTGTGTGTTGTTACAGTGCGATTTGGCGATCTTGCGCCAGTGATTTCCAGCATGTGGTGTCTATATCGAAGCATTTCAGAGACTTTAAGAACGTCTTTAAATCGCTTTTCTGTCCACCAGCTGAGTGTCTGCCCTCTTCAAGTTTGCCATACATCAATTGTTTTGGGATGTGTTTATCAGGCATTCGAGCAACAGGGCCGGCCCATCTCACTTGGGCCTTCTGCAACAGGGTGTTTTCGCTTGGTAGTTTTGCTCTTGAAAGGACTTCGCTATCCTGAATTTTGTCCTGCCAGTTTCTTTTTAGTATTTTGCGTAGACAGCTTGTGTGGAAGTGGTTTAGTTTTCTTGCGTGTCTACTATACACTGTCCATGTCTCGCTTGCGTACAGAAGCGTGGTTAGCACTATGGCCTGGAAAAACTTTCAGCTTTGTGGCTACGCTTATCCTCCTCCGCTCCCATACAGTGACACGTAGCCTTCTGAACGCAGCACTGGCTTTGGATATCCTATTGTTGACCTCAGTCTATGTTTGCCAATCTGGATAGCATGCTGTTAAGCTAGGCAAAGTTGTCCGCTGGCAGGAGACGCTGGTGTTTAATGTTGACAACTAGATCGTAGTACTGCTCCCTAGGAATCTGGACTCTGTTGAAATCATGAGCTGCACTTGTTAATTGGTGTTCTTCAAATTTAAATAGTAAAGTTTAACTGATTACCAATTCCGCCCGAGTGGTTACCGGGCCCAAATTTGGGGTGTAAAGAATAGAACCACTGTTACCTGCCATGCATGTTGTAAGAGGCGACTAAGGAGGTTTGGCTGAAATCGGATGCACATGTCCTAAACGTGTACAAGTCTGCGTTTAGGGGCCTACCAAACCAATGTGCAACGTATACATGTTCTTGGTAAAGATCAAACACATCACAGAGCGATTAAGATTGGTTGTAAAGAACGAACGCAAAGAAGAAGATTATCAATTCATCTTCTTGACGCTCATATCAACAACTTGTTAACCACTCTTTGTGATTTGTATGTGATCTAAGCTTAAGAACTATTATGCGTTATGCCAGTTATGAGCCTACGAGTAGGCCAGCACATCCGATGTCTGCGTTGCTTTTTATTTACTAGGGTAGCTTCCCTAGGCCCTACCTCAGTCGCCTCTTACAACATGCCTTGTAGGTCCCAGTGTTACTATTCTTTGCTCGCTTTTGGAGCCATGGCAACACACAGGCAAAATTAAATTCAGCCCCAATCCAGGATTAGGAAAGTCCGATAAGCCTGTCTTATCCTGCACACAGTGTGGAAATCCACTGCCATCTCCACGAAAACAAAGCTTAGGACATTCAGCTCAAATGTGAAATCTGTGTTGCTGTATGGCTCAGAAACGTGCGAGTCACCAAGTTAAATACAAATAAGATTCAGACCTTTGTCAACGGATCTCTTCGGTGGATTCTCAGACTGAGATAGTATGACAGAGTTGCAAACACAGACCTGAAGATAAGAACTGGACAGGAAACCATGATGACCCAGGTTAAGAGTAAGAGAAGAAAATGGTGATGTGTCGGACATACCCTATGGAAGACACAGAACAGTGTCACTAGACAAACATTTGAGTGGAACCGGCAAGGAAAACGAAAATGAGGACGCACTAAACAGAAGTGGAGACAAAGTTTTCTTGAGGAACTGAAGAGTTCTCGTCTATCCTTGGAGGCCATAAAGAAAACAGCCAGAGACCGAGAAAAGTGTCGAACAACTGTTGATGCCCTATGCTCCATGGTGAGCTGAAAGGAATAAGTATGTAAGCTGATCAGCTAAACACTCAAGTTATACAAAATAATCAACATAAAGGACATACTTGAACTCCATGCATTTAGTGATCTCTTTCTCCAGGTGCATAGCTTCATACAACAAGTTCTGAAGCTGCAGGTGACACTGATCAATCTTGTATTTGGCCTGAGAGAGAAGGATTGTTCTTAAATTAGAGCACACATGATTACATGGGGGCAGTCTACAATTTGGGGGTCTCTGTGGCTAAGCCTTTGCCTTGCAATCAAAAGGTTGTGGATTCAAATCCAGACCGCAGCGCACTGCTCACGAATGCATTTTTTCCAGAAACCCTAGGTTTGTTCTTATTTTATTTCACACTAGGGAATGCTAACCCGAAACAAATGCTTGCAGAAAACAGATGCACCAGGTCGTAAGGCGCATAACATGATTCAACGACCCCTCCCAATGAGGAATGGGATAACGAATTCTACGGCCGCCAATCTGCCTCGGAGAAGTAGCCATGCAGTAAGAATATCAGACCCACCATCACAAGGGTGGCCAAAACTTACTGCGGAAGAGCTCGCACACACGGGAAGCAGAAATCATAGGAATTATATCCTAAAGAACTGCCCCAGTATGCAGACTTGAGAAGAAAGAGGTGGCACACTTACACCAGCGCCCAAGACAAACTGTACGGCATGGTTGATAATCTGAGGCAGAAGGCTGCCTTTATTAGAGAATCCGATATCTCAATCTAGTGAGAACGCAGAAGAAGAATATTATTTCACACATGATTACATAGGGGCAGTTTATAAGCTCACTTTTAGTCTTACTGTGCGAGTGCAATTTATTTAGAATATAACGGTTCTCAGTTGATCCTATTCCCTAATCCGGGTTAAAAAGGCAGAGAGAGAAAGAAAGACTCATCATCATCAAATAGCTTGTCCTGAGCAGAACTTTGCCACCCCAACAGTCCTCCGGAACTTCTCTCTCATAGGCCAGATGTCCTTCCTCTGCAGCCGTCATGTTCAAATCATCAGTTACATCCAGAATCCATCTTCTCCGTGGTCTTCCTCTTCTTCTCTTTGCCGGTATGCCTCCTTCCATGATGGTCTTCTCCATCAAAAGAAAGACTACAATGTTCATATATATACATATATGTGCGATATGGAACAGATCAAATGAACGAGTGACCAAATACTTTCCCAATGTACACATAATTAAAGAAGTGTGTTGCTTTCAATTCTATGCTTACCTCATTAGTAATATCCCGAACTTTCCGACACCTAAAGTGGGCCAACCTGTTCAGTTTCTTCATATGTATGAAATGAATTGTGGCATCTGTTCTGATCGAGCTTATTTCTGCAGACGTCTAGAAAATGGAATTAAATATCACATTAACATTTCTTACTATCAACAAATAATATTGCAGAAAGATATGTCTTCGAGAAATACATGGAGACGAGATTTGGAGGCGGAGATCAACAATATAAAGAAGAGCGGGAGGGAGCTGCAGGAGATAGCTAGAGATAGGAAGACTTGGCATGAGTTGGTTGAGGACCTATGCCCCAACCCGGGTAAAAAGGCAAAGAGAGAGAGAGATATGTATTATACGATAGTAGTGAACTCGCTTCTTAAGCGTGTGTTTCAAGTACAACTCCACAGTGGGTGTGGAATTGTTTTGTAACTGTAACAGATCTCAGGTCGACCCAGCCTAAATTTGGTACCAAGAAAAGCACTGGAAAGTAATAGCGGCCGGCACGACTTTGATCACATCACCCATCATGTGTCAATGAAAAATATGGCCTCGCACCATATATCTCGAGTTATGAAAAAAAGGTTCCTTTGCTCAAGGTTGCGTACTATCCCCGCTACTATTCATCACGTATATTGACCACATCTGTAAAATAGCTAACACCAGCAAAGGAAACAACCTCAGAGAACTCTTAAATGAATTTCTTTTTGCAGACGATCAGGCAATCATATCAACAACAGAAGAACAGCTACAACAACACATCAACAGACTCCAGTTAGCATGTAACGAATACAACATGAGAATTAACATAGACAAAACAGAAGTAATGACATTCGCCAGAGAGGAAGCACTACCAATATCTCCATCGATAATCACCTACTAAATCAAGTAAAAGATTTCACATACCTGGGGAGCATTTTTTCAGCAAATGGAAGAATAACTAATGAAATTCAACACAGATGCAACAAAGCAAATCAAATGATAGGGCAAATGGCACCAATTTTAAGATGCAAACACGTCACCATGAACACAAAAAGAGCAATGTTCAACACAATCTTTCTCCCCACATTATGTTACCAGTGCCAAACCTGGACGCTGACAACAAACGATAGAAGAAAACTAGTCACAACAGAGATGAAGTGTCTCAGCAGAATGCTGGGTGTAACAAGAAGAGACCGGTTGAGAAATGAAGACATCAGGAAAAAGTGGGTACAACATCAGTACTAGACTTCATCAAGAAACAACAAATTAAATGGTTCGGCCACGTAAGCAGATTACCATCAGACAGTGCACCCCAAAGAGCAATGCTGCTCCGATACAATGGGTACAAAGCAAAAGGCGACCACGCAAAAGATGGACCTCAGAGATAACAGAGGCGACGAAAGAGACTATCTACAAATCGCATACTAGGGCCCGTTTTAGAAATCTCTTCCTGACCTGACGCTGTGAGGCATACAGGATTCGAGAAAGAAAGAAAGATTTACTATACACACTAACAGCATCAAAACTTAATAGACGGACGGTTGTTACTGCCTGTAGTACCGCTTTATAGAGCGGTGTAGGACAGGTGGGTCGAGAGCCGGAGAAATTTAATGGCTGCATGGCTGGTGCAGTTGCCGCAAAGCTGTTCATGTTAAGATTTTTATTTTATGCCCACAACAGAAACAAATCCTTGGTCGTACTGTGGATTGAACACGGGTCTCCTGCATGGGAGCTGCACTCTAATCCATTCGACCAGTTCATACTTAATTTTCTTTTGCTGTATATTGTGAATGCTTGTTTCCCACGCCAGGTCACACTCTTTCAACTCTCTTTCCACCATTCTTCTCCATGTTTCTTTTAGACATTCAGAGAATAAGGAGTTTTAAGAACCCAAGCAGTGCCCGCATGTTTGTAGCGCGTTGGACTACGGGTGACAAGTCCTCTGTAAGTGCGGTTCAACTCAGCGGACTGGCAGAAAAGCTACAGGTTCCCCAGATTTACGGTGTTCGTGGTACCGAGCGATGGGTTACGATAGCCATGACACCGAGCCGAAGAGCTATCAGCTCAAGTGCTTCTGGATTTAAAAAAAAAAAAAAAGAACCCGAGCGGAAGCACCAGAGTCAATGAATATGATTAATAAATAGATAATGAACAAGTATTAGTGGCGTCAGGAAAAAAAAACAAATTACCAAACACAGGATTCGAACCACAAATTTTTGTTTCTTACGGTATTGTCAATAGTCGATGCTGTTTATAAAAGACATGACTCAGTGAAGCTCTTTTTTTGGGAGAGCTAGCTGGCTGTTTTCTTAAAAACGCTTGTCTGTAGAACTAGACAATGAGTGCCTTAACTCTTTCCGCGCTTTAAGCCGCACACTGTGCCACAGCGACTTCTGTTACACGCTTTAGCCGTACTCCTGCGCCATTCAAGTTGTTTCGTTCGCCATTCGAATTGTTCTGTTTATACGTCTTTCTAGTTTTACTTCTACTAATTTTAGTTTTTAATAGTATTCTTCCGGTTCCTAACTTAAATAGCGTCACTTTCACTTTTGATTTCATCGTTCATTCACCCACGTTTCAATTTGCTTCAAGTTTATTTTTCGTTGCTACAGTTATGCGTGTTTCAGCAGAAGGCGCTTATTTTCTTAGAAAAATGTATGAATGATTCTGATAATAGTAGTATTAGTAGTATTAGTGATGATTCGGATCCCGAATATATCGAAGAGATTCAGGCAAATGAGAATCATTCAAACCATCAAAGCCCAACTGGAGCAGCTAGCTGCAGCCAGTATGATTCTGATGCTGAGCCGCCTGTGCCAAAACGTCCGAGATCTGCTGTAAATACTGGTACTGGAAACGGCAGAGGTAAATTTGCAGCTTGAACGACAGCTGCCCCAGTGCCAGTGGTAAGAGAGGAATGGCAGGAGATAAGAGAAGGCTCTACAAAAAAATGCTTTTAGATTCCACCCAAAGCAACAGCCAGGTGTGTCTCCTGAGTCAGGGCTTACCTCAGATTCGACAGCACTTGAATGTTTTTCATTGCTGTTTGATGATGAGGTAAAGTCTTTACTTATGAAGACAATAAACTCTTATGCCAGGAGTAAAATTATTGTCAACACTCCATCTCTCCAACGGTCAGTGTTCTCGTTGGTTGACATTACGTCCCACGAGGTTGATAAATTTCTGGCCGTAATGATTATGATTGGAATTGCCAGACGGCCTGAGATCCCTGGTCTCTGGCACCTGAGTTTTATGCTCCATGGTTCCACGTAATGTTTACTCGTAAACGCTTCCAAGATATATACTTTACGATGCTCCATGCAGGCAAGGAACATTCTGAAGGAAAAGATAAAATTGAACCCTTCATGAATGTTCTGAAAAAGTACCGAGCTGCGTTCTACCCGTATCAAGAACTCAGTATTGATGAGATGGTGATCGGGTATAAAGGGAGGTGGAAGTTCAAGCAGTACAATGCCAGCAAGCCAAGCAAATACCATATAAAAACCTTTGGCCTGTGTGACTCGGCTACGGGATACGTCCACAACATCTTACCATATTTTGGTGCGGACATATCTTATAATCCTGAAATTGATTATACATCAAGCCACGCAGTGAAAATATTTGATACATTACTTGCTAATGTTGGAACGGGCATAAGATATATGCAGATCGTTTTTACACGACCCGTGTCCTTGTTGATTACCTGCTTGAGCACAAGCAATATTACACAGGCACGCTCAACATCAATCGCGTTGGCTTTCCTCTGCAACTGAAGTCCCTCAACCTTGCATACCGTGAAATGCACTGGTTTCAAAATCAGGATGAAACCATGATGTGCGTTGGTTATAGGGATAAAAAAGCAAAGAAGAGTGTTCTCATGGTGAGCACAGACGCGGTTGTTGAGACAACACGATGCAAGGATGTTGACAAGCCATCCATGATACACAAATACAACAAATACATGAATGGGTGTGACAAGTTAGACCAAAAAGTCACCTATTATTGTTCTTTTGAAAGGAAAACAATAAAATGGTGGAAGAAGGTGTTTTATTGGCTACTTGAAGTCACCCAAGTCAACTCCTTCATTCTGTACACCTTGACGCGAGAAGCAGACACGACAGGATTGTCCCTGAAGAAGTTCAAACGAGAGCTTCTAACACAGCGTGCCGCTGTGACATTTCCTGAAGAAGGTCTTGCTCCTCGAAGGCGCTGTCGACAACCAGCTGCAAACCCCATGGCACCCCTCCAAGATAAGAAACACATCATTTCTTATATCAAACGGGATAGAAGTTGTGTTGTCTGTGCTACTCCCACGGAACACAAGCGCACCCACTTTGTTTGCCTAGGATGCCCGAATCAGCCACATTTACATCCTAAGGATTGTTTTGAGGCCTTCCACAAAGTGTAGTCAGTTATTCACTAACTGCATGGTCACAGTGTACAGTTTATTTTGTCATTTTTTTCAATTTTTGTGTTTTCGCCAACATTTTCATCATCATAATTGTGTGTCAACTTTTCATCATATCTTCATTTCTATTGGATATATTGTTATAAAATTTTGCCTGGACTTCACAAATTGGATTACAAAATAATTTCTAGAAGCACATAGGGATACATTCTGAAGATGCTGTTATAATGTTAAGTAAGTGTTGCATATGTCACTAACAATTTATAATTTTTCTATTTATGTTGTCATATTTGTCCCAGTTTCTTCTAAAATATTCCATGTATTGCTATTTAACTTTGTTATTCTAATAGGTTGTCCAGTTTTCTTCAAATTAGTATATGATAAGATATATATATGTTTATTTATTGATGAGTAGTTATGATTTGAAAAAATAACCCATTGCATTTTTACCTCCTTAAATTAAATGTGTAAAACTGAGGAAATAAATGGGCGTGGAAAGAGTTAAGAACTAAAAGTTTATGGTTCGAATCCTAAGTTTGGTAAATTACCTTCCTGTTTACATCACAGTTGTTTCGAATGAGAAATATTGATACCTGGAAGACATGGCAGGGGACGACCAAAACAACACAACATTAATGCCTTCATGAACATGATGACTGGGAGGCAGAACTTGCAAAAGATTGTGTCTTTCCTTGGCAGTGACTAGAGCAACGCTCAGCAAATGGACATACTATATGATAAAGGGGAGAAATAAAGGCGAAGGATTTACTTCATTATATAGTTCCCCATATGGTTGGGCCACTCTTCAATGACACATGACTTGCAAAAATAATCATGAACGCAGTAGCCCCAGCAACGATCCAAAGGGATATCTGTTTCTAAATGGTTATGTCCTTGCCATCCAAAGGTCGTGGGTTCGAATCCAGACCGCGCCATTCTGTTGACAAGTGCATTTTTTTCCAGAGATCACCAGGATTGTTGCCGGAGCAACAGGGTTTGTGCAATACTCTCGGCATATGGCATGCCATTACTGTGGAGAAGGACTGAGACATATAGGGTAAATCCCAGTGCAATGAAGTCAATCCGTCGGCTTTAGACCAAAGGGATCTTTGAGGAAAAATGCACCCAAGAACGGAATGATACGGTTCGGATTCTAACCCCCAACCTTTAGAACTCAACGTAAACTGTTTAACCGCTTCATCCTGAGCCCCTACCCCAAAGTTCACATGATGAAGTTAAGAACAATAGAAGAATAGACTTACATCTGTATGCATTTTCTTCATTTCCTTGATCTCTTTGATTGCACTTTTCAGAAAATCACAAGAGGCTTGAAATGATTGAAGATCGGCCTGTGGATCTCTCTGTAGAGCTTCATCCTCTTCTGTGCTTGGAGTTTGACTTTCTTGCTGTATATAAGATTGACAAATTAGTTACTCTTTTTTAAGAGTTATTTTTATTACAACTCTCAGTAAAATATATATCATGTCCCTATGGAACATCGCTTTCATCACAGCCCACCAGAAATACTCTTGTCTCTAGCAAGTTCTCCCGCCTTCTACAGCGCAACAAAAAGATTTCTTTGATGTCCTGTTACCATCTTCGTCATCCCCTGCTTCGTACTCCAGGAGCCATATCTTCCATTACTGTTCTCTCCAAACAATTGTGATGTTTAATGTGGCAAAAAATATTTAATCTTCAGGGTCATGATGTTATTTATGAGCCAATGCTCCTCGATATGCAGGTCTTGTAGGATGTCTTTGTTTTTTTCTATTCTCTGTCCCTGATGTTCTAGGAACTTTTCTGTAACATCTACATATAATATATATCCCTTTTTAATAAAATTGCAAATTAATATTTTAAAAATAGTTCCACTGTAGTTCAGATATTAACCGATATACATTCTACTTTTTCTCTGCGATTGGTTTCAGATGCTCAGTCTAAACTATTTGATGGATTGTCTCTATGAAGCTGCTTGTCAGCTGGAGATCCTAAAGGCTTACTTAAAGTATAAACAGAAACTGATACAACTTGAGGTTAATGGGATAAGATGTCAATGATTTGGACATACCCTCAGAAAACAATCAAACAACATAACCAGACATGTACTTAATAGAACTCATGGCATCAGTCCGCTCTATGACCAATCAGATCTGATACCATACTACAGTATAACTACATATTGCTGTGCTTTAAAGTGAGGTTTTTCTGTTTGCAAAATCTTATAGTTACCCCCCGTCTGAACAAATTTGTGCCCCGTTAGTATTGGAATTATCATTTTAGTGGACCCAATTTTGGCAGAAATTTGAATGTGTCTCTGTTCTGCATGCACTGCAATGTATCTCACATTCTCTGTGCAAGTCCCACAAAGTGGTTAATTTGTTTGATAAGAATGAGCACACAACAAAAAAGGATCTCAAATGGAAAAAAGAGAAGTGAGGTGGCCCCACAAAACATTAAGCTTAAAACTATACTAGGAGAAAACGTCAGAGCTTTGTGGACTTAGCTGAAGTAGATAGTCCAGACTCAGGTAAGCAGGGACAGTAGATGATGATAATAATCAGTACAAAGATACTAGATTAGGTAGTCATAAGTCTATAACAAAAATGAACAGACTACAGTACAGTGAGTACTTGCACAGTAAAATCTTAGCCTCGCCCGTGTGGTGCCAGGGCCCGCAAGGAAGCAAAGAATAGTACCACTGCAACCTACAATGCATGTCATAGAGGCGACTAATGTAGGCCCTAGGGATGCTACCTAGTAAATAAAAAGCAGCCCAGAAATCGGATGTGTTGGCCTATTTGTAGGCGCATAACTGGCACAACCGCTCTTATGCTCAGATCACATACAAATCACACAGAGTGGTTGACAAGTGGTCGATATGGAGCTTTCAAAGAAGAAATCTTAGTATCAACTTCTAAAAGTTTAAAAGTAAAGTCTGGTCAGGTAAGTCACTTTCGTCTTTGACATGGTTTCAAACCTATATATCGCTTTGATACATGATCTCATGAAATCAATATAGATCATTTGATTATCGTTATAACTAGATTACTTACATTTCCACTTATAAAAAAAAACGACATTTGTTTTTAGACGACGTTGTTGCTGTTTTTTAAATTTATTAAAAATTAGAGTTCGGTTCAGTGAGGTAAAATTAAAATACAAAGCCCACATCGATATCTTTTTTTTAAAAACTTACTCTAGTGATTAAGTCTGGCTTGTACTTTTTTACGTCACCGAGACTAGCTGTTAACTCTCCCTTCAAGAGACGCTTCTTCTTTCCATCCAAAGTTTCTTCCTTTGACATTTTAGTGGATTGCCTTATTGAGTCGACGCTCAAAACGAACACAAATTTAACAGTAAATAACCTCTTCAGTCTCTGGAAAGAAGATCATCAAAGTAAATCGGAAGTAGCATGTATTTATTAAAAACATAAAAAAAAAAGACACAAGTAACGAAACGAAAGCAGGTATCTGGATAGCAACAAAAGGACATCAACGAAAATGTTAAAAATGTTATCACGTATTTTGAAAAATAAAACAGTGCAAGTTGTTCAGTTTTCATTTTTCTCAAAGGTAGTCATATTTCATGCTATTTGTACATTAAAGAAGCAATTTTCTAAAGTTTTATGAAATGCAACTTCAACTCGTCATCGACTCGACATCAGAAAACAAAAACTTAATTTAAACTAAAAAGCAAACCCAATTTCATAAATTTGAATTTCAATGACAATAACAATCAACAGTCTTTCAGAATTCCTCTCTTAATTCTCTGTCATTGACCAGAAAGTGACTGGTCTCTGTTACTAGTGTTACTGTCATGTTCAAGTCATCTATCATTTTCCAATATTGGCCACATCCTCACCCATCATTCTGATTCCAATTCAATTAATTCGTCAGTGATAAATACTCTCACTCACGCTCAGGATAAGTACTGATTACTGGCTGTACTGTACTGTACTCTGGATGAGTAACTATGGCATCACACATGCACACTGTATTCCCATGAGGGACCAATCACGTCCAATGGTGTGAAAAACAAGTTTTTAAAAACTACTTGCATATTGTTATTGCACTTGGTGGTTGCTAATCTGGTGATCTGAAGAAGCTGATTTGGTTGTTGCTATAGAGAGGAACTACAGTTATTTTTGTATCTCAACTTGTTAATATACACAAACTAAAACCACATTGTATACACTGTTTTACTGGAAGTAGTTGTCCTGTATTCTCTACTTTGATCTGCAACAACTACCATCCACGCTAGCCAGGAAACCCAAACCTGTAGCATTTCTTAAGAAAACAGCTCAGTCTAGTACTGTCAATATTTCTTTTTAACTTATCAGGAAATCCCAGCTTGGATTTTCAGTGAAATATTATGAGTATGTTACAAATATAGAATTTGTTGGAGCAAATAACATGTTGAAAATAACTATCATATTCAAATCAAATGATAGGACAAATGGCGCCAATTTTAAAATGCAAACATGTCACCATGAACACAAAAAGAGCAATGTTCAACACAATCTTTCTCCCACATTATGCTATCAGTGCCAAAACTGGACACTGACATCAAATGATAGAAGAAAACTAGTCTTGAAAGAGATGAAGTGTCTGCGCATAATGCTGGGGATAATAAGAAGACCGATTGAGAAATGTAGACATCAAGAAAAAAGTGGGTACAACATCAGTATTGAACTTCACCAAGAAACAACGAATTAAATGTTTCGGCCACATAAGCAGATCTTCTTCTTCTTTGCGTCGTTCTTTACGACCAATTTTAATCACTCTTTGTGATATGTTTGATCTTTGCCAAGAATGTGTATACATTGCACATTGGTTTGGTAGGCCCTAAATACATAGACTTCTACACGTTTAGGACACATGCATCCGATTTTAGCCAGACCTCCTTAGTCGCCTCTTACAACATGCATGGCAGGTAACAGTGATTCTATTCTTTACACCCGAAATTTGAGCCCCGGTAACCACTCGGGCGATAAGCAGATTACCAACAGACAGTGCACCTCAAAGAGCAATGTTGCTGTGATACAATGGATACAAACAAAAGGCCGGCCACGCAAAAGGTGAACTCAGAGATAACATAGGTAACAAAAAGCACTATTTATGAAGCGCACACAAGGGCTCATTCTAGAAATCTCTTCTTATCCTGACGCTGTGAGGCAAAACAGGATTGTAGAAAAGAAAGGAGATCCATTGTTTTGAATGTACATCATGTTGAGAATCATTGTCAGAGACAATGTTATAAAAGTGATCTGTTATCTTCTGTAGCCATGTCCTATTAATTTGTCATTATATTTTTCACTTAGGTTCCAGATCATCCAGCCTGGGAGTATACAGATTACGAGAAATTACCAAAGGTAGGAACCCATAGCATCTGTGTTGTAGAGGTAAGGTGCTCAACTCTCGCTGCAAAGAAACATGGTTAAGTAATCAGGATATTTTTCCAATGAGCCATGGAAACCATCAGTATGCATACTGTTCGTCATCAGCAAGAGAGACTGAGCACCTATGAGTCTGTTCGAAGTGCAATGACATCAGTTTAGTAACCAATAACATCTTTTTAAAGATCGCATGGCCAAATTGTTGCTTGAAAGATTGGAAATATTTTGTTACTTTTTCCATTAATTTCCGTTCCTATTCAATTTCTATATTAACTGAAAATGACTTAAAAGCGAAGTGTAAACGATAACGAGTATATCAATGGGGATTTTGTTAGTAATAGAAGCGAAATGAAATTTACTGTTCATTCTGGAATACCCTGTGACCATAAAAAACTAGAGGTTTTCATGAATGATCATGATAATAGTTTGTAAACAGTTAATACACAATGCATCCATTCACAATTTTATTAATGTTAGTGTATTCAACGCTCGTATAGGTAGTGCAGCTACTACATTCGGCAAACTATCAAAGTAAGCGTGGGACAACACAAAACTGACATTGCAGACGAAGATTCAAATATATTGAGCCTGTGTAATTAGTTCTTTACTATATGACTCAGAAACATGGACAAACCTACTCAATGCACGAGAGGAGACTTAACATCTTTCATCTTCGATGTCTCCGCAAGATTATGAACATCAGGCGGTACGACAAGATAACCAACTCTGAAGTACTGCAATGTGCAGACCTGCCTTCCATCATGGGCATGCTCAGCAGTAGACGACTAAAAGGGTTGGGGCATGTGAGAAGGATGGAAACTTGTTGCATACCAAAACAAATGTTGTTCTGTGAACTTTCGAAGGAGAAGAGGCACCAGGGCAGACCACTGCTGAGATATAAAGATGTCTGCAAAGCCTCAATGAAAAACTTTTCTATAGGTCCCAGTATATGGGAAAAACTAGCTCATGACAGAGTTATGTGGAAAGCCAAATTGCGAAAAGGCTCAGTCTTTTGAGAAGAGACTTATGTATGAGCTGAACGACAAGAGAGAAAAGCGAAAACTCAGAAGTTGTCACAGTAAAACACTTGCCAATTGACCGTCTGTAAAGACGAAAAGGTCATATATATATATATTCATAAACGGATTACCAATATAAATAGAGCAGTCGGACTTGTTTATTAAACCTTTTGTTCTCCCAATGTCCATATCTAATTTTTAATGAATGCTAATGTTTCCTGCATAGTTAACACTGAAATATTTTTGCTAATACAGAAAGTATTTTGTGAAACTACACCCATTTGTCTTCAATTTTATATATAATACATCGTATTGCAAATGTTATTTAGAAACAATACTGTAATTTTGCTAAAGGGATCTCTGTGATGTAGAGGCTAGGTGCTCGTCTCTCATGCCAAAGGTACCAGGTTCGCTCCCTTGTGGAGCCATCTGGATATTTTCCCAGAGATCCCTGATCTCAGTGTGGGGGAAATCAGTTCCTAGTTCAATCGGAGACGGATGATAAAACGTAGGTGCCTTGTTCAATTTGAGCACATAAAAAACCCTTGGCAGTTCAAAATCGAGAAAAGCAAGCTGGAAAGCCGCTACCTGGGCAAAATTCATTAGAAAAGATTCAAAATAGAAATCCTACAAAAATATCTTCACCATCTTCAAAATTACATCAGGGACCCTCGACGGTGGTACGGAGTTCGTGCACTGCAGCTGAGATCTTCCTGTGTAAGGAAGACATCGGAACACATGTTTACTCACTGAAGTGCAATGATGATGGTTCTATCAATCAATTAGTTTTGCTAAACTGTGAGTGCAATTATTTTGTAACTAAAAATATTGCGTGAGTGATTACCGGGGCTCAAATTTGGGGTGTAAAGAATAGAACCACTGTTACCTGCCACACATGTCGTAAGAGGCGACTAAGGAGGTTTGGTTGAAATTGGATGCACTTGTCCTAAATGTGTAGAAGTCAAACTGCTGCCTTGCAGGACGGCTGAGGACAGCCAAAGGCTAACGAAGATCGAACCCAGTAAACGCTGGCTGAATTCGGACACATCGCTGAAGGATAAGCACCAGAGCTCCAAATTGCGCTGAAGATGTGACAAAACCCACCCATGCTAAGGCTGCATGAATCAGATTTCCACATGAATGAATTTATGGAAAGATCTGAAACATCGATCTTTTAGGTGATGGTGTGAGAGAGAGAACTAAAAATATAATTATGTCCAGGGGCCAAAAAAAAAAAGTCTGTAGCGAATCAGTTGAAGATGAGACAGGATATTTTAACAAAGTTTTTATTTTGATTCAAACTGTATTGATCACCATTACAGGTTCCAGAAATTGATTTGCAGTTAATAGAACAACTAGAAAGGATTTCATTGGTTGAATTTAACAATGAGGAGGGAGTGAGACGACTTCAAGCAGCAGTTCAGTCAGCCAGGCTGTTGCATCAGATTGACACACATGGGATAGAGCCACTAGACTCTGTGTTGGAGAACAGGTGACAAATGTTTTAAAAAAAAATATGTTTGTAATTTTTGTTCGTAACTGTTGTCCTTCTATTTTCATGTCTTTGCATATTTTGTCAACATCATCCACTATCATCTTCTCTGTTAGCTAAATAATTGGGGAGTAAGGTTGATTAACAAAGCGGTGGAGAAGATCATTAATGTCTTTGAATGTAAATGTTACAGGAGAGTACTTAGAATATTATGGACAAAGAATAGAATAAATACTTCTGTTCTGCAACATCTTGATATTAAAGAAAGTTGGCTATTAAAGAACATAAAATCAAGGAAAATTAAATATTTTGGACACATCAAACGACTAAGTGCCTAGAGAAGATAATTTTGGAAAGAATGGTGCCTAATAGAAGAATGAGAGGAAGACCTAGAAGAAGATGGGTGCAAGATATAATTGACAATCTGAGAATGACCGCTGCTGACGCCGGTCAACTTGCACAGAACAGTTTTTCAGGGCTGCTGTCATGGGAGCCAAGTTCCGGAGGGACAAGCTACTTGATGATGATGAAGGTTGAATTGATTGATAACACCATCATCATTGGACTGTCGATGAATAACCATTTGTGCTCTGATCTCTTTCTTACACAGGAAGATCTCAGCGGCAGTGCTTCAACTCCGTAGCAACGGCCAGGGTCCTTGATGTAATTTTAGAAGATATTGAAAATCTTCAAACGTACTATATCGACCACTTGTTAACAACTCTGTGCGATTTTTTAATAATCTGAGCCTAAGAGTGATTGGATGTTGTGCCAGTTATGCACTTACAAGTAGGTCAGCACATTCGATTTCCGCGACACCTTTTATTTACTAGGGTAGCTTCCCTAGGCCCCTACCTCAGTCACCTTTACGACATGCCTTGTAGGTCACAGTGTTACTATTCTTTGGGCCCTGGCAATGGTGAAAATATTTTATAGGAATTAAATTTTGTAATTCTTTTCTACTGAATTTTGCCCAGGCAACGGGTTTCCAGCCTTTGCTTCTTCATTTTGAACTCTATCTCTCTCTTTAGCCTGTTACGCCCTTGGCGTTTAGGGCAGCAACAAACGTACACCATTCTTCCCTGTTCACGGCCTTCCTCTGTATTGTGTTCCAGCTATGATTCATTTCCTTCAGCTCTTGCTCTATCGTTCTCCTTCAGGTCGTCTTGGGTCTTCCACGCTTTCGCCTACCCTCTGGAGTCCATCTCAGTGCAGTTTTCGTGTCGGAGCCAGTCTCCATGCGCATCACATGTCCAATCCATCTCCAGCGTCGTCTTCGGATGATAGTGCCCATATTCTCTTGTTGCCATTGTGCAAGCAATTCTTGATTCGAGATAGTAGTCGGCCAGTACACGCGTAAGATTTTTCGCAGACAAGTTGTATGAAAGGCTGGACATATCCTGTTCTGTCATTCATTTTGAACTGCCAGTGGTTAATTATATCCTCAATTTGAACACAGTACATATGTTTTATCATCCATCTCCCATAGGACTAGGAACTCGCTTGATGAACAGGCAAGGAGAAATGATCAGAATCAGCCTGACACGAGACTCCACTTGCAATGTTAACATATTATTGTGCCACACCTCAGTTTTGTTTTGTTATTCATTCTTCTTCTTAACCTCTTGGGAAGCATAGATTCGCAACCAAGGCCTTCCAAGCGATCCAATTTAAGGCCATCTTTTCGGGGGACTGCCTAGAGTAGTTGATAGTAGCTCGGCCTGCTAGCTGTGAGACGCCTCATAGCTCGGGTTCGAACCTACTGTCCGGCATTTGTTCGAGTCCCCTGGTCTTACTCAGGACGATAACGTGAGTACCTCTGAAGTCGGAGAAAATCTGCCTGTATGGCGAGGGAATACTAATTACGAGTACATTGAGCACACGGCTGCCAGTGTAAAGTAATTTACAATGTGCACGCTGCTGCCATTGTAAGAAATTGGAAAAAACAGATTTTCACGCAAAATCAGTTTCAGAGATGAAACTTCGTCTGAGTTGAAAGCGGACGAAAAAAAAAAAAAGGCCATCTTTTCCAGATCTATCCACTCTTTTCCCATTTTCTTGCATTCTGTCTCCAACTCCCACCTCCAGATGTTCCTAGGTCTTCCCGTACCTCTATTCCGGGTTGAAAGAAGGTGTGTTAGCAGCCTGATTTCCTTTTGGATTTCATTTGGTACTTCGTTGTTGTGTCTTTCTTCCTTGGGTGGTTAGCTATGAATTTCTCTGGTTGTGGTTTCTAAAAGGTCTAAAGCCAAAGGATTGACTTCATTGCACCGGGTTTTACCCCATATGACTCGGTCTCTCACCGCAGAAATGGCAAGCCATCTGCTCAGAGTATTGCACAAAGCACGAACTCCGTATCTCCAGGAAATATTCCTGGGGTCTCTTAAAAAATGCACCCGTGAACAGAACGGCACAGTCCGATTCAAACTCACAACCTTCGGAACGCAAGGCAAAGGTGTAACCACTTAGCCACAAAGCCCCCTGGATGTGGTTTCTGTAGCTATCTAGTGTTTTTTACGGGGTATGGTAGATAGCCCCACATCCGACCTCCTTAATCGCCTCTTGCGACATGCGGGGCAGGTAACAGTGTTTCTATTCTCTATACCTCTTCTTCTTCTTTTCTTCTTTGCGTTAGTTTCTTACGACCAATTTTAATCACTCTTTGTGATATGTTTGATCTTTGCCAAGAACGTGTATACGTTGCACATTGGTTTGGTAGGCCCCTAAACACATAGACTTCTACATGTTTAGGACACATGCATCTGATTTCAGACAAACCTCCTTAGTCGCCTCTTACGACATGCATGGCAGGTAACAGTGGTTCTATTCTTTACATCCCAAATTTGGACCCCGGTAACCACTGGCGATCTCTACACCTCTAATTTTGGTCCCTGTAACCTCTCGGGCATTTGTTATTCATTGTATTTAATAATTTGTTGCATTTTTGTTGTCTGTGATACCAGAGAACTTTGGTTGCGTGAGGACACCTTGACAGAAGGAAACTGCCTGGATGACATTTTGAACAATGCATCAGAAGTGGAAGAACATTACTTTGTCGCACCTCCAGGTTTGTTTTTGACCAAGTTTTTGGTCCAATCTTGCATTGCAATTGATTGATTGATAGGACTATCATCATTTGCACTTCGGTGAGTACCCAAATGTGCTCCGATCTCTTTCTTACACAGGAAGATATCAGCTGCAGTGCACTAACGAGGGTCCTCGATGTAGGTCCCCGATGTAATTTAGAAGATGGTAAAGATATATTAGTAGGAATTTTATTGTTTTCTAAGGAATTTTGCCCGGGCAGTAGCTTTCCAGCCCGCTCTTCTCGATTTTAACTGCTAAAGGTTCTTTTACATGCTCAAATTTAACACCGGACTTACATTTTATCATCTGTCTCTGATAGGACTAGGAACTCGATCTCACTTACACTGAGATCAAGGATCTCTGGAAAAATATCCAGTTGGCTCCACGGGGGAGCGAACCTGGTACCTTTGGCATGAGAGACGAGCACCTAACCTCTATGCCACGCAGACCCCTCATTGTAATTGTGAACATTAAATAATTTTGGTTATTAAATTGATCACAAGCAACCCAATCTGAACAAAGAAAATTGATAAGAAACTGGACAGCTTTGAGAATAAATGTCTCGAAAATTATTAAAAGTAAAATGGAGTGATTTCGTTTCTAACACAGTGAGAGATAGAACACACCAACAACCCGTATCAAATATTATAAGGAAACGAAGGTGGAAATATTTAGGTCATGTTTTAGATCAGATGAAAAGAGACTAAATCAACAAGTCCTTATGTGGTCACCAGTTGGGAAAAGAAAACATGGAAGACCAAAGACCACTCTTCAAAGAACCATCCAACAAGAAAGTAAACTATTGGGATGTAAAACCATACAAGATCTCCAACTGCTAGCAAAGAACCGTATCACATGGAGATCTAAAACCTCTGCCCTATGTGCCGCCTTTGGCTCGAAAGGAATAAACTAACTAACCCAATCTGGCAAATGAAGTGTTTGTAATGGTGTTGAAAGGGGGATAACTCTCTTGCAAAAATGTAAGTATCGTGAACATTTCTGTCTCCCATTTACCCTGACATAGAATAGAGTGCCAGTTCAAGATGGTGAATATCAGTGTTATGTTTTGTGCAACACAAATATTTCGTGGCCTGAAGAGCTATGTCGGCATGGTTACCCAAGCTGTACAGGTCAAAGGAGAGAGGTTAGACTAAATGTATCGGGTTAGAAATGTATTGTCTGTATATATATTTTTTTTTCCGATCCAGAAGCACTTGAGCTTATCAGCTCTTTGGCTCAGTGCCATGGACATCGTAACCCTTCGGTTCGGTGCCATGAACACCATAAATCTGGGGAATCTGTGGCTTTTTCTGCCATCCCGCGGAATTGAACCCGCACACAGAGAGGGATAGTCACCCGTAGTCCAACGCGCTACGAACACTCTGGGCAGACGAGCGTCTGTATATATAGAACTTTATGTCATGTCTGCCTTATAAAAGAAAGAACTCTTTACTGCCTGTAGTACCGCTTTTTAGGGCGATGTAGAACATGTGGGACGAGAGCCTGATGAATTTGATGGTCGCATGGCTAGTGCAGTCGCCGCGATGCTTTTCAGGTTAGGGTTTTTCATTTATGTCCACGACAAAAAAATCCTTGGCCTTACCGTGAATTGAACACAATTCTCCCGTATGTCTGCCGTAAAGGGGAAGTACGGATTTCTTAATTTCTGTTGTATCCTTTACTTGATAAAAACGTTTTTGTCGAAACGTTGTTGCATATTGTTTTTGTACTTTGTTAAACTACAGTATTTTATTTTTATGTGTTTACCATTGTAGCAGATATATTTCAACCATTTTAAAAGTGCTTCCAATGAATATTTTGTTTTATTTTGCAGGCAACATCCCTTTGAAGAAACGTTACAAACAACATCTCAGCAATGTTGTCAAGGACGAGTCTAAGGTAGCAGGCTCCTGATTATCAACTGGTGTGTTTTGTTTGTATTATGTCAGTCTATTGGAGAATACAGTTCATTTATATTTTGTGATTTTTGTTAGAAATAGTATGGCCTGTGTGTAGCTGGGGCCCACAGGGGGGAGCAAAGAATAGTAACACTGCAACCTACAAGGCATGTCGTAAGAGGCGACTGAGGTAGGGTAAGAGCCTAGGGAAGCTACCCTAGTAAATGAAAAGCATAGCGGAAATCGAATGTGCTAGCCTACTTGTAGGCGCATAACTGGCACAATCGCTCTTAGGCTCAGATCACATACAAATCACAAAGAGTGGTTAACAAGTGGTTGATATGGAGCATTCGAAGAAGAAGAATCAATAGAATATTAGGGACATGAGTGCCGCTAGATCAATGGTAGAGTTTCAAAGGACAACCTATACAGTGAGCTTGCAACTGGGACTAGACAGCATGGACGTTCATTACTACATTTCATTGACACCTGTAAGTATGATCTAACTTCATGTGGCATAAAAAAAACAACCACACTCGAGTTACTGCCTGTAATACCACTTTTTAGTGCGGTGTAGGACATGGGGGACTTGAGCTTGTGGAATTAAATGTTGGCGCACGGCTAGTGCAATTGCTGCAACAATTTTCAGGTTAAGATTTTTCTTTATGCCCCCAACAGAAAATACTCCTTGGTCATGCCGGGGATTGAACCTGGGTCTCCCTGCGGAAGCCCGCGCTCTAATCCATTTGGATAGAAAATCCACACATAGCCAATAATAATTTGGAACGTTTGGACAGGCAGTCATGGCAAGCGGCAGTGAGGATGTCTCAAAGAGAAATTTCAAAACATCAACTGAAGGTCAGATACAACAATACCCCCAGTAAACGGAGTCCCAAATAACCAATGGAGGATAACAGTAATGGCCTCAATCATCATATTGGAAGTAGTTGTTCTGTATGCTCCATTTCCTTGGGACCTGCCAACTTACACGCAAGTTGTTAATCTAAGAAACAATATTATTTTTCTGTGCAAACTTTTTATATGAGCATGTATTTAGTTAATAAAGTATTGCTTTTTTCGACAAATGTTGATACTGTTTATCTGCGAGCTCGTGTACTTGTCAACTTAAATATGTTCGAAAAGCATGTATCAGTTAAATTTCAAGCTCTTTGCTATGACTTTGTAGCAGTCTTTATAGGCAACAATGCCTTTTCAACCTTTTCATTCCACCACGGTGCATGTAGGAAGGAAGTCCTAGCAATCTTCTTTCAGGCATTCTCCCTCAATGTACATAATGGGTTTTCATGATTACTATGATGTATTGTGTACTGAAAAACAGGTTTGGCACTTCTGTGCTGTACGGTTTGGAACTTGTCAAGTCGCTGTGTGTTGCCAGGTCTCACAAGGGGAACAAAGAATAGTAACACTGTAACCTACAAGGCGTGTCGTAAGAGGTTACTGAGGTAGGAGACTAGGAAGCTACCTAGTAAATAAAAGCGTTAAATTGGATGCGCTGGCCTACTTGTAGGCGCATAACTTGCACAGCGTACAGTCGCTCTTAGGCTCTGTTCACAAAGAGTGGTTTAACAAGTGGTCGATATGGAGCATTCAAAGAAGAAGACCTAGTCAAGAAGGATAACACAGGAGAGATGATCACTTTCCACCGCCCCAAGGACATTCCATCGAGCAAAAGCAGGGTTTTGGGTTGTAGAGATAAGCGCCAGATTGATGACACCATCTGTGTCATCAGGTCTGGACGCTAATCGAGTTGGCGCCATATTTGAAATAGACAGGCCAGATTTTAGTAGAGCATGATCCAAAGCGATGCCCTGTTTATTCTCTGTAGCGTGGCTCCACGTTTTCGCCCGAGAGTTGAAATCACATAATATGAGAAACTTTGTGCCCGGAGAGTTTCTCAAGAAAATCCCAGTTATCTGCAATATGAAGTTGATCCAATTGTTAACCACTCTGTGTTATTTGGTTTCGTGTTATTTGTATGTGATCTGAGCATAAGAGCAATTGTACATTGTGCCAGTTATTCATCTACAAGTAGGCCAGCACATCTATTTTATGCAATGCTTTTTCTTTACTATGGTAGCTTCCCTGGGTCCTACATCAGTCACCTTATAGGTCACAGTGGTACTATTCTTTGCTTCCCTTGCGAGCCCGGCACCATACGAGTGAAGTTTTCTTTTAAGATTTACCCTTTCCAGATTTTGTTGAGCATGGCGAAAGTTTGACAATGATGTCCTTTTCTGAAGCACCATCCTGCGATACTGTACTTCCTTTGTATATTTTTGGTAACTTCTTCTTCTTCCAACGTTTTCAGACATCGATTTGTTTACTTTTAAAGTAGTTAGTGGTCAACCGGGAGTCCATTACATCTCCATATAGCTTGCCTTGGACTGACATCGATTTGTATACTTTTAAAGTAGTTAGTGATCAACGGGAGTCCATGTACATCTCCATATAGCTTGTCTTGGACTGACATCGGTTTGTATACTTTTAAAGTAGTAGTGAAGAGTCTATGTACATCTCCGTAAAGCTTGTCTTGGACTGATATGGATTGCCATGTTTTCTCTAAGTTCGTTATGTTGACATATTTCAGTGATGTGTCTCTGTCATTGCTGGTGCCACATGACATATTCAGAGGGCTATTTATACTTTTAAAAGATGGTACTCAGCCTATTGTCCATTCGAGATGAAATGACAACCTGTTCTCTCTACTAGTTGGTGGATGCATCGATTTGTATATCGTCTTTTCATGCCCTGGGTGATCTCTCAGCCATTTGTTCTTGTAGGCCATTTTTATCCGTACCTTTGTTTCCTCATATGTCATACTGGTGTCTGTCTGTGGTAGCCTGCTTCCTGCTTTTGCCAATATGTCTGCAGTCTCATTTGCCAGGTATTCCGCAGTGAGATGGTATCCACTGTATTACCACTCTAGAGAAGATATTGGTTACTAAACTGACATTACAGCACTCTGGACAGACCCATAGGTGCTCAGTCTCACCCAACAGATGTTGAAAGGTATGCATACTGATAGGTCCTATAGCTTGCTGGTTAAACACACTTCTTCCCCTGCTCCTCAAGCATCCCTGACTCAGTTGTTGCTTCACAAGATCCAGAAGGGCAGGTTTCGGTATGAGTGGATGTCGTCTATAGAAGTATCTAACCTTCAGCGGCTTACATGGATATACTGTCCTGGGCATGCGGGTGTTTACGGTAATGAGAAAGCGGACAGGCTTGCATCAACAGCATTGATTGTTGGGGAGTTGAAGATAGATAAGGGGGATATTCTTCGGTCTCTTCGCAACTGTCTGTTGGATGAGGACACTAAAATCGATGTTCAATTGATCAAGCGATTTAGGCAGTTTGGAGATACCCGTTGTTCAAGTCGAACTGGATGCCTGAGAGACAGAGTGAGAGGTGTGTTTAATCAGCGAGCCACAGGAACCATCAGTATGCATACTCTTCGATATCTGTTGGGGAGACTGAGCACCTATGGGTCTGCCTGGAGTGCAATGACGTAGTTTAGTAACCAATAACCAATAACCCTCAAGCATCCAGACCTACTTCTACAACATGTAATTCCAAACTCTCTAAATTGCTGGATTGATTTAAACAGAGACCCATGTTCAATCCCTGGTAAGGCCAAGGGTTTTTCTGTTGTGGACATAAAGAAAAAATCAAAACCTGAACAGTTTCACGGTGACTGCATTAGCCATTCGACCATTAAATTTCTCAGGTTCATGTTCCCCCCCCTATCCTGACAAAAATGAATATCGTGGTATATCCTTTACAGAACTTTGCCATCGACCACAGTAAAATAGTCGTTTTTTTTTCTAGGCAGCACTTATATGTTCAGTAGTTTGCCATTGCTTTCTAAACGGTAAGGTCTATTTTTACCGCTCGTAATAATCCACGCCAAACAAATTTGCTTCCAAACTGCCTGCCAGCGGGGTTTGAACCAGGTACACTTGGGTTGTGATCGAGTTCACTACCGCTTTAAGCTACAGACCCTCCCACCTATCCTACTCTCTCTCTCTCTCTGTCTTTTTAACCTGGATTGGGGCATAGGCCCTCAATCAACTCATGCCAAGTCTTTCTATCTCTAGCTATCTCCTGCAGCTCCCCTCAGCTCTTCTTTATATTGTTGATCTCTGCCTCTACCAAGTCAAGTCTTCCTATCTCTAGCTATCTCCTGCAGCTCCCTCCAGCTCTTCTTTATATTGTTGATCTCTGCCTCTACCAAGTCAAGTCTTCCTATCTCTAGCTATCTCCTGCAGCTCCCTCCAGCTCTTCTTTATATTGTTGATCTCTGCCTCTACCAACTCATGCCAAGTCTTCCTATCTCTAGCTATCTCCTGTAGCTCCCTCCAGCTCTTTATATTGTTGATCTCTGCCTCTACCAACTCATGCCAAGTCTTCCTATCTCTAGCTATCTCATGTAGTTCCCTCCAGCTCTTTATATTGTTGATCTCTGCCTCCATCAACTCATGCCAAGTCTTCCTATCTCTAACTATCTCATGTAGTTCCCTCCAGCTCTTTATATTGTTGATCTCTGCCTCTACCAAGTCAAGTCTTCCTATCTCTAGCTATCTCCTGTAGCCCCCTCCAGCTCTTCTTTATATTGTTGATCTCTGCCTCTACCAAGTCAAGTCTTCCTATCTCTAGCTATCTCCTGTAGCTCCCTCCAGCTCTTCTTTATAACCTATCCTACACTGTCCTAAAAAGTGGTAGCACCGGCAGTAAAGACCTTTTTACTGTTTTTTAAAACCTGAACAGAATACAGGGACAACACCAAACAACAACAATTTATTTTTGTAGCAAAGTGTGTATTTATAGAAATGTATTTTTCAGAGTAGATAATATAGAAAGTATATGAATGTTTTATTGTGATGTAGGCTGTCATATTGAAGCTGATATATACAAAATATAGATTATATACACAAAATTATTTTTTTTAGTCGTCGGATCATTATTATTACTGCACATCGAACCAATTAGTCCATAAGTGCTCCGATCTTCTCCTCAGTATGTCTCTCAGCGTGTGGCTACTAACGACACTAGTTCTTTGTTGGTTTACTGTTCTTCTTTGACTTCCAGTTTAGTTTAGTCGTCGAATCATCATCCATGCACATCGAGCCAATTAGTTCATAAGGGCTCCAATCTCCTCTGTATGTCTCTCAGCATGTGCAACTAACGACACTAGTTCTTAGTTTAGTTGTTGGATCATCATCCATGCACATCGAGCCAATTAGTCCATAAGGGCTCCAATCTCCTCCTCAGCATGTCTCTCGGTTTAGTTTAGTTGTCAGATCATCATCACTGCACATCGAAACAATTAGTCCATACATGCTCCAATCCCCCTTCAGTAAATCTCTCAGCGTGTGGCGACTAATGATATCGGTTCATTGTTGGTTTACTATTATTACAGTATAGTACAGTTTAGGAGAGAATTGTGTCCTGTTATAGATAAAATTGTTTGTTTGCGTTCATTCTTATCAACCACACCAATCTTTGTGGTCTATATGGTTTGCAGCGAGAACAGGAGTATGTTGTGAAACTGATGTATACAAAAATGGATTGTATAGCAAAAATGGTGTCCTGTTGTAGGTGCTAGTGTTTGTTTGCAATTGGAATATTACTACATTGTGCTCGCATTAGATCCCTATGCCGTGTAGGCCAATCTGAATATTGGCCAAGGTGTATGTATATTATCCAACAGAACACATTTGTAGTATATAAGTATAATGAGTACAGAGCAAGAGGAAGACCACGCAAATGATGGAGTGACGGCATCAAGAACAGCCTTAAGAAAATGAATAACAGCTTACAAAGTGCATTAGAACAAGCACACACAAGATCACTACATGCCTCAATTAAAAATTCAAATTAACATAGTAAATAAAAAGTGTCGCAGAAATCGGATGTGCTGGCCTACTTGTTGGTGCATAACTGGCACAACGTACAATTGCTCTTAAGCTCGTATCACATACAAATCACAAAGAGTGGTTAACAAGTGGTCGGTAATGGAATGTTTGAAGAAGAAGACTGATTGAAACACACACAAGAGCCCATTCTAGAAATCTATTCTTATCCTGACGATGTTGTATAACTAAGTGTTGAATGTTGCATTACTAAAAAGTCGAAATATTTGAATATGCGTGAATTCATAACAGGTTAATTAAAAAAAAATTGAATAATCAACAACCTGTAAGAGGAATCATTTGTAAGAGGAATCTAATTGAGTGGGAGATGTTGACCCCCCACTAAAACTTGGACTCCCCCAAAGCTGACCCCTATCAGAAGGATACTAGTTTACCTGATTCATTTGTCTCTTTCTGTTTAACTCTCCTGTTTGACGTTTCTTTCTGTTAGGGAATATGCGTGGTGAATTTCCCCAGTATGGGCTGCCCTGATTCCTAAATTTACTCCATTGATCATTGCCTGGAGTTTGTAGATAGTTGTTGTTCTGATACCCTTGAGACCATGTGGGAGATCTCCACAGATCCATTGGTGTGGTTTCTAAATCATATTTTGAGAACATGTTTCTTGGGCTGCCAACCTGCCCCCAGCGTTTATTCTTTAGAGGTTCTTCACGCATTGATTCTCTCTTCCTTCGAAGTGGTAATGCTTGCCTTCCACCACCCCAGAACTGATTGTTATTCTGGGGGTACCATGAGCTTTGTTCCCATGGGCTCAACAACCTATTTTGCCAACCCATCCTAGTTTCGTATTGAGGAATCCTGCTGCTGTATCGCCACCATCGCTTCTTTCGTGGTGAGTCGCCATCTTCAACACTACGCTTTGTTCTCTTTCGTTCGCCGCTGTTTGCATCCTCCTCTGCATTGTCAGAGCTTTTTTTCAGAAAGAAAGGGAGAATACCTCGCAAATTCATGACCCCAAGAAGGATCATCTTGCCATTGTTGACCAGGAATAATTTGCCTGTTTGTGTTCCAGAAATTTCTATTGTCTGATAACCATGGATACATACGGTTACTCCCATAATGCATTGTGGTGTCCCACTTGTCAAATGTACCATGTGGATATACGTTTCTATTGAAACCATTACTTAAAGCTTCACGTTTTTGTCTATCTTGTTCTTCCTCGTCACCATTCCCTGCCAAACGCAAACCTCTTATTAATCCTTGGCTGCTTTGCCCGGCCCCATTGTCCCATGCCCAATATGGGTTCCAGGGAGAGTACGCATTCTGACCCCTGAACGCAGGATTCAAGAACCAAGAAGAACTCTTTCCATATGGAGACAAACTATATGTACTTCTATCACCTGTAAAGTGTTCATATGCAGTTGGGGTACCGTACCAACGTCTCGGCCGCTGATCATCAGAATCAGTTTCACGCTTTTGTCTTCCTTCTGTACTAATCTCTGTGGCTTTGGTGTGCCGGAGACCTCGCAGTACTCCAAAGAAAAGCGGATTGTACCAATGGTTCTGCATCTGGGGAGAACTGGATCTCATATACCAAGGGTTCTGAATATGAGGAGGCATATTCTTTGCGTACCAAGGGTTCTGTATAGAGGGAAACATAGATGCCATGTTCCAAGGACTGGTAGGTATGAACGGGCTATTCACAGGCTCCTGGCCCCATATGTTTGTGGAGTATATTGGAAGATCATTCCAGAACTGATTTCCAAATCGTCTAGCTCTTGAAATAGTTTCATCCATTCTGGTGCTGCCATTTTTATCTTCTGTATCCCTATAAAATCTTTCACCCAAGGCATTGCTGTAAAGAATATACGGGTTCCAGCTATTTCCATGCCAGAAAGGATAATAATTAGCCAATTTCTGATTTACATCATAAGTGTGCCAGTTTTTCTGCCCCATCATGCCAAAGTTATTCCACCGTTTCTCCCGAGGTACATCATCTGATCCTCCCTTCTCTTGCTTTGTGTCTGTGTTTCTTAAAAATCTTTGCGGAGATTGAATACTGTTCCAGAAATCGTTGTTTCGTAAGTAGGGCGATTGGGGGCTCATGAACATTGGATTATATGGGAACATACTATATAACGGCCGATTGTTGGTTATTTCACTCCAGTAATTTTGTCGCTTGTTTCTGCTATCAGATTCTGTGGCTTCTTTCAATAACTCCACTTTATCATCAACATTTCTGCGATATCTGTATGGGTTCCAACCATTACTTCTCCATTTATCAACTGGATAAAAAGGATTAGCAGCCATAGTTGGAAACCCTGTTCTAATCCCCAAATTCCAATCATCCATATTCGTAAATCTATTTTCACCATACCAGCGCTTTTCTCGTGTTTTCTCCACACTATTTCTCTTTAATCTTCTGCTGGTCTCCGCTTCATCTTTACTCTTTGTCTGTCGAATTTGTCTGCCAAAGTAGGGTTCGGAAATAGATCTAAGTGGATTGTTCCAGTCTGAGAAATATCCAGAAAATCTAAATGGATTTTTGTAAATAAACTTATTTGAATCTTCATAACTTCCTGGAATGAGGTTCTGAGGTTGCCACCGTTTTGTTCTTCCCTCACCATCACCATCAACACTGCTACCAAGTTTATTCAAAGATTGTTCCGTATCTCGCTTGAAGAAACCTTTATTATTAAACCAGGGATTCCAGACAGGCTCAGAGTACATCGGATTTCCGTAGGGTGATCTAAACCGCAAATTGTCCGTGTTAAACGTAGGAATTGTGTTCCAATTTTGCCAGCGTTTATCTCTAGTACTCTCCCCATCGTCACGTTTCTCTCGCTTACTTCCATCTTCATCGTGTGTATTCTTGATCTCTCTTGAATATCTCCAGTTAATGGCGTCTTCTCTAGTCAACCCCCATCTAGTGCTATCTTCGTTGTGCCATGTCCAACTTGGCATCCTTGAGTTTAAGTTTGGCCTGTTATCCCAGTTCCTACTCCACGAGTTCACACGACCTTGAGGATTCCACTGCGATTGGATGTTGTCTATAAACCTCGGAAAACTTTCTCTTTCTAACCATCTTTTAGATTTGGACACATCAGAATCGCTTTTATCTTCCTTATTTATTTCTCCACCTTTGGCCTCTCGTTTATACCTCATTTGATTCCACATATCCCTGGCCAGATTCCAAGATGGCTGACGACTATACTCACTTCCCAAGTTGTATGTTGAACCATACGGAATTTGCTGCATCCCTGGCCAATTCATAGGAGTAAACCGCTCACTTCCTTGCCAACGTTTGACCCTGCCTTCTTTGTCTGTCTCTCGTTTATGTCTTCCTTCATTTTCTTTTGATTCTCGTTCTTCTCTGTAAACTTCCCCGTCCCAGTTGGACCTCGACACCCAATTCAATCTGCTTCTTTCGTCCCCAGTGTTGTATGGACTCATTCTGTTCCTGGAAAAATACCTTTCATTTTCAAGCCACTTATTTTCCTGGTTATCAATTTCTACATCTCTTTTACTTCGTTCACTATCTCCTTCCCTTTCATTGTGTCTTGTGTATCGAAATGGACTCCACGTACTACTACTACTACTACTACCTTGTTCACCAAACTGCATGGGAGCATTCATCCATGCATTGCCGAAACGATCTGAGGGAGAGTTCTGGTTCCACTGCGGATTAACCATCCACGGTAAGAAACCTCTTCCTTGCCACGGGAAATCAACATTCCACAAATCAGCGTTTCTTTTATTGATCTTCTTATTATCTTCATCCTGCGAATTTTCTTTACCATTTCCCAACTCATCCGCAGTTACCCATTTGTTATTCCAGTTATTAATTAGGTCATATGAATTCAAATTGGAATTCTGCATCTGCTCATCCATTAACAATTTCTCATCCATGTTTTTCCCCTGCTCATTTTGCCGTGGATATCTTAAAGAACCACGTAAGTTGTTACCCCACATGTCAAATGAAACCCAGTCATTATTATTCTCAAAATTATTTGGATTGAACGGGTTCAGAAAGTTATTAGTCTGCATTGGATGAGGTCCATTTTGATACCAGCGTTTAGTCCTGGTATCGCTTTGACCGTCAATTTCTGACCTTCTAGTCTCACTTTGGTTATCAAGTTCAGCCGTAGCGTCTCGTTGATTGTAAAAATTAGTGTCGGTATCATTTTGTGTGTCAAGTTTAGTTATTGTGTCATTTTGACCATCAAGTTTAGTTATTGTGTCATTTTGGCCATCACGTGTAGTTCTTGTATCATTTTGGTTGTCAAGTTTAATTCTCTTGTCATTTTGAGCGCCAAGTTTCATCATGGTGTCAGTTTGACCGTCATGTTTAGTCCTGGACTCAATTTTGCTGTCAAGTTGTTGAGTTTTGGTGTTAATTTGAGCATTAAGTTGTGTCCTGATATCATTTTGATTATCAAATTTACTCCTGGTCTCACTTTGACCTTCAAGTTTGGCCACAGTGTCACTTTCGCTATCAAATTTAGTTCTGGTGTCGCTTTGAGCTTCGCGCGTATTCCTAGTGTTTTCACGTTCTCTCAATTCTCTAAGAAACCTACCAGATCCCCAAACATTATTCCTCAAGTCTGCGTTCATATTGTAGTGACCTAACAGATCTTGTTGCCTTTGCCACGATTCCGACAATGGATAACCTCCACTTCCTTGCCATCCAGATCTACCTAGGGTATACAATGATGATATGAAAGGGTTCTGATTGCTGGGTGTGTATCTATCCCAACTTTGTCCAGAGCTCATTGGATCTTGCTGCCATATTTGAGATGGTGATGGCTGCGAATATCCCAACTGCTGATGCCAACGTTTTGTTTTGTCGTTATCTTCTACACTACGCTTGTTTCTGTCCACCCCCTCTTGCATGTCATCACTATCTCTAAGTAATCTTCTTGTGTTCCAGTTGTATAACCTTTCCCAAGGATTCAAACTCACACTGTGAAACGCTTCAGGATTAGCTCTACCTTCCCAAACGTTCATATTCCTATTGCCAAACATACCATTCAATTCACTGCTTAATGGCCCCGAAAAATATCCTGAACTATCCCATTTCTTACTGCGGGTAAATTATCTCGCTCCACGTTTAGCTCTCTCCGTTTGAACATCTTGTTCTGTGTCACTTGACTTTCTTGTGAATCTTATTGGCTGCCATAATGAAGTAGGTGTACCCCACCAGTTGAGGTACATTTGAGGCCACGCCCTCCAGTATCTGTTGTACCAAGGATCTACATTGCTGTAAGTCAAAGAATTACCCCAGTTATATATTGGTGGTGCATTGTAGAACAGTTGTGACTCTTGTTGTCGTTTTGATCTAACATCATCATCCACTGCTTCCCGTTTCTGTCGTCTGTTTGCATCCAGAATCGGGTCGCTTCCAGAAGATCTTGAATCTCTCCAAATATTATTATCGTTCCATTGGAACGGCTGCCAATTCCAGGTGGGTCTTTGGAACTGTTGCATCCACTCATTCCATTCATTTGGAGCAAAATTATTTGGATTCACATACCGTTTTTCTCTGTCTTTTCCCCCTTCATCATTTGCGTCTCTCCGGCTTCTCTGGAATAACCAGCTATTTCTGTTCCAGAAATCAGGACTCATCCGCTGCCCAGGCACACTAAACTGGGACTGTAGGATCTCATTCCCCAAACCAACCCCATATGGATAACCAGGCCACTGATTAATCGCACGCCTTTCCCTGTTCCCACTATTAGCGCTACTTGTATCACCCTTGTCCGCTTCTTGCTCATCCTTTTGTTGCAGACTCCTTTGCTGTCGTACCCAGTCATGCATGAAGCCATCGAACCGAGGAACTCCATAACCAGTCATCCGTGAATACAATATTGGTCTTCTATTGTAAGTGTCTGTTTGCCATCCCCAACGATCATCATAACCTTTAAAACCGCTTTGACCAAAAGAGGCGAAATCATTCACGTTTGGACCTTGACGCCAGAAACGTTTAATTCTTTCGGATTCTTCAACGCTGCGTTTTTCCCTCTCTTGAACTGGTTGATCAGCCTCATCTGCAGTGTCCTCAGATTTTCTTAATCCTCTTGAACTCTCAAATAAATTGCCCCATCTGTTGCCATATCCAAATGAAGACTCAGATGGTAACCACGGTACCCTATTCTGATAATACAGACTATGAGGCGGTGTGCTCCAGTAACGACTACTAGAATATGGAGCAGTCAATGGAAACATCAACGGGGAGAAGTAATTGAATTGTTCATGTGGTTGAAACCAATCTCTTTCGTTAGCACCTCGTTTCTGTCTCACTCGAAAGTCATCATTATCATTTAAGTTTATTGAATCCTTTCCAAACTGTTCATCCCAAGAATTACGATCAGTAAGAAAATTGTGTTGCTCTTTTGAAACTCTATTATATCCATTTCTACTATCATCGTTGCTGTTCTCTTGATTGCTGTCACGGTACTTCCGGTACCATGACCTACATCGAACTGCCCTGTTATTGATATCTTTGTTATCAGAACTGCGCGTATTTGTACCCTTGCTGCTGTCCTCATTTTCATCACTATCTAATTTCGAACTGTCACGTGACGATCTGAGCAGATTCCATCCTTTCCACGGAGACCATGCAGATACCGAAGAAATCCATTCAACACAATCGTAATCGTCTGCGTAATTCCACCATTGTTCTAAGCGTTTTTCACGAGAATTGTCTGAAACTAAATCACGATCATCTGTACCCGATTCTCTTCGTGTTCTAAACTGTTTATACAAATTCACGATGTTCCCTGAGGAGTATCTCAGATCGTCTTGGATATTGTAAACTGCGGATGTCTGTAAAACTAAAGGACAGACTATATCCCACAACGTTGGAGCCCAGTTGGTATTATAGTTCTTTTGGTCATTATTCCCCTCATTCCATCTCTTGTCCTTTTCCGTCTCAGAGGTATCGCTTCTTTTTGTTATATTTTCCTTATCTCCATCACCAGTGCCTCTTGAATATCTCGTACCACTTAAATAACGCTGACACCAAGTGTTGATAAACCAGGAAGCCCAGTTTGATAACGAATGTAACGAGCCGAATGGATCGCTGATCTCACCGAACCTATTCACCCATCGTTTCCTTCTTGCCCCTTGCTCAGAATACTTGTGTAGTGTCTCTCTGGCATCCTTTTTGTCCTCATCGCTACCAGATTCCGATTTTAAATCTGCCGTATTATTAAACTGAGTCTCCCTAGAAAATCTCCCATACCATATTTTCCACAAATCATCTAAATTTTTAAAATTGTTATTCGTGTCCCAAATAGGTAACCAATTATCAGGACTCCCTTGAAAATGATCCTGCCACTGGCTCTGCCAAAACGGGTAATCTAACCACTGGTTCACTCCCCCTATAGGATTTACATTGCCAGCATCAAATCCAAATCTGTCACTAAAAGATCCATCCCAAACAGACCAATCTGGCATAGGTGTCACAAAATTAGAGAGCATTGTTCTGGGTACAATATTATTCCACATATTCTGTTGCCGCAACGCATCTCCGTTTGCAAAAGTGTACGGACTACTGTACTTCGTTTCCCAGGAATTCCTAGGCAATCCTGATTGAACATTTTTCCAGCCTTCACCTGTTCCAGAAAGGATGTTTCTCATCCACCCAGACTGAGTTGGAAGCGCAGGAGTAGGTAACTTTTCCTTCAACCAATTATTGCTTGTATAATCGTTCCTTTCATTTGCTCCCAAGTTCCACAATGGAGATCCCGTATTCCTTTGTTCCCAACCTTCTTTGCCATCGTACTTTTTTGAGGCACTTCTCCAAACACTGTCTGCAGCATCTTCAGAGGAACTACTGGTCGCTTTGTAAGATTCTCTTCGTGAGCTGTCCCCTTCATCGCTGCGCTGTCCACGATCACCGTCTTTGTCAGTCGGTTCTAAATTACCCTCTTCCACATTTCTTTTGAATCGGGTATTCCCAACTAAACTCCTCCACAAATTCCATTTGTCATTTCCACCCATCCAAGAGTTCTGATTCAATAATGGATTTTCCCAGGGATATAAATAGTTGTTAAAACTTCTACCAGCATTCCATATCCTGTAGTCATTATAGTTTGGATTCAATGCAGGCCAATTCATGGCTAGCGGTATAAACTGTCTTTTCCACCTATTCATGACAAGTGGCCAGTAAAAACCTTGTATATTATCAAGAAATTGAGAAAATCGCTTCTCTCGACTTTCATTATTAGTAACAGATTCCTCAGTATTTTCACTTGTATCTTTCTCAGTGCTCCCATCGTTACTTCTTCTTTGTCTTTCACTTATGTCCTCGTCATGTTTACCAATTTCTTTATCTTTCTCATCGGTGCTTGTCTCTGACCATTCGAATTCCTCGTTCCACGATCCCATACTATCTGTATCATTACTGCTATCACTACTGTTATTGTTACGTAGCTCATTTACCAATCTCATGGTATCCCACATTGCATTATCAAATGTCCAAGCCATCCAGATATCCCATGGCAACATACCAAAACTTGGAGGAGGTAGCATCGCTTGCATCCAATCCACTGAATCATCATTCTCAGCAGTCCTATTCCCAACATCCGTAAACATCCTCTCATCGCTATCCACATTTCCAGAATCTTGTTCCAAACTAGACTTCTCTCCTCTTTCTACATCATCTTTTCCGTACACATTCTCTTCCCTTTTCTTTCTTCCAAACATTCCCCAGTTTGGGATTCCTCCAAACATCCAAGGGTCAATCCCAAACACAACAGGGTATCCAAAAACAGGCATTTGAGATGTTTGCCAGTTTGGATTTTCCGGCAGTTTGGCTTCTTCTTCATTGTTCTCAGTTTTCAATTTTGGCTCAGGTTCTTCATTAGTACTACTAGCAGTTCTAATTCTTGGAACTTCCAAGTTGTTGAATTTGGCCTGATCCGCTTCAAAAATCTGCGCTGTATCTGTTTCACGATTTGGAGCACTGTGATGCTGCTCTGGATGCGACTGTTGTGATGTGAACATTTCTTCCACTGGCTTGCTAGGAGGTGAAGTTGGTCTGCTTGTAGATTCAGAAAACGGACTAAACAACCGATGATAAGAACTAAAGTATTGTTTGTTACTTTCAGATTTTTCCTGGCCATTATCGATCGCTCGTTTGAATCGCTGAAAAGGATCTATACCGCCCATTGTTCCCATACCTAAAATCTCCACCCAAGGAGTTTGGTCAAATATTTGATTAGTACTCCCCATTGCAGGGGCTAGCATACCCTCAATTGGTCTAGGAACTAACCCCATTTGTCCCGCTGGATTCACAAATGGTCCTATTTGGTTTTTAACCCCGCCTACTGTACTTGAAAATCCGCCAATTGGGCGCGAACCACCACCAACTTGTCCTTCAAACTGATTTTGCAATCCCTCTACCCTTAAGCTACTCCCTTTTATTCCCCACCACATCCACGCTGCAGGTTGTCCCCAATTTTCTGTGTACTCCCCTAAGTAACATGAAAGCCTGCTTCCACATAAATTTTGATTTCTGTTTCTGGCATCTCCGCTGTAGTCGCCGGTGTTAATATTCTGCCTGTGTTGTTGATACCAGGACCACTCTTCCCGAAGACGCCTCTGCATTGAATCACGAAGCTCACGCCCCTGTAATGAAAACGACAAGAAATCAAATATCAATTTTTTGTTGTTGCTCACAAGCTATAAATTAAAACTTTGTCAGGGCGCATAATATAGTGAATCTGACTAATTTTTGCATGCAGGTTTGCTTTCCTTATCGTCAGTGTCACTCGTCATTCAGCGAGCCTTACTCCAACTTCAGATGTACTTGTAAGTTAGATCCCCAAGTCGCCCGTATGTTACCCGGGCCCGCTAATAATAGTAACACTGCAACCTACAAGGCATGTCGTAATAGGCGACTGAGGTAGGGGCCTAGGAAGCTACCCACCCGTCTGCCCAGCGTGTTCGTAACGCGTTGGACTACGGTGACTATCCTCTGTGTGTGCGGGTTCAATTCCGCGGGATGGCAGAAAAAGCCACAGATTCCCCAGATTTACGGTGTTCGTGGCACCGAACCGAAGGGTTACGATGTCCATGGCATGAGCCGGAGAGCTGAAAAGCTCAAGTGCTTCTGGATCGGAAAAAAGGAAGCTACCCTAGTAAATAAAAAGCGTTGCAGAAATTGAACGTGCTTGCCTACTTGTAGACGTATAACTGGCACAATTTATAATCGTTCTTAGGCTCAGATCACATACAAATGTGGATTAACAAGTGGTCGATATGGAGCGCTCTAAGAAAAAGAAGATCCCCAAGTAATGGGTCAGAAAACATTTAGTCCAATTACGTACCCTGTACGAGAGCCTCTGTAGCGTAGTTGTTAGTGAACTCGCTTCGCAAGGCTGGTGGTCTGGGTTCAACTCGTAATTCCCGACCGCGACGGCTCTCAGGTCGACCCAGCCTTAACTGGGTACCAGACATGCTCTGGGAAAGTAAAGGCGGCCGTCGTGATGCTGACCACATCACCCATCGTGTGCCGACGGTCAATGAAAAATGCAGGCCTAACACTGTATTGACCTATATACCACGAGGTATGAAAGGGTTCCTTTACTTTTTTAACTTACGTACCCTGTACACACTGAAAACGTCTGGCCCCACACTCTCCCCCATTCCCTTCCCCGACTGCAGACCACATACTTTTTTTTTTCCAATCCAGAAGCACTTGAGCTTTTCAGCTCTTCGGCTCGGTGCCATGGACATCGTAACCCTTCGGTTCGGTGCCACGAACACCGTAAATCTGGGAAATCTGTGGCTTTTTCTGCCATCTCGCGGAATTGAACCCGCACACACAGAGGATAGTCACCCGTAGTCCAACGCGCTAGGAACAGGCTGGGCAGACGGGCGACCACATACTTTAAGACTATCCGGAATAAGATATACTGAGACACACTTATTCTTCCTCTTCTTCTTTTCTCCATTCTTGTTTTACCTCACATCGTCAGGAGAAGTGATTGAAAGGGCTTTTGTGTTCATAAGTTCATAAGTTCGGTTCCAACTTCACTGCAACGGGTCACCCCATAATTGCTCCGTTCCTGTGCCAATGAAAATGACACGAAATGCTAACAACTGTGAAATGTTTCCTGTATGAACTAATTCCAGAATGAAACAGCCGCGTACTGCCACAAAAACAACATGCATCGCATAAAATGCATATGGCCGTCGCTAATGTAGCAACACAAAACTGTTCATCACTTGAATTGCAATTCTTGTCGAAGGAAACATCAATCATGACAAAATCCAGCTTTCTGCACCCGCAATATAACTGCATACGGCAGATTAAGCTTGTTCGTCATAACCGCTGTCAGCCATTTTCTGAATACATACAACAAACGCACGGTTGACACAGCAAAAAGCATTCCATGTAACAGTCTTAGCTCACAGCGTTGCTCAAGCACTAACTCAGTAGCTCGGCAAATGAAACCGGAAAATACCCGACCAAACATGGCAAAATGCGCTAGCAAAGTCGTGTTCAGAATCAAATAAGTTATGACTCTGAATGGCCCTCCCGCATTCCGCCATTACTGGCCAGATTTTCCCTTTTGTGTGCGCTTCATAAACAGTGCTTTTCGTCGCCTCTGTTATCTCTGAGGTCCACCCTTATATATAATATACTGATACAAACTCATTGGCTTAGTGAAACAACACTGGAAAATTTGAGGGTCTCTGTGGCTAAGTGGTTAAGCCCTTTGCCTTGCGAGTCGAAAGGGCGTGGGTTCGAATCCGGACCCCGGCCTTCTGTTCGCAGTGCAGTATTTCCAGAGATCCTAGGATTGTTGAGCTACGGAGTTCGTGATTTGTGCAGTACTCTCGTCAAGTGGCGTGCCATTTCTGCGGAAAGGGACCGAGCTATATGGGGTAAAACCCGGTGCAATGAAGTCTTTTAAACCCTTTTTTACACTGGAAAAATGACTACACATAACTTTGTGTGAGCTATCAAAGACAGTGAATCTTATACAAGAGACAACATTGAATATATAGACAAAATTTCAAGCGAACGAAAGGAAGGAAGGATACAAGAGACAACATTGAATATATAGACAAAATTTCAAGCGAACGAAAGGAAGGAAGGATACAAGAGACAACATTGAATATATAGACAAAATTTCAAGCGAACGAAAGGAAGAAAGGAAGGACAAATTAGTCTTCTTTCTTGTGTCCTTCTCTGCTTTTTGTCGTTAGGCGTAGCAGGTTTAACTGATGATCGGTTTCCGAGATAGTGTTCTCTCGGTTACTTCTTCTTTTTCTTCTTCTTTGCGTTCGTTCTTTACGACCAATTTGAATCACTTTTTGTGATATGTTTGATCTTTGCCAAGAACGTGTATACGTTGCACGTTGGTTTGGTAGGCCCCTAAATGCATAGACTTCTACACGTTTAGGACACATGCATCCGATTTCAGCCAAACCTCCTTAGTCGCCTCTTACGACATGCATGGCAGGTAACAGTGGTTCTATTCTTTACACCCCAAATTTGGGACCCGGTAACCACTCGGATCGCTTGATATTCTGTGGTATTGTGGAGTTTTAAGATGTCTGTAACTCCATCAAACTATCTTTTTCTTGGTCTGCCCCTTCCTCTTGATGACTCCATTTTTAGGTTGTACACTCGGGAACTGGTGTATTCGGGTTCATTCTTACCAAGTGGCTAAACCATTTGAGTCTCTGTTTTTCAATGAATCTAATACAGGGTGTTCAACTTAAAAGCAGCCTGTGAATGGAGCTAATCTGGCATATATATATGGAAATGGGAATTTGTTACAAGGTTGATGACTGTAGTAAGGATCAAGGTTGTGTGAATGGTGTGTAATATGAAAAAGTTGCTGGGAAGATGTGAAGAATTTAGGTCGTTATTCACATAGTGTCCTCAAGCTCTTCTATTCTCCAATCTAATTTTACTCTTGCTTCTATGTTAGTGTTCCATGTTTGAATCGAGGACTGTTCAGTGTTGTGTATTTAGATCTACATGTGGTTTTTCTGTTCTGAGAGCAACCATAACCTCTATTTTCTTTATATTCACAACTTCCTCACTTTCCAAGGTTATTGAAAAGAAGAAAACCATTTAAGGGGCAGAATTTGTAGACTTGCATCATTCTGAGAAAATATACCACATGGCCCTGGTTGATATGAAGATTACATTTACAATCTGTCTTTAGTCTCTACTGAAGTCACTACATATGGTGTCAGACCATCCAACATCTTATCCCTTTGTCTTCCACGATCTCTCCTTCCTGAATTTTACCTGTAGTCACCAAATGTTCTAAACCTTCTCTTCGCATTATATGCCCGAAGAACCTTGATTGTCGGATTCTTATTCTTTTGATAAGGTTTCTTGTGTGCAGGCCTGATTTAAAACCTCCACATTTGTTTTCTTTACTGTCCAGTGAATTTTCATCATTCTTCTGTAAAACCACATCTCTATGGCTTCCAATGATCGTATTGATTGTTTGTTCATTGTCCATGATTCGCTGCCATACAAAAGTATTGGTTCAATATAGCACTAGAGTACTCGTTTTCGCAATGTCATTGGTAGTGAGTTCATGCATAGTGTGTTCTTCATTTTCATAAAAGCTGCTTTCGTTTGAGCTATTCTACTCCTAATCTCTGTTGTACATCTTCCATCTGATGTTAGGAATGTTCCCAGATACTTGAATCGATGGACTTGTTTCAGTGTTGTGTTATTTATTTTGATATTACATGCTGGTGTTTCCTGTTTCTTGGAGACAACCATAACCTCTGTTTTCTTTATATTCATGCTTAACCTTTCCTTTCACTTTCTCTCACTAATATGTCTATAAGTCTTGCAGATCTTGTTCATTTGTAGCCATGAGAATTGTGTCATTAGCGTATCTTAGATTGTTCATATTTTGACCACTAATTAGTATACCTGTCGAATTCCTCGAAATTGTTCAGCCATCCGTGTCAAGTCCAAAATACTGCGTCTTGCGTCACAAAAGCTTAAAGAAAATCCATCTGTGAAAGAAATAAGCAGTCAAATAAAAACTTGGTATCTAGGACAAAATATCAACAGTGTACAGATATGTTATCTTATCTTATCGTATCTTATCTTATCTTATCTTAACCACATTTGCCGTAAAGCGGCGTGGGGAAAGTTAGTTTTCTATCTTGTGCCAGTTGTGTTGCGCTTGACGTTGTCAGTCCATGCTTTCGCAGGGACTCTGAGATGTTATCTATCCATCGTGTTCTTGGCCTGCCTTGTGCTCTGCGCCTTGTGTGTCGATTATTGTAGGCACGTGATGGTAGTAAATGTGATTCCATTCTCATTAGATGGCCGAACCACTTGAATCTTTGCTTCTCGATGTACTGTATCATGGTGTAGTACCAACGATGTTCTGATATTCTCGTTTCTCACTCTATCTCGCCTTGTAACGTTGACAGCTTTTCGTAGACATCTCATTTCACATGTTGTAATCTTTCTTTCTTGTTTCTTAGTCAGGGCCATGTTTGGCACTGATAGCAGAGAGTTGGAATAAATATGCAGTTTATCAGTTGTCGATAACATATATGTTAACATTCTAAAATACTAAACATACTTGTGCGCTGTTTATTTGTTGATCATAACCACGACTACATAATTTGGAATACAATACAACAGGGATGAGAAAATTGTTGGGCTCAAGGGCTGGAGACATAATTAGGTAGGGTTGACTGTTTATACGAATGTGAAATCGTAACTTATAATGTTTTGTTGAATATAACTATATCCCAGTTTGGAAATAAGTTTGGCAAATGTTCTTGCCGCCCGATAGGTAGGGATGGGAAAACTTTAAGTTTGCGTCTCTAGGTGGAAGATGAGTCGCCCTTGCTTGGTGGGATCGTGTTTATTGGTTTGGTGTGGTGCCCTTGATGTTGTCTATGCGTCTTTTTCTTCATCTTCTTTTGCTTGTAGTACCCGATCTTTTTATTGTATGCTGTTATTGGTGATTGGTTGTATTTCATTCTCATTAAATGTCCAAAAATGCATTGTTGTCTTTCGATGTATTCGGTGCATGAAGTTATGCCCACTCTGCTTTGATGTCCTCATTTCGTAGTCTATCTTTCCTGGTGACTCCCACTGCCTCCTCAACATTTAATTCCCACGTGGTGAAAATTTCGAAATTTAAGTTTTGTACTCACATTTTATCTTAACAAAATGAACGCCCCTCAGTGCACGAACCGTGGCCTCTGATAACGAAGGCCGGCAAGCTCAGGTAAAATTCTAGGAAATCAGAACACAGCCATCACGTGACCTCGTATTCGAGTATTTTTAGATTAAGACAAATTCATTTTAAAAACCACACAACATACTAAATCAAGGTTATATTATGTAACAAGTTAAGTTTAACAATAAGGAATATCAAGTATTATTAACATTTTCATCAATAAATAACCATGGACTCGTAGAGTGTGTAAAATTGCAGAAAACCTTACAGAGTTCTATCAAACATATACAAAAACTCAGTGGCGGCTCGTGATAATTTTTGTTGGTGGGGCCAGACACAATTTTTCGGGAAAATCATGGCTTTGGGTTAGGTTATATTTTAATTTATTAAATAATAAAGACACGTTACAATTATTTTTGGTGGGGCCCGGCCCCTCTGGCCCTTAATGACGAGCCTCCACTGCAAAAATTAGCAACCCATTAAACCAGTCAGGTAAACCTCGGGCAGTGCTGTATATTTTCCCAGTATAAAAGAAAAAAAAATCAAAGAACCCTTTCATACCTCGTGGTATATAGGTCAATACAGTGTTAGGCCTGTATTTTTCATTGACAGTCGGCACACGATGGGTGATGTGGTCAGCATCACGCCGGTCGCCTTTACTTTCCCAGAGCATGTCTGGTACCCAGTTGAGGCTGGGTCGACCTGAAAGCCGTCGCGGTCGGGACAAATTCCACGCGCATGCGGGAGCTGAACCCAGACCACCAGCCTTGCGAAGCGAGTTAACTAACAACTACGCTACAGCGGCTCTCATTTTCCCAGTATGATGCAAGTTTTCTAAATATTTTTCTTAAAAATAACCTTCGATTGTGATGTTTTTTTAAACTGCACAAAATGTACGAATACTAAATCGAATACATCAATATCGGAATAACATAGAACAATATCGGAATAACATAGAACAATATCGGAATAACATAGAACAATATCGAAATAACATAGAACAATATCGGAATAACATGACAATATCGGAATAACATAGAGCAATATCGGAATAACATAGAACAATATCGGAATAACATAGAACAATATCGGAATAACATAGAACAATATCGGAATAACATAGAACAATATCGGAATAACATAGAACAATATCGGAATAACATAGAACAATATCGAAATAACATAGAACAATATCGGAATAACATAGAGCAATATCGGAATAACATAGAACAATATCGGAATAACATAGAACAATATCGGAATAACATAGAGCAATATCGGAATAACATAGAACAATATCGAAATAACATAGAACAATATCGGAATAACATAGAACAATATCGGAATAACATAGAACAATATCGGAATAACATAGAACAATATCGAAATAACATAGAACAATATCGAAATAACATAGAACAATATCGGAATAACATAGAACAATATCGGAATAACATAGAACAATATCGGAATGACATAGAACAATATCGGAATAACATAGAACAATATCGGAATAACATAGAACAATAATCGGAATAACATAGAACAATATCGGAATAACATAGAGCAATATCGGAATAACATAGAACAATATCGAAATAACATAGAACAATATCGGAATAACATAGAACAATATCGGAATAACATAGAACAATATCGAAATAACATAGAACAATATCGGAATAACATAGAACAATATCGGAATAACATAGAACAATATCGAAATAACATAGAACAATATCGGAATAACATAGAACAATATCGGAATAACATAGAACAATATCGGACTAACGATAGAACGATATCGGAATAACATAGAACCATATCGGAATAACGATGGAACAATATCGAATAACAGTCAGAACAATATCGGAATAACATAGAGCAATATCGGACTAACATAGAACAATATCGGAATAACTAGAACAATATCGGAATGACATGGTGACGAATATCGGAATAACATAGAACAATATCGGAATAACATAGAACAATATCAGAATAACATAGAACAATATCGAATAACGTAGAACAATATCAGAATAACATAGAACAATATCGGAATAACATAGAACAATATCGAAATAACATAGAACAATATCGAATTCATAGTTCATAAGTACGGTTCCAACTTCACTGCAACGGGTCACCCCATAATTTCTCCGTTCCTGTGCCAATGAAAATCACACGAAATGCTAACAACTGTGAAATGTTTCCTATGTGAACTAATTCCAGAATGAAATAGCCGCATACCGCCACAAAAGAAACCTGCACGCATAAAATGCATATGGCCGTCGCTAATGTAGCAACACAAAACTGTTCATCACTTGAATTGCAATTCTTGTCGAAGGAACATCAATCATGACAAAATCCAGCTTTCTGCACTCGCAATATAACTGCATACGGCAGATTGAGCTTGTTCGTCATAACAGCTGTCCGCCATTTTCTGAATACACACTAACACACAAGAAACGCACGGTTAACACAGCAAAAAGCATTCTATGTAACATTCATAGCTCACAGCGTTGCTCAAGCACTAACTAAGTAGCTCGGCAAACGAAACTGGAAAATACTCGACCAAACATGTCGGAAATGCGCTAGCAAAGTCGTGTTCAGAATCAAACCATTCTGACTCTGAATGGCCCTCCGCATTCCGCCATTGCTGGCCATGTTTTTCAATATCGGAATAACATACACCAATATAGAAAAGCTTTGCTTAAAGATTTTAAAATATTGAATGGTTCAAATTGTGTTTTGCTTTCGCTGCTTATGCCGCTCCCATACGGTTCCGCCTGATGCGCCCCTCTCTGCATCATAGAACGGGACGCCCTGGGTAAATCCAAACATCACGTTTGGCTGAATTTCCCAAAGTGCCTGTCCACAGCCAACTTTAGATAACTAGGCCAGATAACTGATCGCGGATTCCCTGACCTAGGTAGAGAAGGGTGCTGGAAATTATAGATGCCCGATAGAACACTGCAAACTTTTTTGCAATTTTGCTCAATTCTGTGAGTCTATGGTTATTTATTGGTGAAAAATATTCATAATATTGATATTCCTTATTGCTAAACTTAACTTGTTGCATAATATAACTTCGATTTAGCATTTGTGTTGATTTTAAAATGAATTCATCTTTATACAGCCAATTCTGGAATGTGAGGTCACGTGGTGTAGTTGTGATCTGATTTCCCATAATTCTTACCTGACTCCGAAGGCCCATAAGTTTATAGTTGGTTCTGGCTTGTTCTACCTGTTCGGGACCTAACAGGGCGCAGCGTAGTCCCGTTCTCGGCGCAAACCACACAAATCACAAGGAGTAGTTAACTCGGTTTGATAACAACGAACACAAACAAACAAACAAACAAACAAACCAGGAAACCGCATGAGAGTTTGAATAAAGGTTAAAGTCTGTACGTACCTAACCTCACTCTGCTACCTATGATTTTCATTTCAAAGTGACTGATTGATTGTTAGGACCATAGTCATTGCACTTCGGTGAGTAACCATGTGTACTGCGATCTCTTTTCTTACATAATAATATATCAACGGCAGTGCATGAACTCCATAGCACCGCCAAGGCCCCTGATGTAATTTAGAAGATGGTGGAAAATATTTTGTAGGAGTTTTGTTTCTAATTAAAAAAAAATTTTGCCATGGCAGTGGCTAGCCTGCTCTTCTCGATAGTTTATCTGCCACTGGTAAATTTATTGCACACTTCAGAACAGGATATACGTTTTATCCTCCATCTCCGATAGGATTAGAAACTCGATCTCATCTCCACTGAGATAAGGGTTCTCTGGAACAATATCTAAATGGCTACACGAGTTGAAAGTGCAAGCTACAACTAACCTTTAAAGTGGAACTCCCAATCTTTCTCGTCGAGTTTGTCATCCCCATTTACGTCTGCAAGATCAAACATGGCTGATGCTACAGTTGAGTTGACATGATATCTCTCATTGTGAAACTGGACATATTCTCGTCTGGAGATGAACCCATCATCTGAAGGACAACATAAAACGTATTGTTTACTTTGGAGAGAGGTTAAGAAGGTTATAGGTGAGAGGTTAAGAATGTTATAAGTGAGAGGTTAAGAAGGTTATAAGTGAGAGGTTAAGAAGGTTATAAGAGAGAGGTTAAGAAGGTTATAGGTGAGAGGTTAAGAAGGTTATAAGTGAGAGGTTAAGAAGGTTATAAGTGAGAGGTTAAGAAGGTTATAAGTGAGAGGTTAAGAAGGTTATAAGTGAGAGGTTAAGAAGGTTATAGGTGAGAGGTTAAGAAGGTTATAAGAGAGAGGTTAAGAAGGTTATAAGTGAGAGGTTAAGAATGTTATAAGTGAGAGGTTAAGAAGGTTATAAGTGAGAGGTTAAGAATGTTATAAGTGAGATGTTATGGTTATAAGTGAGAGGTTAAGAATGTTATAAGTGAGAAGTTAAGAATGTTATAAGTGGGATGTTATGGTTATAAGTGAGAGGTTAAGAATGTTATAAGTGAGAGGTTAAGAGTTACAGAGTGAGAGGTTAAGGTTATAAGTGAGAGGTTAAAAATGTTATCTTCGTCATCTTCTTATTCAGCTATCTCTGGTCATGCCCTTAGTTTACCGTGAACCACAAACTGGACAGTCAGCTTCTAGTCTGTCATGTTTACCAAAGCTTAGTTTTTAGGTCAACTGGGTGTGGCCACATGTTGCTTCTCAGCTCACCCAGGAGAGGACAGTCTTGCAGGACATACTCCGGTGTCTGTTCCGTCCGCTGACACTAGCAGAGCGCTGCTTGACTTATTCCTAGTCTATGTAAGTGTTTGTTGTGCAGTGTCCTGTGCGTAGTCGAAATATCATAAAAGAAGGTTATAGGATTCAGACTATGTCTGAATTTATAGCGGGCGAAAGAAGAAGAAGAGGAAGAGTTACTCACCATCATTATCAAAAACATCCAGCCACCGCCTTAAGTCTGCCACAGTTACCCATCCATTTAGATCGTCATCAAAATCCATTGCAGCTCTGTTGGCCTCAATGTTTGGGGACCACCCCAGGCTTGTCCTGAAACAAAATAGGTCTCAATGATATATTTTTCCGATTCAAAGCACTTGAGCTTTCAGCTCTCGGCTCGTGCCATGGACATCGTAACCCTTCGGTTCGTGCCACGAACACCGTGAATCTGGGAACCTGTGATTTCTGCCATCCCGTGGAATTGAACCTGCACTCACAGAGGCTAGTCACCCAGTCAACTCGCTACGAACCCGCTGGATTGGCGGGCTCAATGTATAATTTCTCCCTTTACACAAACTTCTACGCGGATCTGCATCGTGTAGATAAGTTATATGTGTCGTGTAGATAAGTGGTATCTGTGTCGTGTAGATAAGAGGTATCTGTGTCGTGTAGATAAGAGGTATCTGCATCGTGTAGATAAGTTATATGTGTCGTGTAGATAAGTGGTATCTGTCTCGTGTAGATAAGAGGTATCTGTGTCGTGTAGATAAGTGGTATCTGTGTCGTGTAGATAAGAGGTATCTGCATCGTGTAGATAAGTTATATGTGTCGTGTAGATAAGAGGTATCTGTGTCGTGTCGATAAGGTATCTGTGTCGTGTCGATAAGGTATCTGTGTCGTGTCGATAAGGTATCTGTGTCGTGTAGATAAGGTATCTGTGTCGTGTAGATAAGAGGTATCTGTGTCGTGTAAATAAGGTATCTGTGTCGTGTAGATAAGTTATCTGTGTCGTGTAGATAAGGTATGTGTCGTGTAGATAAGAGGTATCTGTGTCGTGTAGATAAGAGGTATCTGTGTCGTGTAGATAAGTGGTATCTGTGTCGTGTAGATAAGAGGTATCTGTGTCTCGTAGATAAGAGGTATCTGTGTCGTGTAGGTAAGGTATCTGTGTCGTGTAGATAAGGTATTTGTGTCGTGTAGATAAGAGGTATCTGTGTCGTGTAGATAAGAGGTATCTGTGTCGTGTAGATAAGGTATCTGTGTCTTGTAGATAAGGTACTCTTGTTCTAATTAGAATATTTTTTTTCCCCGATCCAGAAGCACTTGAGCTTTCAGCTCTTCGGCTCTGTACCATGGACATCGTAATCCTTCGGTTCGGTGCCACGTACACCGTAAATATGGAGAACCTGTTGCTTTTCTGCCATCCCGCGAAATTGAACCGCACTCACAGGGGGCCTGTCACCCGTCGTCCAACGCGCTACGAACATGCTGGGCAGGCGTTCTTCCAAATAGAATAAGAAGTTTTATGTTCCATATTGACCACTTGTTAAACCACTCTTTGTGATGTGTCTGGGATTTGAGCCTAAGAGCGATTGTACGTTTTGTCAGTTATGCGCCAATAAACCTTTTAATCCGAATTCTGCGACTACTCTTTTTATTTACTAGGGTAGCTTCCCTATGCCCCTACCCAGTCGCGGCTTGTGCTAATTTTGGTTGGTGGGGCTAGACAAAAATTTTCAAAAAAATCATGGTTTTTTGGGGTTTGGTTATATTTTAATTTATAAAGTAATAAGTACACGTTACACGCTATTTTTGGTGGGGCCCGGCCCCAATGGCCCTTAATGACGAGCCGCCACTGCCCCTACCTCAGTCGCCTCTGACATGTCTTGTAGGTCGCAGTAGTAATATCACTTGCTCCCTTGCGGGCTCCGGCAACCTACGGACGACTTCAGCTTCAAGATATGATGATAATGAATGGCAAAACAGGACAACAAACTCACCACCAGGGTTCTGGACATTGAATCATCATAGCAGATAAAGGGGAAGCAATCATTCGTTTACTTAGTTGATAACCCTAGGAAATAGAAATAACAGAATATTACAAGATTATTGTAAGAAGGTTTAGTAAACTAATAGTTATTGGTTACTTAACCGACATTATGGCACTCCAGTTAGTCCCATAGGTGCGCAAACTCCTACAGCAGATGTCGAAGGGTACACATACTGATGGGTCCTGTGGCTCACTGGTTTGTTTGTGTATTTGTTTTCTAAGATTAAATTTAAATGGGAAAGTATCTGGCTTTCTTCAAGACACAGGAACCTCCAACAATGATATGGATATGGATACATCAAAAGGTATGGTCGTGTCTGTCTTAGGTACACGTAGGAGAAGATGATTTTTCTTTCTTCTCTCACTTATAACCTAAGAGAAGAAAGAAAAATCGAGCAGGAGCTAGAAAGAGACAGCTAAAATGTGATAGATTGATTGGGTCACCACAACGTTCGAATACTGTACTGGAATCGCGCCGACGTCAGACAAAAGCGTCCCATCTTGGACAAACTATGGACATGTCCGGAGTGCTATGATGATAGTCCTCATATAACTGATTTATAAGATTATCCTCCAGGGAACAGTCGAGTGTGGCAGAAGGACAGGAGCGCAGAAAAAATCCTGGTTTGACAACATCAAGAGCTAGTCAGGACAGAGTTTCTCCACACTCGCTCGAAGAGTTGAAGACAGAGACTCATGGCATGCTTTTTGTGCTGATGTCTCCACAGTGACATCCCTACGACCCTAACGGGTTATGGGCTTTATTATTATTATTATTATTATTGATTTCTAACTCCCAGGAATTCTGGGTTTATTTCGCCCTTTTCCTTGTTTTAAATTGGGGAGTATCTGGCTTTCTTTAAGACACAGGAACCTCCAACAACTCTAGGCGTGTAGTGTTATGCTTAGTGTTGTGGAGACTCATATTAGTTAATTACATATCCTTTACAGGACTTTGCGAATCAACCCCAGCTTTTAACGCTGTTTGTGATTTTCTAGGCATTATTACGTTCAGTAGTTTGCCATTGCTGTCTGAACGGGTGGTGCCATCGTCCTTTTTGTTAAAATCCACGCAAACAATTTGCAATCAAACTGGAGACTCATATACAGGTCTATTAAACACACTCCTTCCAGTTCTACTTATACAACGGGTAACTTCAAACTCCTTAGATAACTGGATCGATTCAACATCTACTTTTGTGTCCTCATCCATCAGACAGCTGTGAAGAGACCAAAAAAAAAACCACAATCCTTCCTTCCTTCTTTCCTTCCTTTCTTCTTTTCTTCCAGCCTTTCGTTCGCTTGAAATATTATCGATATATTCAATGTTGTTTCTTGTATAAATCTCACTGTCTTTTGTAGCTCACACAGAAGTCCATGTAGTTTTCTGTAGAGTGTAAACACACTCCTCACTCTGCCCCTCAGGCATACACATACAGATTGATATGAGTCCGCTCTGATGACCAATCAGATCTAACCCTATGATACAGTATAACTCGATATAAAATAATAATTCCCTCGTACAGTTATCCGTTACATAGGACCTGCAAGAAATTTCTCCATACCGCTCTAGCCTGGGCAATTCGCTCAATCTCTTCCATGGAACTGAGACCGATATTTCTTGCTTCTTTCAGCTCTTCCTAGGTCGTCCTCTCTATCTTGAACTCTTTGCATCCCACTTCAATGCCTGCTTTGATATTCGTTGATCATTTCTCCTCAAGGTGTGTCCAACATATCTCCATCTTCTCTTTCTTATAACAGTTGTCACTAGTGGTTGACCAGACATGTCTCTGATTTTATCACATAACTCAATATGGTGTACTATAAAGTGGGTTAAAAAATTTTTTTTTAATCAGTAGCCCATTCAGTGGAGGCTCGTGCTATGTTTTGTTTGTGGGGCCAGACATATTTTTGTGTGGAAAATCATGGTACCGGGTTAGGTTATATTTTATTTATACACGTTACACATTATTTTTGGTGGAGCTCGACCCCACTGGCCCTTAATGACGAGCCGCCACTGAGCCCATTCATACAAATCTGTGTTGCATTGGATGAAATATTTGCACTCTCCTTGTTTGAAAATTAGTTAAATGGTACTGATTAAAGTAAAGTAAAAGTAAAGGAACCCTTTCATACCTCGTGGTATATGGGTCAATACAGTGTTAGGCCTGTATTTTTCATTGACTGTCGGCACACGATGGGTGATGTGGTCAGCATCACGCCGGCCGCCTTTACTTCCCAGGGCATGTCTGGTACCCAGTTGAGGCTGGGTCGACCTGAGAACCGTCGTGGTCGGAAAAAATTCCACGCACATTGCGGGAGCTGAACCCAGACCACCAGCCTTGCGAAGCGAGTTCACTAACAACTACGCTACAGCGGCTCGGTACTGATTAAACCTGCCAATAAATAACCAATATGTGAAACTTTCTGATGAACCATCGAATTTCAGGGCCATTAGAGCAGCAGGTCCCGGGGCTCGATAGTGGAGGAAAGAATATGCAGCAATGTGTGCCTGACTGGCATGTCGTAAGTGGTTTTCCGATCCAGAAGCACTGGCTTTCAGCTCTTCGGCTCGGTGTCATGGACATCGTAACCTTCGGTTCGGTGCCACGAACACCGTAAATCTGGGGAACTTGTGGCTTTTTCTGCCATCCCTCGGAATTGAACCCGCACACACAGAGGGATAGTCACTCGTAGTCCAACGCCCTACGAACACGCTGGGCAGACGGGCTAAGAGTCGTCTAAGGAAGGTTGAAAGTAGGACTGGCAGGCGAAAGGAAGAGCTGGAATGAGTTTGTTGAGGATCCATGCTTCGTTGGAAGTTTAGAGGTGAAGAAGATGGTCTTGAACCTTAGAATTTCCGCACCATTAGCGCAGTATGCTATTAACTTTGCTATCAGAAACCCCACAAACATATATTGTAGCGTACACTTACCCGTTCAAAGAAACGCACAAGCTCATCTCTCTCCATCTTGTTGTTACCTGCAGGGAAGTATGAAATATTAACATATAGTTTAATACAATATTCAGACATTTATTTACTTGTTTTTATCTTTCTTTGTTCGCACCTATGAAATAGTTCTTGCAGGCAGAAAGTGCGATGTCTTGGCTATAGTGCAGTGCCAAAGAGCAAATTTACCAACTTCCGTCTTTTCAGGAGTTCAATCAGTGGCGGCTCGTGATCATTTTTGTTGGTGGGACCAGACAGAAATTTACGAAAAAATCATGGTTTCGGTTAGGATATATTTTAATGTATAAAATAATAAATACGTTACACCTTATTTTTGGTGGGGCCCGGCCCCACTGACCCTTAATGACGAGCCGCCACTGGAAAATTTACAGAACAGGCTTTTGTGTGCGCTTCGTAAGTAGTGTTTTTTCGTCGCCTCTGATATCTCTTCTTCTTCTTCTTCACCTTCGTCCCTAGGGAGGCATAAGTTCGCAACCAAGGCATTCCAAGCCTTCCTATCTAAGGCCATCTTTTCCAGATCTCTCCTCATTCTCCACATTTTCTTGCATTTTTTTTACGATTCAGAAGCACTTGAGCTGAAAGCTCTTCGGCTCAGTGCCACGAACACCGTAAATCTGGGGAACCTGTAGCTTTTCTGCCAGTCCGCGAAGTGAACGTCGCTGGGCCACGAACACCGAAATCTGGGAACCTGTGCTTTTCTGCAGTCCGCGAGTTAACGTTGGTGCAGACACCGTAAATCTGGGGAACCTGTAGCTTTTCTGCCAGTCCGCGGAGTTGAACCGTCGGCTCGGTGCCACGAACACCGTAAATCTGGGGAACCTGTAGCTTTTCTGCCAGTCCGCGGAGTTGAACCGTCGGCTCGGTGCCACGAACACCGTAAATCTGGGGAACCTGTAGCTTTTCTGCCAGTCCGCGGAGTTGAACGTCGGCTCGGTGCCACGAACACCGAAATCTGGGGAACCTGTAGCTTTTCTGCCAGTCCGCGGAGTTGAACCCGCACTACAGAGTACTAGTCACCCGTAGTCCAACGCGCTACGAACACGGTGGACACACGGGCATCTTGCATTCTATCTCCCTCCTTGCAGTGTTCTTCTTCCTCAGATGGCGGGCTTTGAAGTTTCTTGATTGTGGTTTCTATAGCTATCAAATGTTTGTTATAGGGTGGGGTAGCTAGTCCGACGTCTCTCTGTTATCTCTGATGTTCACCTATTGCGTGGACGACCTTTGCTTTGTATCCACGTGGGGATTATGTTTTCAATCCCACACTCGATGTTCCACGCACGATGAAAGGAATTGGCCCTACAACCTCCTGCACACAAGGGTTTTTTGTTTTTTGCCCGATCCAGAAGCATTTGAGCTTTTCATCTCTTCGGCTCGGTGCCATGGACATCGTAACCCTTCGGTTCGGTGCCACGAACACCGTAAATCTGGGGAATCTGTGGCTTTTCTGCCATCCCGCGGAATTGAACCCGCACACACAGAGGGATAGTCACCGTAGTCCAACGCGCTACGAACACGCTGGGCAGACGGGCTCACACAAGGGTTTAGAAATAGGAAGTGAAGGGGCTTCATACCCTGAGGTCTCGCCCGAGTGGTTACCGGGGCCCAAATTGGGGTGTAAAGAATAGAACCACTGTTACCTGCCACGCATGTCGTAAGAGGCGACTAAGGAGGTCGGGCGCGGGGCTAGCTACCCCACACCGTAAAAACACTAGATGGCTACAGAACGGAGAGCGAACTGAGTAAACGCTGGCTGAAACCGGACACATCGCCGAAGGATAAGCACCAGAGCTCCAAATAGTGCTGAAGATGTGACGTAAAACACACCAATGCTAAGGTTGCACGAATCAGATTTCCACATGAATAGAATTTATGGGCAGGTCTGGTACATCGGTTTGGGTGGTGATCGCGAGAGAGATACCCTGAGGTCTGAAAAGGCTGCGGGAAATCTTATTTTGATTAAAATACAAATGTCTGGCCCCACCAACAAAAATATATCACGAGCCGCCACTGATTAAAATACAAACCATTGAGGTCTATTTCTTCTTCCAGATACTGCAAATCATGTGGAGACAGCTCTAGGTTTCTGTCTCTGTCCCAGTAGTCGAAAACAAGATTGGCTGTAACGGGATCTGCTCCATATCTCTGAGTGTTTCGCCAAACCCAGTCTCGTCTTTTAACATGCTCTGTAGGAAAAGAAATTATAGCTTACAATTTGTTAGTACAGGGTGTTCAACTTAAAAGCAGCCCCAGTGATAAATAGAAATTTGCCAGGTACGCATTGCATCTCGTCTATTTACTATTTAAACCGGATCTGACTAGCTTGTCCTACGTCAAATGTGTTCATCACCCCTTCCCGCACTACAATTACACACCATCACACAACCTTGACCTATACTACGTCATAACTGAACCTTCTCATTTCCATACATATATGCCAGATAAGCTCCATTCACAACTGCTTTTAAGTTGAACACCCTGTAGAAGCGAGCATGAGGCTCTTCTTCTTCGAACGCTCCATATCGACCACTTGTTACTCACTCTGTGTGATTTGTATGCGATCTGAGCCTTATTAGCGATTGTACTTGTGCCAGTTATGCTCCTACAAGTATGCCAGCACATCCGATTTTTGTGATGCTTTTTATTTACCATAGTAGCTTCCCTAGACCCCTACACCAGTTGCCTTCTACTTTACGCCTTGTATGTTGCAGTGGTACTATTCTTTGCTTCCTTGCGGGCCCCGGTACCACATGGACGCGAGCATGAGTCGACTTTGATGATCTTAGCTAAAGGTTCTGAAGGCGAAGGATTGACTTCAGTGCACCAGGTTTCCCCATATGACTCCGCCCCTGTCGACAGAAATGGCACACCACCTGCTGAGAGTGCTGCACAAAGTACGAACTCTGTAGCTCCAGCAACAATCCTAAGGATTTCATGAGTAATTTCACGTTAACTCAGTCCGGATTCAAACCGACAACCTTCGAATGACAGGCAGACGTTTTAACCATTTCGTAATTCTCTCTCTCTATCGTGATCACCGCCCAGACTGATGTACCAGATCTCCCCATAAATTCTATTCATGTGGAAATCTGATTCATGCAGCCTTAGCATTGATGTGTTTTACGTCACATCTTCAGCACCATTTGGAGCTCTGGTGCTTATCCTTCGACGATGTGTCTGGTTTCAGCTAGCGTTTACTCGGTTCGCTCTCTGTTCTGTAGCCATCTAGGGTTTTTACGGTGTGGGGTAGCTAGCCCCACTCCGAACCTCCTTAGTCGCCTCTTACGACATGCGTGGTAGGTAACAGTGGTTCTATTCTTTACACCCCAATTTGGGCCCCAGTAACCACTCGGGCGACTTCGTAATTCATATTCTTTGCTGTTTGTGCAAGCATTTCTTGGTTAGAGATAGATTTTGGCAATTTAACATTTAAAATTGGATTCTTCTTCTGCGTTCTCCATAGATTGGGATTTCGGATTCTCTAATAAAGGCAGCCGTGTGCCTCAGATTATCAGCCACGCCATACAGTTTGTCTTGGACGCTAGGGTAAGTGGGCCAACCCTTTTCTTCCCAAGTCTGCATACTGGGGACAGTTCTGTAGGATATAATTTCTATGATTTCTGCTTCCTCGTTTGTGCCGACCTCTTCCCGCAGTAAGTTTTGGCCACCTTGTGATGGTAGGTCTGACATTCTTACTGCGTGGCTAAATCTCCGAAGCAGATTGGCGACCGCAGAATCCGTTATCCCATTCCTCGTTGTGAGGGGTAGTTGCACCATGTTATGCGCCTTACGGCCTAGTGCATCCGTTTTCTGCAAGCATTTATTTCGCGTTAGCATTCCCTAGCGGACACATGCATCCGATTTCAGCCAAACCTCTTTAATCGCCTCTTACGACATTCGTGGCAGGTAACAGTGGTTCTATTCTTTACACCCCAAATTTGGTCCCCGGTAACCACTCGGGCGAAATTGGATTCAATTTTGCATCTGCCTTGCTGATCCGATGGTGCCTTTAGGTTGCGTACAGGGTTTCGGGTTCAATCCCACACACGATTTTCCATATGTGAGGAAAGGAATTGGCCCTCCTAACTTACGCACAATTGGGACATGCGAATTGATCCGCACTTCATACACTGAGGTCTGAAAAGGCTAGGGAGCATTTTATTTTTGTAGCCACATTCTCAACCCTTTAGCCACCCACTCAAATACACTAATGAATTCTATACAGAATATGATCATTGGAAACCACAGAGATGTGAGTTTACAGAAGAGGGATGACAATTCCATGGCCTACGAGAGAGAGGGAGGGAGAGAGAGAGATAAATTCTGAAGAACTGTTAATGTGACAATGCTCTACTCAGGACAAGCTACAGGGTTTTCAACTTAAAAGCAGCCCGTGAATGGAGCTAATCTGGCATACATGTATGGAAATGAGAAGGTTCAGTTATGACGTAGTATAGGTCAAGGTTGTGTGACGGTGTGTAATTGTAGTGCGGGAAGGGGCGATGAACAAATGTGACGTAGGACGAGCTAGTCAGAACCGGTTCAAATAGTATATAAACACAACTCAATGTGTACCTGGCAACTTTCGAATTGTCAATGGGGCTGCAATTATCTTGAACACCCTGTATTTGATAATGATGACCAAAAAACTAGTATAAAGGATATAAATAAATAATTTCTCACGATTTGGATTGATTCTCTTCAGCTCATCATTCATCTCGTCGACTGTGATGATACCATCATTATTTGCATCGATGCTATTGATAATGATGTTGTACCTTATTTCTGGTTCCTGCTGTGTGCCAACCCTGGTTGATATTAGTTATTTCAATTAAATATATGGTGGTTCATTTCTATCATCTGTTCATCTGTCCATCAATCCATCCATCATCATTTGTTAATCCATCATCCATCCACTATCCATCCATCCATCCATCCATACATCGTCTGTCTGTTTACTGTCTGTCTGTCAATCTAGTCTTGTCGTCTATTGTCCATCCTCAACCCCCACACGGATCTTTCTCATCCACCTACCTACATTCATCATCAATCCATCCTATATCTTTCTCCTACCTACCACTACACCTACTACAACACCAACACCACCTACCACACCTACCTCACACCTCTACTACTCCCTCCCCCCCCCTCCTCCTCCACACCTAACACCTCCTCCCCCTCCCCTCCCCCCCCCAACCCCTATGTCTGTACCTATTCTGTCCTGCTTTCCAACCCTTGAATACGTACTTTCCAATTAAAATAGGCCTAACATCTTCATCTCCTGCACTATCTTTCTGTCTATCCTCACTCACCCTACCGACCTACTACCTACCTACCTACATACCTCACAACACCCTACCATCTACTTTCGTCACCTACCTACCTACCTACCTACCTACTAACTAACTAATCTACATACCTACATACCTACCTACCCATCTACATTTCTATCCATCTACTTATCTGTCTGCCTGCCTGCATATCTGTCTGTCCGTCTGTCTATCTATCATCAATCTAATGTCTGCCTATCTATCTAGTCTATTGTCTTTCCCCAGGTGGATGATGGAATTGGTTTTCCACTCTTGCCGTTAAGCGAGGGTATGAGCTTAATTTGCGCCCAAGACAGATGAGTCGCCCTTGTTGTGTTATATCCGTGTTTATGTAGTGTGGTCTTGATATTGTCTATCCATCTTTTTCTTGATCTTCCCTTAGCTCTAGTACCTGATCTCTTTTTATTGTATGATGTTATTGGTGGTTGGTTGTATTTCATTCTCATTAAATGTCCAAACCACTGCATTTGTTATCTTTCAATGTATTCGGTGCATGAAGTTATGCCCACTCTGCTTCTGATGTCCTAATTTTGTAGTCTATCTTTCCTGGTGACTCCCACTGCCTTCCTCAAGCATTTCATTTCACACGTGGTGAGCTTTCTGTGATGTGTTGTTGATCTTTCTAGTAACTACTAAAATGCAAGCCATAGGACAAATCTAGTGACACTACTAGCTTCATATCCGTTTATCTATCTGTGAGCTTCTGTAGCTTAAGCGGTAGTCAGCTCGATCACAACCCAAGCGTAACTGGTTCAAACTCCACGGCAAGCAAGTTTGAAAGCGAATTCGTTTCTGTGGAATCTTTACGAAAGGTATAAATAGGCCTCACCGTTCAGAAAGCAATGTCAAACTACTGAACGTATAACTGGTGCCTAGAAGCACGGGCGTCACTAGGGGTGCGGCCGCACCGGGTGACACCATCAAGGGGTGACACCAAAATTAAAAAATTGCAAATTTGACAAAGCAGACATAGCTCTGTCTAGTCGGGTTTCATAACCGTTCATTGTTAAATACATGCAGGCACGGGGTGCCACCATGCAGAGCGTCTGGTGATTAAATTAATAAGATTCAGAGCTGCTCGGAGCCTCGGAGTCGGAGTAGAATCGTGGGTCATTTGCAAACGCGCCAATTAATGACGTGTGGAGTCATGTGGTTGCAGAAAATTACAGACGTTGTTTACAGGTTCGTTTTTTTATGTAAATAATTATTTTTGCGAAATTTTATAATTTTATCAATATCACTAACATATAAACATATTTGAAAGTAAAGTAATTAGGACTGGACATAAATTTTAAAGGAGAAAAACAGCGGCAGGCTTCCACTCAAAAAGTTAGTATTACTATACTATAGTTACCGTACAGGAACACTCGGAAGTAGACCATGGTGAAAGTCTAGAGGGGTGACACCAAGAGTTTACCGCACTGGGTGACATCAACCCCAGTGACGCCACTGCCTAGAAGATCAACGACTTGTTTACTATGGTTGATAGCTACGTCCTGTAAAGGATACGCCACGATTTTCATTCAGCTTAACTTACACATGGCAAAACACGTAAAAGCAAAGTACTGTAGTTTGAAAAAGTACAAAAACAATAACATTACACACTACGTTTCTACCAAAAGGCCTTTATCAAACAAAGGATACACCAGAATTGAAGAAATTCACTTTTTTATACGGTAGACATGACATATAAAATTATACAATAAATTCCTAACTGCCCTAAAATGAAAATATGGGACTAAAAACGAAATACGAAATAAATGTGAACTTACACATGAGCAGACATGAGAATGGTGTACAGTTTATCTGCCGACTGTTTCAGCCACTGAAAAAAAAAAAAAAAATTACTTGCGTGAAATCGTTTTATTTGTTTTTACAATCTCCATTTTATATGTTAATATAATGTCTGACATACGTTCATAGTTTACGACACGATCGACGTCTGGCACATTGAGGATTCCTCTCGTTAAGCTCTGCCCTCCGCTGTGAGTCATATCCTAATCCAATTGCTCCTCTTACCCATTTTGAAAGATGAAATTAAAAGACATAATTATAGTATTTTACATCACTTTCTACAGTGACAAACTGTTCTACATCAAACAATCACAAAAGCTACTACATGTGAAATGAAATGTTGAGGAAGGCATGAGTCACCTAGAAGACAGACTATGAAATGAGGACATAGAAGAGATAGGCAGTTTCATGACAAATACACGAAGACAATAAATGCAGTGGTTTGGACAAATTTTAATGAGAATAAAATTCAACCAACCACCAATAACAGCATACAATAAAAATCTTACTAGAGCAAGGAAAGATCAAGAAAGATGGAGAGACAAATAATGAACACTAAAAATACAGGTTAAAACTACAAGGATGACTCAACCGGCCTGGAACGAAATTGAATCTCATCACCAGTACGCTTAACAGCAAGATGATATCAATTTACTGTTATGCATCGACGTCTGAATTGAGGCAAATTGGGGCCGTGAGCAATCCAGTTTTTCCCATTCTCATAAGTGAAAGGTGTGTTTCACCATGTTATGTGCCTTGGCCTGAGGGAACCGTTTTCAGAAAGTCACACATTGTGTTTGGGTTAGGGATTCCTTAGGAAACGAGATACGATGATCAAAGCGCAAACCTCTCACAAGTCACGACATGCAGTGTGGTAACATTTCTAAAATTCACCAACCACCCCAACAAAATGAGATCTACAGGCTAAGACGATCAGAAGTGGATAGCAATATCAAACTCCTGAATACTATTGGTATACACAACTGTATAACCGTGAACCTAATTTTAATTGCTAACAAGTGAACATTTATTGATTGGCGTAAATTGCGACGTGAGAATAGATTCTTAGCGAAGGTCTATATAACATGAACATGTATGAATGCGTATGCGCGATAGAGGGAATACCGATGGTAATGATAGGGTCGAATGAGGAACTTATGGAGAGAACAAGACAGATTCCATTGAACGAACAGGTTAAAAAAAGACGCTGGCGCTGGATAGGACACACTTTGCGAAAACCGGAGGAAATATAACAAGAAGGGTCCTTGCCTGGAACCCGCAGGGACAGCGAAAGAAGGGAGGCCGAGAAATACATGGAGACGAGATTTGGAGGCGGAGATCAACAATATAAATGAGAGCTGGAGGGAGCTGCAGGAGCTAGAGATAGGAAGCCTTGGCATGAGTTGGTTGAGGGCCTATGCCCCAATCCGGGGTAAAAGGCAAATAGAGAGAGAGAGACACATGATGATGATGATACTCACTTGATCTAACCCATCTCTGAACTCTGTAACAGTGGCATAGTCTGTGAATAAATCAGAAGACATTTTATGGTATCTGAAGCATTACATCTATCATATTTTGTTGCCGTTGCCCAGCGTTTCGTAGCGCGTTGGACTACGGGTGACTATCCCTCTGTGTGTGCGGTTCAATTCCGCGGGATGGCAGAAAAAGCCACAGATTCCCCAGATTTACGGTGTTCGTGGCACCGAACCGAAGGTTACGATGTCCATGGCACCGAGCCGAAGAGCTGAAAAGCTCAGTGCTTCTGGAAAAAATATATCATATTTTGTTATTTTTTCCCGATCCAGAAGCACTTGAACTTTTAGCTCTTCGGTTCAGTGCCACGAACACCGTAAATCAGGAGAACCTGTGGCTTTTCTGCCAGCCCGCGGAAATGAACCGCACTCACATGGGGCTTGTCACCCGTCGTCCAACGCGCTACGAACACGCTGGGTAGTCGGGCCATCTATCATATAACATATTCATATGGGAGTCTCGCCCGAGTGGTTACCGGGGCCTAAATTTGGGGTGTAAAGAATAGAACCACTGTTACCTGCCACACATTTCGTAAGAGGCGACTAAGGAGGTTTGGCTGAAATTGGATGCACGTGTCCTAAACGTATAGAAGTCTGTGTTTAGGGGCCTACCAAACCAATGTGCAACGTATACACGTTCTTGGCAAAGATCAAACATATCACAAAAAGTGATTAAAATTGGTCGTAAAGAACGAACGCAAAGAAGAAGATATTGGAGTCTCTACATCGTAGAGGTTATGTGCTCGCCTCTTGTTCAATGGTACTCGATTCGCTCCCTCATGGAGCCATTGGGATATTTTTCAAGAAATCCTCGATCTCAGTGTAGGTGAGATCGAGTTCCTAGTCATATCGGAGATGGACGATGAAATATAGATCCTCTGTTCATGTTGAGCATGTACAAGAACCATTGGCCGTTCAAAAGCGAGAAAAGTAGACTGGAAAGCTGATGCCAGGGCAAAATTCGTTAGAAAGATAATTGTTTAAATTTCTGCAAAATTGTTTCCCGATCTTCAAAATTACATCGGGAACCCTCGCCGGTACTACAGAGTTTATTGCACTGCCGCTGAGATCTTCCTGCGTAAGAAAGAGATCGGAGCACACACGGTTACTCACCGAAGTTTTTTTGAATTTTGCGTGAAAATCCGTTTTTCCAATTTCTTACAATGGCAGCAGCGTGCACATTGTAAATTACTTTACACTGGCAGCCGTGTGCTCAATGTACTCGTAATTAGTATTCCCTCGCCAGACAGGCAGATTTTCTCCGACTACAGAGGTACTCACGTTATCGTCCTGAGTAAGACCAGGGTACTCGAACAAATGCCGGACAGTAGGTTCGAACCCGACTATACAGGCGTCGTCACAGCTAGCAGGCCGAGCTACTATCAACTACTCTAGGCAGTCCCCCACTCACCGAAGTGCAATGATGATGGTTCTATTCATCAATCAATCAATCAATCAACATAAATGAGAGCGTACCGCATTGATGACATCGGCTCTGTTCATAATTCTGCCAGCTTGAGTCGGGGCATTGTTTGCAAGAGAGTTAGCACGTTCGTTACTCTGCACTCCAGCATGTCACATAAATGAGAGCGTACCACATTGATGACATCGGCTCTGTCCATACTTCTGCCAGCTTGAGTCGGGGCATTGTTTGCAAGAGAGTTAGCACGTTCGTTACCCTGCACTCCAGCATGTCACATAAATGAGAGCGTACCGCATTGATCTTCTTCTTCTTTGCGTTCGTTCTTTACGACCAATTTTAATCACTCTTTGTGATATGCTTGATCTTTGCCAAGAACGTGTATACGTTGCACATTGGTTTGGTAGGCCCCTAAACGTATAGACTTCTACACGTTTAAGACATGTGCATCCGATTTCAACCAAACCTCCTTAGTCGCCTCTTATGACATGTGTGGCAGGTAACAGTGGTTCTATTCTTTACACCTAAATTTGGGCCCCGGTAACCACTTGGGCGATCACATTGATGACATCGGCTCTGTTCATACTTCTGCCAGCTTGAGTCGGGGCATTGTTTGCAAGAGAATCAGCACGTTCATTACCCTGCACTCCAGCATGTCCAGTTGTGTACACCCAAGCCAGTATCTTGGAATGTGATCTCCAAATTCTGTCTACCCATTCCACTTGCAATTAGATATTTTGGTCACATCAAGCGACCAATATTAGAGGGCAGGGTTCTAAGACGCAGAGGCTGACCAAGAAGAAGATGGCTACAAGATATTAAAGAAACCATGAACATGACCATCGACGAAGTGGGTGAACTGGCTAGAGACAGAATGAATTTCAGATGCGCTGCACAGAGAGCAACGTCCTATAAAGGATATGCACATTGATGATGATTCCACGCGCAGACTTTCAGATTCACTCATTTGAAGCATCTACTCATAATGTAAGCCTTAGGGAGAAAAACTAGTACATGAATATATACTCACTTCTTCCCGAGAAAGAACTCAAGGACACATCAGCAGAAGTGATGATATCATCGTTACTTTTAGGATCATTCAAGATGTTGAACATAACTGTGGCAAGCTCTGAACTGATGTTGAAACGACGCGCATAGTAGTCCATAAACTCATCTCTGGATACTTTGTTATCTGTTTCAATGAACACGTATTTGCAATAGTAAGACAAAAGTAACCGAAGTTTATATGTGATCATACAACTAAAGTAACATAATTTATGTGTACAGGAAAACTAAAGTAACAAGTTTATGTGTACAGGAAAACTAAAGTAACAAGTTTATGTGTACAGAAAAACTAAAGTAATAGAAGTTGATGTGTACAGTACAACTAAAGTAAAAAGTAATAAAAGTTTATGTGTACAGGAAAACTAAAGTAACATAATTTATGTGTACAGGAAAACTAAAGTAACATAATTTATGTGTACAGTACAACTAAGGAACATAATTTATGTGTACAGTACAACTAAAGTAACATAATTTATGTGTACAGTACAACTAAAGTAACATAATTTACGTGTACAGGAAAACTAAAGTAACATAATTTATGTGTACAGGAAAACTAAAGTAACATAATTTACGTGTACATGGAAAACTAAAGAAATCATAATTTATGTGTACAGGAAAACTAAAGTAACATAATTTATGTGTACAGGAAAACTAAAGTAACATAATTTAGTGTACAGTAAAACTAAAGTAACAAATTTACGTGTACAGTACAACTAAAGTAACAAGTACATGTGTACATGCAGCTGTCATTACATCACTTTGTTTCCATTTATCGCCCATATGGTGCCGAGTCCGCAAGGGAAGCAAAGAATAGTACCACTGCGACCTACAAAACATGTCGTAAGAGGTGACTGATGTAGGACCTAGGAAGCTACCCTGGTTACTTAAAAATCAGCGCGGAAATCGGATGTACTTATAAGCGCATAACTGGCACAACGTACAATCGCTCTTAGGCTCAGATCACATACAAATCACACAGAGTGGTTAATTGGAATGGTGCTTGGGATCTTTGCTCTTGTGAGGACTTCGCAATCTGGAATTTTGTCCTGCCATTTTATTCTTTAGTATTCTGCGTAGACAGCTTGTGTGTAAGTGGTTTAGTTTTCTTGCGTGTCTACTATACACTGTCCATGTCTCCCTTGCGTACATCAGCGTGGTTAGCACTATGACCTGATAAACTTTCAGCTTTGTGGCTACGCTTATCCCCTTCCTCTCCCACACAGTGACACGTAGCCTTCCGAACGCAGCACTGGCTTTGGATATCCTATTGTTGACCTCAGAGTCTATGTTTTACCAATCTGGATAGGATGCGGACACACATACAGAGACTCTGGCACACATACATACTCGGACAAAATAAAAAAAGACATGTGATAGATTTAAAGAAACATATAATAGCCGTCCATCACAAGCGATGATGACAACAATCTCAGACGTGTGCTGTTGCACCTCTCTGGTCTGTGTGGAGGTGACTGTAGAGTCCAATCCTAGAACAGAATCCCCGAGACATAGAAACATAGACATGGAAGAAGAGACTCTTGCAAACACATAGATAGATTGATTGATTGATAGATTGATTGATAGGATCATTATCTTTTCACCTCGGTGGTTAACCATGTATGCTCCAATCTCTTTCTTACACAGGAAGATCTCAGCGGTAGTGCGCGAACTCAGTAGCACCGGCAAGGGTCCCCGATGTAATTTAGAAGATGGGGAACATATTTTGTACGAATAAATTTTTTATGAACATTCATTCTAATGGATTTGTCCGGCAGCGGCTTTCCAGCCTGCTCTTCACGATTTTGAACCAAGGGTTCTATTACGTGCTCAATTTGAACACGGGGCCTATGTTTTATCGTCCGTCTCCGATAGGAATAGGAGACCGATCTTACCTACACTGAGATCAGGGGTCTCTGAAAAAAAAATCACGATGGCTCCATGAGGGAGCGAACTCTCTCTCTTTCGCGATCACCGCCCAGACCGATGTACCAGATCTCTCCATAAATTCTTATTCATGTGGAAATCTGATTCATGCAGCTTAGCATGGGTGGGTTTCGTCACATCTTCAGCGTCATTTGTAGCTCTGGTGCTTATCCTTCGGCGATGTGTCCGATTCAGCCAGTGTTCTACTGGTCGCTCTCCAGCCTTTGGCTGTCCCAGTCCCAAGGCAGAATGACTAATATACCGTCAGTGTTACCGGGGCCCAAATTTGGGTGTAAAGAATAGAACTACTGTTACCTGCCTGCTATGTCGTAAGAGGCGATTAGAGGAAAGACTGAAATCGGATGCACATGTCCTAAGTGTGTGAAGTTTATGCGTTTAGGGGCCTACCAAACCAATGTGCAAATATACAGTTCTTGGCAAAATCAACATATCACAAAGTGATTAAATGGTCTAAAGAACGAACGCAAAGAAGAAGAAGAAGACTAATACACGTTTAGGACAATGCATCCGATTTCAGCCAAACCTCCTTAATCGCCTCTTACGACATGCGTGGTAGGTAACAGTGGTTTTATTTATACACAAATTTGGCTGTAACCACTGACGAGGAGCGAACTTGTACCTTTGGAAGGAGAAGGAGCATCTAACTGCTACCACAGAAACAGATTGCACAACAAACAGATAACTTTACATTATTTCTCGATGTCCGCTTGTTGTAAGGAGATCACAACCTGTTTCATATAACTCTGTCTTTCTGAGTATCCGCCTGCAGACTGATCAAACTTGCCGTATTCAGAAAGTATGCTATCACTGTGGAAATTATATACGTACATTTAAGTATGCTATTCAACACAGATGCAACAAAGCAAATCAAATGATAGGGCAATGGCGCCAATTTTAAGATGCAAACACGTCACCATGAACACAACAAGAGCAATGTTCAACACAATCTTTCTCCCACATTATGTTACCAGTGCCAAACCTGGACGCTGACAACAAACGATAGAAGAAAACTAGTCACAACAGAGATGAAGTGTCTACGCAGAATGCTGGGTGTAACAAGAAGAGACCGGTTGAGAAATGAAGACATCAGGAAAAAGTGGGTACAACATCAGTACTAGACTTCATCAAGAAACAACAAATTAAATGGATCGGTCACGTAAGCAGATTACCACCAGACAGTGCACCCCAAAGAGCAATGCTGCTCCGATACAATGGGTACAAAGCAAAAGGCCGGCCACGCAAAAGATGGACCTCAGAGATAACAGGCGACGAAAGAGACTATCTACGAAGCGCATACTAGGGCCCGTTTTAGAAATCTCTTCCTGACCTGACGCTGTGAGACATACAGGATTCGAGAAAGAAAGAAAGTATGCTATCACTGTGGGAATTATATATGTACATATTTAACATTTACGAAACAACTGTAAAATCGAGGGTAGACAAGGTAAAGGAAGACAGAGAGAGAACATTTTGGATAGCCTGACTTCATGGCATGGAAGTACCCTTGTGGTGCCGGGGCCCGCAAGTGAAGCAAAGAATAGCACCACTGCAACCTACAATGCATGTCGTAAGATGCGACTGATGTAGGCCCTAGGGATGCTACCCTAGTAAATAAAAACAGCGCAGAAATCGGATGTGCTGGCCTACTTGTAGGCGCATAACTTTCACAACGTACATTCGTTATTAGGCTCAGATCACATACAAATCACACAGAGTGGTTGACAAGGGGTCGATATGGAGCGTTCGAAGAAAAAGAATGGCACGAAAGAGCATCAACATCTGAGATGATAGCAAACACTAGAGACAGAGATGTGTGGAGATCCATGATCGCCTAAGCCGTCCAGCACGGAACCTGATGATGATGATATTAGCATTATATTGATATATATAAAAGTGAAAGAAGTATTTGGGGCTTCCTGAAAAAAAAAAATTTACCAACCACATGATTCGAACCACAAACCCTTATTTCTTATTGCAACTCATTTCCTAGCCCAACTAACGGGAGGGGTAGCTGATTGTGCTATTAAAAACGCTCATCAACAAGTGGACCCAGTACGATTGAACATGTACACTCCAAACGTTGTCATTCTTTCGAATGAGGGCAGCTCGGAGTTTGTTTAAGTGGGTTTGGTTGTGTCATTTGGTGGTGTATGAAGGCTCCCATCTGTTTTTTAAAAAAATTAGTCCTCACTCAGAAGAACCACAACGAGTGAACCCAATAAGCGGGAATGGGTAAACTTCAAGCGTCATAAATCTTTCGAATGAGAACGTTCGGAGTTTGTTAATGTGAGTTTTTTGGACCACTTGGCGCTTTTTGAAGACTCTCATCATTTGAGGCCTATTAAGTGGGTACTTCACTGTGATCTTAGCCAAATCCAATCTGATTTCCCTTCATTAAAAGTTTAAATAAAATCTGATCTCCCTTCATTCATCATCAAGTAGTTTGTCCTTCAGGCACCTAGCAGTCCTTCAAAACTCTCTGTTCTGTGCAAGTTGACAGGCGTCAGCAGTCATTCTCAGATAGTCAATATTCTTGCACCCATCGTCCACTAAGTCTTTCTCTCATTATTCTTCCCGGCATCATTCCCTCCAAAATTATCCTTTCTAGGCACTCATGATAACAGTGGCGTCGTGCTACTAGGGTTAGTGACTCTGTCTATTAACCCCGACGTTCTGAGTTCGAATCACGCTGCGGACAGTTTGCTGCAACATGTTTCGTTGATTTTAACAAAGGACGATGGGCCACCCGTTCAAAAGCAATGGCAAACTACTGAACGTAGGGTGCCTAGAAAATCAACGACTTGTTTACTGTGGCTGATGGCATACGTCCTTGGATATGCCACGATTTTCATTTCATGATAACATAGAATACTTAGAGTACTTAGAATACCATGGACAGAGAAGAGAATAAACGCTTCTGTTCTGCAACAGCTTGATATTAAAAAGAGTTGGCTATTGAAGACATAAAATCAAGGAAAATTAAATATTTCGAACATATCAAACGACATGAAAGAAGAATGGTTATTTGTTTACCTCGGTCAATCCCGAGTTGATTTAGTGCGCGGAAAATTCAAGAATTGTTCAGAAAACCATGGATTTAGTCCTGAATGTTTGCTATTTTTGTCATCCATGTATTAAATGGCTGTAAACATTAGTTTTGTTCAACCGTACCAATGGACGCGTTAAATATATAGCACAAAGAAGGCAACTTCTAGATGGTATGATTGTTTGAATGGCAAAAATATTTTGTAGCGTCTGGAACATGTGTAGTTCACATGCAAGTTTTCAAGTCATTTAATCAAATGGTTACAAAGATACACATTTTTATCAGTGGGCATGACAAGTTGTACGGACTATAGCAATTGAGTTATTTTTCCACCACACCAACAGTCAAGCTGGTTCCAATTTCTCAGACTGCTGGAAACTTCAAATGATCTTTCATTTTGTCTTGTCAGACATTTAGATTACAGTCTGTTCCGGGTCCTTTGATTTCGCAGCGAAACTAGTTTACCATTGTTTATATACACTTCTGTTTGAAATGTCAAAGATTATAATATTTCTTCAAGCGCTTAAGGAACCCCTGTGAGTACCTCTTGGACCCCCGGGGGTCCGCAGACCCCAGTTTGGGAAACACTGGTCTAGATTAACGAGTTTAATAAAAAAAAAAGCAACTTACATAAAACCATCTCTGCTCCATGACCAGGTACTTGTAGGAAATGCTCCAAACAGAAGCCAAATCGGACACAGCAATAGCACATGCATCCTAAGAACGAAAAGAGACAAGTAAATAGTAACAGTTGTTTCTATCTACATCAACACACTGTTGCAGAAGGCCCAACTGAGATGGGTCGGTCACGTTGCTCGAATGCCTGATAAACGCATCCCAAAACAGTTGATGTATGGCGAGCTTAAAGGGGGCAGACGTTTAGCTGGTGGACAGAAAAACGCTTTAAAGACACTCTTAAAGTGTCTCTGAAATGCTTCGATATAGACAATACGTTCTGGGAATCCCTTGCGCAAGATCGCCAAATGTGGCGCTGTAACAACAAAAGAGGAACCCGAATAGCTGAGAATCATCGTATTGTTGAGTCACAGAAAAACGAGCAGCGCGAAAAGACAGAGCACACAACACGCACATGTCTAACTTTGATCATGTATGCCCCACCTGTGGTCGGGGATTCTGTTCTAGGATTGGATTCTACAGTCACCTCCGCACACACCAGAGAGGTGCAACAGTACACGTCTGGATTGTTGTCATGTCGCTTGCGATGGACGGCTATTATCTACATCAGTGGCGGCTCGTGTTAATTTTTGTTAGTGGTCCCAGACAAAATTTTTCGGAAAAATCATGGTTTTGGGTTAGGTTATATTTTAATTTATAAAGTAATTTTTTTTTTCCGATCCAGAAGCACTTGAGCTTTTCAGCTCTTCGGCTCGGTGCCATGGACATCGTAACCCTTCGGTTCGGTGCCACGAACACCGTAAATCAGGAAAATCTGTGGCTTTTTCTGCCATCCAGCGGAATTGAACCCGCACACACAGAGGGATAGTCACCCATTGTCCAACGCGCTACGAACACGCTGGGCAGACGGGCTTATAAAGTAATACGTACACGTTACACTTTACTTTGGTGGGGCCTGGTCCCAATGGCCCTTAATGACGAGCCGCCACTGATCTTCATCCTCTTCGTGTTCCGATTGACACATAAGGCTTCAACTGTTGCTGTTTTGCTGCCTTTCTACCAACAGTCTCCCACGTTAGGCCACACTCTTTCAACTCTCTCTCCACAGTCTTCTCCATGTTTCTTTTGGACGTCCAGGTCTTCTCTTCCTATCCGCTGTCCACCTGAGAGCTGTTCTAGCCAATGCTTCTACTTGCATACGACATACATGTCCAATCCACCTCCATCTTCTTTTACTTGTGGTCACCAAAGACGCACAGTACGTTCGTTTCAAAAGCTCATCATTTGTTATGGTATTTGGCCAGAAAAGTTGCTGGATTCTTTGAGGAAACACGTAATCACAAAGTATTGTAGTTTTACAAATTACAAAAACAATGACTATATACAGCAACGTTTCGATCAACAATGCCTTTATCAAGCAAACGAACAACAGGAGTGATGAATTTAAAAAACCCAATTACATATGGACGACTACATACGGAGACATTCAAACGTTTCTGTAATTGTTTTTTTTTAAAATTCGTCACTCCTGTTGTTCGTTTGTTTGTTCGTTCGTTGCTGTATATTGTCATTGTTTTTGTAATTTGTTAAACTACAGTACTTTGTGATTACGTATTTCGTCAATCAAATAGTTTTACTGCAGTCTCATATATATTGTGATTCTTCTTAAACATTTATTGTGAAATATCTCCAACTTGTGTATTATGTGTTGGGTCATTTACCAGATGGAAAATGACAGTTGTTTAAAAACTCGTTAAATTTCCCCTCAAATGTGAAATATGACCATTATTGAAGTTGGCTTTCAAATTTACAAAATTCAATTTCTGAACGTCAAGGAATTATAAGTTTTCAATCTTTTTCGTGTTAAGAGTAGGGAAGAGTTCCTGGTTTTGTTTCAGAGCCATAATTTGTTATTGGTTATTGGTTACTAACTGACGTCATTGCACTCTGGGCAGACTCATAGGTGCTCAGTCTCCCCAACATATATCGAAGAGTATGCATACTGATGGTTCATGTGGCTCGCTGATTAAATACACTCCTCACTCCACCTCCCAGTCATCCAGTTCTACTTGTACAACGGGTAACTACTTTTTTCTTTTGTCCTTCTCTGCTTTTTTGCCACTAGGCGTAGCAGGTTTACCTGATGATCGATTTCGAGATAATGACGGTCGGTCGCTTGATATGGTGTGGTATTGTGGAGTTTTAAGACTGTAACTCCATCAACCATCTTTTTCTTGGTCTGCCTTTCCTCTTGATGATTCCATTTTCAGGTTGTACGCCTTGCAACTGGTGTATTCGGGTTCATTCTGACCAAGTGGCCAAACCATTTGAGTCTCTGTTTTCAATAAATCTAATAGCAGGTGTTGTTCCGACTGTTCTTCTAATTCTCATTTCTTATATGGTCTCTTCTGTTTTATTACTGCTTCAGTACGGTAACTACAAACTGCTTAAATCGCTGGATCATTCAACATCTAATTATTCTTCTCCAATAAGCAGTCAGAGTTGGAAAGCAACAAAAGCCCTAGAAAGAAAATTAGATAACTTTGAGAATAAATGTCTTGGAAGAATACTGAACCTCAAATGGTCAGATTTCAGACCTAATACACAAATAAGACAAGAGACCAAGCAAGAAAATGTATCCAATTTTATAAGAAAGTGCCGCTGGAACTACATCGGCCACACACTTAGAATGGATGAGAAAAGACTCCCTTACCAATCCCTCATATGGACACCAGGGGAAAAGAACGAGGAAGACCAAGAGACTCTGTAGAACCATCACCAGAGAAGGCTCAACGATGGGCCTAGTAAACATTAAAGACCAAAAACAGATAGCAACGAACCGCGAGACATGGAGAGCTATGACCTGCCATGCCCCACAGGTCCAAGAGGAAAGACTAACTAATAAGAACTAACATCGCAAAAACCGAAGAACTTTCCTTTTCCATCTTCAACTCCCAACAATCATGCTGATTGTCCGCTCTCTCATTACCGCAGACACCATCAAAGACTCCAACAACTTCAGACGTGTAGTGGTATGCATAGAGTTGCGGAAATTCCTACTCAGGTAGTGAGTATTGGTAATCACTGTAGTACTCCCATCGGTTCTAGACTAGTAGACGATCTAGAAAGAATACTTGCTGACAACACTTGCAATCTGCATGTGATTATAGCCCAAAGAGCTACTTCTGAGAACGCTCTGGAATAACCACGTTTTGACCACTCTCTGTGACATTTGCGTGGCTTACACCAGAGCGTAGAGCGTGGAATTGTTTCTGACCCTAAGATTATTTCTGTTCACAGTTTTTCTTAATAGATTTGAGAACTGTATAAGCAGTCTGAAATTGAGGTGGCACCGCAATCCATTCCTCTCTTGGCTCATTTTTGGAAGGTTCACATATTTTCCCAAGGGTACCTTCCGCCTGACTCAGCCATGATCTGCCTCTCTTGAGTCTACAATCTTTCTCCTTACTGAGTTCTTCATGGAGGGGATGGTCTTTGTTTGTGTTGATTTTAAGAGAGGATCAAATCGTCCAAGTCTCAGTTCTGTTAGCAATAGTGGGGAGATCAAGAAGGAATCTCATTGACACTCCGGCCTGGTGTATCGTTGGTGCATCCCAGAATGATGCGCATAGCCTCATTCTGAATTCTTTCCAGTCTTACTATTTGCGTAGGACTAATTGTAGCGCTGATATTTTGAACGCTCTCATAGAGTGTGGCCGCAAAGAAGATTTTCATTTAAACCAATCCACGTCAACTACTAGATTGCAGAATCTGGGTTTGAAGATTGGAGTACCAAGGAAAAGAACAGCATAACAGGTAGGCTCATCAATCAAAATCGAACTGGTACGGTCAGTCGCTGGACGCTGTGGAGATATTGCGAAAGAGCTCGAAGCATCTATGGACATGTCCGGAGTGCAATGAAGATATTCCAAACTGAAACTGAAACTAATTGTTAGGAGAGCACATGTATATTCTTTACATGACAGAGCAATGTCTTGGTGCAGGATCACAAGAAGGCGTTACTCAATGTTAGCAGCCGCCATGATTCTCAGAACGGATAATGCGTTGCAAGCCTTGGCAATAACTTGGTCGATATGGTCCCTAAAGCATAGACTTTGATCAAACTTTATAGTGGATATAAATGACAAGGCTGTACACGCAAAAGGTGAATTCAGGAATAATAGAGGCGGTGGAAAACACTATTTGGAAGACACACAAAAACCCTTTCTATAATCTCTTCTTATCCTAACGCTGTGAGGCAACACATGATTAGAGAAAAAAAAAAAGAAAAGATAAACAAAATATAAAAAAGTATGTATCATATTTACCTGTAGTTCTGGCACTGCAGGCCATATGACTAAATCTGGACAAGCCTGAGCTTTTATATAGAGACGATAAGATCAGTGCAAGTCAGCAACGTGAGAACCATCAATGAAAAAATCAGCAAAACACGTGTCTGTGATGTCAGTGGCGTATACTAAATTTACTTTCGTTAGGGCCACCATCTTATTTTAATATTAGTTACAGATGGAATTGTGTGATGGTGTTTCGATCCAACATTCGTATATGTTGTTATTTCAGTTGTTCTGCTCACTGCAACCGACGAGAGATGGCTATGTAGGCACTTATTTTTCTTTTCGATTCTTTCTTCTTCTTCCTTCTTCTTTTAAGGCTTATTCTCCTTTCCTTTCTTTGTATTCTTCTCTTTCGTTTCCATCTTCTCCTTTTATTCACTTCACCTTCCTATTTTCTTAATATCACTGTCTTCTTCATCTTCTTCTTTAAATTCACCTTCTGTTTTTTTCTTCTTAATCTCAATTTCTTGTTTTTGTACTTTTATTCTCTTTTGTTTCTTAATTCTCTTTTTTTCTTTCTCCTTTTAATCTCCCAGTTTTCGAAATCTTCCTTTTCTCTACCTCTTCTTATTCTTTCCTTTCTTCCCTTCTTCTTAATTCTTCTCCTTTTTCTCTTTATCTCCTCCTTTTCCTCTTCTTCGTCCTCTATTTCTATTTTCCTTCTTCACTTTCTACTCTAAATTTTCTTTTAATTTCCTTCTTCTTGTCACTCTTTTCCTTATTTTTTGCCCATATTCTGCTCTTCTTTTCTTCCCAATCTTTTTTTGCCTATTCTGCTCTTCTTTCTTCCCAATCTTTCTTTTGCCCATATTCTGCCTTCTTTCTTCCCAAACTTTTCTTTTGCCCATATTCTGCTCTTCTTTTCTTCCCAATCTTTTCTTTTGCCCATATTCTGCTCTTCTTTTCTTCCCAATCTTTTCACCATCTTCTTCTAATTCTTCTTCTAGTTTTAATCTTTCTTCTTCGTCTTCTACGTTTACATTTTTCTTCTTTTCTTTACTCTCAAGTTCACTCTCATATTTCAATTTTGTTTATTTCAAGTTGTCGATATCTAAAATGAGTTTGTCTTGCAATGGCACTGGTGACCATCACAATAGTCTGCTTCTCATACACCTCTGGATACTTTTGCAAACGATGTTCAGAAATCAATGTGCCAGCGCTAATTACTTTTATTTCGTGTTGAGCCACAGCCAACTCTAGATAAGTTTATAGTTGGCTCTGGTTGAGCAGACGATATCTCAATCTGTTGTGACCTGTTCGAAATCTAAACATTACATCTAGTTTGCTGTACGCAAGCGAGACATGGACAGTGTATAGCAGACACGCAAGAAAATTAAACCATTTCCACACAAGCTGTCTACGCAGAATACTAAAAATAAACTGGAAGGACAAAATTCCAGACAGCGAAGTCCTCACAAGAGCAAAGATCCCAAGCATCAACACACTGTTGCAGAAGGCCCAAATGAAATGGGTCGGTCACGTTGTTCGAATGCCTGATAAACGCATCCCAAAACAGTTGATGTATGGCGAACTTGAAGGGGCAGACGGTCAGCTGGTGGACAGAAAACGCTTTAAAGACACTCTTAAAGTGTCTCTGAAATGCTTCGATATAGACACCTCATGCTGGGAATCCTTTGCGCAAGATCGCCAAATGTGGCGCTGTAACAACAAAAGAGGAACACGCATAGCTGAGAATCATCGTATTGTTGAGGCACAGAGAAAACGAGCAGCGCGAAAAGACAGAGCACACAACACACACATGTCTAACCTTGATCATGTATGCCCCACCTGTGGTCGGGGATTCTGTTCTAGGATTGGACTCTACAGTCACCTCCGCACACACCAGAGAGGTTCAGCAGCACACGTCTGAGATTGTTGTCATCATCGCTCGTGATGAACGGCTATTACATCTAGTTTCTTTATGTATTCCGTGTGGTTTCTGGGATAGCAAAAAATAGAACCACTATTTCCTCTCATATTTCATAAAAAGTGATTATTAGGGATATGTAGTGTGGACGTGACCTCACACTGTAAAAAAACGCAACAGAAATAGTCAGAAAAACTCAAACTGCTCATGAATATTTAGACGACATTTAGCACATGATTAAATTGAGTGGAGAGTTGTGTGTCTCTGTTTTATGTGCCCTTTGATGCGACGAGAAATGATGATGATGTTCCTTTATCCTTTCTTCCTTTCTAATCTGTTTAGCCTCACAGCGCCAGGATAAGACGATATGTCTAGAACGGATATATGTGTGCGCTTCATAAATAATGTTTTTCATCGCCTCTGTTATTTCTGAGTTCACCTTTTACGTGGACAGCCTTTTCCTTTGTAACCACATGTTTCTTTATGTGGAGATCATCATTTGTAGATCAAATGCAGCGCATGGTATGAAGCGTGGACATTAATAAGGAAAAGTAAAAGTCACGTTCTGCAAGTGAGAATGTGTACATTCCCTGTGAAGTAATTGATTGATTGATTGATATGATCATCGTCATTGCACTTCGGTGAGTAACCATATGTGCTCCGATCTTTTTCTTACACAGGAAGATCTCAGCTGCAGCGCACGAACTCCGTAGCATCGTTGAGGGTCCCCGATGTAATTTTGAAGATGCTGAATATTAAAGGATTCTTCCTCCATTATGTGTACACCCCTGACGTACTAGCAGACATCACACGCAATGAGAACCCCCGTAAAGTTAAAATGAACACCATCACTAGCTTGCCTACTGAACCTTATCAAACGCCAATGTGACACTTACCTAGTCACATGACCTCATTAGCAATGCCAGATTTCATGAAATTTGACAGCTAATATTACAAATGGGGACAATTTCTAAACAATACTCATTAAATGTGAAATTTTTAAGGAAAACTCCTACGTGCCCTGTATATTAACGTTGACAAGCGATATCTATAACAAACATCTATACTACATGAATGCACGTTCACACGCGCCCACACACATGCATGTACATTTGCTACAATCGACAGTCTGTGAGAATCTGGAACATAAGTGTTAAAATAATTGCAACTTCTTGTGAGTTTTAAAAGTGTTGGCAGCCCTACTCCATATTTTTGTGCAAATCGAAGTAGCAAATTTGACTTTAGTCTCTGGCATTTATTCTCCATCTTCTTTTGTCGTCACACTGCTACCGGGTTGTTGCCCAGTGTCGTGGTTTGGGTGATTGCTATTTTTGCTCTTTGACAGGATTCTGCTATGCCCTTTCTAACCATTTTTTCATGGTCTTCCTATCGCCTTCTTTCCTGATGTTCTGTTGTAGAAGATTATGTATACTGTGGAGTTTGGATGCATTCTCATTAGGTGGCTAAACCACTTCATTCTACGTTTCTCAATGTAATTAAAGCAAGGTTCTGTGCCAACTTTCTTTCTTACCAAGATTTAAAAAAAATTGTACCATTAAAATGAAGTCTGAATACCTTTTAAAAATCTGTCTAGCGTGTGATGAATTATGTTATGTTATGCGATAGACGTCACAGGCACATGGGCATTCCATGCATGCTCTATCCTCCGCTGCAGCAGCCATCCCAAAGTCCATTTGCTCACCGTACCATGAGAAGTTGATTACTATATCTTCTCTCTCTACCATGAAGACAACACTGTCTGGCATGTCCAAACTTAACGCCTAATTCTCGAACTCGTTCCAGTGTCTAAGACCCGCCCATGTCACATAATTGAGAGCGTACCGCATTGATGATATCGGTTCTGTCCATACTTCTGCCCGTTTGAGTCGGGCATTGTTTGCAAGAAAGTCAGCACGTTCGTTACCCTGCACTCCAACATGTCCAGGTGTGTACAGCCAAGTCATTTTCTTGAGATGTGATCTCTGAATGCTGTCCACCATTCCACCCGCATATTTCCCAGATTCAATCATTTGAAGCATATTCATCGAATCTGATATGATAATCGTATGGGTTACCTGTTGCTCAGCCACCCATGACAAGCCATGGAGGCAGCAGTGATCTCCATAGTCATGCTCGATATCATTGTCTCGAAAGCGCCGCAGCCCTCATGAAGTGTGCGACCGTTTCGCTGTGCCGAATAAGCACACGATGATCTAGTTCCGCGTCTGAAAAGTAATAAAGAAGACCGATGTTGCGTTATAGTGACATTGCATGATGAGCTCATTGAAAATCTCTTTAACCATCATGCATGTAGCGTGATTTCTTTCTTTGAGATATTCGTTGACGTCTGAGGGTGATAGAAGAATTATCATTTTGATTCCTTAGCTCTGAACGAATTCTGCAGACATCGAAGATGCGATTTTGCAGAAGAATATTAAGAATCCCATGTACTGCTAAAAGGACTAGTTTAGTAGTGTAACTTTAAGATGGCTGCTGTAACGGAGGACAGAACACGCATGGGAATGCCCAATGTGCCATGACGTCGATCACATAAAATAACATAAACATAAGTAGAAGTGGATCGTGGGTGGTATGTAGTGAAGACAGGTGTTTAAACACATTGTAACAACGGACACTGTAACAACGGACACTGTAACAACGGACACTGTAACAACGGACACTGTAACAACGGACATTGAATAACAGGACATTGTAAAAGCGGACATTGTAATAACGGACATTGTAACAATGGACATTGTAATAACGGACATTGTAACAACGGACATTGTAACAACGGACATTGTAAGAACGGACATTGTAACAACGGACAACGTGCTGGGGAAAAAGAATGGCGAAATATATAAAAACAAAGTACTGTAGTTTTCCCAAAACAATAACGATATACAGCAACGTTTCGACTAAAGGACTTTATCAAGCAAGGATACAAAGAAGTGAATGTCTTCATTTTTACACGGTACAGAGATATGAGTCAGACAATAAATTTCTAACCCTAAAATGAAAATCTGTGACTAAAATCCTAATTTCTGGGAAGAAAGAAGAGAGAGAGAGGGGAAGAGAAGATACTAATAAGCCTGACAGCTTGACATGGTAGTGCGAGATGAACTAAGTTAACCCTGCTGAACCGATATCCTAGCCTACAGTATTTTTTCAGATGACGCAAAGCCATTTATTTGCTAAGTTAGTGAACATTACAAGTAATGTGTCCGAAAGTAAAGTATATTACGAGTAAAGGGTTAATCGTCAACAACGAGGATAGTGAATTGGTGAGATGCATAACTGTCATTGTGAGAGATGCTGTAGCGTGTTGTTAGTGAATCACTTCTTAGACTAGTGGTCCAGTTCAATTTACAGTGGGCATGAAACATTTTTTCCCGATCATAACAGCTCTCATGTCGACTCAGCCTTAATTGGGTACCAGGAACAGCACTTGGAAGCCAAGGAGGCTGGACTGATATTGACCACATCACACATCATGTACCGACGGTCAATGAAATTACAGGCCAAACACCGTATTACCAAATCTAAGAGACTAACACTCTTGGTGCAGGTAGGTATGCCAGTATATTTTGCTTTGCATCCTTAGTTAGTATTATGTTTTAGTTAAGTTGTTTGTGTACATGTTTGTTCTTGATAAAGGTCTAAGCATCGAAACGTCGAGTGTTGTTTATTTTAATATTTTATCATTAATTTTTCACTATCTATGTAATACTGCTATACCTGTCTTCGTCAATCGCTATTTGCTCAGTATTACGCAGCCACCTAAACGATTTTCCCTATCTGATCTGATCTAATCACATCCGATTTGATGATTTTCTTACATCGCATACCACATGTGAAATGAGATGCCTGAGGAAGCAGTAAATAAAACAAGAAGAGACCATATAAGAAATGAGGAAATTAGAAGAACAGTCGGAACAACACCTGCTATTAGATTTATTGAAAACAGAGACTCAAATGGTTTGGCCACTTGGTCAGAATGAACCCAAATACACAAGTTGCAAGAGCGTACAACCTGAAAATGGAATCATCAAGAGGAAAAGGCAGACCAAGAAAAAGATGGGTTGATGGAGTTACAGACATCTTAAAACTCACAATACCACACCATATCAAGCGACCGACCGTGCATTATCTCGGAAACCGATCATCAGTTAAACCTGCTACGCCTAGCGGCAAAAAGCAGAGAAGGACAAAAGAAAAGAAAGAAAGCATACCCAATACAATCAAGGTATAAAAAGGATTCTTTCTTTACTTTTATGACTGTCATCGCCAGCAGGCACAAATTCCCGATAGTGGATTCACACTTCGGTAGGATTGAATGCAATGAGAGTGCGATGTCAGGGCAAAGGAAGACAGTGCCAAAGAACAAGTCTACTAACCACTGTGTTTCAAAGAGGTTAAAACTCTCATAAAGAGAACATCTGTAGTGACTGGAAGACAAATACTGGAAAGGATTATAGAAAAGATTTCCCCAAAGACCGGCAGAACAGACCAGATCATTATATGTCGCCTACATACCGGACACAGCAGACTCAACAGATACATCATCATCATAATCAAATAGCTTGTCCTGAGCAGAACTTTGCCACTCCAACAGTCCTTCGAATTTATCTCTCTCTATAGACCAGATGTCCTGCCTCTGCAGCGGTTATGCTCAAACATCATAACACCATCTTCCAGGTGGTTCTTCCTCATGCCTGATGCCTCCTTCCAAGGTCTTCCCAGAGTTTCATGTCTCTTTATATGTAAAAAATACTTGAATTTTCTCATTCTCATTTGTAGCATCAACCACTTTTTTTTAGTTCTCTCTGGATAGATCTATTTGTTTTCTTCTTTGTCCATGATATACGAAGGACTCTTCTGTAACATTTATATTCAAAAGTGCATAATGTTTTCACTGCCTTGTTAAATGTCCGTGCTTCACACCTATATGCATGCTTTTAATATTCTGATCTTTGCTTTCTTATCAGTTCCATTCCATTAACAGATACATAGACTAGGAATAAGTTCTTATAAAGGCTTTATAATAGTTCTCTGCCAGTGTCAACAAGCAGAAACAGACACGCAGCATGCCCCAAAAAACTGCTTCTTTTTCTCGGTGAGCTGGGAAACAACATTTGGCCACACTCAATCGACTTGAAAACTAAGCTTTGGGAAAACCTGACAGATCTCAAGTTGATTGCCCAGTTTGTGGTGCACAGAGTATTAAGCATATGACCAGAGAGATCACAGAAAAAAAAAAAAAGAGATTTTGCTTATGTTTATTTTATTGATTGATTAAATAATAATTTCCTCTCGTACCGTAATACGTTACATAGGCTGCGTAATTTCCATACCCTCTATCCTGGCAACCTGCTCAATCTCCTCCATGGAACTGAGACCGATATTTCCTGCCTCTCTCATCAAGTTTCGCTTAGGGTCTCCTTAGGTCGACCTCTTTCTTGAACCCTTTGCATCCCACTTCAATGCCTGCTTGATATTCTTTGATCATTTCTCCTCAAGGTGTCTCCAACATATCTCCATCTTCTCTTTCTTATAACAGTTGTCACTAGTGGTTGACCAGACATGTCTCTGATTTCATCACTTCTCTGAATTCGTTCCATTTTATATTCATTATTTTTCAGACATCTATTTTCAAATGCATTCAACTTGCTTTCTATATCTTTAGTCATTTTCCAACTCCTGGCATATGTTTGGGATTGATACAACATTTGAATTGAAAATTCGTAATTTAATTTTAATACTATATAACTTACAGTTCCATATTTTATTTAGACTTTAAAAGCTGATGTTGCTTTGCCAATTCGTATCATAATTTTTTTTAACATTTCCTGCAATCAACTTGAGATCTATCAGAGTTTTATTGATTGATTGAACCATCATAATTGCACTTGGGTGGCAGTGATGTGCTCCAATCTCTTTCTTACACAGGAGGATCTCAGCGGCAGTGTACAAACTCTGTAACGCCGGCTAGGGTCCCCCGTGTAATTAGAAGAAGGTTTAACACGAGAGTAGTTATGAGATACCATCATCGCCCATACCCCCATTGTCAAACTACTTGTAGTTGTCCTGTAGGCCCCATAGGAACTCTCTTATATTGTTCCCCAGAGCGTGCTGAAAAGCCACGCTTGTCCTTGTTGGCGAATGACTTAACCAAGGTTGCAAACACTACTTTTTAACATTACATTAACCATACATTATCTGGTTTTCGGTCGCCCAGTGTGCGGGCGTGTTAACTGTTTGCTCTTGAACTTTAAAAAAAATTAATTAATCTGTGTAAATTCGAAACGGAGTACATATATATTTATATCATTATTCGGTTGTGTATAAGCAGTGAAAGAACTCAAGTGTAATTGTGTTAGCTATCATCATCAATTATATTCTACTAAATAAAAATAAGATCGTGTTTCTAGTCGACACCAGTTATCGATAAAATCTCCAATTAACCAAGGCTGAAAACTACCACGGATTCCACACCACAAAGAAACGCTTCACGCATCACCAGCTAGGTCGATAGGAAGGTCAAGGTCACGTACGGAACCTGTTCAAAGCGTCAGTGTATTGTCTGCAAAGGTTCCTGTTATGTGCTGATGAAAAATACCAGTACACCTTGGGACAAGAGAATTGTCCAGTAATTTCGAGACAGACACACATGCCAGGACAGGTCTATCCACCGCCATTGCGCCGCTTGTGTAAATGTAAACTTACACACAGCATGGCGGCCGGAACAATAGTTGTAACGTGACTTCAACATACAACTCTTGCGTAGTTTAGCTAACATGCACAGCGACTACAACGGTTACCTATCGGTGGTCAAACCAGGGGGAAACCGAGGGTTAGCAGCATCGGTAATCTAGGCACTGTCTGCCTGTATGCAAAGACTGGATCGGCCAGAAACTATAAACACTGGGCCATCGGGCTCAGGTAAGAATTGGGGGAAATCGATCCAACTACACCACGGACCTCGCATTCAGTATTGGTGTATATAGACGAATTCATTTAAAATCACAAAAATAACTCGAAGTCATATTGCAACAAGTTAAATATTATGTACAGTTTAACAATAAGGAATATCAATATTATGAATTTTTCCATAAATAACATAGACTCACAGAATTATAAACAAAAAGTGTACAGTGTTCTATCAAACATCTGTATTAGATCCTTTCTTATTAGGTCAGAGAATACCGGCCAGTTGTCTGGCCTGTGCAGAGCCTGGCTGTATCCGCTGATTCGCGGATGGGCCACTAGTTGGCTCAACGGTTAGAAAGGCGGATCACAGCAGAGCGGTGTGGACCGCATAGAGCACGGCGAGGCACTTTAGAAAGCCCTGGTCATCCACTGCATCTGGCACTATCTCCAGTCGTCTTGACTTGTCTTGCCCTGGATACAGATAGTCCTGGACGAGAGAGTGAGGTTGACGAATAGCGCAACTTTTCCTCACTATAATCCAAATACAGCGCAAGCTCCAGTTTCAGACAACTACATACAACACAAATCACACAACATGAAGATACGCTAAACTCTCACCATAGGCGCTGGAACGTGGAACACTATTAGAATAACACATAAGCTGAAATACGGACTGCACCGTGGCTGAGAACTGGCACCTACGATATCGACATAGCTGCCTTGAGTGAGACCAGACTCCTGACGAGGTCAGCTGTCAGAGGTGGCGTGGTTACACTTTCTTTTGGGTGGAGAGCCAATACAGAACGTCGGGAATCTGGTGTAGGGTTTGCTGTCAAATATCATCTTGTGCGCGGCCTCACCAGACTCCCAAAGGTGTCAGTGACAGAGTGATGACTCTTCAGATCTCACTAGGAGAAAAAAAAAGAGTGCCACTTTACTCAGCGTCTACGCCCCGACAATAACAAATCCAAGCAAAATCAAGGATGGTTTCTACGAGGACCTTGACTCAGCCATCTCAGCGGTCCCAAGGTCTGAGAAGCTCATCATACTAGGGGACTTCAATGCCAGAGTAGGGACAGACCATCAGGTCTGGGATGGAGTACTAGGAGTACACGGCGTGGGCAAGTGCAATAGTAATGGCTTCTATTACTCAGACTATGTGCGCCACGGCCTAACAATCACAAACTCCTTGTTTCTGTTACCAACCGAAACAAAACGTCATGGATGCATCCCGTTCCAAACAATGGCACCTCATTGACTACGTCATCGTAAGGAAAAATGACAGACGTGACGTCAGAGTCACAAAGGCTATGCGCGGAGTAGAATTTTGGGACCGATCATGATTGATCGTGTCAAAGCTCAACCTCCGCATCAACCCCTAGAAAACGTCACCGGGGTCGCAAACCAACAAAAAAGCTGGCAGTCTCAAATTGAAAAGCTCCGCTGTCACCGAAAGTTTAATAAGAGACCTGGACGACAAATTGAAGGACCTCCAGTTTGGCAAAACCAGCGTGGACGATGACTGGACTGCCTCAGAGACACCATGTCCTATCTACCTCTGAGCTCATAGGACACTCTGTACGCAAGAGCCACGACTGGTTTGACAAAAATGACAAAAATCAAGTCTATTCTCTCGCGAAACATGAACATACAGAGCCCATCAAAATGACCCATCATCATCATCCAAAAAAAAACAGCTTTCCTAGATGCTCGGAGAAGGGCTAAAGAGAGATCAGGAAATTACAAGACGCCTGCTAAGCAAAAAATCTGATGAAATCCAGATATGTGCAGACAGACATGATTCCAAACGTTTACGATGCCTAAAAACTGTTTATGCCTCATCAATCTCTACCCCTACTCGATGAGATGGAGCAAGGCTGCTAATTGACAAGCCTCAGATACTAAATCGCTGGGCAGAACACTTCCGTTCTGTCCTCAACCATCCATCCACTATATGTTATGAAGCCATAGAGCGCATGCCCAGGTCCCAATCAATGCCAAGCTTGATATTCCACCTACCTTAGCAGAGGTCAAGAGGCAACAAGCCAGATGTCCAGCGGAAGGCACGGGTGCGGACTCAATCCCAAACCCGAAGTATACAAAGAAGGAGGGCCCACGCTGATGCTAAAATTGACAGAGTTATTTACATCCATTTGGTGCAACGAACGTGTGCCACATGAATTAAAGGATGCCACTATTGTCCACTTGTACAAGCGGAAAGGAAACCGCCAGGCCTGCGATAATCACAGGGGATCTCCCTCCTGTCAATTGCTGGCAAAATACTGGCCAGAGTCCTCTTCAATCGATTAATCGATCACCTGGAACAGGACTTACTCCCTGAGACCAAATGTGGCTTCAGAGCAGGTCGTGGAACAGCAGACATGATATTTGCTGCTCGCCAACTACAGGAGAAATGCCAAGAGCAGATCAACCTCTATATGGTCTTTGTCGATCTGACAAGGCTTTCGACACGGTTAACAGGAGGGCTCCATGGAAGATCATGGAAAATGTGGATGCCCAGTGAAATTCATCAAGATCGTCCAACAGTTTCACGAGGCATGATGGCACGTGTACTTGACAAAGGGGAGCTGTCGGAAGCCTTCCATGTCACCAATGGCGTCAAACAGCGCTGTGTACTGGCCCCAACACTCTTCAGCATGATGTTTGCTGCCATGTTCACGGATGTCTTTTGGGAAGGCGACGAACATGGGGTAAAGATTAGATACAGGGCAGACGGTAATCTATTCAATCTTCGGAGGTTAAAATCATCCACCAAGGTAAAAGAATCAACTATCTCAAACCTGTTGTTTGCTGATGACTGTGCCTTCGCTACCAACTCTGTGGAAGAAATGCAGACTTACATGGACAAGTTTTCAATGGCCTGTGATAGGTTTGGCCTCACCGTTAACACCAAAAAAACAGAGGTCATGTTCCAGCCCGCCCCTAGAGAACAGTATTACGATCCAATCATCAACACAAGCGTCTCCATTCAACGGACAACTTTGCTTATCTTGGCAGCCTCATATCCAGATCGGCAAACATAGATTCTGAGGTCAACAATAGGATATCCAAAGCAGTCTGCGTTCAGAAGGTTACGTGTCACTTGTAGAACGGAAGGATAAGAAAGGTCACAAGCTGAAAGTTTACAGGCCATAGTGCTAACCACGCTGCTGTACGCAAGCGAGACATGGACAGTGTATAGCAGACACGCAAGAAAATTAAACCATTTTGACACAATTGTCTACGCAGAATACTAAAATAAACTGGCAGAAAAATTCCAGACAGCGAAGTCCTCACAAGAGCAAAGATCCCAAGCGTCAACACCCTGTTGCAGAAGGCCCAACTGAGATGGGTCGGTCACGTTGCTCGAATGCCTGATAAACGCATCCCAAAACAGTTGATGATGCGAGCTTGAAGGGGCAGACGTTTGCTGGTGGACAGAAAAAACGCTTAAAGACACTCTTAAAGTGTCTCTGAAATGCTTCGATATAGACAATACGTGCTGGGAATCTTTTGCGCAAGATCGCCAAATGTGGCGCTGTAACAACAAAAGAGGAACCGAATAGCTGAGAATCATCGTATTGTTGAGTCACAGAAAACGAGCAGCGCGAAAAGACAGAGCACACAACACGCACATGTCTAACCTGATCATGTATGCCCACCCCGTGGTCGGGATTCTGTTCTAGATTGGACTCTACAGTCACCTCCGCACACACCAGAGAGGTGCAACAGTACAGTCTGAGATTGTTGTCATCATCGCTTGCGATGGACGGCTATTAACCATGGGTGCCAAATGAAGCCCCTATTGTGGGGGTCATGCTGAGCTATGTTTGCGTAACTGTACCGGTTGGATTCTTGCTTCTTATAGAATTGGAGACGAAATAGGAAGGGTGGGAGGTGGGAAAAGGTAGAATAATGTGTTAATACTGCACTACTGTACAAAGTACAAAAGTCTGTTATCGAAGATAAGTTCGATTGTTTACATCGCAAACTCATATCTTTTGACTGGGTCAGAGATTTCAAAGGAAACATCCCAAACATTACTAAACCTTGAACCGTCTGCTTGAGAAAGCAATCAAATCTAGTCAGGGTTAAATTAATCAGCGTCAGTCTATCTAAATTATTAACTAATGTTCCATTTAATATTATAAGCGAGACAGTAGCTTAGAGTTAACGTAGATATATAAGTGATTGTTTATATATCTAAGTGAAATGCAATATGCTTACTATAGGCAGACAACAACAAATAAGACCACGGATTTCCGGATTACAACTAAAAATTTCATCAAATTGCACCTCGATTAGCCTCTGAATCTAGAGCCAGACTTCCTTCACAGGGATGCTGTAACAATGCGAAACATTTATCAGATGAAATGAGACAACTAGCTTTGCCATTTGCTCATGCAAAACTGGGCCCGTTTTTTCAAGACAAGCCAATTCTTCAAAATCAGTACACACAAGATACTTTCTTAGTCACTCTTGGGCGTCATGTGTCACGAGAGGTATTTTATTTTGACCACTTCACTAACATATTTATTACATTTAGTTTTGTTTTCTTTGAACTCATAATGAAGCAGCTGCTTGCACATAACGCAAGATCATGTTGTATACACCCATGGGTTGGCATGGTAGTGAGAAGTCAGACAGGGGTTTTCTAGCTTGCACACATTTTAGAATTGTGGTGGAACAGAGCAAGACATGACAACTACTTCAAGTATGAGGATGGAGGTTGAGGCCATTGCTGTTGCTCTCCAGTGGTTCAACGAGACTCTTGTTTCCTAGGGCCTTTGGTGTGTCTGATTGTCAGACAATGCTTCAGAAGGTCCCAAAATGGCAGGTTGCATTATGAATGGAATTGTCTATTGGGGGTCTTCTTCTTTGAACGCTCCACATCAACCACTTGTTAACACTTTTTTATGATTTGTATGTGATCTGAGCCTAAGAGCGATTGTTTGTTGTGCCAGTTATGCGCCTACAAGCAGGCCAACACATCCGATTTCTGTTACGCTTTTTATTTACTAGGGTAGCTTCCCTAGGCCCCTACATCAATCGCCTCTTATGACATGCCTTGTAGGGTGCAGTGTTACAATTCTTTGCTCCTTGAGAGCCCAGCAACACACAGGCGGAGGTTTTCAACCTTCAGAGCCTCAATTGGATCTCCCATCCTAAACATGCAGATGTTTACCACTGAGAGAGTTTCATCAACCATTGAGGAGTTGAAGATGGGGGTGATGTCTTTCGACACTTAACTACCGCTGTTGGATGGAGACTCTAAATTGATATTGGAACCATTCCAGTGATTTAATCAGTTTGAAAATACAATGTTTCAACAGGACTGCATACCTGAGGAGCTGAGGGTTAGTGCTTTAACCAGCATATCATATCAACTTATCAATATGCATCATGCTAGACATTCTGCTGGTGAGACATAGCTCCTATTGACTGCCCAGTGTATGAGATCCATTCGAACAAATTACCAATTGTTTTCTAGTTAAAGGAAAGGGATACAATAACATGTCAAGGAGGATAGCAGGTGTTCCTTGCTGTAACTACAAGTAGCTAACAATGGAGATCAAAGAGTTAACCATGATTTCTGAAGTGGTTTGCATATGAAATTCTGTCTTTGCTTTTGCTGGGTCTCTCAAAGCAAGCAATCACTGCTTACCACAAGGCACATGTCATAAGAGACAACTAAGGTAGAGAAGTATTTTAAATAAATAGTATCCCAGAAATGGATTTGCAGGCCTACTTGTAGTACATTACTGGTACAATGTACAATCACTCTTAAGGCTCAGATCAAATACAAATCACAAAGAGTAGTCTTAATAAGTCATCGATATGGACAGAAGAAGAAGATCAATGGCAAAGAGAAGTGGTCGTTCAAATGACTTGGTCAAACTAGAATGAAAACAATTTTCATGAATTTTTGTATGGCAGTGGCTTTCCAGCCATATGGCTTGTCAGCTTTAACCGAAAGCTTTTTACTCTTACAGCTAGATTTTGTTATGTAAAAGTGGACAGGACAGTTCTCCCATTTCCATTGGGAGTGCATAACTTATTTTGGCTAATGTTTCCATAATGGTGTGAGCGTGACAGCTGCGCAGAATATTGTTGTAGTGCGCACAGTCCGATCTCAATTAACAGAGTGTCAGCATACATACACAGAGCTGTATTAATCTGTTGCCATTTTTTGGCTTATGAGTGGTCTGAGATGTTGAAATGTAACAAGTCCAGACTATTTGGCAACAATCTGGTGACATCTGATAATTCATTGATGTCTGATTAGTAATCAAGAAAGTGGGACCATATAATTATAGCTAGGTCATAGCCAGGTAGAAAAAGAAGGAAGACTGAGAAGACAAGAGAGGATGAAAGGGCCACAGACAGCAGGAGTTAGATAGTGAGGCCAGAAAAGTAGAACAGATAGAGAGGAGCCAGTAACTCACAGAGGTAGAGTCTGGTTGAGAGCCAGTAGGCCAGTAAATTAGAAGTCACCACAAGATACTTTCTGGTCTACAGTAAGACGGACAGAGAACAGTAAGAGAACTCTGGCAAGACAGAAGCAGAGAACTCTGGCACAGGCACTAGGCAGAATAAGAAAACCAGTAGAGAACTTCAGGAGGTATATTGGATACGGCTAGACCTGAGACATATGTCTCTTAATGACTTTGACGTCACCATCAACAGTCTAGAAGAATAGACCTTCATGAAATCTGGGTTTTGTTCTGCAAATGTGCTTCCCACTTTTGAAATAACCGCTTGACGGGGCGAGCAGTCAGTTAACGCGGTTCCCAGTGTGCAAACAATCGGGATAGTTCTAACGGATGCTGCGCCTCCTCGTCTTTTCACGCGAAACAGGCTCCCAGCGAATAAGGGACAAGTGAAAGGGCTGTTGAAGAAATCGCCTGTAGCCGCAGTCCAATTAGTGGTGATTGTGTCCGATATCGGAGTTTCTCGGTCGGATGTGAAGCAGCAGTCTTAAAATTTAACGGGCCGCGATTGTGGTCTCGCTAAAGGCCCGGTTCGCAACGAGCTTGTGGGTCCGCAGGTAGTAACATGGTGTCGTTTCTTGGCAGGTGCAAGTCTTGCCGCAATCTGGAAGCTGCGCTCGTCGCTTTGCTTCATTCGCATTTCGCGGGACGCTCGATCCGTCTCACAGGCGCTGTCTCCCTACCCCAGCATTGGTCGGGGCCAGTCTGTCCATGACACCTATCTGGTTGATCCTTGCCAGTAGTTACATATGCTTGTTTTCCCAAAAATTCCATGCATGCCTAGTTCACACTGTCTCACGGTGAAACCATGAATGGCCTATTAAATCAGCGAGGGTTTAACAAAGGCCTCATGAGGTCTGGTGTAACATGAGCCAGGTTAGCAGGGCGCGCATACAAGACCCTGCCCCAACCTCCCGCGGTGACCCTGAAACAGACTGGCCGCCGACTAAGAGGGCAGGGATCGGGAGAGAAACACTGAGTGTAGCAGTGCAATTACGAAATACAATAAGATACATACAAAAAATGCACAATCTCCCGACCGATGTCCAACAAGATATTGCCCAAGTCCCTGAACGCAAACACGAGCAACGAAAGTCTCTGACATGGATGAGAGGGCATCCAGTGACCAAACGATGCCCAAGTGAGGCAAGTCGGCCCTGAGGAGGGGGCAAAAATTGCCAGCCCCGGCAAAAATAAATAAGACAGGACCGAAGAATAAAAAGTCTCCCTCGTGTCGGTGCGAGAGAAGATTGCAGCTGACCCGCCGGTAGCCTGGGCAGACACATGCTGGGCAAGGTTTGCCGAGCGCAAAAGAACAAGTTGCGTTTCAGTGCATAACGAAAATACCCGCCTGGGAAAAGCAAGGTACGGGATTAAAAATTAACATCCCGAAGAACTGAGGTTGGTGATGCTTAACGGAACTGCCAGCCTGGGCAACCGGCAAAGGGTTTGACAGTCGTAATAAAATCCCGAATAATCAAGGGGGATGGGGGGCAAAATCCTCGATTCGCTGATAGAGCCGACTGAAACGACCTCTACATTGTTTGTACTCGGCCCCATGCCAGTGCTGAGGTTAATTGCAAATTGCCACGACTAATGCGCGCTAGAAAGGCTGAGAATGTTCCTTCTCCGGATCAAATTAAAAATGACGGTAAAGCAGGGCGCAATCCACGGATCAGACAGGAAGGTGGTCTGAAAAATTGGAACGATACTTTACACGGTGTTTTATACGTAAGACGTCGTCCGAGGATAAGCTTACAGGCCCGAATATTTCTCAGTCAGAACGGGTACATAAAGGAATTACTGTCCCGCGGGTCACAAAGCCCAAAATCGGCAAGTTGGATCGAACCCTAGGGGAAAACTCACCTAGTAAATCAAAAGCTGGCTGAAATCGAACACCACCGGGATAACAACTGAGCTCAAATAGGTGCTGAAGGCTGGCATAAACACGCCTGATGCTTTGCATATATCACAATGAGAATGATTAAACAGGCCAGAACGATAGAAGAAAAAGACCTTCATGAGAATATCCGCTGGAAAATGCCGTCTCCCAAATGACTTTGAAGTCTTTATTTATCATCAAGGGCTAGAAGACTAGACCTTCGTGAAGCATCGCTGAGACTTCGGGGGAAATCGCTTTAGACATACTGTCTCTTAATTACTTTGAAGTCTTGATTATCATCATCTTCAGAGAACCCTCAGTACTGACTTGAACACATAGACTTGCATAGGAATAGATCAAGTTGTGTTTATACTTCTTATGGATATAAGCCAGAAAATGGGAAAATTAGGTAAGTTATATTAGAAACTACTTAAGGAGATATTCTTTTAGGTGTTAAATATTTGTTTATATATATTAATTTTGTTGTTGGGTTTATGTAGTTGTAATAAAATCATGTATTTTATTGTTTAAGAATAGTTAAAAAACATATAAATTTAAATAAAGACTTGAGTAAGACAGAGAGAAGCATTGGATACGAATGACTGATATACAGACCAGCAGATCTCTTTTCTGCTTTTACCGTACTGTGTTGGCATCATCACCCACACTTGCACGGACCTTTATGTCTTGCAGTGACTAGGATATTCCCCATCCATTTCTTCACCCTGACTGTTACAGTTCAAAGCTGGCTCCGTACAGGATATTCTCCCCATCCAAATTCCCTAGACCCCTACTGCTACAGATTGAAAGATGGCTGCTGTGCCCAGGATATTCACCCCCACTCATCCCTAGACTCCCCTTTCTGTTACATATAGTCCATCTCCATTAGGACTAGGAATTCATTGTTACCTGATGTCGTGTGGATGTCGCCTATAGGTTTCTAACCTCCAGAGGCTACGTGGATATACTGTCCTGGCATGGGGTTTAAGTAATGAGAGAGCGACAGGCTTGCATCAACAGCATCGATTGTTCGGGAGTTGAAGATGGATAAGGGGGATATTCTTCGGTCTCTTGCACGTCTGTTGGGTGAGGACACAAAATGATGTTGAATCGATCGCGATTAAGCAGTTTGGAGTTACCCGTTTTTCAGTCAACTGGATGCCTGAGAGGCAGAGTGAGAGGTGTGTTTAATCAACGAGCCCAAGGAACCATCAGTATGCATACTCTTGATATCTGTTGGGGGAGACTGAGCACCAGGGTTTGCCCGAGGGGCAATGACGTCAGTTTAGTAACCAATAACCAATTCATTGTTACCTACACTGATGTAATAGGATGGTGTGATGATGATGGTTTACTGGGTTTTATTCTTGTAGGTTAACTTGTTGGAACTCAAAGTAACTCATAATAACTTGTCATCTTGTTTAACAGTATAAAGTACCAAACACCATCCTATTAGTTGTATATTTGTTTTATTCGATGTTAAGAGTGGTAACAAAACACGTCTATTCGTTTCAGTGTTTATGTCGCTCTCCTTCATCACTAACGTTGCTACGCAGTCCCTACACAATTCTACGTCAACTAGCTTCACTACATAAATGTCTCATTTAGTGTGCATTCTGCTTAGAGAGTGCAAACACAAGTCTCTGCATTAAAAAATCTAAATATATACAAACTACACACTAAAACTAACTGTCTGGTTCCTCAGCTGCCACCTGGGGGGGGGGGAACTGGCTATCCACTACACCCCTGGAGACCCTCGGCTTCGACTTTCGAAATCCAACCTTCAAAAATTTCACAGGTAGAGTCCTTCAGGTGTTAGAGCTGAATAGGGAAAAAGTCACTACACGTCGTTAAACGGGCTCCACAACAACTAACTACACAGCCAAACTGGTCAAAAGAAGGAAAAAACCTGACGGGATCTAGATAAACCGTTGAACGAGCAAATGGAACCAGTCACCACACGCCCTGAACGTGACTCATCAACTGGTCATAGGTGACCATGTTAACATCAACAGTAAACCCTTTTTGCTTGTGCTGAAACAATAGTAAAAAGAAATCAATCAGCATTATTGCATATCCCTAATTGGAACATAAGCGCATTGTCTTCCAGGGCGACCCAACAGCATCTCCACTACCTCGAGAGCTAAAACTGGGCCCAAAGGAGGTTTGTACAGAATCCTATCCTCACATGTCGTGGGGTGGGCAGGGAGCTCACATCCGCACCGTCATGTCACTCTTGCCGGCAGAGTCTTGCGAAATCTGAAATTCAAAAAACAAAAAAGTCACAAATTGAAGATAAAAAAATTATATAATGTTAACTAATCACATTATAAAAACCTCAAAGAGGTAATATAACCAACCCCACCCTAAGGAAAGAAAGGACCCAACAATCATCATTGCTCCATTATCTAGCAATGAAATTGCTAACGATAATGTCCAACATCAACATTATCTGACCTCTGTGAGGTAATAACCAACTTATTGGGGTAAGGGAATGACTATCCACTACACTGAGATCAGGACTCTTGAAAAATATCCTGATCACTCCATGTGGGAAACAAATCGAGTACTTTTGGAGCAAGAGGGGGAAAAACCTTACCTTCATGCAAATGAGTTTGCCCAGTGATCATATTCGGGGCAGTCTTAAATGTGCTCTCAGTCTAGGGGTCCCGTCCACATGTACAAAGGCTGAATTCCCAAACTTGAATTTTGTATACATGAGGCCATGACGATTGTTGTTCTCATGAGAATGACAACTTGTTCCAATTGCCCATATTATAGTAATCGCTTGTGTTGGTATTTGTTTTTATTTATTTAATCATCCTTTTCTTTTGGGAGATAACTGGCACATCCGTTGCTCTCCTGCAGCACCTTCCTTGGCCAATCGGTCTGCTGTTTCATTTCCGGGTATTCCACAGTGAGAGGGTATCCACTGCAAGATGACCCGCTTGCTTGGACAATTTAGACAGAGGGTCTGAGACCTGCAATTTTGACTGGAGTGCTTGGAGTGCTGATTTTACATTAGTAAAATACAACAGGTTGAGGATCGGGTCTGAATTCAACAGTTTTTTAGTTGCCACCTTGATTATCTGAATTTCTGCATCATAGTTGTGACAGAATTTCCTCGTGGTACTTTTTAAACGCATCTCTAGCGTTGTTTTGGTATTCTATGTACACTCCTGCTCCTCCATTCTTCACTGCATTTCCTGCTGACCCATCCATGTATACCCGGACCCAGAGGTCATGTGGGTATTCTTCATCAAGTAAACTGAGAGTGACTGTTTTATGCGGATGCTGTCTGCTCATCCTTGTCAGTATTCTTTTAACTTCGTCTGGATACATATTTCTGGTTCAGTCTCCTCTCTCCAGGGTTTGCTCTGGCACAGACTTTAGGGAATGCCAACTTTTGGTAGGTCTGAAGTTTGCCTATTCAGTCTTTTTTGGCCTGATGAATAAAGCTGTTCTTTTCAGCCGCCCAATGCTAGATTTTGGAATCTGTTTTCCATTGGGTGGCTTGGCATACCCCGGGAAAATTTTCTATCTGCGTCATCACTTTTTGTTCTGGTTCTTCAGTGCTTGTCTCCCCACTCTTTTCCCTCTCCACTATTGGTGTTGATTCCATTTCTCCCGTGATGACAAAGCGCCTGGGTTTTGGACCTTATCCAGTTTCCTAATTGGGATTTGATGCTGGGCACCATGGAGCTGACCCATATTCCAGGTGTGGTCGATGCCCTGCTGATAAAATTTTAAAGATTTTTGACTCACCCCAAGTGTTCTACTTAATTTTCCAGGATGGCCAACCTCCCGGCCTTGCTGCCTTGTTGATGTAGTCCACATCAGTCTATCATCGAATGTAACTCCGAGATAGGTAGGTTGTTGTATTTCTTTGCAGTTCTCCATTTATTTTAATAGTGGCAGCTTTTGTTTGGGAGAGAGAAAAAAGCTTAGTGTTTCACTTATCTGTGTTGATGCTGACACACCATCTGTTTGCCCATGAGGTTAGGGATCGCAGCCTATGATTTAGTAAATTATTTCGATTAAGAAGACTGCAGTACAACTTTGTAGCTATGGTAAACTCATGAAAAAAAAGTTCTATTGTTTTATAAAGTACAAAAACAATTTTAAAAATCCATTATGGATTTATTGTCTGGCTGATACATTGCTCTTCTTCTTCTTTTGTCGCCACACTGCTTCGGGTTTTTTGTCCAGTGTCATGGTTTTCTGTTTTTGTCTTGCGCTGTTCTGGGCTTGTTGATTTTATCTTTGTTTTACATGATTCTGCTACACCATCTAACCATCTTTCCGTGGTCTTCCTCTTGCCTTTCATTATGTCTGGCATATAGAAAGTTAGAATTTATTTGCTTCTTTTGTATCCTTTTTCTTGATAAAGTCCTTTGGTTGAAACGTTGCTAAGTCGGAGAAGGCATGCCGTATGGCAGGAACACTGATAATGGAAAGCAAGCCTTCATGCAAAATCAGTCAGAAGATCATAACAGCACCCTGACTATGCCTGGAGTTCATAGAGGCAACATAAGAAGAAGAAATGATGTATATTGTTTCTGTACTTTGTAAAAATACAGTACTTTGTTTATATAATTTTCATACACTGTCCCCCATGATCAAATTCAATTTAATAAGTTTATACATATATATGTTAAGCACTTTCTGAATAAAAGAGACTTAACGTTTGAGATCGGTGCAGGAGAGATTTATGATTTGTCTCTGAAATGGAAGCAGAACAACCCCGTAATATCTTCTTCTATGTTCCTTTCTGTTTCCCCTTTTGGGGCATAGGCCTACAACTTCCTCGGGTAATCTATATTAGTTTTTTAAAATTTAGTGTTCAAATTGGAATGTAGTCAAATTGAAATATAGTAGAGTGTCTGGTTGAATAGAATAGAGTGCGAACTCCATGTGGAGACCGGGTTCAATCTCTAGTAAGGCAATGAGTTATTTCTGTCAGGGGCATAAAGAAAAATCTGAATAGTTTCACAGCGACAGCACTAGTCTTGTGGCCATTAACTTCAGCAGGCACATGTCAATTCTGCCCTACACTGCCTAAACAGCGTGTTATAGCAATGTAAGTTTTGAAAAAAATTGCAACAGTGAATTTGTTGTTCTCTCTCTCTTGCCTTTTACCCGGTTGGGCATGGGCCCTCAACCAACTCAGCAGTCTTTCTATCTCTGCTATTTCCTGCAGCTCCTCCAGCTCTTCTTTATATTGTGATCTCCGCCTCCAAATCTCGTCTCCATGTATTTCTCGGCCTCCCTTCTTTCGCTGTCCCTGGGTTCAGGCAAGGACCCTTCTTGTTATATCCCCCTCCGGTTTGAAAAGTGTGTCTATCCAGCCTAGCATCTTTTTTAACCTGTTCATTCCTGGAATCTGTCTTGTTCTCCCCATAAGTTCCTCATTTGTGACCCTATCATACCATCTTATTCCCTCTATTCTCTGAGACACCATGAATTTTGTTTTTTGCTCACTATTAATTCAGGCATAGTCTACATAGGCACCTCTGATTGATTTCTGCTTGATAGTTAGCTTTCCATATCAATAATGTTATAATGTTACAATAGCGTTATGATAATTTATCACTATCTTAGGCACTGATAACACAGTTGATAATACATTTCATTAGTAACATCAGCATAAGAAAGAAAATTGGCACAAAACCTTGCTTGAATTACATGAGAAACAAAGAATGAAGTGGTTTGGCCACTTAATAAGAATGCATCCAAACTCCACAGTATACATACAGAGTCTTCTACAACAGAACATCGGGAAAGAAGGCAAGAGGAAGACCACGGAAAAGATGGTTAGATAGCGTGCAGAATCCTGTAAAAGAGCAAAGATAACAATCACACAAGCCACCAGAACAGCGCAAGACAAAAACAGAAAACCACGACACTGGGCAGCAACCCGGTAGCAGTGTGACGACAAAAGAAGAAACCTGTGCCATTCTAATTCTGGGTTCATTTGTCCCTGAAAAATTTGGTGTGCGTGCGCAACACAGTTGGACTACATGTTTCTTGATCCTTTGCGGGACCCAGAAACAAGTGCCTCAAAAGTTGGAATAAGCCTCGTCTGAATGACAGCGCCGGGTTTACCGGGGCCCAGATGGGGTGTAAAGAATAGAACCACGTTTTCCTGCAGCGCATGTGTCGTAGAAGCGGCTAAGATGGTTGGTCGTGGGCTAGCTACCACACGTAAAAACACTAGATGGCTATAGAATGGAGAGTGAACCGAGTAAACGCTGACTGAAACCAGACACATCGTCAAGGATAGACACCTGAGCCCAAATGGTGCTGAAGATGTGACGTAAAACACACCAATGGTATGGCTGCATGAATCAGATTTCCACATGAATATAATTTATGGGAAATCGATACATCGTCTGGGTGCTGATTACTGAGAGAGAGAATGCGAGGGACATTGGTGATAAGGAAAGCAAACTCAAAAAAAATCACTCAGAGGTGCCATAATGAGCTCCATGACCATACATGAATTAAGAAGCAGCAAACGAATAAAGAAAAATCATATTTCAGCAATAACTAATGTTATGTCAATGATATCATTCTCTGAATGCTAGCTGGAGCAGATAGATAGTCTTGGGGAAAGAGAGTTGACAAGCTTATAACATCATCTGCCTGGTCTAAAATGAAGAGAATAGCTGCAGAAGAAGGTCTCATCTCTTGTGGATATGAGAGGAAGTTTGGTGAATGGAGGTAAGTACTTTCTTTCGGGTTGTGATATCTTAGTATATTCTTCTTTCTTCAGGTTTGGTAAATTTAAATCACTCTTGTATATGTTTGATCTTCCCAGAACATGTATATGCAACATGGTTTAGTAGCTCCTAAGACTATGTTTTGACTATCCCAGACAGTAGCTAACGTGCACATCTGGTTTAGTAGGCCACCTAAACACTATAGCTTACTACATGCGCTAGGACACATGCACCCGATTTCAGCCAACCTCCTTAGTTACAACATGCGTGGCAGGTAACAGTGGTTCTATTCTTTACACCCAAATTTGGACCCCTGGTAACCACTTGGGCGATATCTTAAGCATTAAATGAATTTATTTTTATTATTAAAGCAACAATTTGCAAACACATGCAGATATCATAACATGACATTGTAGCAAAGGACAGCAAAAGTATCAAAACAGTTGATTGAAGTAGTAAGATTGGTGTGTGATTACGTTCACTTCAACAGTATTCATCTGAATGACTGGCGTAGGTGATCATGGATCTCCACAAATCTCTATCCCTGGTATTTGCTATCAACTCAGATGTTGACGCTCTTCTGTCCCATGAAGTCAAGCTATCAAAAATTGTGTCTCTCTGTCTTCCTCTGTCTCATCTCCCTCGATTTTACCGGTTGTCACAATGTGTTCTAAACCTCCTCTTTTCATTACATGTTCGAAAAATGATGACTGCCTCGTTCTTATATTGATGATTAGCTTTCTCTGTGTCTTGACCTCATTCAACACCTCCACATTCGTCATTTTAGCAGTCCATGGTATTCTCTTGTAGAACTGGCAAGAGACAGAGTTAATTTCAGATGTGCTGCAAAGAGAGCAAAGTCCTATAAAGGATAGCACCTTGATGATGATGATGATGTATTCTCATCATTCTTCTGTAAAACCACACCTCTATGGCCCTCAGATATTTTTAGATCTGTTTGTTTATTGTCCATGACTCGCATCCGTATGTCAGTATTGGTTCTATGTAGCACTGTATAACTCTCATTCTGATCTCAACTGACAATGACTTGTTGCATATAAGGCTTCTCATTGTCTGGACCGCTGCTGTGGCCTCCACAGAGATTTTTCTATGTTTCTTTACTTATTCTTCTTTCTTCTTCTTTTGTCGTCACACTGCTACCGGGTTGTTGCCCAGTGTCGTGGTTTTCTGTTTTTGTCTTGCGCTGTTCTGGTGGTTTGTGTGATTGTTATCACAGGATTTTGCTATCTATCGCCATCTAACCATCTTTTCCGTGGTCTTCCTCTTGCCTTCTTTCCCGATGTTCTGTTGTAGAAGACTCTGTATACTGTGGAGTTTGGATGCATTCTTATTAAGTGGCCAAACCACTTCATTCTTTGTTTATCTATGTAATTCAAGCAGGGTTTGTGCCAACTTTCTTTCTTATGCTGATGTTGGTGATTCTGTCTTTTCTTGTGTTGTTGGTTACTTTTCGCAGGCAATGCATTTCACATGTAGTTATTTTTGTGACTGCGCTTTGCTCAATGTCCATGTTTGGCTCTGGTAACACAAGTAGGTATAAAATGCTGTTGATCATCTGTTGCTTAGCTGCCTGTGAAACTTATTTCAACAGTATTACTTAATCATATTGCTTTGATATTTCACAGCCGTTTGTACCAAATTGCTAAATTTTATCTGTTTGAACCTTCTGGTGGGTTGTATGGTTGTCCTCTTGCCATGACAAATGGAGCAGCAAAAACATTGGAGGTAAGTTAAACAGATACTAGGCTAAACTATTTCCACACAAGCTGTCTACGCAGACTGCTAAAAATAAACTGGCATAAAAAAATTCCAGATACTGAAGTTCTCGTAAGAGCAAAGATCCCAAACATCAACACCCTGTTGCAGAAGGCCCAAATGAGATGGGCTGGTCACGTTGCTCGGATGCCTGATAAACGCATCTCAAAATAGTTGATGTATGGTGAGCTTGAAGGAGCAGACGCTTTAGCTGGTGGACAGAAAAACGCTTTAAAGACGCTCTTAAAGTGTCACTGAAATGCTCTGATATAGACACCATGTGCTGGAAATCACTGGCTCAAGATCGCCAAAAGTGGCGCTGTAACAACACAAGAGGAACTCGCATAGCTGAGAATCGTCGGGCCGCTGAGACACAGAGAAAACGAGCTGTGTGAAAAGACAGAACACACAACACCCACATGTCTAACCTTGATCATATATGCCCCACCTGTGGTAGGGATTGTGTTCTAGGATTAGACTCTACAGTCACCTTCGCACACACAAAAGATGTGCAGTAGCACACGTCTGAGGCTGGTGTCATCATGCTCATGCGAGGACTATTATTATTATTATTATTATTATTATTATTATTAGGCTAACCTATTTTATATTTGTATGGGCTGTGCTAGGGGTTAGTGACTCTGTCTATTAACCCGACGTTCTGAGTTCGAATCACGCACAGTTTGCTTGCAAATTGTTTCCGTTGATTTTAACAAATGGACGATGGCACCCGTTCAGAAAGCAATGGCAACTACTGAACGTATAAGTGGTGCCTAGAAAATCAACGACTTGTTTATTGTGGTTGATGGCTACGTCCTTTGGGATATGCCACGATTTTCATTTTTCATTTTATATTTGATTATATTTTATCACAACTATTATTACTAACTATTATACATATTGAGAGCTGTAATAGCATAGTGGTTAGTGAACTTGTTTCTTAGTCACAGGGTCGGGGTTCAATTCCACAATGGGAGGGGCATTTTTCTAACAGTAATGACTTTCAGTTCGATCCAGCCTCAATTGGGTACCAGGTAAAGCACTGGGAAGTAAAGGTGGTCGACGTGATGGTGACCACATCATCCATCGTGTGTTGGCAGTCAATGGATAATACGGGCCTAATACCGTATTCCCCAATATATCTCAACGTATGAAAAAGTCACTTTACTTAATCCATATTATTACAGCTACTAGCATAATTAATTGAGAGCTGGGATACTGTAGTGGTTAGTGCATTCACTTTGTAGGTGTGTGTTCCCGGGATCAAATTCCATAATGTGATGGGATCCCCCTTCCCAACACTTCTATAAAGGGTAAATGGTGGAAGAGAAGAAGAAGAGTTGTTGTGGGATGGATTAGCATAATGCGTAAGCGTTTGTCTATCGACTAGGACTAAAGAGGATTGTGGTTCAATCCAACACACAACATTCCACACATGAGGAAATGATTTCACCCTCCTACCTTTTGCACACTAGGGTCCAAAAATGTGAAGTGACAGGCACTTCTTACCCTTCTTCTTCTTCTTCTTCTTTCTCGAATCCTGTATGCCTCACAGCGTCAGGTCAGGAAGAGATTTCTAAACGGGCCCTAGTATGCGCTTCGTAGATAGTCTCTTTCGTCGCCTCTGTTATCTCTGAGGTCCATCTTTTGCGTCGGCTTTTGCTTTGTACCCATTGTATCGGAGCAGCATTGCTCTTTGGGGTGCACTGTCTGGTGGAAATCTGCTTACGTGGCCAAACCATTTAATTTGTTGTTTCTTGATGAAGTCTAGTACTGATGTTGTACCCACTCTTTTCCTGATGTCTTCATTTCTCAACCGGTCTCTTCTTGTTACACCCAGCATTCTGCATAGACACTTCATCTCTGTTGTGACTAGTTTTCTTCTATCGTTTGTTGTCAGCGTCCAGGTTTGGCACTGGTAACATAATGTGGGAGAAATACTTCTTACCCTAAGGTCTGAAAAGGCTACAGGAAATTGTTTTTACTTTTAAATTGTTTTATTTTGTTAGGTAGTGTGTTAATTTTGACTAATCTGTAAGCATTGTATTTAAACAACTTCAACATTTCCAGCTTCTTCAGAACAAATTTCCGTCTTTGTATGAGAGAGTCTTCAGTCGCCTCACAAGTCGTGACCCTAAAGTTTTTTGGACATCAGGCCAGTGGATGACTGAGAAACAAGGAGGATCAGACGTTGGTGAGACTGTTTTGTGTTAAATATTGATATTAAAAGGGGAGTCTCTTGTTCGAACACTCCATATCGACCACTTGTTAAACCACTCTTTATGATCTGTATGCGATCTGAGCCTAAGACTGATTTTACGTTGTGCCAGTTATGCGCATACAAGTAGGCCAGCACATCCGATTTCCGAGACACTTTTTATTTACTAGGGTAGCTTCCCTAGGTCCCTACCTCAGTCGCTTCTTACGACGTGCCTTGTAGGTTGCAGTGGTTCCTATTCTTTGCTTCCCTTGCAGGCCCGGCACCAGCAGGAGAAGGGGGTCTCAATAGTGAAGTGGTTAAGACATTTGCCTGTTGTTCTGAAGATTCTAGGTTCGAATCTGGATCGAAGCCACATGTGCAATTTTTCATGGATTGTTGCTGGAGCTACGGAGTTTGTGCTTTGTGCAACACTCTCTGCAGGTGGTGTGTAATTTCTGCAGACATTGACAGAGCCATATCGGGAACCCGAATCGTCTGCCGACTTTTAATGAAAAATATGGACCTAACACTGTATTGCTCAATATGCCTCAAGGTATGAAAAAGAGTACCTCTAATACATAAATTCCCAAACTTTTTCAGCCCACCACCCACTTTGCACAAAATAAACTTTGTAACACCCTCCCCATTATAACAGTTTGCCAATGCCCTCCTCCCCATATATATATACAGGCTCTATTTTCACTTTGACAGAAAATTGTTATATATTTCTGTCATATATGGTCAATTTGCAAATGATTATATATATGAAATAGACAGTTAATGAAACAATGGATCGTGTAAGATAGGCATAAGATAAATAGAAATGCAGAATTCAAATTTTTAATGATTATTTAATCGCAAAATCACGAAAAAACTCCTCAAATGCTTGAACCCACTATCGCTTCCTGGAAGGCTTCAGCGCCTACTGGGGAGGGAAGGAGGAGGAGAGGTACCCCACTTTGAAACCCATGTTCTAATGGAACACTTCAGTTTCTGTAACAAATTCATCTTTATAGATTTGGACTGTTAGCTCTAACCTCTCCACAAAAATAATTTGTAGGAGTATTGTCCAATAGGATACAAATTTGTACTGGTTTCAGTCTTCAATAGACCTACCTTGATCTACTATCCTGGGCATGCAGGTGTTTGTGGCAATGAGAAATCGTACAGACTTACATCAACCGCATAATTTGTCGGAGTTAAGGATGGATAGGGAAGGGAGGAGCATCCTTTGATTTCTCAGTGACTGTCTGTTGGATGAAGGCGCTAAAATTGATATTGAATCTATCCACTCTTCTTCTTTTTCTTCTTCTTTGAACTGACCATATCGTCCACTTGTTAAATCACTTGTGATTTGTATGTGCTTCTTCTTCTTCTTCTGCATTCTCACTAGATTGGGATTTGGGATTCTCTAATAAAGGCAGCCATCTGCCTCAGATTATCACCCACGCCATACAGTTTGTCTTCTGCGTTCTCACTAGATTGGGATTTGATTCTCTAATAAAGGCAGCCATCTGCCTCAGATTATCAGCCACGCCATACAGTTTGTCTTCTGCGTTCTCACTAGATTGGGATTTCGGATTCTCTAATAAAGGCAGCCATCTGCCTCAGATTATCAGCCACGCCATACAGTTTGTCTTCTGCATACTCACTAGATTGGGATTTCGGATTCTCTAATAAAGGCAGCCATCTGCCTCAGATTATCAGCCACGCCATACAGTTTGTCTTCTGCATACTCACTAGATTGGGATTTCGGATTCTCTAATAAAGGCAGCCATCTGCCTCAGATTATCAGCCACGCCATACAGTTTGTCTTGGACGCTAGTGTAAGTGGGCGACCTCTTTCTTCTAAGTCTGCACACTGAGGGCAGTTCTGTAGGATATAATTCCTATGATTTCTGCTTCCCGTTTGTGCCGACCTCTTCCAGCAGTAAGTTTTGGCCACCCTCGTGATAGTGGGTCTGATATTCTTACTGCGTAGCGAAATCTCATAGGCAGATTGGCGGCCGTAGAATCCGTTATCCCATTCCTCATTGTGAGGAGTCCTTGCACCATGTTATGCGCCTTATGGGCTGGTGCATCCGTTTTCTGCAAGCATTTGTTTCGGGTTAGCATTCTAGCGGACACATGCATCCGATTTCATCAAACCTTCTTAGTCGCCTCTACCACATGCGTGGCAGGTAACAGTTGTTCTATTTTTACACCCCAAATTTGGGCCGGTAACCACTCGGGCGGTATGTGATCTGAGAGTGATTATACATTGTGCCAATTATGCATCTACAAGTAGGCCAGAACTTCCGATTTTGTTACGTGTTGTATTTATTAGGTAGCTTTCATAGCACCTACCACAGTTGACTCTTCCAACATGCCTTGTAGGCCACAGTATTACTATTCTTTGCTCCTATTAAGAACCCCAGCAACACAAAGTCGCTAAAACTAATCAAAACTAATTTAATGGTTAATTCTATTTTCAGCCAGAGGGACAGAAACTGTTGCAGTGGAACAGCCTGATGGTTCCTACCGGTTATATGGTTACAAGTGGTTCTCATCAGCTACTGATGCTGACATTGCTTTGACACTGGCTCGGGTTGTTGGTACTGATGGTGCAGTGGTAGAGGTAATATCAAACTATATAAAAATCTCTGCTGAATACACTTGTTAATCTCTTTAGCTATCTCTTTTTCATCTGCTATTGGTTTCCTCATATGTCCTCAGTATAAGTTAGCACCGTTTACTAGAGCTGTTGTTGTAACTGACTCTTAGTTGATGCATCGGAAGATTCAAAATGGCAGGTTGTGGTATTGATTGATTGATAGGACCATCATCATTGCACTTTGCTGAGTAACCTTGTGTGCTCCGATCTCTTTCTTACACAGGAAGATCTCAGTTACAGTGCACGAAATCCCTTGAAATGCCGAGGGTCCCTGATGTAATTTTGAAGATATTTTTGTAGGAATTTAATTTTTAATCGTGGCTAAATTTTGTCTGGGCAGCAGCTTTCCAACCTGCTCTTTTAGATTTTGAACTGCCAAGGGTTCTTTTACGTGTTTAAATTGAACATGGAACCTACGTTTTATCATCCATCTCTAATAGGACTAGGAACTTGATCTCACCTACACTGAGATCAGAGATCTCTGGAAAAATATCTGGGGTGTCTGTGGCATAGAGGTTAGATGCTCTTCTCTTGTGCCAAAGATACAAGGTTCGCTCCCTCATGGAGCCATCTGGATATACTGTGTGATTTCACCCTAATATGACTGCTTCCATTCACAAGCTCTAAAATGGAATCTGGGAAGTGCTTTCCAGATTGATCAAACCTAGCGTGCTCTTCAATCGATTCAAACTTTTCTGTTTCATCTAAATGGTCATCTTTTTCTTCTTCTTCTCTCAAACGCCCTCTGTTAATTCAGGTGAAAGTCATGACGCCTAGCAGCGCCGGATTAGCCTAGTAGCAGAAGTAGCAAATGCTACGGGCCCGCGCTTCTAGGGGGCCCGCGCCTATGTGACAGATGAAAATGGAAAAAATAGCCAGATGTTATATCAAAAACACGCAAGCTGTCTGAATTTTTAAATGTCGTGTGTGATGGTGCTGAATCCAACGAAATCGAAGCAGAAAATACAGAAAACGTGTCCCACTGTGTAGTAGATGAAGGCAGTGCTATAGAAGAATCATCATTACCAATATTATCATTAAGATCAGCAACTCTTCACGATTTAGCCACATTTTCCACAAGACAAACTGAAGTCGAATGTACAGCAAGTTCTCCCAATTTAGCCATATCATCTTCCAGCCAAAGAGAGGTAGAAAGCACAGCACATGCTTCCAATGTAGCAACATCATCTACAAGCCAAAAACACAACGAAAGTAAAATGTACTCCACCGATATTGGTGAATGGCCAAACAACTTCAATCGAGATTATTGGATTGTGAAAGAAAGTAGCGAAGTGCAACATATGAACAGTGATTTCATGTCTTAAAAAAACCACAAAAAACATACGATAAAGAAAACAATCCACGATTTTGTCGAAAGTCGTTTTCACATACACACATACACCAACAAACAAAACTCACGGGAGAGATTGGTTGTGTTATACAGAAACTAAAGGACAACTGTTCTGTTTTATTTGCAAAGTTATTGATTTAGGCTGTACCATAGAGTGACTGGTGTATTTGGAATACTCCGGCAGTTAAAATCTATTACAGCAGAAGAGATCTTGAAAAGAACTCCAAATATTGTCAGCTCTTACCAAGAGGATTTGGAAGACAGCCTAGGCGACGAACTTATGCAGTTCACTGAACTTCTTAAAACTAATATAGCTGCTGCTATTAGCAACGAAAAGTATGAGGCTCTTGAACTGCAATTTTATAAACTTATAATGGAAAATTCATTAGAGTCGTGTTTCCAAAATGTAGAAATAGTCTTACGAATTTATTTGTCTTTAATGATTACTAACTGCAGCGGAGAACATTCTTTTTCAACATTAAAGTGTATAAAAAGTGAGTTAAGAAACATGATGGGACAAGATCGTCTAAATAACCTCACCTTAATGAACATTGAAAGTAATTTACTTAAAGAAATTGATTTGTCTAGTGCTATCTCTAAATTTGCTCACATTAAATCGAGACAAGTTTGTTTGTAAAAGTTGTGTTTTATTTTATTATCATACAAAACCTAGGCCCCCGCGCTAAAATTTGCTACGGGCCCCGCGCTAGCCTAATCCGGCACTGACGCCTAGTATTGTGCTTCTGACTGATTTTTGCGTGAGGCCTAAATTATCCTTTTACAGGTGTCCCTCAACCATGCGGACAGCCTCGTCGACTTCAGAGATACTTGAAGCTTAGATCCTTCAAGTGTGATCGTTGCAGGAAACCTGTTGTCTTTGTAACTCTTTTTCGGACAGAGTTAATTAGTGAAGTGTGACTTTCTATCGGATTTCCTGCCTTTGGGGAGGTTGTTCAGTACGCATCGTATGATAAACACTCTTCAATTATCTTTTAGTGCCGTATATTTGGGCTTGGATCCACGTCAAAGAGCATTAGCTACTTTGTCTTGACTGGGTGAGGTCGCTCCAAATGGTCATCTGATTCATTTTCAATATCCTTATCAGAATAATCACAGTCCAAGTCTAATTCGTCTTTGGAATTGTTAAGCACAGGTTCAACAGCTAGCTCTGTTGTTATCCTTTTAGTGTTGCAATTTCCAAAATTGTCAGTCTGTTTTTTGTTCATCATGAAGTCACTTAACAATTTTTTCGAACCAAAACACTTTGAATGTATTTTTATCAGAATATCGGTATATGCTCTAAAGTCGAAGGATTGTCTTCATTGCACCAAGATTAACCCCATATGGCTTGGTCCCTCTCCGCAGAAATGGGACACAATCTGCAGAGAGTATTCCACAAAGCACGAATTCTGTAGCTCCAGCAACAATCCTAGTGGTCTCTGGAAAAATGTACTTCTGAACAGAACGACACGGTTCAGATTCGAATCCACGACTTTCTGAGCACAAAGCAAGGGCTTAACCTCTTAGCCACAGAAACCCCCATGGGATAGGCTCTTTTTCCACCACACCCTTAAATTGTTAACAAACATGTGTTCTCCATCTTGCTAAACCAAATAGTAACACATGGACTGTGTTTAACATAATATTTGTACAAGACTTGTATTTGGCGCGTCCATGTGGTGCCAGGGTCCACAAGGGAAGCAAAGAATAGTACCACTGCAACCTACAAGGCATGTCAGTGACTGATGTAGACCAGAAGCACCAGTAAATAACGACAGAATTGGATGTCTGCTTACTGTAGGTGATAACTGGAAATGTCAATCGCTCTAGGCTCAGATAAACAACACGAGTTGTAAAGTGCGATATGGGCTCAAGGTACATTGGCAACTAACTTAATGTGTGGGTTTGGAGGGGCGGAGTATATGTGTCCCAGACGTGTACAACATGTGTTCTCCATCTTGCTAAACCAAATGGGTTGTGTTTAACATCACGTTTGTAGACAATTTGATTTGGCCAACCAACTCTAACATGTGTTGTGGGGGTGTTCCAGACCTATAAAGTGGGTGATCTGGAAATGAGAAGTTAAATCATTTGTTACAGGGAACCCAGAGAGCCACAATAGAGTAGTAATTAGTGAACTTGCTTCTCAGGCTAGTGGTCCGGGTTCAATTCCCACAGTGGGCATGGAATTTTTCTGATCATAACAACTCATGTCGACCCAGCCTAAACTGGGTACCAGAAAAAGCACTGGGAAGTAAAGGTGGTCAGTGTGATGTTGACCACATCACTCATCGTGTGCCGATGTTCAATGAAAAATGAGGACCTAACACTGTATTACCCTATATACCACATGGTTATAAAAACGGTTTATGTAACTTTATTTTACTCCTACAGGGAACCCGTGGCTTGTCTCTGTTCTTCCTGGAAGTAAGAGATGAGAATGGAACCATGAACAATATTCAAATGTTGAAGCTGAAAAATAAACTTGGAACAAAACAGCTACCAACAGCTGAGCTGCTGATTGATGGAGCTAAAGCATTTCTGGTAAGTACTCAGATTTGCTGTCAAGTAGTAGCATGGCCCGTGTGATGTCAGGGCTCACATGGGGAGCAAAGAATAGTAACACTGTGATTTACAAGGCATGTTGTAAAAGGAGACTAAGGTAGGAGTCAGCCCATGTGCTGCCAGGGCCCGTAAGGGGAGGAAAGAATATGCAGCAATGTCTACCTGCCAGGCATGTCGTAAGAGGCGACTAAGGAGGGTAGGGTGTGGAGCTGGCTACCTCACCCCGTAGAAAAATTAAGCCAACATCTTCAACAAACATGGAAACTACAGCTATAAGAATTGGAAGGGATGGCAGGAGAGAGGAAGAGCTGGAAGAAATTTGTTGAAGACTTGTGTTTCGTTGAGAGTTGAAAGGTAAAGAAGAAGACTCAGATTTGTTGTCAAGTAGTTAGTTAGTTAGTTTGTTCCTTTCGTGCAAAGGCGGCACATAGGGCAGAGGTTTTAGATCTCCATGTGATACGGTTCTTTGCTAGCAGTTGGAGATCTTGTATGGTTTTACATCCCAATAGTTTACTTTCTTGTTGGATTGTTCTTGAAGAGTGGTCTTTGGTCTTCCATGTTTTCTTTTCCCAACTGGTGACCACATAAGGACTTGTCGATTTAGTCTCTTTTCGTCTGATCTAAGAACATGACCTAAATATTTCCACCTTTGTTTCCTTATAATATTTGATACGGTTGTTGGTGTGTTCTATCTCTCACTGTGTTGTTAGAAACGAAATCACTCCATTTTACTTTTAATAATTTTGGAGACATTTATTCTCAAAGCTGTCCAGTTTCTTATCAATTTTCTTTGTTGATTTCCAACTTTCACAACCGTAGGTCAGTACAGGAATCACACATGACCTAAATAATTTAACTTTTGTGCATATACTAAGGTTTTGAGATTGCCAGATATTCGTTAATTTAGTGAAGGCACTAGCTGCTATAGCAATACGAGAGTTTATTTCTTTCATCGTGTCTCCGTTGTTTGACACTTTACTACCCAAATATGTAAAATGTTCAACTTTCTCCAGTGTTTGGCCATTTATTACGATGTTGTCTGTCGAGTTTGTGAGGTCCATAATTTTGGTCTTGGCAGAATTCATCTGGAGACCAACCTGTTCTGCAAGTGTGCAAAGATTGCTCGTTAGTTTGTGGGTTGCTTGTGTGGTTGAATTCAATATGACCACGTCATCGGCAAAGTCAAGATCAAATAGTCTGCTGTTATTAAGCCATTTGATGCCTAGTTGATCATCTTGGGTGCATTTGCGCATGATCCAGTCTATAGCTACCCCAAAAAGGATAGGTGACATCACGCAGCCCTGCTTCACAGCCGAATTTACTGTGAACCAGTCTGAGTTTCCTGCATCTGTTCTTACACAGCAGGATGCTTCAGAATAGAAGGCTTTTATAATATTGATGTATTTTTCCTGGAAGCCGTAGGTCTTAAGAATCTCCCAGAGAGTAGACCGATGAAGACTATCAAACGCTTTCTGAAAGTCTATAAAATTGATCACTAGTGGTGACTGGAATTCAATTGATTCTTCTATAATGGATCTCAGCGTGAAGATATGATCGGTACAAGAACGATGTGGACGAAAGCCAGCTTGTACTTCTCTTAGCCTTCATCGACGGCTTTTATCAGTCTCTCCATCAAAATACTGCAGAATAGCTTGCCAGGTGTTGATAGCAGAGTTATTCCGCCCCAGTTGTTGCAATTTGACAAATCGCCTTTTTGGGAGCTTGAATATCACTCCGTCTTTCCAATCTTTTGGAGGGTCTCATTCTGCCAAATATCGTTCATTAAGGTACGTAGGAATCCCATTGATTCCTCGTCAGTTGCTTATAGCATCTCTCCTGAAATATTGTCGCTACCGTGTCAAGTAGTAGCATCGCCAATTTGTTGCCTGGGCTCACAAGGGGAGCAAAGAATAGTAACACTGTGACCTACAAGGCATGTCGGAAGAGGCGACTGATGTAGGGGCCTAGGAAGTTACCCTAGTAAATAAAAATCATCGCAGAAATCAGATGTGCTGGCCTACTTGTAGGTGCATATCTGGCACAATGTACAATCGCTCTTAGGCTAAGATCACATACAAATCACAAAGAGTGGTTTACAAGTGGTCGATATGGAGCGTTGGAAGAAGAAGAAGAAGTACTCAGATTAGCTGTCAAGTAGTAGGATGTCAATTGTAGAATGTCACTTTCATCACAGGCCGCCTTAAAAAAACTCTCTGTCTCTATCAAGTTCTCCTGCCTTTACCAGCGTCATGTTCAAGGTTTCTTTAATATTCTGCATCCACCTTCATCTTGATCGTACCCTGCCTCGACCCAGGAGCTTGCCTTCCATTATTGGTCTCTCCAAACCACAGATTAGCTGTTCTGTCGTAAAGTAAAAGTAAACTATCGAACCCTTGTACTCAAGGAGTTATGCTTCATATTGTCTTTCAATCGAGATTAGCCATTACTGTCAGTAAAGTAAAAAGTAAAGAACCCTTTTGTCACCTCAAGGTATGTTATGTTATATTATTTTATTCGATCGTTCATGGACATTGACATGTCATGCATGCTCTGTCCTGCTGCAGCAGCATCATTCATTTGCTCACCATACCATTAGAAGTTGATGTACTTTCTCTACCATGAACACTGTCCATGTCAAACTTACATAATTCTGTGTTAGTGCTGAATTCACATAATAGTCATTTGATGACATCGGTTCTGTCCATACTTCTGCTCACTTGAATCGGAGCATTATTTGCAAGAAAGTCAGCACGCTCGTTACCCTGTACTCCAGCATGTCTAGGTGTGTACAGCCAAGTAATTTTCTTGAGATGTGATCTCCGAATGCTGTCCACCCATTCCACGCGCAGACTCCCAGATTCAATCCTTTGAAGCATATTCGTCGAGTCCGATATGATAATCGTATGGGTTACCTGTTGCTCAGCCACCCATGAGAGAGTTCTGGAGGCAGCGGTGATCACCATAGTCATGCTCGATGTTGTTGTCTTGAAAGCGTCATGGTCTTCATGAAGTATGCTACCGTTTCATTGTGTTGAATAAGCCCACGATGACCTGGTTCCGCGTCTGATAATTTTCTCACCTGGTTGGAAGTGCTGATCCACAAGTGCCAGAATCTCTGCATTGCCAACGCCAGGGGCGCATCCTACAGCAGTGTCCAAGTGTACTGGTGGTTGTACAAGTAGAACTGGATGCCTGAGAGGGAGAGTGAGGAGTGTGTTTAACCAGCGAGCCCCAGAACCATCAGTATGCATACTCTTCAATATCTGCTGTGGGAAGACTGAGCACCTATGGGTCTGCTCGGAGTGCTGTGACGTCAGTTCAGTAACCAATAACCAATTTGATTTTAGATTTCAGAGCAAGGTCGAGGTGTTGCTTCTATGGCTAACATGTTAACACTGACAAGAATACACACAGCTATGGGAGCTGCATCAGCAATGAGAAGGTCAGGATATGGATGAATGAATGAAAGATGGAGCTTACAGTAAAGAAGTGAAGAGAGAATTTACAATGAATGAATCATATTCGATCTTCTATTCACTTCTTCTTCTTCAACCACTCCATATCGACCACATGTTAAACCAATCTTTGTGATTTGTATGTGATTTGAGCCTAAGAGTGGTTTGCGTTAGTCAGTTATGCGCCTACAAGTAGGCCAGCACATCCTTCTTCTTCTTCAGCCGCTCCATATCGACCACGTGTCATCCACTCTGTGTGATTTGTATGTGATCTGAACCTAAGAGTGATTGTATGTTGTGCCAGTTATGCGCCTACAAGTAGGCCAGCACATCCAATTTCTGTGATGCTTTTCATTTACTAAGGTAGTTTTCACTAGGCTCCTACCTCAGTCACCTCTTATGACATGCCTTGTAGGCCACAGTGTTACTATTCTTTGCTCCACCTGTAAACCCCGACAACACATGTGTGAGTCACCTCTTACAACTTGTCTTGTAGGTCACAGTGGTACTATTCTTTGCTTCCTTTGCAGGCCCTGGCACCTGGCGATTCTATTCTGGAATCATATTTATTCTCACAGTACCAGGATAAGAAGAGATTTATAGAATAGATTTTTGTTTCTATTTTTCTATTGTCTTTCCCCCGGTGGATGATGGAATTGGTTGTCCACTCTTGCCGTTAAACGTAGGGGTGGGAGCTTTAATTTGCATTCCAGGGCCAGATGAGACGTCCTTTTTGTGTTATATCCGTGTTTATTTAGTATGGTCTTGATATTGGCTCTTGTGTGTGATTCACAAATAGTGCTTTTTGTAGCCTTTGTTATCTCTGAGGTCTGCCTTTTGCTTTGTATCCACTATATTGGAGTAGCATTGCTCTTTGAAACGCATTGTCTGTTGGTAATCTGCTTATGTGATCAAACCATTTAATTTGTTGTTTTTGATGCTCAGTACTGATGTTGTACCCACTTTTTTTGCTGATCTTTTCATTTGTAAGCCAGTCTCTTCTTGATACTCCCAGCATTCTGCGTAGACTCTTCATCTCTGTGACATAGAGTTAGGTGTTCGCCTCTCTTGTCAAGGGTACCAGGTTCACTCCCTCGTGGAGCCATCTGTATATTTTTCCAGAGATTCCTGATCTCAGTGTAGGTGAGATCGAGTTCCTAGTCCTATCGCAGACGGATGATAAAACATGGTTCCTGTGTTCAATTTGAGCACGTTAAAGAACCCTTCTTATCTTATCTTATCTTAACCACATTTGCAGTGAAGCGTCGTGGGAGAGTTAGTTTTCTATCTTGTGCCAGGTGTGTTGGCGACGTTGTCAGTCCATGCTTCTGCAGGGACTCTGAGATGTTATCTATCCATCGTGTTCTTGGCCTGCCTCGTGCTCTCCGCCCTGAGTGTCGATTATTGTAGGCACGTGATGGTAGTAAATGTGGTTCCATTCTCATTAAATGGCCGAACCACTTGAATCTTTGCTTCTCGATGTACTGTATGCATGGTATAGTACCAACGATGCTTCTGATATTCTCGTTTCTCACTCTATCTCGCCTTGTAACGTTGACAGCTTTTCATAGACATCTCATTTCACATGTTGTAATCTTTCTTTCTTGTGTCTTAGTCAGGGGCATGTTTGGCACTGATAGCAGAGGTTGGAATAAATATGCAGTTTATCAGTTGTCGTTTGACTGCCATGTTAATGCTTGGATGTTTTAATAGTGGTGACAGTTGGTATGTCACTGCATTTGCCTTCTGGCATCTAGTTTCGATTTCTCTGTCCATCTTTCCATCTGCTGTGAATATACTCCAGATATATTTGGATTCTGGAGTCTGTTGTATTTTGACATTATTCACGTGTATATTTAGTTGACCTGTTGACCTGCTTATTGTCATGACTTCTGTTTTGGAGGTGTTAATTTTCATGTCATATTTTCCTTATTGGCTTGCAGGGCATTTATGTTGTGAAGTTTGTGTTCGTTGATTGTAAATTATACTCTGATCATCTGCAAAGTAGTTCGTTGATTAAATTGTAGTTGTTATCGAGGTTGTTATCTGTCTTGGTTTCTTGCGTTATCCTGTCTATGTAAATATTGAAAAGTATAGGCGAAGCACACATCCCTGCCTTACTCCTGATGATAATTCAAATTGTCTGTCAGGCGTCAGCTTGTTTATCTACGCTCAAGCACCCTTGGCAGTTCAAAATCGAAAAGAGCAGGCTCGAAGACCGCTGTCCTGGCAAAAGTCATTAGAAAAATTTAAAATAAAATTCCTACACAAACATCTTCACCATCTTCAAAATTACATCGTGTACCCTGGCCAGTGCTACAGTGTTCGTGCACTGCTGCTGAGATTTTCTTGTATAAGAAAGAGATCGGAGCATACATGGTTACTCACCGAAGTGCAATGATGATGGTCAATCAATCAATAAACTTAATCTCTGTCGTGACTAGTTTTCTTCTATTGTTTCATGTCAGCGTCCAAGTTTGGCACTGATAGCATAATGTTGGGAGAAAGCTTGTGTTGAACAATGTTCTTTTTGTGTTCATGGTGACATATTTTGCATTTCAAAAATTTGCACCATTTGTCCTATGATTTGATTTATGAATGAGTGAAGATTGATGTGAATGAACATAGGTTGAATTGACACTGAATGAAAAGGAAAAGGAACCCTTTCATACCTCGTGGTATACAGATCAATACAGTGTTAGGCCTGTATTTTTCATTGACCGTCGGCACATGATGGGTGATGTGGTCAGCATCACGCGGCCGCCTTTACTTTCCCAGAGCATGTCTGGTACCCAGTTGAGGTTGGATCGACCTGAGAGCCGTCGCGGTCTGGAAAAGTTCCACCCACACTGCGGGAGTTGAACCCAGACCACCAGCCTTGAGAAGCGAGTTCACTAACAACTACGCTACGCTGCTCTCCGACACTGAATGAGAATAAGCTCAATTTCAGGTGTCTCTGTGGCTAAGTGCTTAAGCCTTTGCCTTGCATTCCTAAGGTTGTGGGTCCAAATCAGGACAGAGCCGTTCGGTTCACGAGTGCATTTATTTTTCTCCAAGACCATTAGGATTGTTGCTGGGGCTACAGATTACGTACTTTGTGCAATACTCTCTGCAGGTGGTGTGCCATTTCTGTATAGAAGGACCGAGCCATATGGGGTAAAACCTAGTGCGCTGAAGTCAATCTTTCGGCTTTAGACCCCTTTAAGCTCAATTAACAGTGAATTAGAGAATGTGGAATTTGCAGTGAACTAGTGTATGCTGAATATGCAGTGAATTAGGGAATGTTGAATTTATGTGAATAAGGGATGCAGAAGGGGTTCATAAAGCAGAGAAAAGAACAAATATTTTGGAGTAATATATCGTGTTTTAGGTAAATGAATTTTCTTTAAGATCGTTCTGAAAATAAAATAAATAGTGGCGCTCCCAGCGGGTTATAGGAGCCAATCAGTTTTTAAAAATCTCCTTATTCGCATCTCCTGTAAAGAATGAATGAATTTTTCTTGATCAGAATTGTGAACTTGGCAAGAGACTACGCCACTAGACGTTCAGCATTTGGCAAGATTTTACATAGGCATCCATTACATGTTCACACATTGGCTGCCATGGAGGTGGAAACCAGGGCAGCAGCAATCTTTATTTTTGAGATTTCACGTCTGCTGGGCAGACAAGAAGTGCTGCCGTCAGATAAAAAGTTGGAGATTGAGGGAAGTTTACGATTGCTTGTTCCTTTGGCTAAGCTGTACATCTCAAAGAAGGTGAGTGAGGGATGGTGATGATAAAATTGATGAAGGATATTTGTTTTATCACTTCTGAGATTGATTGCTTGATTAATAAGATCATCATCATTTCACTTTGGTTGTTAACTATGTGTTCAGCCACGTAAGCAGATAACCAACAGGCAGTATACCACAGATAGCAATGTTGCTCCGATACAGTGGATACAAAGCGAAAGGTCGGCCACGCAAAAGGTGGACCTCAAAGATAACAGAGGCGACTAAAGACACTATTTATGAAGCACACACAAAAGCCCATGCTAGAAAACTTTTCTTCCCCTGAAGCTGTGAGGCAAACCAGGATTGGAGAAGAGAAAGAAAAACAATGTGCATAGAGAGGCTCGCTCCAGGTGTCTCCTTTTCGACCTGACGCTGAAAGGCAAAACAGGATTAGAGAATAGACTATGTGTGCTCCGATCTCTTTCTTACAAAGGAAGATGTCCGCCGCAGTGCACGTACTCCGTAGCACCGGCGACATGCCATGTTCATGCTTCACAACAATATGTTGCCACTGTGAATATACATGCTCTTAGAACTATATATATAATCGCTTCTACTTCTGTATTCTTCTGCTATGAATTTAAGCGTAGTCATGGCACCTGGGATGGTGCTTCTGACTGATTTTTGCGTGAAAACCTGCTTATCGTTTTATGGGTGTGTCTCTCGCCATGAGTATGGACCTTTCCGACTTCAGAGATACTTCAAGTTTAGACCCTCAAGACACTGGTGTGGTGCCGAGGCCCTCAAGGGGAGCAAAGAATAGTAACACTGCGACCTATACAGCATGTCGTATAGCATGTCGACCTATACAGCATGTCGACTGATGTAGGACCTAGAGAAGCTACCTTAGTAAGTTTCAAAGCATCACAGAAATCGGATGTGCTGGCCTACTTGTAGGTGCATAACTGTCACAATGTACAATCGCTCTTAGGCTCAGATCACATACAAATCACAAGAGTGGTTTAACAAGTGGTCGGTATAGAGCGTTCAAGAAGAAGAAGTTTTTTACTTTTAAAACTAACTTGCCTTATGTTTTATTTGTTTTAATTCAGTATTTAAAATAGACAGACAGAGAGATAGACTAGACAGATAGATAGAGGCTAGAGTAGATAGACTAGACAGACAGATAGAGGCTAGAGTAGATAGACTAGACAGATAGAAGAAGGCTAGAGTAGATAGACTAGACAGAGAGATAGAGGCTGAGAGTGCAAAAAAGCAGACTTTGTAACCTACCAGCTTTAACCCCATTGTTAACTCTTTCTAGCGGAGTTATTTCCTCAATTTTTAAGCAGTTAATTCAAGGGAGGTAAAAGAAATTAAAAAAAAATACCATCCCAACTACTCGTCAATAAATATACATATATATATTATTATATACTAAATTGAAGAAAACTGGACAACCTAATAGAATAACAAGGTTGAAAAGTAGTAGAAGTAAAATAGTAGATGTAAAACTAGAAAGACTTCTTATAAGGGAAACAACTCTATAGCGCAGTGTGTGGCTAATATCATGCAAGGATTTCGCTGTGGCGCAGTGTGCAGCTTAAAGCGTGGAAAGAGTTACGGCACAAGTGTGATCTGAATTTTTTCCCTTATATTTTATATCTTGCTATAGGCTGTTGCAGTTGTTTCAGAGGGTCTAGAGAGTTTTGGAGGACAAGGTTACATTGAAGACACAGACTTGCCTAGAATGCTCAGAGACACACAGGTGTGTACTAATTCTATGCTTCTTGTTTTTGCACACTAAAAGTTAATGTTTTTATTTTTCATTTGTACTTTACAGCGACATCTTTGTTTGTCTCTGTGGCATAGAGGTTAGGAGATCGTCTCTCGTGCCAAAGGTACCAGGTTTGCTCCCACATGGAGCCATCTGGATAATTTTCTAGAGATCCCTGATCTCAGGGTAGGTGAGATCGAGTTCCTAATCCTATCAGATACCAACGTTAAAATGTATGTCCAATATTCATTTGAGCACGTAAAAGAACCCTTGTCAGTTCAAAATCGAGAAGAACAGGCTGGAAAGCCGCTGCCGGGCAAAATTCAGTAGAAAAGATTAAAAATAAAATTCCTACAAAAATATCTTCACCATCTGTAAAATTACAGCGGGGCTCTCGCCTGTGCTACAGTGTTTGTGCACTGCAACTGAGATCTTCCTGTGTAAGAAAAAGATTCTAGCATACATGGTTACTCACCGAAGTGCAATGATGATGGTTCTATCCAGTGGCGGCTCGTGATCATTTTTGTTGGTGGGGCCGGGCAAATATTTTCGGAAAAATAATGGTTTTGGGTTAGGTTATATATTAGTATTTATATATTAGTTATACATGATTTTTTGTGGGGCCCACTGGCCCTTAATAACGAGCCGCCACTGGCTCTATCAATCAATCAATCTTTGTTTGTCAAGATGTCAAGATAAGAACACAAAAACAAGGGAAATTTTATTGGACAAAACAAGATCCGATGTAATTTAGAAGATGGGAAAATATTTAATAGAAATTTTATTTTAAAAATCTTTTTTATGAATTTAACATGGACAACAGCTTTCCAGTGAGAGCCGCTGTAGCGTAGTTGTTAGTGAACTCGCCTCGCAAGGCTGGTGGTCTGGGTTCAGTTCCCGCAATGCGCGTGGAATTTTCCCGACCACGACGGCTCTCAGGTCGACCCAGCCTCAACTGGGTACCAGACATGCTCTGGGAAAGTAAAGGCGGCCGGCGTGATCTGACCACATCACCCAACGTGTGCCGACGGTCAATGAAAAATACAGGCCTAACACTGTATTGCCTATATACCACGAGGTATATAGGCAAAAAGGTTCCTATTACTTACTTAGCAGCTTTCCAGCTTGCTCTTCTCGATTTTAAACTGCCACTGGTTCTTTTTCATGCTGAACTTGAACATGACCTACATCTTATCACACGTCTCCACAGGACTAGGAACTGGATCTCACCTACACTGAAATCAGAGATCTCTGGAAAGATATCCGGATAGCTCCACGAGGAAGTGAACCAAGTATAACCAGACACTCTTCTTCTTCAAACGCTCCATATTAACCACTTGTTAAATCACTCTTTGTGAGTTGTATGTGATCTGAGCTTAAGAGCGATTGTACTCTGTTTCAGTTATGCGCCTACAAGTAGGCCAGCACATCCGATTTCTGATCCGCTTTTTATTTACTAGGGTAGTTTCACTAGGCCTCTACTTCAGTCGCCTCTTACGACATGCCTTGTAGGTCATAGTGTTACTAATCTTGGCTCCATTTGCGCACCCCAGCATCACGAGGGTGCGATAGAACTAGGAACTTGATCTCATCTACACTGAGATCAGGAATCTCTGGAAAAATATCCAGATAGCTCCATGAGGGACGAAATGGAGAATAATAAAATAAAAAAAACTGCCTGTAGTTCAACTTTTTCAGGACATGTAGGACTGGTGGACGGAGCCTGAGGAATTTAATGACCACATGTCTAGTGCAGTGCAGCAAGCTGTTCAGGTTAGGATTTTCATTTATGCCCACAACAGAAAAAAATCCTTGCAATACCTGAATTGAACACGGGTTTCCCACATGGGAACCGCAAAACCGAGTATCTTCTTCTTTTGTCATCACACTTTTACCGGGTTGTTGCCCAGTGCTGTGAGTTTTCTGTTTTTGTCTTGCGCTGTTCTGGTGGCTTGGGTGATTGTTATTTTGCTCTTTCACAGGATTCTGCTATGCCATTATAACTGAGTATAACAACATAAAATGACTTTTCACATAATAATTATTTTCATATTGTTTATAAATGTTTGCTTTCTACAAAGGTAAACGCATAATGGGAGGGAACCACAAACATCCTTTCCTTGGATGTTCTTACAGTTATGCAATAAACAAACATCAAGATCTGTGTTAAGTCACTTCCAGCATGATGACCAACATCCTTCCGGATTTCTCAGAGCATCCACAACGTGGAACTTCGAGGATGTTCTCTCACACTGCGGAATTCCAAGACTATCCAGCAAGGTGAGAGAAAGCTTTGAAGGAGGTCTTACAGGCTGCTGTGAACTTCAGATTGTGTTTGATGGCTCAAGGAATTTGCATATAGCCTGTCTAGAATTTACATTGGTAGGAAATATTTATGTTTTTATTGCTTTTCTTTGTTGAGTTTCGTTAATTGTGTTTCTTAGTTGCGTTTTGTTATTGTGTTTCTTCATTGCATTTTGTTATTGTGTTTCTTCATTGCATTTTGTTATTGTGTTTCTTCATTGCTGTTTGTTATTGTGTTTCTTCATTGCATTTTGTTATTGTGTTTCTTCATTGCGTTTTGTTATTGTGTTTCTTCATTGCGTTTTGTTATTGTGTTTCTTCATTGCATTTTGTTATTGTGTTTCTTCATTGCATTTTGTTATTGTGTTTCTTCATTCCGTTTTGTTATTGTGTTTCTTCATTGCATTTTGTTATTGTGTTTCTTCATTGCATTTTGTTATTGTGTTTCTTCATTGCATTTTGTTATTGTGTTTCTTCATTGCATTTTGTTATTGTGTTTCTTCATTGCATTTTGTTATTGTGTTTCTTCATTGCATTTTGTTATTGTGTTTCTTCATTGCGTTTTGTTATTGTGTTTCTTCATTGCGTTTTGTTATTGTGTTTCTTCATTCTTGTTATTGTGTTTCTCTTCTTTATTGTGCATTCGTTTTGTTATTGTGTTTCTTCATTGCTTTGTTATTGTGTTTCTTCATTCGTTTTGTTATTGTGTTTCTTCATTGCGTTTTGTTATTGTGTTTCTTCATTGCGTTTTGTTATTGTGTTTCTTCATTGCGTTTTGTTATTGTGTTTCTTCATTGCGTTTTGTTATTGTGTTTCTTCATTGCGTTTTGTTATTGTGTTTCTTCATTGCGTTTTGTTATTGTGTTTCTTCATTGCGTTTTGTTATTGTGTTTCTTCATTGCGTTTTGTTATTGTGTTTCTTCATTGCTTTTTGTTATTGTGTTTCTTCATGCTTTTGTTATTGTGTTTCTTCATTGCGTTTTGTTATTGTGTTTCTTCTTACTTTATTTGTTCTTATTGCTTTGTTATTGTGTTTCTCATTGCGTTTTGTTATTGTGTTTCTTCATTGCGTTTTGTTATTGTGTTTCTTCATTGCGTTTTGTTATTGTGTTTCTTCATTGCGTTTTGTTATTGTGTTTCTTCATTGCGTTTTGTTATTGTGTTTCTACAGCTATGTTTAATTATTGGTTCCTATGATGCATTTCTTCATTGCGTTCATCAATGAGTTTTCTTGTGTATTTTCTTTCATACAATTGTTGTTTGTTTGTTTGCCGGTAGTACTTTGTGTTACTAGAGCCAAACATGGACAATGAGCAAAGCACAATCAGAAAAAATAACAACATGTGAAATGTGATGCCTACAAAAAGTTACCAGCAACACCAGAAAAGACAAAGTCAGTATAAGAATGAAAGTTGACACAGAACCTTGCTTGAAATACATTGAGAAACAAAGAATGAAGTGGTTCGGTCATTTAATAAGAATGCAACCAAACTCCACTGTATACAAGTCTTCTACAACAGAACACCAGGAAAGAAGGTGAGAGGAAGACCACGGAAAAGATGGTTAGTTGGTATAGCAGAATCCTGTCAAAAAGCAAAAATAGCTATCACCCAAGCCACTAGAGCAGTGCAAGACAACAGAAAACCATGACACTGGGCAACAACCCGGTAGCAGTGTGAAGACAAAATAAGAAGAAAAAAGAAATTTGTGGCTATCAATTCATACGTAGCCATGGTGCATAATATGGTGCATCTACTTCCTTTCCTTATCACCAGTGTTCCTTGCCATTCAGGCGAGTCTTACTTCAACTTCAGAGGTATTTGCAATTTAGATCCCCAAGTAAAGGTTCAGGGTTTCTTGTTGTCCAACTATGTACCATGTGTACAGCAAACATTTTGACACAAACTGACGTTGAATTCCACAATTTTCACTGCACGCTGTAACTTGCGCGATGCATGTTATGAGCTTTGATATTTGCTGCCCATTTTATGCAATGCACCAAAGAGAGAGATATGAGACACATTCGTTGTCAACCAATATATCTTCTTCTTCGATCGTCCATATCAACCACTTGTAAAACATTCTTTGTGATTTGTATGTGATTTGAACCTAAGAGCGATTGTACATTGTGCCGGCTATGCGCCTACAAGTAGGCCAGCACATCCGATTTCTTGATGCTTTTATTTATAGGTAGCTTTAGGCCTACCTCAGTTCCTCTGACCATGACCGTGGTGATGTGTGTAGCATCATTTCTTCCCACATGTCGTACGTGAGCGGGACGAGACCGTGTGGCGAAAATTCAGGAAGCATGAATCCAGAAGCAGCCCTTTCAATCGAGTTCCCACATAGAGCTGCATTTCTGACTTTTATGACAGGTCAGTTAGGACATAATCAATGCTCTTACCATGCCTTAGTAAAACTGTCAGAGTGTTGATGATTTTGCTCCATGTACACACACTAATCAATATCTCTTTTTGATCCACCAGTTACTTCTAGTGACAGATCAACTGTTTGACGGGATACAGTATAGTAATCAATGTATGTCTTGTTTTAAGAACTGCGATTTTGATGTTGATATCATTTTTATATAATCTTTTCTTCATGCCATCTTCCATCTTTGCTAGGTCTTCTTCTTGTTTTGCACTTTTATACTTTTGTGTGTGCTCTCGTGTAAGGCGTTCTATACCCCAGGGCATCTCTTGTCAGGTGTCCAAACCATTTAATCCGTTGTTCTTTTATGAATTGCATGACTGGTTTCACATCCAGTCTTCTTCTGATTTCTTCATTTCTAATTTTGTCTCTTATTGTCAAGCCTGCAGCTCTTCTAAGACACCTCATATCCGTTATTATGATTTTCCGCTTATTATCTGCTGTTGTTGGCCATGTTTGACACTGGTAACATAGTGTTGGCCAGAAAATCGTTCTTATAAGATTTTCTTTAGTTTTTAGTACTATTTCTTAATGTGACAACAGTGGTTTATCGTTCTGATTTTCCTCTCATTAGCTGCTTTTATTGTCTATATTACAACACAGCTTCACAAATTGAATGTTTATTGTATTTCTAGGTGCTCTATTGATTGAACATGCAGCCCACCATGAGGCAACCCCATCTGATGTATACACAGCTCTAAAGTAAGTTCTTCTTTTATAATTTTACATAGTGGAGTACATAGGATAAGTTAAGTAGTATTTGATTCAGTATTATATCCAGGGAATGGTGCCTGGAAGAAGAGTGGGAGGAAGAACTAGAAGACGATGGGTGCAAGATGTTATTGACAATCTGAGAATGACTGCTGCTGACGCCAGTCAACTTGCACAGAACAGAGAGTTTTTCAGGACTGCTGTCATGGGAGCCAAGTTCTGGAAGAGATAAGCTACTTGATGATAATGATTATATTTATTATGGAAGAAACTAGTCATGACAGAGAGATGAAGTGTCTACACAGAATGCTGGGACTATCAAGAAGACTAGTCATGACACAGAGATGAAGTGTCTACACAGAATGTTGGGAGTATCAAGAAGACTAGTCATAACACAGAGATGAAGTGTCTATGCAGAATGCTGGGAGTATCAAGAAGACAGAGTTATGACACAGAGATGAAGTGTCTACACAGAATACTGGGAGTATCAAGAAGACTAGTCATGACACAGAGATGAAGTGTCTACACAGAATGCTGGAAGTATCAAGAAGACTAGTTATGACACAGAGATGAAGTGTCTACACAGAATGCTAGGAGTATCGAGAAGACTAGTCATAACACAGAGATGAAGTGTCTGCACAGAATGCTGGGAGTATCGAGAAGAGAAGAGACCGGTTTAGAAATGAAGTCATCAGGGAAAAAAGTAGGTAGAAATCAGTACTAAACTTCATCAAGAAACAACAAATTAAAGGGTTTGGCCACATGAGCAGGTTACCAACTGGCAGTGCCCTTCAAAGAGCAGTTCTATTCTGATACCGTGGATACAAAGCTAAAGGTCGTCCACGTAAAAGATGGACTCAGAAATAACATAGGCAGGAAAAAAATTATTTATGAAGGGCACAAAGCCTGTTCTAAAAATCTCTTATCCTGATGGTGTGGGGCAGAACCAGAGTAGAGAAAAGAAAGAAGAAGTCTTTAGTAATAGTGGTATCGGCAGTAGCAGTAGTAGAGCGACAGCAGCAGAGCGACAGCAGCAGAGCGACAGCAGCAGAGCGACAGCAGCAGAGCGACAGCAGCAGGCGACAGCAAGCGACGCAGCAGAGCACAGCAGCAGGCGACAGCAGCAGGCGACGCAGTGAAGCGACAGCAGCAGAGCGAACAGCAAGGCACAGTAAAGAGCGACAGCAGCAGGCGGAACGTAGTAGAGCGAGCACAGAAGCGACAGCAGCAGGCGACAGCAGCAGAGCGACAGCAGTCAGAAACGACAGCAGAGGCGAGTAGTAGGCGACAGCAGCAGGCGACAGCAGCAGAGCGACAGCAGCAGGCGACAGCAGCAGGCGACAGCAGCAGAGCGACAGTAGTAGAGTGAGTTACACTTCAAACAAGAAAATTTAGTAGTGGTAGTTACATCAAGAAATGCTGGACAAGTATGTGAAACTCTCATACCTCTTGGCAGTTAGACTAGTTTCAACAGACACTTACATAGACTAAGAATAAGTCAAATGATGAGACGAAACTGGGTACAGACAGAGATCAGAGAAATCACCTTCATTATTGTCCCGGGCATACAGAAGTTATGAGTAATGACAGAGCTTATAGATTGGCTGGATTGGCTACAATATTAGAGGGAGCTGCCATGGATGGAAATGACATTCTTCACGCATTGAGAGAGTCTTTCTGAACAGAGGAGTTTCAGGGCTGTGAATCCCACTTGCTGACCAGATTGAAAGAGATGGGTGTCAATATTGGTGCAGCCGAAAAGAACGACATACTAAATATGCAAAGAGATTGATTAATCAACATTGAACTGGTGTGCTGTGCTGCTGGACACTGCTGGATTTGTTGAGGTGGAGAATGGAGCACCTATGGACATGCCCGGAGTGCTATGATGATAGTCCTCATATAACTGATAACTTAAACAGCTCTCTGCCAGTTTCAGCAGGCAATAAAGAGACTGTCAGACTGTCCTTTCCTTGGTGAACTGAGAAGCAACATGTGGCCACACCAAGTCAACTAAAAACTAAGCTTTAGGAAACCTGACAGACCTGAAGTTGTCTGCCAAATTTGTGGTCCACAGTAAGCGCATGACCAGAGATGCTTAATCAACACTGCAAAGATTGGCTGGAGATATGCAAAGAAATTGATTAATAAACATTGAACTGGCGTGTTGGTTGCTGGACCTGCTGGATTTGTTTAGGCGGAGAATGGAGCACCTATGGACATGTCCAGAGTGCTATGATGATAGTCCTCATATCAGTCCACTGATAACTTCGGTTTTGTTCATGTTTATTCTCATATTGTATTAATTTCATGTTAACCAAAGACTATCAAGTAAATCAAATGTGTTATACTTTCTACAGATGGTGCGAGAGAGACCTGTCTCCACTTTGTACTCATGAAGATAACAAGAGCTTCAGTCAAGAAGCTCAGAAGCAGAACCTACAGTTAGTGTTTGATGGCTACCCAGAGAAGAGTAGACTTTAGTTCCTGTCTTCACTTCTCAGGGGAAACTTGGTTCATTGTTCATATGAGGATAATCTTCATCGGACATGTCCATAATTGCTCCGATCTCCTCCCATGCATGTATTTCAGTGTGTTAAGACTAATAATGCCCGTTCTGTGTTGATTGATGTAACTACTGGGGTTTCTCTCGTGGTTTTCCCATCTTGCCGCACCTATCGGTATACATAACTTGCAGCAACTTGAGATAGAAAATACCCGTTATCTTTGTTTCCTTCTCTTCTTCTCGTTCTCACTAAATTGGAATTTCGGATTCTCTAATAAAGGCAGCCGTCTGCCTCAGATTATCAGCCATACAGTTTGTCTTCTGCGTTCTCACTAGATTGGAATTTCGGATTCTCTAATAAAGGCAGCCGTCTGCCTCAGATTATCAGCCACCATACAGCTTGTCTTGGACGCTAGTGTAAGTGGGCCACTTCTTTCTTCTCAGGTCTGCATACTGGGGGCAGTTCTGTAGAATATGTTCTTTTGTCATACTTGCCAAGCCCACAGGGGCACAGGTCGTTGGTGCCTATCTTGAATTTAGTTATCTTTGTTTAAATTCGTGTATGTTTAAGCCCAATTCGTTTACGCCTTTGTCCGACAAGTTTCTTTCGTTTTTTCCACAGCCTCGCTTTCCATGTTGCTGTGACCGTTGTTTTGTTTGAATCGTTTCATCAGCCATTGTTGTCAAATGTAAACACATTGAAATATCTTCTTCTTCTTCGATCGCTCCATATTGACCACTTGTTAACCACTCTGTGTCTTCTTCTTCTTCTTCTTTACGTTCATTCTTTACGACCAATTTTAATCACTCTTTGTGATATGTTTGATCTTTGCCAAGAACGTGTTTACGTTGCACATTGGTTGGTAGGCCCCTAAACACATAGACTTCTACACGTTTAGGACACATGCATCCGATTTCAGCCAAACCTGCTTAGTCGCATCTTACGACATGCGTGGCAGGTAACAGTGGTTCTATTCTTTACACCCCAAATTTGAGCCCGATAACCACTCGGCGACCACTCTGTGTGATTTGTATGTGATCTGAGCTAACAGCGATTGTACATTGTGCTAGTTATGCGACTACAAGTAGGTCAGCATGTCTGTTTTCTGTGACGCTTTTTATTTACTAGACCCCTACCTCAATCGCCTCTTACTGCCTTAGTCGCTAGGTTGCAGTGTTACTATTCTGTGAGCCCCGGCAATACACAGGTAACATGGGAGTCTGAATATGATACACTGAAGCAAACTCACTGACTTGGTGAAACAACACTGGAAAGAAACAACACTGATCTCTATGTGAGCTACAGTGAGTTGAACTCATTGACAGAGTGTCCTTTTGGAATAAAGAAGGATCACAGCAGCACAAACCCACAGCTCCAGACATATCCCACGAGCTACGTGAAGATTCTAAACTCGCTGACAAGAGGCCAATTTAGTGAACGTACATGCATCAAACTACCTAGCTGCAGCAACATATCCCAATTTTCGAGACTTGACACTAGAACTGCAGTATGGCACCAAGGAGAGAGTTGTGAGAGACACTGATCGCCTACGCTGCCCAGGATGGACTACTGCACCAAGAGAGAGCATTCACTGCACAATTGGATACTGCCAAGGAGGAGTTTGGAGACATGATCGCCTCGCTGCGGGAGGTATGGCACTACTGCACCAAGGAAGAGAGTTGTGGAGAGACATGATCCACGCTGCGGCAGGTGGCACTGCCGGAGGTTTGGAGCATCGCTACGCTGCGGCAGGTATGGTACTACTGCACCAAGGAGAGAGTTGTGGAGAGACATCGCCTATGCTGCCGGCAGGTATGGCACTACTGCACCAAGGAGAGAGTTGTGGAAGACATGATCGCCTATGCTGCGGCAGGATGGCACTACTGCACCAAGGAGAGAGAGTTGTGGAGAGACATGATCGCCTACGCTGCCGGCAGGTATGGCACTACTGCACCAAGGAGAGAGAGTTGTGGAGAGACATGATCGCCTACGCTGCCGGCAGGTATGGCACTACTGCACCAAGGAGAGAGTTGTGGAAGACATGATCGCCTATGTGCCTAAGTATGGCACTACTGCACCAAGGAGAGAGTTGTGGAGAGACATGATCGCCTACGCTGCCGGCAGGTATGGCACTACTGCACCAAGGAGAGAGTTATAGAGAGACATGATCGCCTACGCTGGCATGCATGGAACTGATTGAATAAATGATTAATGCATTGTTTATTCTTGTCATGTCAATAATAAATATATCAATTTCAAGTATTTGTACTTTTCATTTTTTTCCAGGAAACTTCTATTTAAAAAAATGAAGTTGACTTTTGGAATTGATTAAATACTTGACTTTTCTTCTTCACCTTTCAGCTGCCTTGGAGCACAGGTCTTCAACAAATTTATACCATCTCTTCCTCTCTTTTGCTCTCCCTTTCAATTCTTTCCACATCTTGCCTATATTTTTAATATCAGTCTGCAGTTCCCTTCTCCAGGTATTTCTAGGCCTTCCCATATTCCTCTTTCCCTCGGGTTCAAAATAATGCCTCAGTTGTCTTCTCAATGTGTGTCCTATCCATAGCCTCCTTAACTCTTTTTCTACTGGTTTCTGCTTAAGCTTTACTTTTTTCTTTCTGGGCCCTTACCCTTTAGTGCCGGACAGGGTGGTACCGTCACGTTGTAAGCGTGTAAAAAATCCCAGCGTCATCTTCCTTTCGAAGAGCTGCTCGGAACTTTTGGTTTTGTTGCCTTTGGCTATATCATGGCTCCGCCCGTTGGCCACGATCAAGTGGGCACTGCGAGTGGGATCTCTGTGGCTGAGTGGTTAAGCCCTTTGCCTTGCGAGTCGAAGGTCGTGAGTTCGAATCCGGACAGCGGCCTTCTGTTCATGAGTGCAGTTTTTCCAGACACCCTAGGATTGTTGGCGGAGCTATGTAGTTCGTGCTTTGTGCAATACTCTCGGCAGGTTGCGTGCCATTTCTGCGGAGAGGAACCGAGCTATATGGGGTAAAACCCGGTGCAATGAAGTCAATCCTTCGGCTTAAAACCCTTTAAAGGGGGCACTAATACTTTGATCACAGATGATAACAGATGATGGCAGATGTATAACTGAAATTAAAAAAAGAATAGGAATGGCCAAGGATAATTTCAATAGTATGAGAAGTTACTGACATCCAAACAAATCACAAACAGGCTAAAAATTAGAATGATCAAATGCTATATATATCCTATATTAATGTATGGCTCGGAAACATGGACAATGAACAAGCAGTTAGAAGACAGAATTGATGCATTTGAGATGTGGATATATAGAAGAATAAGCAGAGTTTCATGGACAGAAAAACAGACAAATAAACAAGTTTTAGGAAAACTAGGCATGAAGAACAATTATTAAGAGAAATAAAATTCAGACAAGTAAAGTATTTTGGGCACATAAAAGGCATGACACCATGATAAAACATTTACTAGAGGGGAAAGTTGGGGGAGAAGAGGCAAGAGAAGACCGAGAGATAAGTGGAGAAACTTTAAGAAATGGACAGGTTACAGTCTGACGGTGTGCAACACCAAGGCGAAAGACAGAGGATGCTGGAGATTCATTGCAGCCAACCTTCGATGTGGAGACGGCACCTGATGATGATGAATACTTTGATCTTAGCCAAAAGGTTAAACTTTACTTAATTAGGTTACAAAAATAGTTTGGCTTCATCCCTTGCCTCAGTGTCACAAGGTACAAAATTTGTCTGCCCAATTGGTCTAGTTTAAGACCAGTTCTGCATGATTGATTGATTAATTAATATGACCATCATCATCATTGCACTTCGATGAGTAACCATGCATGCTCTGATCTCTTTCTTACTTGGAAAAGGAAGATATTAGTGACAGGGCAGGAACTTCGTAACACTGGCTAGAGTCCCCGATGTAAGATGGTGAAAATATTTTGTAGGAATTTGATATTCTAATCTTTGTAATGAATTTTGTCTGCGATAAATTTTAATGGCCACGGATTTTGTTTATGTTGGTTATTGGTTAATGAACTGACAGCGCTCTGAGCAGACCCATAGGTGCTCAGTCTCCTTCAACATATTTCGAAGGGTATGCATACTAATAGTTCCTGTGGCTTGCTAGTTAAACATACTTCTATCTCTCTGCCTTTCAAGCAACCAGCTCTACTTGTAAAATGTTTAATTTGCTCTATTGATTAAACGTCTATTTGAGTGTCCTCATTCAACAGTAGGTCGCCAAAGGACTAAAGAACTTCCCCTTTATCCATCCTAAACTACCCAGCAATTGATGTGATCAACAAATAAACAGGGTACAGGTATTAAGAGCTTCCGAAAAACAAATAGACAAACACGGGACTCGAACCACTTACCTAGTCCTTACGACACCAATCGCCTAGCCTAGCAATACGAGCGTTTTTACGACACACCAATGAGTCATTCTAAAAAATGACTCACGGGGAGATGTCTTTCTCAAACGCTACGTTATGCCGACACAGGTCAATCAGGTAAGGTTCGATCGAACAATGTTTGCACAAACACATGCTTTAAGCTTATTGTGCTTGTATATATTTGAGACAAGACAATATCATACATACACGCATGTATACACATATAACAAACATGCATACATCATTCAAAGTAGCTCAAATTTATTATAAGATGAGCACACTGAGTTTTTCAAGAACCCCAGAGGAAGCAACGAATATGATCAACAAATAAACAGGGTACAGGTATTAAGAGCTTCCGTAAAAACAAATAGACAAACACGGGACTCGAACCACTTGCACCTAGATTGGTGTCGTAAGGACTGGGTAAGTGGTTCGAGTCTATGTGTGTCTTTGTTTTTCGGAAGCTCTTAATACCTGTACCCTGTTTTTGTTGATCATATTCTTGCTTCCTTGCTTCTCTGGGTTCTTGAAAAAAACTCCTTGCTGCCAGCAATTGATGCAAGCATGTCCGCTCTCTTGTTGCCGTGAACACCTGAGGACAGGACGTAGATCCACATGGTGGCGGTGGGAAACCTCCATAGACGATTCCATTCATAACACAACCTGCCATTCTGGATCTTCCGAAGCATCAACTGAGAATCAGAAATAACAACGGCCCCAGTTAACGGGAGTACCAGAGAGCCAATTTCATTTATGTGGGCTGATTCATATTTGCTATTTGTGTGCTACACCAGTTTCTACAATCTCTGTGCTGTTCTTCGACTTGTATCGGGTATAAAAAATATACTTGGCTATAAAAGATATACTTGGCTATAAAAAAATACACTTCTTCTTCTTAGTGATCCATATTGACCACTTCAACCACTCTGTGTGATTTGTATGTGATCTGAGCCTAAGAGCGATTGTACATTGTGCTGGTTATGCGCCTACAAGTAGACCAGCTCATCTGTTTTCTGCGCTGCTTTCTGTTACTAGGGTAGCATCCTAGGACCTACATCAGTCGCCTCTTATGACATGCATTGTAGGTCGTAGTGTTACTACTCTTTGCTCCACTTGTGGGCCTAGACAACACAATGGCAATAAATATGTCACCATGAACACAAAAAGAGCATTGTTCAACACAATCTTTCTCCCTACAGTCTGCTATCAGTGCCAAATATGGACACTGACATCAAATGATAGAAGAAAACTAGTCATGACAGAGATGATGAAGTGTCTATGCAGAATGCTGGGGGTAACAAGAAGAGACTGGTTTAGAAATTAAGTCATCAGGAAAAAAGTGGGTACAACATCAGTACTGAACTTAATCAAGAAACAAAAATTAAATGGTTAAGCTACATAAGCAGATAACCAACAGGCAGTATACCACAGAGAGCAATGTAGCTCCGATACAGTGGGTACAAAGCAAAAGGTCAGCCCCGCAAAGGTGGACCTCAGAGATAATAGAGGCGACACAAGACACTATTTATGAAGCACACACAAAAGCTCGTGCTAGAAAACACTTCTTACCCTGAAGCTGTGAGGCAAACCAGGATTGGAGAAAGAAAGACAAGGTGCATAGAGAACTCGCTCCAGGTGTCTCCTTTTCGACCTGACTCTGAAAGGCAAAACAGGATTAGAGAATAGATAGATAGATGGATAGATGGTTAGATGGATAGATGGTTAGATAGATGGATAGATGGATAGATAGATGGATAGATGGATAGATGGATGGATGGATGGATAGATGGATGGGTGTGGATGGATGGATGGATGGATAGATGGATGGATGGATGGATGGATGGATAGATAGATAGATGGATGGATGGGTGTGGATGGATGGATAGATAGATGGATGGATGGATGTAGATGGATGGATGGATAGAGTGAACGGTAATAAAGAGGTTGGAAAATTTAACTTATAAAAATGATTTGTCTAGTATAAGCGACTACACACAGAGCCAGAGATGTGGTTTTACAGAAGAATGCTGAAAATTCGCTGAACAGCGAAGAAAATAAATAATGAGGTTTTTAATCAGGTACGTTCAACCGTAAAGAGTAGTTTAGAACATTTGGGGACAACAGGTAAAATTCAGGGAATGCGAGATCGTGGGAGATGTTGGATGGTCTGACATTGTGGTTTAACTAAAGATCGACGACAGAACTGATTAACTGCATCAAGAAGAGAGTTGCGGTGAGACATGATCGTCTACGCAGTCAGGCACGGCACTTGATTGATTGAAGTGACTGATCATCAAGGTGCGTATCCTTTATAGGACGTTGCTCTCTTTGCAGCGCATCTGAAATTCACTCTGTCTCTAGCCAGTTCACCCACTTCGTCGATGATCGTATTCATCGTTTCTTTAATATCTTCTAGCCATCTTCTTCTTGGTCTGCCTCTGCGTCCTGGGACCCTACCCTTTACGAGTTTTAGTTAATTTCGTGTTCTGCACCAAGTTCTTGGCAACATACAATCAGTAGTTTGCCATTGCTTTCTGATTGGTTCTGGCCACTTAACCATGCTGATCTCTGGTTGCACTGGCCCGATACCAGGCTGTTTCAGCTCCCGCCTTCAAAGCCGTTGTTGACATTGTCAATCTTCCACCTTTTCTGCCGGCAGCCTTGTAGGGAGACTTCCTTCGAGTTTTGCTCTACGTAGTTTCGCCGGCTAGTCGAAACCGTTGCCCGAGGGTGGCTCTGTTGTACACAAACAGACTCTAGGAGCCATACGCGAGCTGGGCAGGAGTGAGGGAGCCAAAATAGGCTCCAGGCCGCCTAAAAGGACGCGACTGCCTCTCACCGAGATCTACTATCCCTACCATCTCCTGCCCTATCCCCCTTGAAGTGACTACACCGTAACAAAAAATTGACCTTATATAAATATGCAAATTTCTAGTCCCAAACATTGTGCGTTTCCGAATACATTACTGGTATGTACAATTTCTTGCTATTGATATTTGAAACCAGGGGATGTATTTAAGAAGTCATTAAGAACTTTTGGATAGAGTGCAAAAAACAAATGCTGTAACCTACTAGCTAGCCCCATTGTTAAGGCACTCCAAAATTTCACGAGCAGCTAAGCAACAAATGATCAACAGCATTTTTATATCTACTTTGTGTTACCAGAGCCAAACATGGACAATGAACAAAGCGCAGTCACAAAAATAACTACATGTGAAATGCGTTGCCTGCCCTGCGAAAAGTTACCAACAACACAAGAAAAGACAGAGTCACCAACATCAGCATAAGAAAGAAAGTTGGCACAAAACCGTGCTTGAATTACATAGAGAAACAAAGAATGAAGTGGTTTGGCCACTTAATAGAATCATCAAACTCCACAGTATACATAATCTTCTTCAACAGAACATCGGGAAAGAAGAAGACCACGGAACAGATGGTTAGATGGCGTAGCAGAATCCTGTGAAAGAGCAAAAATAACAATCACACAAGCCACCAGAACAGCGCAAGACAAAAACAGAAAACCACGACACTGGGCAACAACCCGGTAGCAGTGTGACGACAAAGAAAGAAGAAGAAGGACTTTTGGCTAAGATCAAAGTGTATTGTCCACTTGATCGCGGTAAAGGGTGGTAGCCTACAAATAGTCAATAGGCGGCAATACATTTACCAAATTCCGAGCAACTCTTATTCGAAAGAATGGCAACGGTCGGAGCTTTTACACGTTCAATCGTAACTGGGTCCACCCGCTGCGGTACTGCCGGAAAAGGGCCCAATGAACAAACAAAACGATTATATTTACCGGCATTGTAGCGTGAAGCAATGTGAGCAGATGGTGGATGAGTGCGGGAGCAGCCGATAGAGCAGCGTTTCCCAAAGTGGGCGGTACCGCCCCCCAGTGGGTGCTGAAGCATTCTAGGAGGTGGCGATAGGGGTTCCGAAGAGGTGGGGGGTGCTCAGGCGATTAGGGGTCGGTGGCTCCTTAAAGAAGAAATTAGTAATAAATATTTTAAAATAAATTATTTTCACTATTTTGCGATTGAATAATCATTTAAAACTTGAATTCTGCATTTAATTCATCTTATGCCGTCTTACGATCCATTTTTTCATCAATTGTCTATTTCATGTATATAACCATTTGAAAATTGATCATGTATGACAGAAAAATATATCAATTTTCTATGTCAAAGAGAAAATAGAGCATGTATATATATGGGGAAACGTTGGCAAACTGTTATAATGTGGAGGGGCGTTACAAAGTTTATGTTGTGCAAAGTGGGCGATGGGCCGAAAAAGTTTGGGAATCTGTGCGATAGAGTATCAATGGTTGTGGTCTCAAAGCTCACGCGTAGGCATGGGATCTCTGTAATAGAGACAAAACAATGGCTACGGTCGTGGACCAGTATGGTCACTGCCAGAAAGGAAAGCAATGAAGAGATTTTCTTTATTTACACGTAGTAAACTGCCAAATTACTTTTTTAAATTCAGCTCGCCTCTAACCTTCCCTCCCACACGGAAAATCTATATGGACGTCCGTGCGGACACCTCACGCATAACATGGAGGCATTTATATCTGCCGTGGGGAGAGGCAAGTTCCGACATGGCTGGACAAGTTAGCTGATGATTATGAAGATTATGATGACAGCATAACTGAATACATGAAAAGAAGAATGAGAAGTATGCTTAACCAGCGAACTACAGGAACCATCAATGTGTATACCATTCGACATCTGCTGGGGAAGACTCAGCATATATGGATCTACCCAGAGTGATATAACGGATTATAACGTTAATTCATTTGTTAGTAGTTACTGAACTGGCATCACAGCACTTCGATCAGACCCATATGGTGCTCAGTCCCCCAACAGATGTCGACGGGTATGCATACATTTTTACTGATGGTTCCTGTTGCCGCTTGTTAAGCACAGTTCTCTCTCTGTCCCTCAAGCATCCAGCTCTACTTGTCATCATCATCATCATCAAATAGCTTGTCCTGAGCAGAACTTTGCCACCCCAACAGTCCTTCAGAATTTCTCTCTCTCATGTGCCAGATGTCCTGCCTCTGCAGCCGTCATGTTCAAACCATCAGTTACATCCTGAATCCATCTTCTCCGTGGTCTGCCTCTTCTTCTCTTTGCCGGTATACCTCCTCCCTCCAGCCGTTCATGTCTTTTTATATATACAAAATACCTCAATTTTCTCTTTCTTATTTGTTGCATCAATCGATGCTGAATCGATCAAGCGATTTAGGCAGTTTGGAGTTACCCGTTGTTCAAGTCGAACTGGATGCCTAGGAGGCAGAGTGAGAGGTGTGTTTAATCAGCGAGCCACAGAAACCATCAGTATGCATCTCTTCGATATTTGTTGGGGAGACTGAGCACCTATGGGTCTGCCCGCAGTGCAATGACGACAGTTTAGTATAGTCTGTCCATTAATTCGTGAGCACGTTTGAAATTGATTTTCTCGAAAACTACCTATTGGATCTCAGTGATTTTTTGCATGCAGCCTTAGAATGTCCATGACGCTAAAATAAAGCTAACCAGTAGTCCATAGATGCTACGGATTTTGCACATTGGCGAACTCCTTTGATCTTTTATGACAATTGCAAATACCGGGGCTCAAATTTTAGATTTTACAGTAATCCCAGAATTTGTCCATGTCAATTCTATTCATAGGTGTATCTCCATATTAACTTGATAGGTCAAGTAACTTGGATACAATATGCAACAGTTAGTCCTCCCTTCGGTCACCATTAGACCCCAGGGTGTCTTAACTTCACCAAAAATTGTATGATGGTAGACGCATTTGGATATGGAAATGTATACGTTGCTATTTCTCAGTCTGTAATCAAAATATGATTTGTATCATCCCGAATCTGACGATTCCATGAGGTTGATAATTGTTACTGGCTGGACAAATTGTAATCCATCTCGGTGCCAGTACTCGTCTTCCTCTCGGAGCACATGTTCAACACCTTCCAGAACTGCATGTCTATCATTGAGAGGGACTCACGTGTCAGAACTTCCAACATCACACATTTTAAACGTCCTGTTCTGTTCGGCAACTTGCCCTTTTACTTTAGCCCAGACAAGCTCTATCGGATTGAGGTGAGCATGATATGGAGGTAGTCGCAAAGACGTGTGGCCGTATTCCGCAATGATTTTGTCAATATGAAACACCTTTGTCTTATTTGTCATCCTCACCAGGTGCAACAACTCGGGTTTCAAATATGTATCATCAAAGCTGACATTTTCCTTAGCAAGCCAAGTCCTAATTTGATCTTTTGTATTTGATGCAGTTGGTACTTTGTCTTCCGCTGATACTGCGTTGTGATAGGATGCATTATCCATTACAAGCATGATGGTCTATTTAGAATTGGAAGTAGATCTTTCTCCATCCAGTGCCTGAAAATATGTCCATTCATTTCTGTGTGTAGTCCCTACCGTCGGTACTTTTTGATTGGAAAATAAGTCCAGCGTCATGGACAAGACCTTCTTCACTGCTTCCTGCATGTGTTAGTATAATACGCTGGCCTTTGCTGTTTGGTATTTTTCTTTTCTGTTCACCGTCTACTGATTGCCATTCTTTAGCATTGGTGTGGTGAGCATTGATCCAGGATTCGTCCAAATATACAATATCATAGCCTTGCCTCCGCCGCTCACGGATCTGCCTCAGGTATTTACTTCAGGCAGCAATTAAATGTGGCTTTTCACAAATAATATTCCTGCCGCCTATAGTTTTCTGAAGGTGAAGCCGGCGGCTCTTAAATTTTCCATAGAGTACTTTTAGAAATGTCTATGCTGCAATCTGATTGCAGTTTTAATTTCAGTTTCCTGAAAGTAACAAGTTGATTTGTCCATAACATTTCAAGAGCTCCGTCTTATGACATCTATGTCAAAAGTCGTCAATTGTTCTTTTCCTTCCTTGCTTGACATTAGTGCACTTTGTGTCCTGTTTAATCCATCGGGAAAAATATTCTCTATTCAGACCAATCGCCAGTTGCGTTCGTTTCTCAGGGTTATGAATATCGCAATATAGATGACCTCTCTTAGATTCCCTACGGAAGTGTTGGTATAGTAAAACTGTAACCTTTTGCATTGTTATAAATGTGCACTTCAGACTCATTATGAATGTGATATCAATGTCAGTTTTGATAAGCCAACAAATATGATCCAATAGCTTCATACAAATAGCGAGATACACCTATGACTTTACAACGGTATCCCAATTATAACGTCATATGCTTTCCGCTTTCAAAGTCGACGGGGTTAGGTGCACGGAATTCGTGGAAATTGTTGTACTCACGATATTTCAATGTTACCATAATGTATTTTTAGAACAACGCGTCTGTGTACCGTAGATCTGTTACTATTGTGTACAATCCGGTGAGGTTGATTTTAATATAACCTGAAGAAGAAATATTTCAAACTACATCTTCTTCTTCTTCTTCTTCCAACGTTTTCAGACATCGATTTGTATACTTTTAAAGTAGTTAGTGTTCAACCGGAGTCCATGTACATCTCCGTATAGCTTGTCTTGGACTGATATGGGATTGGCCATGTGTTTTCTCTGTTCCATGTACGTTGGACATTCTTGCAGTATGTGTGTCTCTGTCATCTTGCTGGTGCCACATGTACATATGTCAGATGGGCCTATTTTATACTTGTTAAACAGATGGTACCTCAGTCTATTGTGCCCTGTTCGTAGACGAAAAATGACAACCTGTTCCTCTCTGCTTAGTTGGTGGTAAGCATCGTCCTTTCATGCCCTGGGTGATCTCTCAGCCATTTGTTCTTGTAGGCCATTTTTATCCGTACTTTTGCTTCCTCTATGTCATACTGGTGTCTGTCTGTGGTAGCCTGCTTCCTCTTTTGCCAATATGTCTGCAATCTCATTTCCAGGTATTCCACAGTGAGATGGTATCCACTGTATTACCACTCTAGAGAAGATGTTGCATACTTGGTGTAGTGATGCTTGCAGTTCCTTCAAGTTGTTATCGTCTTCATTTTTAGAGCAGTAATTACTGACAGGGCATCAGTAGAAATACCAGGTTTTCATTTACATGTTCCTCTGACACTATGGCTTCTGCTGCCGCTTTTGGGGCCTCTGCTCTGTAATTGCTGGAGAACCTTCCTGTCGCTAATTTTAGCTTCTTGAGTTTCATGTCACTGAGCACTATGAGGGCTCCTCCTCCTCCATTTTCAGTTGCATTTGCTGCAGACCCATCTGTGTATACATGGGTCCACCTGCTGTTAGGAAAGTGTTCCTTTAGGTACTCGGTGGCCAGGAGTTTTCTTTCTTCACTTGTTTGTTGGTTTTTTCCTACTATCCCTGTGATGTTCTCACTCAGCTCTGGGAATTTTGTATCTTTCCATATCTGTCTTGTGTTGGTGTATTTTAGTGGTTTGGGGTAACTTCAGCACATGATGGTTGTTTGCTCATCATCATCTTGGTTGTCGCTGCAAAGTTGGTTCGTTTTAGTCTGCCCCTTCCTAGCCCATTCATTCTGTGGTACATTGGGTGATCTTCTAGTCTCTTGAACTTTTCTGCTTGTTTTTGTGCTCTGCTGTCTCTTATATCCTCCATTGGTTGTAGGCCGGTGGTCTTCTCCATTTCCTGTATTGGAGTAGATCTCATTCCCCTGTAATAATTCTCATAGCTTGGTTCTGAACACGGTTGATTTTATTGAAGTTGGATTGGGCTACAGTTGCCCATGCAGAAATTCCATAGTCCAGTGTCGGGCAACATATCCCTATAAAGCTTCTTTAAAACATTGTTGTCTGCCCCCAGGTTGTGCCAGCTAGTTTTTCATGATTGCCATCCTGGATTTTGCTCGGGTTTTGTTTTTTTCAATCTGAGCATGCCTTGTCATGCGCTGGTCGAAGGTGATTCCAAGGTATGTGGGTTTTTTCTCTGGGAGCAATATATGGTTATTTAGTAGGAGCTTTGGACTTTGGGGCTTTGTTGATAGGGAGAAAACCGTATATGTCGTTTTCTTTTCATTGGCTTTGATCAGCCATGTATTGGACCATTGGTCTAGGGATGTGAGGGCCTGTTGTATTCTGCTTGTTGCAGCGGTAATGCGCTCTTCTGATGTCCACAGGGCCAGGTCATCCGCATACAGGGCGTGGTGGATCCTTCTGGGTATGTTCTCGGTTATGTCATTGATGTATATGAGGAACAGTGTTGGCGACAGTACTCCACCCTGAGGAACTCCTTGTTCTAGTGTTGTTTTCCTGCTGGTGAACTCTTGCATTTGCACTTTAGCAGTTCTTTTTCTAGATACTGTGATATCCATTTGTACATTCGTCCTGCTACTAGGTTTCTGCACAACTTCACTTTTAGGCCAGCCTTCCACACTTTATCAAAAGCCTTCTCCAGATCTACCCATACTGCTAGCGTTTGTTTTCCCTCTTGAAAGACATCCTCTATCTCCTGGGCGATGTATGTCACTTGATCTTCTGTAGATCTGTGTTTTCAAAAGCCTGCTTGTTGGGGAGTACAGCCCTTTTCTTCCAAATGCCACATTAGTCTGGTGTTGATCATGCGCTCTAGCAATTTTCCTACGCAGCTCAGTAGGCTAATTGGTCTATAACTGCTAGGGTCTGTGGGATCCTTCCCCGTCTTTTTATCGGTATCAATATAGCTTCCTTCCATTCTTTGGGTATAACGCCACTTTTCCAGCTACAGTTAAATATTTCTAGTAGCTTCTTTTTCGCTTGTCGTCCCATTTCTATTATCATTTCATTAGTTATCCCATCATTGCCTGGTGATTTTCTTTTCTTTAGAGAGCGTAATGCTTTTTCTAATTCATGTATTGTGAATTTAGTTGTCATAATGCTCCTCCAGGGGACCTTGAATGAGGTCGTGAGCCATTAGTTCTTCTTTTATGGTTTCCTCCCTTTCTTCAGGAACATCTATATGATTTACTTGTGTAAAGTGCTCACTAAGGATATTGGACTTGTTTCCCCTTAGCTGTTCATCATTCTGTTTGATGGTGATTGTGTGCTTGTATTTATTTTCTTGGTTTAGTGCCTGGCTGTTTCCACAACTTATTTCCATCTCTGTCTAGGTTAAGGCTTTGTGTTTTTCTATCCAGCTGTTTCTAGCATTTTCGTTTAGTGTTCGTTTGTATCTTGCCGAGGTGGCTTTAAGTTTAATGTTTGCATCTGTTGTTCTTTCTATTTCTGCAATGTTTCTTGCTTTCGTTAGTTCTACTTCTAGTTGTTCTAATTCGTCAGTCCAGAATGGGCTGTAGTTTGGTCTCGCACCTCGAGGGATGGACTCAGTGGCTGCTTTTGGAGGCTTTGTTGAAGTCTGCAACCCCAGCTTTAGCATACTCTTGCGTATGTTTAGAGGTTCACAGTATAGGTCTGTCAGGAGTGCAAATTTCCCCAGTCTGCTCGTTTGTAGTTCCATCTTGGTAGCAGCTTTGGTTGCTGTGGGAGTATGCAACATTTACGGCCAGCTTTACCGGTCTGTGATCACTTCCTGCAGAGTTGGTCAGCACCATTCTGTCAATTTTGTGGTGGATGTCACCTGTGCTAAAGGCCAGGTCTGGTGTGGAGGTGGTTTTCCAGGTTCTGGAGTAGTAACTAGGTTTATCCTCAGCATTGTTGATTAAGTGTAGGTTGCTGTCTATCTCCCAGTCCTCCACCTCATCACCTCTGTTATTTGTATCCTGGTAGCCCCACCGCTTGGAGTGACTATTAAAGTCTCCTACTACTATGCAGTTTGTTGGTATTATGTTCATGTTCTCCAGTACTAAGTCTTTGTTTGGAGGGCAGTAGATGTTATAGATCCGGGTGCTCCCAATTGGGGTTGTTGCGTCTATCCCTACAATTTCTGACTGTCTACTAGCACATACTGTTATTTCTTGACATGCAATCTCATTTCAGGGCGAGATCAGGACTCCACCTTTGCGTCCTTCCCTGTCTAATCGGAAGGTCTGATATCCTCTAATGGAAAATCTGTGGCTAGAGTTTAGGTGCGTCTCTTGTATGCATGCTATGTCTATCTGCTCCTGTTGTAGATATTTTGTTAATGGGACCTTCTTCTTTAGTACTCCCTCTGCATTCCACTGCATAATGTTGAATGTTCTATGATTTGCTTCACTAGTGTTTGTCCCTGCTAACTGTCCCTGGCTCGGCGGCGTGGATCGATCATTCCTGCCGTCTGTCGAGACTCCGGTTGACCACTACTATTTTTTTGTATACTAGTCGATGTCGTCGTAAAACGAATTGCGCTGCACATTGTGCACCCGTCTTCTGCGGCGTTTCTGTCAGGCTGCCCACCTTTAGCCTTAATTTATTAACCTACAAGGCAGCAGGTTGGACTCGCACTTAGCCCATCGCCACGCGGTGCGCTACCTATCGAGCGTCATGAATATTCTAAGGCTGCTTGCAAAAATCACTGAGATCCAACAGGTAGTTTTCGAGAAAATCAATTTCAAACGTGCTCACGAATTAATGGACAGACTATAACCAAATAACCAATAACAATAGCATCAGCCAGTTTACTTTGTTGATGTTGAGTTCTGTCTGGATATATCTATTTGGTCTCTTCTCTGTCCATTATATGCGAAATACTCTTCTGTAACAGTTATCTTCAAAAGCACATATATGTCTTACATTTAATTCAAAATTCCTCAAACCGCTGATAAATTCAGTTACCAATAATCAATACAATTGCAATCGATTCCTATCTTTCGTTTCATGTTAATTGATGTAGATTTTCATGACACCTTATTAAATATTTGTCGGCTGCTGAAAGTGTCGGTTATGTTCGATGATTGTAAACAAGAATGGCAGAAGTGTTGACTGCTACAGAAAACATTTGGCATTGAATGGGATATTAAAACACCAGCTGCATTTATTGTTACATAAAGGTTTATATTACTTGCAGCAATCAGGGTTCAAATGAATATTAAATGAATAACATCAAATACAGTTGAGTTGGTTTTATAGAGATGCATATCAAATGATAGTTTAGCCTAGTTTAGGTTACATAAAAACGATTGTCGGATGCGGGTGATTCTTATTGTCGAATGATGAGGCTTGACGAAACGTGATACGTGTGAACTGACGCTGTGATAAAAAAAAGTGTGATCCTGATTAAATCAAATGTGTGATTTAGTAGTATAGTAGTAATAACTTTATAAATAGTGTGATCCGATAATAATTTGTTAATTATTAACCAGCATGTATGTGTTATAATATGTTGTTGACTTATTTTTAACACTTAATTAGATTTGCGATTGTAAATATTTTGTAATAATTTAATTTTAATAATTAGTTTGTCACTTGTGAACAATCGTGTTAGAGAAATACTGAGATCTTCATAACTAAAAAACAAAAGTACGGATAAAAATGGCATACAAGAATAGATGGGTGAGAGATCAACCAAGTGAGAAAAAAGATAATGAATACACCAACTCAATATATAGAGAACAGGGCACAATAGGCTGAGGTACCATCTGTTTAACAAGTACAAAATAAGTCCTTATGACACATGAACATGTGTTACCAGCAGATTAACAGACACACATCCTGCAAGAGTGTCCAACATACACTTATCTTAACCACATTTGCTGTGAAGCATCGTGGGGAGAGTTAGTTTTCTATCTTGTGCCAGGTGTGTTGCGCTTGACGTCAGTCCATGCTTTCGCAACAACTCTGAGATGTTATCTATCCATCGTGTTCTTGGCCTGCCTTGTGCTCTGGCGCCCTGAGTGTCGATATGTAGGCACGTGAGGGTAGTAAATGTGGTTCCATTCTCATTAGATGGCCGAACCACTTGATTCTTTGCTTCTGGATGTACTGTATGCATGGTATAGTACCAATGATGCTTCTGATATTCTTGTTTCCCACTCTATCTCTCCTTGTAACGTTGACAGCTTTTCGTACACTGAACAGATGAATCACACACGACCAACCCCAATGTCAGTCCAAGACAAGCTATATGGAAATGTACATGGGCACTGGCTGACCTATAACTACTTTAGAAGTATACAAATCGTTGTATGAAAACGTTGGAAGAAGAAGAAGATAATGAAATTCATAATAGATGTAGAGGCCAAAAATATTTTTGGGGTAAATAAATAGATCAATATTAGTTAGTGTTAAGAAAATCTTTTGAACTTTATCTGTAAGGAATATGAATAATGTTGTTTTGTTTTTATATAATGATGACACAGTCTGACAGAGTATGTTATTGTCCATCTAGCTTGTGAAACCTTATTTCTAGTTATGTCAAGCTCTTTTTTATTATCATTTTATCAATCAATCAAGTACCATGCCTACCAGCATAGGCGATCATATCTCTCCACAACTCTCTCTGCTTGGTGCATGTAATCAGTTCTGATGTCAGTTTTGTGTTGAACCATGATGTCAGGCCACCTAACATCTGCTTCCTCTGTTTTCCATGATCTCTCCTTCCCTGAATTTTACCTGTAGTCACCAAATGTTCTAAACCTTCTCTTCACATTATATGCCCGAAGAACCTTGATTGCCTGATTCTTATTCTTTTGATACGGTTTCTTTGTATGCAGGCCTGATTTAAAACCCCCTCATTTGTTTTTTTCGCTGTCCATGGAATTTTCAGCACTCTTCTGTAAAACCATATCTCTGCGGCTTCCAATGATCGTATTGATTGTTTGTTCATTGTCCATGATTATCCATTTTTTATACTATATGATTAATGAAGCTGTGTAAAACTATTTGCATCATTGTTACCTAGAAGGTTTTTTTTTACCTACCCTTAAACACACTGATAAGGAGCCTCATGGGTCTCTGTAGCGTAGAGGTTAGGTGCTAGCCTCTCATGCCATAGGTAACCAGTTTGCTCCCTTGTGGAGCCATCTAGATATTTTCAAGAGATCCTGATCTCAGTGTAGGCGATATCAAGTTCCAAGTCCTATCGGAGACAGACAATAACTTGTAGGTCCCATGTTCAATTTGAGCACATAAAAGAACCATTGGCAGGTAAAAATCGAGAAGAGCAGGCTAGAAAACCATTAATAATAATTCCTCTTGTACCGTTATACGTTACATAGGGCCTGCAAGTAATTTCTCCATACTGCTCTATCCTGGGCAACTTGCTCAATCTCCTCCATGGAACTGAGACCGATATTTCCTGCCTCTCTCAGCAAAGTTCGTTTCAGGGTCTCCTTAGGTCAACCTCCCTTTCTTGAACCCTTTGCATCCTACTTCAATGCCTGCTTTGATATTCGTTGATCATTTCTTCTCAATGTATGTCCAACATATCTCCATCTTGTCTTTCTTATTAACTGTTGTTACTAGTGGTTGACCAGGCATTTCTCTGATTTCATTACTACTCCTGAATTAGTTCCATTTTATGTTCATTATTTTTGCAGACATCTATTTTCAAATGCATTCAACTTGCTTTTTATATCTTTAGTCATTTTCCAATTCTTGCTGGCATATGTTAGGATTGATACAACATTTGAATTGAAAATTCGTAATATAGTTTTAATACTATATTGCTACAAAGTTTTACTGCAGTTTTCTCTTACATTGATAATATATTTATTTTCACTATATTATCTTCTTTTCTTCCTGCAGGATTCATCTGTTTTAGCTTGCACATTACTTTCAAGGAATTATTCTTGAAAGTGTGAGAACCCTTTCTGTAAGATCCACAAGCTGTGCTCTAACTGTGCAACCACCTGTCTACACACAATCCTTCACTTCTGCCATGGCAGCGGCCATGTTTACACGATTGAGCAGATTTAGCAAGGGAGATGAATACGAAGACCTGGATGGAGATGATAATGTTGAGATGGACATCACGGACATGTACCGCTCACTAGGAAAGACACCACCGCAGATACAGCCCAAAGGGGAACAGACTGCGTCTGCCAGAGATATACAACAGAAAACATTGGATAATGATCACGTTGGTAATATTAATTTTGCTATAATTTCTTCTTCTTCGAACACTCCATATCGACCACTCCATATCGACCACTTGTTAACCACTCTTTGTGATTTTTATGTGATCTTAGCCTAAGACGATTGAAGGCTGTGCCAGTTATGTGCTTATAAGTAAGCCAGTACATCCAGTTTCTGTGATGTTTTTATTTACTAGGTAGCTTTCCTTGGTCCTTTATCAGTAGCCTCTTACAACATGTCTTGTAGGTCGCAGTGATACTATTCTTTGCTTCTGTCGGGGCCCGGCACAACACGGGCGATTACAGTTTGTAAAAAAATATATATATCTATATTTTCAACATGTATTCTGTATAGTAACAGGGAGTGTCTGGCAGAATGGATTATTTCTTCTTTTCGGACGCTCCACATCGACCACTTGTCAACCACTCTGTGTGATTTGTATGTGATTTGAGCCTAAGAGCAATTGTACATTGTGTCAGTTATGCATCCACAAGTAGGCCAGCACATCCGATTTCTGCACTGCTTTTTATTTACTAGGGTAACATCCCTAGGGCCTACATCAGTTGCCTCTTATGACATGCATTGTAGGTCGCAGTGTTACTATTCTTTGCTTCCTTTGCGGGCCCCGGCACCACGCGGCAATTACAGTTTAAAAAAATATATATATATCTATATTTTCAACATGTATTCTGTATAGTAACAGGGAGGTGTCTGGAAGAATGGATTAAAGTGGTGGCTCCCATGCGGAAGACCCTGTCATGACCAATTAGTTTTTCTGAGGGTGTAATAAAGAAAAATCCTAACCTGAACATTTTTGCAACGACCGCTCTAGCTATGTGGTCATTAAAGTCCCCAGGCGCATGTCCCCGCTGTCCTACACTGCCCTAAATGCGGTATTACAGGCAGTAACAACAATTTATTATTATAGTCTTCTTCTTTCTCGAATCCTGTTTGCCTCATAGCGTTAGGTCAAAAGAGATTTCTAAACGGGCCCTTGTATGGGCTTCAGTAGATAGTCTCTTTCTGCATCTGTTATCTTTGAGGTCCATCTTTGTGTGGCTGACCTTTTGCTTTATACCCATTGTTGCCAGCGTGTTCGTAGCGCGTTGGACTACGGGTTACTAGTCCTCTGTAAGTGCGGGTTCAACTCCGCGGACTGGCAGAAAAGCTACAGGTTCCCCAGATTTACGGTGTTCGTGGCCACGAGTCAAAGGGTTACGATGTCCATGACACCGGGCCGAAGAGCTTTCAGCTCAAGTGCTTCTGGATTGAAAAAAAAATACCAATTTTTATAGTAACTGTTGTAAAATATAATGAGATTTTATGATTACATTTGTAATAGATCCTGAACGATGTCATAAAAAATAATCAATGTTCTACATCCTCATCATGTCCCATTTGTCACATAAGATTTGCAGAAAAATTTCCATTGTTGATGTTTTGCAGCCTTCCTATTAACTCTGATGATCCCTGATCATGTGTACCTTAAAAACCTCTTCCCCTGAGCTCCTGAGCAAAAAGAGCATATATCAGAGTGATATTAAAATACAACAGCATCTGCCATTTTGTGAAACCATATAGAACACGGGGTTGTGTTTGACATCACAATTGTACACAATTTTTCTTTGATCACCGAAAAATAACGATGAAATCTTCTCCGACATATTTTGGAGTGTCGGAATATGCAATGTTTACATTAAATACCAAATTATCGGGTTCTAAGGGTTAATTATGTTATGTTGTGTTATTCAATCGACGACATGGCACATTGGTGCAATATCATGTGTACTCCGTCCTCCATTGCACCCATCCCAAAGTCAACCTGCTCCCATACCCTTGAGAAATTGATTAGTATATCTTCTTGCTCTACCATGAAGACCTAATGAAGACATCAGGAAGTAAGTGGGTACAACAACATCAGTACTGAACTTTATCAAGAAACAACAAATTAAATGGTTCGGCCACTTAAGCTGATTACAAACAGACGGTGCACGTCAAAGAGCAATGTTGCTCCATACAAATCTAGCTTGGCATAAGTTGATGAGGACCTATGCCCCAACAGGTGCTAAAATTGCATAAAAGACACGAAGAGAGATAGATAGAGAGATAGATAGAGAGAATGAAGGACACTAGGAGATAAACTATAATATGAGTATTAATTGTTCTATTACAGAAACATTTACAGTACAAGAATGTATAGACCAAATTGGTTTTGGCAAGTTTCAAGTCAAACTGTCCATTCTCACTGGATTTGCCTGGGTGAGTATTTATTTATTCGAGGTCTCTGTCTCAATGGCGAAGTGGTTGAGGTGTTTGCCTGTTGTTCTGAAAGTTATGGGTTTGAATCCTGGAGTCTGTATGGCAAAGTAGTTACTATGTTTGCCTGTTGTTGTTAACGTTGTGGGTTTCTTCTTCTTCTTCTGCATTCTCACTAGATTGGGATTTCGAATTCTCTAATAAAGGCAGCCGTCTGCCTCAGATTATCAGCCACGCCATACAGTTTGTCTTGGATGCTAGTGTAAGTGTACCACCTCTTTCTTCTTAAGTCTGCATACTGGGGGCAGTTCTGTAGGATATAATTCCTATAATTTCTGCTTCCCTGTTTGTGCCGACCTCGTGCCGGCCTCTTCCCGCAGTAAATTTTGGCCACCCTCACGATGGTAGGTCTGACATTCTTACTGCGTGGTTAAGTCTCTGAGGCAGATTGGTGACCGTAGAATCTGTTATCCCATTCCTCATTGTGAGGTGTCGTTGCACCATGTTATGCGCCTTACGGTATGGTGCATCCGTTTCTGCAAACATTTGTTTCGGTTAACATTCCCTAGCGGACACATGCATCCGATTTCACCCAAACCTCATTAGTCGCCTCTTACGACATGCATGGCAGGTAACAGTGGTTCTATTCTTTACACCCCAAATTTGAGCCCCGGTAACCACTTGGGCAAAACATTGTGGGTTTGAATCCAGGAGTCTGTATGGCGAAGTAGTTGAGATGTTTGCCTGTTGTTCTGAAGGTTGTGGGTTTGAATCCTGGGGTCTCTATGTCAAAGTGGTTACAACGTTTGCCTTTCATTCTGAATTTTATGGTTTTGAATCCGGTGGTCTCTATGGTGAATTGGTTAAGACATTGCCTGTTGTTCTGAAGGCTGTAGGTTTGAATCTGGACTAAGTCACATGTGCAATTTTTTCATGAGATGCCTAGGATTGTTGCTTGAGCTACTAAGTTCATGCTTTGTGCAACACTCTCAACAGTTAGCATGTCATTTCTGCAGACAGTGACAGAGCCATATGGGAAAACTCTGTGCAATGAAGTCAATTCTTTGCCTTTAGACTCTTTAGTATTTATTTATTCTTCTTCGAACAGTCCATATCGACCACTTGTTAGACCATTCTTTGTCATTTGTATGTGATCTGAACCTAGAGTGATTGTACATTGTGCCAGTTCTGTGCCTACAAGTAGGCCAACAAATCCAATTTTTTCTGACGCTTTTTATTTACTAGGGTAGCTTCCTAGACCCCTACCTCAATTGCCTTGTAGATGGCAGTTTTAACTATTCTTTGCTTCCATTGTGGGCCCGGGCAACAAACAGGTGGTATTTATTTAATATATACTTTCTGCATTGCTAGACATTTTGTCAGCAAACAGAATAATAACTAACAAAATCCAACATAGATGAAACAAAGCAAATCAAATAATAGGACAAATGGCACCAATTTTAAACAGAAAAAGAGCATTGTTTCACACAATCTTTCTCCCCACATTATGATATCAGTGCCAGACCTGGACACTGACATCAAATGATAGAAGAAAACTAGTCCGGCAGAGATGAAGTGCTACACAGAATGTTGGGAGTAACAAGAAGAGACCAGTTTAGAAATGAAGACATCAGGAAAAAGTAGGTACAACATCAGTACTGAACTTCATCAAGAAACAACAAATTAAATGGTTCGGCCACATAAGCAGATTACCAATAGACAGTATGCCTCAAAGTTACAATTCTTTGCTTCCCTTGCGGACCCCGGCAACACCAGGGTGAGTGGCAAACTATTGAACGTGTAAGGAGTGCCTAGAAAATTGAAGACTAGTTTACTGTTTGATGGTGGTGTTCTGTAAAGGATATGCCACGATTTTCGATTTCATGAATATCTATATTTATTATATTGTTTAGATGGCTGATGCTATGGAGATGATGATCCTGTCTATCTTGTCACCTGCGTTACACTGTGAGTGGAGGTTGGAAGGTTGGCAGGAAGCATTCATAACAACAGTGAGTCAAGATTTATTTATTGGTGGTAAGGTTATGTTGAAAAACAGAATTGATGGCTAATATATATGTTAATGGCCACAAAATTGAAAGAGTCAACAACTTTGAATATCTTGGGGAATTGCTGACAAATGACAGGAATGCTTTAAAAGAAATTAAAAGAAGGCTGAACATTGCTGTGCAAAAACTAAAAGAACTAACTAACCTATGGAAGGGAACTGACATAAAAAAGTGTTTAAGAGCCTGCATTTTTTCCTTGGCAACATATGGTTGTGAGACATGGACCATTGACAAAGCAGAGGAGAAGATCATTAACCCAACGGGACTGCAGAGCCGATATATCGGTTCAGAGTAATGTTCATGATGTCGCAGAACCGATATATCGGCTTTTGGATGTCTGTTCACGGAAACGAATGTATCTTCCGAACCCCTTTACTGAAGTTAAAAAAGTCTTCAGAAACGGAAAGTACATATATGTAGGTACATTACTATCTCCATTTAACAAAGATTTGAAAGAGGGAAAGCAGTGTATTATTGTGTTCAAGTCGAGACTTTTTTTAAACGTTAATGTTTCCGACGATGTTTACAGTGTAATCTTGAGTACTGTTAGATCAAATTATAACTTGTGATAGTAATGAAGAAGATTTAATTGATGGTAATAATGACATTTGGTTGTTTATGAAATGCAGTTTCGATAGTTGTAAGTCTAATGTAATAATTGCATCTAAAGAATGGGCGTTCCACATTCCATTTATTGACATGTCCGCACTAAAAGTGAATATTATAAAAACTACTGCACCTAGTTAGATGAAACTTATAGAATATGTTCACACATGGATTATCTTCATTTAACTACTACTTCTAGAAACATCTATGAATACTAAGATGTAATACAAACCGGAGAATAAAAATATTTTTTATGCTTTTTCGTTTTTTCAAAATAGTCATGCTACAATAATCTAATTTTCTCAAACGTATATCACCTGATGTAAAATATTATTACATTAATGTATTCCACATCCAATTAGCAACAATTTAATATATAATATGTCATACTTTAGAGAAACAGTACAAGAGTTATAAAGGATTAAACTAATTGACATTGAATGTTAAATTTGAACCGCAAAATAAATGCGTCCAGAGGTCAAAATAATACAGGGCGAAAGGGTTAATGCCTTTGAATGCAAATGCTACAGAAGAGTATTTAGAATATCATGGACGGATAAAAGAACAAATGCTTCTGTTCTGCAACAGCTTGCTATTAAAGAGCATAAAAGTCAGGAAAATTGAATATTTCTTACTCATCAAACGACATGAGTGCCTAGAGAATATAATTTTGGAGGGAATGGTACCAAAAAGAAGATTGAGAGGAAGGCCTAGAAGACCATGGGTGAAAGATGTCATTGACGATCTGAGAATGATTGCTGCTGACACTGGTCAACTTGCACAGAACAGAAAGTTTTTCAGAACAGCTGTCAAGGGCGACAAGTTCGGGAAGGGACAAACTACTTGATGATGATAAATGTTATGATATGTTATGTTGTCCGATTGACATCATGGCACAGTGAGCATTCCCAAGAACCCTTGGCAGTTGAAAATTGAGAAGAGCAGGCTGAAAAACCACTAATCAGGCAAAATTCATAGGAATATTTTTAATCTAATTCCTACAAAATATTTTTACCATCTTCTAAATTACATCGGGGACCCTCGCTGTTGCTACGGAGTTTGTGTACTGTCGCTGAGGTCTTCCTATGTAAGAAAGAGATCGGAGCACACATGGTTACTCACTAAAGTGCAATGATGATGGTCCTATCAATCAAACAATCAATAAACAAACAGTTTTTGATCTATTAACAAGGAGAGATAGAGTGAGAAATGAGAATATCAGGAGAATATATACAATACATCGAGAAACAAAGAATCAAGTGGTTCGGCCATCTAATGAGAATGGAACCACATTTACTACCATCACATGCCTACAATAATCGACATTCAGGGTGCAGAGCACGAGGCAGGCCAAGAACACGATGGATAGATAACATCTCAGAGTCCCTGTGAAAGAATGGACTGACAACGTCAAGCGCAACACACCTGGCACAAAATAGACAACTAACTCTCCCCATGATGCTTCACAGCAAATGTGGTTAAGATAACATAAGATAAAATAATGAATCAATAAGCATGCTATGTTTTTTTTTCCCAAAGGTTGTGTTTTGTGGAATGATGTGTAGTTCAAGCGTGTGGGGGTCCATTTGTGACAAGTATGGACGAAAAACTGTGAGTACACTCTTGATTCTGTTGTGATATTCATTTTTAGTGTTTCTCATACTTTTAGGATGTTTGGATTCCGTAATCTATTTTTTCTTTTCTTTTGTTCTTCTCTACGAGAGAGAGAGACATTCTGAAGGACTGTTGGGGTGGCAAAGTTCTGTTCAGAACAAGCTATTTGATGATGATGATGATGATGTGATCTGAGCCTAAGAGCGACTGTAGGTAGTTCCAATTATGCACCTAAAGTAGACCAGCACATCCGATTTACTCAGTGCTATATTTTTACTATCAATATAGATGGAGAATGCAGTAAAACTATGTAGAATGGCGAAACACGTAATAACAAAGTACTGTAGTTTTACAAAAAACAATGACAATACACAGAAGCGTTTCGACCAAAAAGGCGCTTATCAAGCAAACGATACAACAAAAGTGACGAATGTCACAGAACACCACATATAGACTTTGACAAAGATATTACTACGGTTGAACATGAATGAAAATATGTGACTAAAAACGAATAATGAAATAAATAAAAAAAAAACTAGAAGTGGAAAAAGAAGAGAAACAATAAAAAATCAAGTAAATAAATATATGACTCATATACATTTAATATATACACATATAAAATACAGAGCATGAGAAGAGAAAGTACTAAGAAGCATAGGAATGTAGAGCGTTGAGTCCATGAGGTCGCAAAGTACCATATAAAGAAATAAAGTGATTCTCCAAAGTAAATCGACTACGATCATCAGATAAACATGATCTGATGGCAGCGACCTGGATGTCGCGAGCACCCAAATGGTCAGTTCCATTGAAATGAGTGGCCACAGGGGTCACAGAGCATTGGCGTATATCGCCTGTTTCGCCGATATATGCCTTAGCACACGGCTTGCAAGTGATAGCGTAGATTATATTTTGGGACTCGCATGTGAAACCCTCTTCAATAACAAATGTGGCTAAAGGAAAAGATACAGTACGAGTCTGTATCACATACGCACACGTTTTGCAACGCCGACGGCCATACTGAACAGTGCCAAAATGACTGGATATTAGACTTAAGGCGACTGCGTACCAACATATCCTTAAGACTTTTGTCCCATCTGTAAACCACCAAAGGATAGTTGGGGAAGACTGAACAGGTCTCAAGATCTGACTTAAGGATAGACAGATGACAGAATAAAATATTTTTCACCAGTGAACTATGGGGGTGGGAAGTTCAGATAAGTTTTACTCTGTCAGAGTTAGCAGTCCAATGCTGGTTGGTAAGGGCCTGTTGGTGAGTAATTTTCTGAACTCGATGCATAGCAGATACAAGCACCTGCTCTGGGTATAGGCGCTTGCGGAAGAAATCAAGCATCTTGCGAGCTCTATCAAGAAAATAATTGTCCTCGCTGTAAAGGCGATGCAAGAGCTGTGAGAGTGGCAAAGAATCACGACAAGCCTGGTGATGGGAAGAAGTATAAAGAAGAAAACTATGTGCATCAGTAGGCTTATAATATACTGATGTTGTGATAGTGGATAGGGTTATGGTGATAGTAATGTCAAGAAAGTTGATACAAGAAACGTTACCTCTCACATCTTCACTTCTTGTTGCTGTATATTGTCATTGTGTTTGTATTTTGTAAAACTACAGTACTTTGTTATTACGTATATTTTTACTAGGTACCTTCCTAGACCCCTAACTCAGTCGCCTTTACGACATGCCTTAACCTATTGGCTCCCATAAGTCGCGGGGAGCGCCGCTGTATATATGTTTTAGATCTATCTTAAAGAAAATTCATTTACCTACAAAATGGTATATCACTCATAAAAATCGGTTAATAATTAAGAAAACTACAGCTGAAATTGTATGTACACCTGCAATGGGAAAATAGGACATAAATTTAATTTAGCCACAACCTGTTTTTCAATTCAGTAGCTAATCAGTTATAGGTCACAGTGTTAGTATTCTTTGCTCCCCTTGCAGCCCCCGACAACACATGAACGGAAACAAGGTTTAAGTAAGTATATTATCTCTGATACAAATATCTCTGCATCCAACCATCTTCCTAATTATCCCAGACATGCTTTCTTCTTATTTCCCCAGGAGCTGATCATGTGCTCGCTAATCACATGCTACTTTGGTATTCTAAGCGCATTTGCCCCAAGTTTTATCTGGATGCTCATCTTACGGGGCCTGGTAGGGTTTGGAATAGGTGGAGCCCCTCAGTCGTAAGTAATATGTGCCTTGCATTCTTATTCATTTTAATTTACGATAATTACCACTTTGTATATATTTTTTTTTCCTCCTATCCAGAAGCACTTGAGCTTTCAGCTCTTCGGCTCGGTGTCATGAACACCGTAAATCTGGAGAACTGATGGCTTTTCTTCCAGCCCGCGGAATTGAACCACACTCACAGGGGGCTTGTCACTCGTCATCCAACGCGCTACTTACATGCTGGGCAGGCGGACCTTATTATATATAAAATACAGGGTAAAGTTCAAGATAAAAGTAGCCCAGTTAAGGAAGCCAATCTGGCATATGTTTATGAAAATGAGGAGGTTCAATTATGAAGTGGTATAGGTTAACTCTTTCCACGCTTTAAGCCGCACACTGCGCCACGGCGAAAATCCGTTGCACGCTTTAAGCCGCACACTGCGCCATAGAGTTGCTTCCTTATAAGAAGTCTTTCTAGTTTTACTTCTACTGTTTTACTTATACTACTTTTCAACCTTGCTATTCTATTGGGTTGTCCAGTTTTCTTTAATTTAGTATATAATAAGATATATATGTTTATTTATTGACGAGTAGTTGGGATCGTAATTTTTTTTAAAATTTTTTTTTTTACTTCCCTTGAATTAACTGCTTAAAAATTGAGAAAATAAATAGGCGTGGAAAGAGCTAAGTGTGATTGTCTGTAGCTTAACTCTTTCCACGCTTTAAGCCGCACACTGCCCATAGAGTTGCTTCCCTTATAAGAAGTATTTCTAGTTTTACTTCTACTATTTTACTTCTACTACTTTTTAACCTTGTTATTCTATTAGGTTGTCCAGTTTTCTTCAATTTAGTATATAATAATATATATATGTTTATTTATTGACAAGTAGTTGGGATCGTAATTTTGTTGGAAATTTTTTTTTTTACTTCCCTTGAATTAACTGCTTAAAATTGAGGAAATAAATGGGCGTGGAAAGAGTTAAGCGGTAGTGAACTCAATAACAACCCAAGCATACCTGGTTCAAACTCCACTGCGGGAAAGTTTGTAAGCAAATTAGTTCCCTTGTATTTTTACGAACGATAAAAATAGACCTCAGTGTTCAGAAAGCAATAGCAAACTAGTGAACATATAAGTGATGCCTAGAAAATCGACTACTTGTTTACTGTGGTTGATGAATATGTCCTGTAAAGGATATGCTATGATTATTATAGGTCAAGTGAGCAAGTCTTTTTGTGATGTGTAATTATAGTGCAGGAAGGGGCGATGAACAAATGTGACAAAAGGACGAGCTAGTCAGAACTGGTTTAAATAGTAAATAGACAAAATGCAATGCCTACCTGGCAACTTTTGATTTGTCAGTGGGGTTACTTTTATCTTGAACTCCCTGTATAAATTAGGACATGCATATTCCCAACATGTGAAAGTGAATCGAGGATCATAACACAAAAATTTAAGAACTAAATTGAAGCTTTTGAAACAAGGTGTTACAGAAAAGTTCTTAGAACATCCTGAACAGAGAAGAGAAAAACAAAGACATCCTACAAGACCTGCATATCAAGGAGCATTGGATCATAAATAACATCATGTCCCGGAAGACAAAATATTTTGGCCATGTTAAATGTCACAGTGGTTTGGGGAGAACGGTAATGGAAGGCATGGTTCCTGGAGTAGGAGGCAGGGGAAGACCAAGACAAAGGTAGCAGCAGGACATGAAAGAAACCTTGAACGTGACACTGCAAGAGGTGGTAGAACTTGCTAGAGGCAGAGAGTTTTTCAGGAGGGCTGTGATGAAAGCAACATAGATTCCGCAAGGGACATGCTACTACCTGAATACATTAAATGTAACCTTGTTTGAATTACATTGAGAAACAAAGAATGAAGTGCTTCTGCCATTTAATGAGAATGTAACCTAACTCCACAGTATGGAGAGCATTCTACAAAAGAACATCAGGAAAGAAGACAAGAGGAAGACCACAAAAATATGGTTAGATGGCATAGCAGAACCCTGTTAAAGAGCAAACATTAACAATCACCCAAGCCCAAGCAGCACAAGACAAAAACAGAAAACCACGACACTGGGCAACAACCCAGTAGCAGTGTGACAACAAAAGAAGAAGATGATACATAAAATAAAATGTCCCATAGCCTTTTCAGGTCTTAGGTTTTGAAGTGCATTGTTTACAGGAGGTAGGATGGCTAATTCCTCTTCTCATGTGTGGAACATTCTGTGTGGGATTGAATCCACAACTCTCATGTGTCCAAGTCAATAAGCAAACGCTTACACATTACACAAAAAATAGTTGGTGTTGATGGCAATGAGAGAGCAGACAGGCTGGCTGGCTCTGCCACCATATTAGGGGTCAGCCAGTGGATACAGCTGACATTCTGAATACCCCCATAGAGTGTGACCGCAAAGAGGATTTTCATTGAAACTAATTCACGTCAACTGTTAGATTTCAAGAGTTTGGATTGAAGATTATAGTGGCCAAAAAATAACAGCACAATAAGTATGTGAGTAGGCTCATCAATTAACATTGAACTGGTACAGTTAGTTGCTGGACCTCACCACAGACAGAAAATGGCAGAAAATCCGATAGAGAAGTTGCACATCACTAATTGTCACTGGCTGTAAAAGTTCCAAGGGTTCGAGGACTCACGGCAAGTGGTTCGGACTACAGGTTTCCCGTAAAGATCATACTTAAAGGATCTAATCTTCGTGTACCTCTGAAGTTGGTGAAGGCTCGCCTTGCATGGCAAGGGACACCAGTTAAATAGTAGAAGCAGGCCTTCACGCAAAAATCAGTCAGAAGTCAGTAGCCCCATACCAGGCGCCATGGCTAACGCTTGAATTTACAGAGGGTGAATGTAGAAGAAGATGTTGCTGGATGCTGTTGGAGATATTGCGAAGGAGCTCGGAACACCTATGGACACCAAACTGAAACTGAAACAAAATATTAATGGATATGTGAGACCTGTCTACTATCCAGTATTTTTGTATGGATCTCAATGATGGAAAGCAACAGAAATTGAAACATTTACATAGGCAGCAATAAATACAATCTTCCTGAGGAAGTTTCTCAAAATGTTTAGGATAAAATTTGCAACCAAGTTTCATTTCGCTTTCTTTAATCCCGTTTTGCCTTGCAGCGTCAGGATAAGGAGAGATTTCTAGAATGAGCTTTTGGGTGTGCTTCATAAATTAGTGTTTTTCACTGGCTCTGTTATTTCTGAAGTCCACTTAGCAGCCAGAAAAGTTGCAATAAATAACTTTAATAAATAAATAACTATATTTGCAATTTTGTTTTTGGCAGAGTGACTCTGTATGCAGAGTTTTTACCAAGCAAGGCAAGAGCCACTTGTGTGACTCTTGTGGAGATGTTCTGGGCAGTTGGAGCATGCTTTGAAGTGCTGTTGGCCCTGTTCGTCATGCCAACCCTGGGTTGGTCTTACCTCCTGGGTTTCTCTGCAATTCCGTTGCTTATATTTTCTATATTTTGTGTGGTGAGTGTCTGTATAAAATATGGAACTGCAAGTTATGCAGTTTTAAAACTAAATTAAGAATTTTCAATTCCAATGTTGTATCAATCCTAACATATGCCAGCGAGAGTTAGAAAAATGATTAAAGATATAGAGAGCAAGTTGAATGCATTTGAAAATAGATGTCTGCGAAAAATAATGAATATAAAATGGAACGAATTCAGGAGAAGGGATGAAATTAGAGACATGTCTGGTCGACCACTAGTAACAACTGTTATAAGAAAGAGAAGATATGTTGGGCATACCTTGAGAAGAAATGATCAAAGAATATCAAAGCAGGCTTTGAAGTGGGATGCAAAGGGTTCAAGAAATAGAGGACACCCTAGGGAAACCCTAAGACGAACTTTGCTGAGAGAGGCAAGAAACATCGTACTCAGTTCCATGGAAAAGACTGAGTGAGTTGCCCAGGACAGAGCGGTATGGAGAAGTTACTTGCAGGCCCTATGCAGCGCCGGATTAGCCTAGTAGCAGAAGTAGCAAATGCTACGGGCCCTGCGCTTCTAGGGGGCCCCGCGCCTATGTGACAGAGATAAAAATGAAAAAAATAACCATATGTTATATCAAAAACACGCAAGCTGTCTGAATTTTTAAATGTTGTGTGTGATGGTGCTGAATCCAAAGTAATCAAAGCAGAAAATACAGAAGTCGCGTCTCACTGTGTAGTAGATGAAGGCAGTGCTATAGAAGAATCATCATTACAAATATTACCATTAAGATCAGCAACTCTTCACGATTTAGTCACATTTTCCACAAGACAAACTAAAGTCAAATGTACGGCAAGTCCTCCCAATTTAGCAATATCATCTTCAAGCCAAGAGAGGCAGAAAGCACAGCACATGCTTCTAATGTAGCAACATCATCTACAAGCCCAAAACACAACAAAAGTAAAATGTACTCCAACGATATTGGTGAATGGCCGAGCAACTTTAATCTAGATTATTGGATTGTGAAAGAAAGTAGCGAAGTGCAACATATGAACAGTAATTTCTTGTCTTTAAAAAAATTATAAATTTAAAAAAAAATACGATAAAGAAAACAATCCCGATTTTGTCGAAAGTCATTTTCACATACACCTAGACAAACAAAACTCACATGAGAGATTGGTTGTGTTATACAGAAACTAAAGGACAACAGTTCTGTTTTGTTTGCAAAGTGATTGATTTAGGCTGTACTATAGAGTGACTGGTGTATTTGGAATACTTCAGGAGTTAAAATCTCTTTCAGCAGAAGATATCTTGAAAAGAACTCCAAATATTATCAGCTCTTACCAAGAGGATTTGGAAAAATGCATAGGCGACGAACTTGTGCAGTTCGCTGAATTTCTTAAAACTAATGTAGCTGCTGCTATTAGCAGAGAAAAGCATGAGGCTCTTGAACTGCAATTTTATAAACGTATAATGGAAAATTCATTAGAGTCGTGTTTCCCAAATGTAGAAATAGTTTTACTAATTTACTTGTCTTTAATGATTACTAACTGCAGCGGAGAATGTTCTTTTTCAACATTAAAGCGTATAAAATGTGAGTTAAGAAACATGATTGGGACAAGATCGTATAAATAACCTCACCTTAATGAACATTGAATGTAATTTACCTAGAGAAATTGATTTGTCTAGACAAACTGCATAGATTCCCAAACTTTTTCCACCCCACTTTGCACAACATAATCTTTGTAACGGCTCCCCCACATTATAACAGTTTGCCAACAACTCCTCCCCCCCCACACGCATACACATATATGCATGCTCTATTTTCTCTTTGACATAGAAAATTGATATATATCTGTCATACATGGTCAATTTTCAAATGATTATATACATGAAATAGAAATTGACAAAAAAATGGATCCGTAAGAAGGGCATAAGATGAATTTAAATGCAGAATTCAAATTTTAAATGATTATTCAATCGCAAAATCACGAAAATAATTTATTTTAAAATATTTATTATTAATTTCTTCTTTAAGAACCACCGATCCCTTATCGCCTGAACACTCCCCAAATTCTTCTGAACCCACTATCGCCCCCTAGAACGCTTCAGCGCCCACTGGGCGCTACCCATCTTTGGGAAATGCTGGTCTAGTGTTATCTCTAAATTTGCTCAAATTAAATAGAGACAAGTTTATTTGTAAAAGTTATCTTTTATTTTATTATCATACAAAACCTAGGGCCCCGCTCTAAAATTTGCTACAGGCCCCGCGCTGGCTTAATCCGGCACTGGCCCTATGTAACATATAACGGTACGAGAAGAATATATGTATCTGTATGTAGACATTTTTGTAAAATTTGTTGTTGATGGAAGAAATTTATGATGTCATGTCATTAGTGTCAGAAAGTATTCAGATTTTAGTTTGTCTGGTCATAAAGGTACCAGGCGGCGTCTCTGTGGCAGAGAAGTTAAATGCTAGCCTCTCGAGCCATATGTACTCAGTTCACTCTCTTGTGGAGCCATCAGGATTTTTTCCAGAGATCCCTGATTTAAATGTAGATAAGATCGAGCTTCTAGTCCTATCGTGGATGGATGATAAAATGTAGTTATGTTATATTATATTATATAAACAAATGACTTGTAAAAACATGTTTTTGTCTGGTCCACTTAGAGTTAATCAACATTGAAATGGTGTGTTGGGCCGTTGGATGCTGTTGGATTTGTTGAGGTAGAGATCATATCACTTATGGACATGTCCGAAGTGATATGATGATAGTCCTCATATAACTGATAACTCGCTCGTGTTGTACCAGGACCCGCAAGGGAAGCAAAGAATAATATCACTGCGACCTACAGGGCATGTCGAAGAGGCAACTGAGGTAGGAGCCTAGGGAAGCTGCCTAGTGAATAAAAAGCATCGTAGAAATTGGATGTGCTGGCCTACTTATAGGCGCATAACTGGCACAACGTATAATTGCTCTTATTCTCAGATCACATACAGATCACACAAGAGTGGTTAACAAGTGGTCGATATGGAGCGTTCTAACAAGAAGAAGAAGAAATATAACTGATAACTGAAGCATATTGTTTGTGTGTCTATCCTGTCTAGTGGCTACCAGAGAGCGCTCGATACGACATGACAAGAGGCTGTTATGAGAAGGCATTGAAGACTCTAGAAAGAATAGCTAAAGATAATGGGAAACCCATGCCACTTGGCAAACTTGTGGAGCCACATGGACACGTATGTTGTTAATGTTTGTTGTTGGATGTAGACAGAGATAAGTGTCATCTTTTTCTCAACCAGTTATGTCTCATCTTTTACTCAACCAGTTATAAGTCTCATCTTTTACTCAACCAGTTATGTCTCATCTTTTTCTCAACCAAGTTATAATCCCATGCCTTCTTTACCATGACACGTATGTTGTTAATGTTTTTTTGTGAACAGGATAAGTTCATCTTTTTCTCAACCAGTTATGTCTCATCTTTTCTCAACCAGTTATAAGTCTCATCTTTTACTCAACCAGTTATAAGTCTCATCTTTTTCTCAACCAGTTATAAGTCTCATCTTTTTCTCAACAGTTATGTCTCATCTTTTCTCAACCAGTTATAAGTCTCATCTTTTCTCAACCAGTTATAAGTCTCATCTTTTCTCAACCAGTTATAAGTCTCATCTTTTACTCAACCAGTTATAAGTCTCATCTTTTACTCAACCAGTTATAAGTCTCATCTTTTACTCAACCAGTTATAAGTCTCATCTTTTACTCAACCAGTTATAAGTCTCACCTTTTCTCAACCAGTTATGTCTCATCTTTTCTCAACCAGTTATAATCTCATCTTTTACTCAACCAGTCATAAGTCTCATCTTCTACTCAACCAGTTATAAGTCTCAACTTTTGCTCAACCAGTTATAAGTTTCATCTTTTACTCAAACAGCTGTAAGTGTTGCCATCCTATTAACAGACAATTAGTTACATTCTTCTTCTTCTTCTTCTTCAACCTTTGCCCCCAGGGAGGCATAGGTCCACAACCAAGGACTTACAAGCCCGCCTATCCAAGACGATCTTTTCCAGATCTCTACCCATTTTCTTACTAGGAGTCTCTCCTTGCGTGGTCTTTCCTCGGGTGTCAAGCTATGAATATTCCTGGTTGTGATTTCTGTAGCTATCTAGCGATTTTTACTGGGTGGGATAGCTAGCCCCAAGCCCAACCTCCTTAGTCGCCTCTTACGACATACGTGGCAGGTAACAAGTTCTATTCGTTACACTCCTAATTTTTGCCCCTGTAACCGCTCGGGTGAATTAGTTACATACCTTTATAAATCTAATTGTCTTACTTCCGTCTGTTCCTTCCCAAAGATTTTTCTATAATTTCTGAAATACTTTCAATATTATTGAGAAAATTTGTGGTTTCTGTAGCGTAGAGGTTAGATACTCACATCTTGTGCCAAAGGGAACCGGAAGGAACCATCAGGATACTTTCTAGAGATCCCTGATCTCAGTGTAGGTGATCCAAGTCCTATTGGAGACGGACGATAAAATGTAGGTCCCATGTTCAATTTGAGCATGTAAAAGAACCTGTGGCAGTTTAAAATAGAAAAGAGCAGGCTGAAAAGCCGCTGCCGAGCAAAATTATTTTAAAAACAAAGATTAAAAATAAAATTCATACAAAGTATCTTCACCACCTCCAAATTACATCGGGAACCCTTGCCGGTGCTACAGAGTTTGTGCACTGCAGCTGAGATCTTCCTGTTTAAGAAAGAGATTGGAGCACACATGGTTACTCACAGAAGTGCAATGATTATGGTCCTATCAATCATACAATCATTCATTCATTAACAGACAATTATGTGTCATCTCACCAGATAGTTATAAATGACACCATTTCATCATCATCAAATAGCTTGTCCTGAGCAGAACTTTGCCACCCCAACAGTCCTCCGAATTTCTCTCTCTCATAGGCCAGATGTCCTGCCTCTGCAGCCGTCATGTTCAAACCATCAGTTACATCCTGAATCCATCTTCTCCGTGGTCTTCCTCTTCTTCTCTTTGCCGATATGCCTCCTTCCATGATGGTCTTCTCAAGCCCTTCATGTCTTTTATATGTCCAAAATATCTCAATTTTCTCTTTCTTATTTGTAGCATCAGCCTGTTTTATTTAATTTTGAGTTCTTTCTGGATAGATCTATTTGTTCTCTTCTCTGTCCAAGATATACGAAGGACTCTTCTGTAACACTTATATTCAAAAGCGCATATATGTTTTCCACTGCTTTATAAAATGTCAATGCTTCACACCCATATGTTGCTACTGGGAATATGCATGCTCTTAGTATTCTGATCTTTGTTTTCTTATCAGTTTCGTTCTATACTATTTTGAGTTGTTTAATATTTTGTAAATTAACAGACAATTATGTGTCATCTCACCAGATAGTTTAAATGACATCATTTCCCCAGACAAATATAAGTGTTATCTATCACCAGACTATAGTAATTTAGTGTTTTCTCCTCAGACTATTGTGTTATCTTCTTTCTCGGACAGTTATAAGTGGCATCTTTAACTCATACATTTATATCATCGCCTCAGACAAAAGTGTCATTTTCTCCTCAGGCTATCAGACGTGGACAAGTGAAGGACCTTTTCATTCCTGAGCTGAAGGTCACCACCATTTTACTATGGGTAATCTGGTAAGTTTGACCTAACTTTAGTGATACTTTTATATCTGATGAAGCTTGTGTGCTGTTGGGGCTGAATGGGAGTAAAGAATAGTACCACTGCAACCTACAAGGCATGTCGTAAGAGGCGATTGAGGTAGGGGCCTTGGGAAGCTACCCTAGTAAATAAAAAGTGTCGTAAAATTGAATGTGCTGGCCTACTTGTTGGTGCATAACTGGCACAAAGTTCAATCAGTCTTAGGCTCGGATAACATACAAATCTCAAAGAGTAGTCTAGAAGATCTAGATAGATTCCTGAAAAAAAAAACAACAGATAAATGGTTAACAAATTAAGCAAATTTTATCACTAATAAATATCCTTATCTTTTCATCACTTTATTTCTTCATCTTCGTTCGGGCAAAAACTTCTACTTTAATGTTTCTGCTATCTTTATACTCCCAATATTGCCACTTATTCTTCCTCATTTTTCATTTTCAAATGACAATCATGTGTCAACTATGACATCAATCGATATCTGTAGATGAGAGATCTTGAATGTCATGCTCCTGAGTGGTTACCAGGGCCCAAATTAAGGTGTAAAGAATAGAACCACTGTTACCTGCCACACATGTCATAAGAGGCGACTAAGGAGGTTTGGCGTGGGGCTAGCTACTCCACCCAATAAAAAACACTAGATGGCTACAGAACAGAGAGCGAACAGAGTAAACGCTGGCTGAAACCAGGCACATCGACGAAGGATAAGCACCAGAGCTCCAAATGGTGCTGAAAATGTGATGTAAAACACACCAATGCTACGGTTGCATGAATCAGATTTTCACATGAATAGAATTTATGGGGGGTCTGGTACATCGTTCTGAGTGGTGATTGCGAGAGAGAGAGAGAATGTCATGCTCAGATCAGTGCGTAGTGGTTCAGTTCTTTTTTCCTCCATGTTTTCCAGGTTGGTGTGTGCTTTCTCTTACTACGGCATTGTCTTGTTGACTACCGCTATGTTTGAGAATCCAGATGGATGCCACGGTAAGAGTTTCAGTCTTTTGTACTTTTTTCTTCCTCTCTTTCTCTCTGTCTCTTATTGCATGAGTGTGTATGTGTGTTTACAATATTATGGTACAGGTGGTTACAGAGGCGGTGACATGGCATCTTTTTTTTTTTTTTTCTTTCGTTCGTTTCAACTCAGACGAAGTTTCATCTCTGAAACTGATTTTTGCGTGAAATCTGTTTTTCCAATTTTCACATAATAGATTATGCGCTGGGCATCGTTTGAGTGTATTCGAGAGAGAGAGTGTCATGCTCAGATCAGTCGTAATTGGTCATTCTCCTCCATGTCCATAAGGCAGTTTTCTCCACGCATTGTCTGTTATACGCTAGTTAGAGAAACCAGGGATGCAATGCGGAAGTTTTAGTTTGTACCCCTATCGTCTCACTGCCTTAGCATGAGTGGTAGTACTTCAACTATTGGTAAGGTGTCCAGTGGGCATGGCATCTCATAACTACTCTTGTATCGTAGAGGTTAGGGGCTTCAACTCCATACCAAAGGTACTCCGATGTGTTCAATTCATAGTCAGATGCCACCTCTCTATGACATCTCTGTAGGGACTTGGTAGGGTCTGAGCAGAAATTTGCCACCCAAACAGTCCTGAGCAATTTCTCACAAGCCAGATGTCCGCTCTGCAGTGGTCATGTTCAAACCTTGGCTGAAATCGGATGCACATGTCCTAAACGTGTACAAGTCTATGCGTTTAGGGGCCTACCAAACCAATGTGCAACGTATACACGCTCTTGGCAAAGGTCAAACATATCACAAATAGTGATTAAAATTGGTCATACAGAAAGAACGCAAAGAAGAGAAGAAGATACCAAAGGTACCAGGTTTGCTCCCTCTTGGAGCCATCTGGATACCTTTTCCAGAGATCCCTGATCTCAGTGTGGGTGAGATCAAGTTTCTAGTCCTATCACAGATGGACGATAAACGTAGGTCTCGTGTTCAATTTCAGCATGTAAAAAACCCTTGGAGTTCAGAATCTAGAAGAGCTGGTTGGAAAGCCACTGCCTGGGCAAAATTCATTAGGAAAGATTAAAAATAGAAATCCCAACAAAAATATCTTCACCATCTTCAAATTACTTCAAGGAACCTCTCCTTGCTATGGAGTTTGTGCAGTACAGTTGAGATCTTTCTGTATGAGAAAGAGATTGGAGCACACATGGTTACTCACTGAAGTGCAATAATGATGGTCACATCAATCAAATACTCTAGTGTTTTCCTACTCAGAGTATGGTTCATAAAGTCGAAATAGGAATAGTGAGACGAAACTGGGTGGAGGTACTTTCTTCTCTTCTTCTTTGCGTCGTTCTTTACGACCAATTTTAATCACTCTTTGTGATATGATTTGATCTTTGCCAAGAACGTGTATCCGTTGCACATTGGTTTGGTAGGCCCTAAACACTTCTACATGTTTAGGACATGTGCATCCGATTTCAGCCAAACCTCCTTAGTGCCTCTTACGACATGCGGGCAGGTAACAGTGGTTCTATTCTTTACACCCCAAATTTGGGCCCGGTAACCACTCGGGCGGGTGGAGGTACTGATACAGACAGTGATCGGAGAAATCACCTTCATTTTTGTCTCTGGGGACCTAGGAGTCGGAGTAATGAACAAGCTAATAGATTGGCAGGCATGGCTACGATATCAGAGGAAACTGCCATGGACCAAAATGACATTCTTAATGTATTGAGTCTTTCAGAACAGAGGAGTTTCAGGGTTGTGAATCCCAGTCGCTAACCAGGCCGGGAAAGAGATTGGAGCACACATGATTACTCACTGAAGTGCAATGATGATGATCAAATCAATCAATTAATATTTAGACAATATTGCAAGCGAATAAAAAAACAGAATATCGGAAAGAAGGTGAGAGGAAGAACACGAAAAGATGGTTAGATGGCGTAGCAGAATCCTGTCAAAGAGCAAAAATGACAATCACCCAAGCCACCAGAACAGCGCAAGACAAAAACAGAAAACCACGACAATGGACAACAACTCGGTAACAGTGTGACGACAAAAGAAGAAAAATGAAGGAAAGTATGAAAGCTCTTAAAAGATATTGAACTAAATTTTTCTAATCTCCAGGAACTGACGTTAAGTTTAATCCCAACCCTAGCTGTTTCCTGGAGTGTAAGACCCTGACCACAAAGGACTATAAGGACCTGACTTGGACCACTTTTGCAGAGTTTCCAGGTAGGTCATAAACTAAGGCAGTAGGTAGGTCATAAATTACTGCAGTGCTGTTCATTACTGTAGAGCTGTTCATTATTGTAGTGCTATTGTTCATTACTGTAGTGCTATTGTTCATTACTGTAGTGCCGTTCATTATTGTAGATCTGCTCATTACTGTAGAGCTGTTCATTACTGTAGATATGTTCATTACTGTAGAGCTGTTCATTACTGTAGAGATGTTGTTCATTACTGTAGTCCCGTTCATTACTGTAGATCCATTCATTACTGTAGACTTCATTACTGTAGAGCTGTTCATTACTGTAAATCTGTCCATTACTGTAGAGCTGTTCATTACTGTAGAGCTGTTCATTACTGTAGATATGTTGTTCATTACTGTAGTGCTATTCATTACTGTAGATCTGTTGTTCATTACTGTAGATCTGTTGTTCATTACTGTAAATCTGTTGTTCATTACTGTAGATCTGTTGTTCATTACTGTAAATCTGTTGTTCATTACTGTAGATCTGTTCATTACTGTAGATATGTTGTTCATTACTGTAGATCTGTTGTTCATTACTGTAGATCTGTTGTTCATTACTGTAGATCTGTTCATTACTGTAGAGCTGTTGTTCGTTACTGTAGATCTGTTCATTACTGTAGGACTGTTAATTACTGCATATTTATTTTTGATATCTTTACAGGACTATTCATTACTGCATATTTGCTGAACAAAATTGGCAGAAAGTATACAATGACCGTAGAATTCATCATCTTCACAGTTTTTGTCATGCTGGTCAATATATGTACCACAAGGTAAGACTTGAGACTTGGTGGTCAGTATATGTACCACAAGGTGAGACTTGGTGGTCAGTATATGTACCACAAGGTGAGACTGGTGTGTTAGGCTGCTGGATTTGAGGGGGAGATCAGAGCACCTATGGACATGTCCGGGTGCTATGATGATAGTCCTCATATAACTGATAACTGAAGAAGAGATTTCTAGAACTGACATTTGTATGCGCTTCATAAATAGCGAAACACGTACAAAGTACTATAGTTTTACAAAATACAGAAACAGTGACGATAAACAGAAACGTTTCGACCAAAAGGCCTTTATCAAGCAAACGACACAACAGGAGTGAGGAAATGTTTTGTATTTTGTAAAACTATAGTACTTTGTTTGTCAATGGTTTTGCTATTTACCAAGTTTTACTGCAGTCTTCCCCTTTTCACTTCATAAATAGTGTTTTCGTTTCCTTTGATATCTCTGAGGTCCACCTTTTGTGCAGACAGCCTTTCTCTTTGTATCCACTGTATGGAAGTAACATTTCTCTTTGAGACGCACTGTCTGATGGTAATCTGCTTATGTGGTCGAACCATTTAATTTCTTGTTTCGTGATGAAGTTCAGTACTGATGTTGTACCCACATTTTCCTGATATCTTTATTTCTAAACTGGTCTCTTCTTGATACTCCCTGCATTCTGTGTAGACACTTCATCTCTGTTGTGAATAGTTTTCTATTGTTTGTTGGGCAAGGATTGCCACTCCAGAATAGGCCATTACAGCCACATGAAACGTTGTGATTCAGCACAGAACATACTACTGATGCAACACCTATTGTCTCCTGAGACAAAGAGGCCAATGATGATGATGATACCACTGTTAGCAAAGGTTGCATGCTGTTCATGTACAGGGTGTTCAACTTAAAAGCAGCCTGTGAATGGAGCTAATCTGGCATATATGTATGGAAATGAGAAGGTTCAGTTATGACGTAGTATAGGTCAAGGTTGTGGGATGGTGTGTAATTGTAGTGTGGGAAGGGCGATGAACAAATGTGACGTAGGACAAGCTAGTCAGAACCGGTTTAAATAGTAAATAGACGAGATGCAATGCATACCTGGCAAATTTCTATTTATCACTGGGGCTGCTTTTAAGTTGAACACCCTGTATAATTAATTGACAGAGTCTCTCATTTGTTTGTTTCAGAGCACTTCTAACCTTCTTCTTGTTTGTAGCAAGAGCTTTCATCTCTGGAGCATTCCAAGGGGCTTATGTGTACACTCCAGAGGTAAGTTAACCCGTTCAATACCAGATATGTGACAGAGTTCTGAACGTAATTGTTTTGTGACTCAATAATTTTGATTACAAAGGTTTTGTGTTTACGTTGTTTGCAGTAGGTAGTGTCTACTGGGGCGTCTACTGAAGCGTCTGGCTGAATGGATTAGAGTGCAGCTCCCATGCAGGAGACCCGGGTTCAATCCATAGTAAACACCTGTGCATTCCTGGGACTCGCAAGCGGCGAAGACTAGTAACACTGCGACCTACAAGGCATGTCGTAAGAGGTGACTGAGGTAGGGGCCTAGGAAGCTACCCTAGTAAATAAAAATGTTGCAGAAGTTGGATGTGCTGGCCTACTTGTAGGCGCATAACTGACACAACATACAATCACTCTTAGGCTCAGATCAAATACAAATCACAAAGAGTGGTTTAACATGGGGTCGATATGGATCGTTCGAAGAAGAAGAATCCACAGTAAGGCTACACAGTTTTTTTCTGTTGGAGGCATAAAGAAAAATCCTAACCTGAACAGTTTAGCTGCAACTGCACTAGCCATGGGTTCTATCCTTTACACCCCAATTTGGTCCCCGGTAACCACTCCGGCATACCACTGTTACCTGTCACGCATGTCGTAAGAGGCGACTAAGGAGGCTGGGGGGGTCTGTCTGCCACCCCACCTCGTAAAAAACACCAGATAGCTACAGAAGCCGCAACCAGGAACATTCATAGCTCGCCACCCGAGGAAGAAGAAGGACCCTGCAAGGAGGAGATCTGGAAAAGATGGCCTTGGATAGGCGGGCTTGGAAGGCCTTGGTTGCGAACCTATGCCTCCCTGGGGGCGAAGGGTGAAAAAGAAGAAGCACTAGCCATGCAGCCATTAAATTCCACAGGCACATGCCCCCTCTGTTCTACACCGCCTAAAAAGCGGTATTACAAGCACTAACTACATTTCTTTTGTTTTTTCAGTAGGTTTCACACTCAATATATTGTTTATATAGATATATCATCATCATCATACTCATCTAATAGCTTGTCCTAAGCAGAACTTTCCAACAGTCCTCCGGAATTTCTCTCTCTCATAGGCCAGATGTCCGCTTTGCAGCCATCATGTTCAACCATCATTCACCTGAATCCATCTTCTCTGTGGTCTTCTCTTCTTTTTTTCCTGATGTCTTAATTTCTAAACCGGTCTCTTCTTGATACTCCCAGCATTCTGTGTAGACACTTTATCTCTGTTGGGACTAGTTGACAAGAATGTTGTGAAATTTATTAAATTTTTTTTTTTTAATCAACAGGTATATCCGACCTCCATGCGGGCCCTAGGTCTGGGCACTTGTAGTGGGATGGCCAGGATTGGAGCTATAGTTACCCCATTTGTGGCACAAGTAAGATTAATGTGATTATGATCTGGAAACTTCTCATTTTTGTTGACAAATATTGTTTGTAGGGCTAGAGCACTAAGATACAACGGCAACAGACCCAGAGGATGACCACGTAAATGATATCGGCAGATCCGAGGCACTACATTTCACCTTGTACAAGGCGCATAAGAAGGCTTGCTCCAGGTGTCTAAATATCGTGTGTGGGGCTAGAACACTAGCACTCAGATACAACGGCAGCAGACGACCACGTAAACAATGGATCCACGGATTCGAGGCACTAAATTTCACCTTGCACAAAGTGCATAAAGAGGCTTCCTTCAGATGTCTATTTTTTCGACCTGATGCTGAAAGGCAAAAGAGGATTAGAGAATTGATTGATAGATAGACCTGCCTTCTCAATAGAATAAAGCAAAGATGGGCAGTCTAACAGAAACGCAGCAGAAAACGGATGAACAATATGCAGTACAAATCATTTTACGAGGACACCACCGGAAAAATACTAATAATGGGGGATGTTGTGATGATGATCCTCAAAAATCGCTAATGATGTACCCGTGTGGTGCTGGGGCCCGCAAGGGAAGCAAAGAATGGAACCACTGCGACCTACAAGGTATGTCGAAGAGGTGACTGATGTAGAACCTAGAGAAGCTACCTAGTAAATAAAAAGCATTGCAGAAATTGGATGTGCTGGCCTACAAAGGCCCACAACTGACACAACGTATAATCACTCTTAGGCTCAGATCAAATACAAATCACACAGAGGGGTTAACAAGTCCTCGATATGGAGCGTTCGAAGAAGAAGCTAATGATGGAGATACAATGTAGAATATACCAGCTCAAGTTAGACAGATATCTATCAAACCTAATCACTTTCATCCTTCCGAGAGTTGCGATGGCATAGTTGTTAGTGCACTCGCTTAAGTATGTGGTCCGGGTTCAATTCCACAGTGAGAATGAACTTTTCAGACTGTAACGGCTTTCAGATCAACCTAGTTTCAATTCATCATCAAGTAGCTTGTCATTTCTGAAAGCTCAGCCCAAAAATCTCTCTATTTTGTACAAGATGCCCAGAGTCAGCAGCAATCATTCTCAGCTCATCAATGACATCCTACACCAGTCTTCATCTAGGTCTCCCTCTAGCTCTTCTTCCAGGCACCGTTCCTTCTAGTATTATCTTCTCTAGGCGCTCATGTCGTTGATGTGTTCGAAATATTTAATTTTCCTTGTTCTTATGTTCTTTAATAGCCAACTTTCTTTAATATCAAGCTCTTGCAGAACAGAAGTATTTATTCTATTCTTTGTTCATGATATTCTAAGTACTCTCCTGTAACATTTACATTCACAGACGTTAACTCCTTGTGGACCAAACTCCACACTACGTGGCTTTGGGTTGGATGCCTTTTTACCAGGAGCCACACTAAATGACGTTTTTATTCTCCTTCTTTTGCATTCTCATTAGATTGGGATTTCAGATTCTCTAATAAAGGCAGCCATCTGCCACAGATCACCACGCCATACAGTTTGTCTTGGACGCTAGTGTAAGTGGGCCACCTCTTTCTTCTCAAGTCTGCATACTGGGTCAGTTCTGTAGGATATAATTCCTATGATTTCTACTTCCCTGTTTGTCCATTCCCAGTTGTAGGCAGATTGGCGACCGTAGAATCCGTTATCCCTTTCCTCATTGTGAGGGGTCGTTGCACCATGGTATGCACCTTACGGCCTGGTGCATCCGTTTCTGCAAGCATTTGTTTCGGGTTAGCATTCTCTAGTTTTTTATTCTAAAAACAAATGACTTGTAAAAACATGGATTTTGTCCTGGTCCACTAAAAGTAAATGATCTTCTCTGTTGCTTTGTCAATGGTCCACGTCACACAACCATATAATAGTTTCAATTATATACCAGAAAATACTGGGAAGTAAAGATAGCTGACTTGATGTTGACCACATGACTGATTGAGGGCTGTAGTAGCATATTTGTTAATGAGCTTGTTTCTTAGACTAATAGTCTGGGTTAAATTACACAGTGGTCGTGGAACATTTTCCTACCGTAACAGTTCTCAGGTTGACCCAGCCTCTATTGGGTACCAGGAAAAGCACTGGAAGTAAAGGCAGCCGCCGTAATGTTGTCCACATCACCCACGACGCCCGACTGTCAATGAAAAATCGGGCCAAACACCGTATTACCCTTTATACCTTGTGGTATTTTTTTTTCTTTTGATCCAGAAGTACTTGAGCTTTCAGCTCTTCGGCTCGTGGCATGGACATCGTAACCATTTGGTACAGTGCCACGAACACTGTAAATTTTCTGGAGAACTGTGGCTTTTCTGCTAGTCGCGGAAATGAACTGCAGACACAGGGGACTTGTCCCCGTGGTCAACGTGTTATGAACACGCTGGGCAAGCGGTATACCTTGTGGTATAAAAGAGTTCCTTTAGGTTTTTCTTTTACTTTTCTGTTTGTTTGCTGACGGTCAATGAAAAATACAGGTCTAATACCACATTACCAATATATCACATGATTTGAAAACAGTGTCATTACTTTTTTTTTAAAAATCTACTTTCACCCTTCAGGTCCTCCTGAAAGTGTCTGCCTACTCAGCCATTTCTATCTACGGAGGGATGTGTCTTATAGCGTCAGTGTCTGCATTCTTCTTACCAATTGAGACAAAAGGAAGGGATATGAAGGTATGTACTCCGTTGGTGATGTTTCTATTACGTGTTTTTATATGAGTATCATGGGGTCTCTGTAGTGTAGAGGTTAGGTGCTCACCTCTTGTGCCAAAGGTAACTGGTTCGCTCCTTCATGGAGCCATTAGGATATTTTTCTAGAGATCCCTGATCTCGTCGGTGAGTAACCATATTGGAGATGGACGATAAAGCATAGGTTCCCATGTTCAGTTTGAGCATGTAAAAGAACCCTTGGCAGTTAAAAATTGAGAAGAGCAGGCTGGAAAGCCACTGCCTGGGTAAAATTCATTAGAACAGATTAAAAATAAAATTCCTACAAAATAGCTTCAGAATCTTCAAAATTACAACTGGGACCTCGCCGGTGCTACAGAGTTCGTGCACTGCAGCAGAGATCTTCCTGTGTAAGAGAGATCAGAGCACATATGGTTACTCACCGAAGTGCAATGATGATGGTCACATCAATCAATCAATCAATATGAATATCATATCAGATTCGGGGTCAAAAGTGCATGGCAACAATGCAGTGCCAGGATTAGTGAGCTGGCACTAATCAAGATCTACCCTACCTCCACGTGGTGACCCTGGTAACAGACATTGGTTCCTGTCTGGCTAAGCGGGTAGGGATCGAGGAGGCTACTCTGGTATAAGTAGGGTTGCAGGCGTAGTCATGTTGGATGAGATCCGCTGCAGCGCAGACAAGCGGAATCTCAGAGTGACTATTAATGCACTTCTCTCCTGGCCGAAGCGAAAAGCTGAAAGGATAAACATGAATGTATGAGGGATGCATCCAGAGAAGAGAGCGCGTGGGCCCACATGGAGCAAAATGTGGGTCAGAGAGAAATTGCACGTGGGCCTACATAGGGTGAAATTCGGAACCCTGAGGAGGAGGCCCGAGTTGAGCTCTGTGTCCGCACAAGCTAGAGGCATTGTGAAGGTGTGCACGGTGAGAACCAATAGAAACATAAGAAACAGTAGTGTTCGAGTTGTCTGTGAACGAATCCCAACTCTTCCGGAGTAAAGGGCTGCAAGCAAATTGCCAGCTGTGGGGCAAGAATCAATAAGACGATCGTAGCGAATCAAAAGTCTCTGCAAGTGTCTCTGAAAACACTGTAATATATTGTGTCGACACACAGGAAGATTGGGGGAAAACTGTGTATCAAAGGCTTAGTGCAGATACATTTGCTGGGTAAGGTTGGCCGAGCGCAAATTCTAGTTACGCTATAGTGCCTAACGAACTGCCCTCCCCGGGATAACCGGTTGCCTGGGATAACCAAAGTACTGTTGCATTAACGACTAACATCACCGGAAAAACTGAGGTGGGTGATGCCTAATGAGACTGCCCTCCTTGGGACAACCGGACACGGTACTGTTGTATTAACAACTAACATCCCCAGAATAACTGAGGTGGGTGATGCCTAAAGGGACTGCCCTCCTTGGGACAACCGGACATGGTACTGTTGCATTTACAACTAACATCCCCAGAAGAACTGAGGTGGGTGATGATGGTAAGCGCAAAATTTCAGTTGCATTGCTAGCGCCGATTGAAACAACCCTCTAAAATATCTATGTGCAGATCCAGTCCAGTGTTTCTCGTGGGCAGGGAAAATGCAGAGTAAACCCATGCAATTTGTCAAGTGCCGACGTGCGCCCCAAAACGGATGAGAATACTCCTACTTAGGAACAAAGTTACCGTGGATAGAAAAGTAAGGCCGATAATGCAAAGGCTTGACTGGTACAAACCCAAATATTGGCTAAGGGCAATACTTTTCGGACGCCGATCATCCTACACAGAGTAAGATGACGTCCAAACACCATGGCTCAGATCATATAAAGGCTAAGCATACCACCAACATATGATCGTTTGTTTGACAAAGCACATGCGTCTCAATAGCTGAGAATTTTCCTAATCCGGAAGGACCTCATATAGTCAGAAAGAGCTCATATTGTAGACATACTCTTTAGCGAAGATCATAAAGCCCAAATATATGGCTAAAAATGATCATATTAAGAGCAATGAATACAAAAAAGGTGACAGATACTAATACTAGCCCTAGAAGGGTCGAGAATGCCCTTATCCGGGCGACCTCACCCAGTCAGTGCAAAGTAAGCTAACACTCTTTGGCGTAGATCTAAGCCTAAATTTACGGCACTAAAAGATTAAAGAGTGTTTATCATACGATGCGTACAGAACGAACGACCTCACCAAAGACAGGAAATCCGATAGAGAAGTCGCACTTCACTAACTAACTCTGTCCGAGAAAGAGTTACAAGGACAACAGGTCTCCTGCAATGATCACACTTGAAGGATCTACGCTTCAAGTACCTCTGAAGTTGGGGAGGCTGTCCATATGGTTGAGGGATGCATTTAAAAGGGTAATATAGGTCTCACACACAAATCAGTCAGAAGCAATACCAGGCATCATGACATTCCGCCTGAATTAACAGCTGACGTACGAGAGAAGAAGAAGAATATCAGATTCAGTGAATATTCTTCAAAGGATTTCATCTGGAAGTCTGTGTGCGGAATGAGTGGACAACATTCGGAGATCACATCTCAAGACACTGACTTGGCCATACACACCTGGACATGCTCAAGTGCAGGGCAACGAATGTGCTGACATTCTTGCAAACAATGCCCTGACTCAAACAGACAGAAGTATGGACAGAGCCAATGTAATCAATGTAGTGCGCTCTTTTGAAAGTAGAAATGAAAATCGTGGCATCTCCTTTAGACGTAGCCATCAAACACAGAGTCGTTGATTTTCTAGGCACCACTTATATGTTCAGTAGTTTGCCATTGCTTTCTGAACATTACTTTTAAGTAGACAGAGTGATATATATGCTCTTTTCCTATTTGTCTTCTTTTTTTTTTACACAGGACTCAAGTGTTGAGGTTGTGAAGACAAAAAAGTTATCTCAATGAGCTCTACAAATCAGCTGTGAGTGGGTCATGACCTTTATGATGTGTCATGACCTTTATGATGTGTCATAACCTATATAATATTTCATGACCCATACATATGTCATGCCATGACCTATTTACTATTGGTGTAACCTATATAGCATGACATTATATATATATATATATATATATATATATATATATATATATATATATATATATATAAAATTTTCTATTATCGGATCTATGTACTGTCATGACCTACATGACATGTCATGGCCTATATACCATTGATGTGACATAATACCATGGTGGGACCTATATGTCTTGACCTATATTACGTAATGTGACTGTTTGTAAGATCCTGTGAGCTATGAACATCGTCGCAACCTTTATACAGTAGTGTTCGTTAGCCACCTCTGCTTTTTATCTTCATCATCAATAATATTAATAATTCCTCTCGTACTGTTATATGTTATACTGCCTGCAAATAATTTCTCCATACCGCTCTGTCCCGGGCAACTATCAGGGTTTCCCTAGAACGTCGTCTCTTTCTTGAACCCTTTCTTGGGTCACAACAGAATGAGACCTATACACTAAATTCAAGATAGGCACCAACGACCTGTGCACCTGTGGCTTGGCAAGTATGACAACAGAACATATCCTACAGAACTGCCCCCAGTATGCAGACCTGAGAAGAAAGAGGTGGCCCACTTCCACCAGCGTCCAAGACAAACTGTATGGCGTGGCTGATAATCTGAGGCAGACGGCGACCTTTATTAGAGAATCCGAAATCCCAATCTAGTGAGGACGCAGAAGAAGAAGAAGAACCCTTTGTCTCCCACTTCAATGCATGCTTTGATATTCTTAATTATCAAGAACGTCGATTATTCTGTTTAGTTGTTTTGTGAGAGACTTGAGTAAGTATTTAATTTTGATAGTGAGATATCAGTGTGTTGCCGATGTTCGTAAGGGGAGCAAAGAATAGTACCACTGCAACTTACAAGGAATGTTGTAAGAGACGACTGAGGAGGGGCCTAGGAAAGTATGCTCGTAAATAAAAGCGTCGCAAAAATAGGATGTGCTGGCCTACTTTAGGCGCATAACTGGCACAATATACAATCGCTCTTGGGATCGGATCACATACAAATCACAAAGAGTGGTTTAACAAATGGTTGATATTGAGCATTAGAAGAAGATATACTTAGAGATGGCCTATGGTTTAGCCACATAAGCAGATTACCATCAGACAGTGCACCACAAAGAGAAAGGCTACTCTGATACAGTGGATATAAAGCAAAAGACCGTCCACGCAAAATGTGGACCTGAGAGATAACAGAGGCGACGAAAGACACTGTTTATGAAGCACACACAAAGCCTGTGCTAGAAAACTCTTCTTACCCTGAAGCTGTGAGGCAAATCAGGACTGGAGAAAAGAAAGAAAGACAATGTGCATAGAAAGGCTCGCTCCAGGTGTCTCCTTTTCGTCCTGATGCTGAAAGGCAAAACATGATTCGAGAATAGAGATGACCTAGTGAGATTGTTAAAAAAAAACTATTCAGATGCAGCGAAAATATATTATAAAAGATAATATAAAAATATTTGATTTGTTGCTTTATTTTTAAAAATGTGTGTTCACATCTTGTTTTTTATTTTTCATGATTTGTACATATTTATTCTGTGTACTCAAATATTAATTTTATGTATTACAATCTATGCCATCATCATCATCATCTAGTAGCTTGTCCTCAGCAGAACTTTGCCACCTTAACAGTCCTTCAGAATTGTATTCTTTAATAAGCCAGAAGCACCACCTCTGCAGACGCAATGCCAAACTCATCAACATGAAATAGCTTGTCTTGAGCAAAACTGCCACTCTAATAGTCCTTTGGAATTTCTCTTTCTCATAGATCTTTTTTTTTTTTTTACCGATCCAGAAGCACTTGGCTTTCAGTTCTTGCTCGGTGCCACGAACACCATGAATCTGGTGAACCTGTGGCTTTTCTACCAGCCCGCGGAATTGAACCCGCGCTCACAGGGAGCTTGTCACCCATAGTCCAACGCGCTCCGAACACGCTGGGCAGACGGGCTTCTCATAGGTCAAAATGTCCCTCTTCTGCAGCCATCATGTTCAAATCATCATCATCAAAAATCAAGTCCTGAGCAAATATTTGCCACCCTAACAGTCTTTCTAAATTGTTCTCTTCATAAGCGAAGCCCTGCCTCTGCAGCCGTCGTGCTCACATCATCATCATGAAATAGCTTGTCTTGAGCAAAACTGCCACCCTAACAATCCTTTGAAATTTCTCTCTCTCACAGGTAAGAGAAATTGTCCTGAGCAAAAATTTGCCACCCTAACAGTCCTTCTAAATTTTTCTCTTTCATAAGCCAGAAGCCTTGCCTCTGCAGCCATCATGCTCACATCATCATCAAATAGCTTGTTCTGAGCAAAGAATAGAACTACTGTTACCTGCCACGCATGTCGTAAGAGGTGACTAAGGAGGTTTGGCTGAAATCGGATGCACATGTCCTAAACATGTAGAAGTCTATGCATTTAGGGCCTACCAAACCAATGTGCAACGTATACACAGTTTCAGTTTCAGTTTGGAATATCTTCATTGCACTCGGGACATGTCCATAGGTGCTCCGATCTCCTTCGCAATATCTCCAACAGCGTCCAGCGACTGACATACCAGTTCTATTTTGATTGATGAGCCGACTCGTATACCTGTTGAACCGTTCTTTTCTTACCACACCAATCTTCAAACCCAGTTCTCGCAATCTATAGTTGACGTGGATTGGTTTAGATGAACGCTTCTGCTGCACGCTCTATGAGGTGTTCACGATGTCAGCTCTGTCCATTGGCTGGCCTCTGATATAGCGGCAGAGCCAGCCAGTCTGTCTGCTCTCTCATTGCCAACACACCCATGTGCCCCGGAATAAAGACAAGTGTAATTCTGCAAATTGTTGACGCCTGCAGTGATTCAGTCCATTGCCTGTGCACCAAACCGGCCTCCACCTTTTGGATCATACTCAATGAGTCACTCAGAATGCACGCATGAGTGTAGTTTTGTGACTAGCCAGAGTAGTGCATTGGTCACCGCCAGTACCTCCATTGTCATGCTGCTTGTTGTCATACTATGATTTCCTTGACCATTCTGCCACACGTTCTTGGTAAAGATCAAACATATCACAAAGAGTGATTAAAATTGGTCGAAAGAACGAACGCAAAGAAGAAGAAGAAGATGTCCTCTTCTGCAGCCATCATGTTCAAATCATCATTATCAAATAGCAAGTCCTCAGCAAATATTTTCCATCCTAACAGATTTACAATTTTACATTTTTTAAAAACCGTCTATATAGTACCACATCTACTGTGATACACTATAGTGTTGGATCATATTTTATATGGGAGTCCATCACCATCAGATCTGACTTGGACCAAACTAAAACTTATAAAACATATCCAATATTTAGTCATTTTTATATTTTGTATTTCAGTATTATAGTTCTGAATCCGGTTATTTAATAATTCAACTGATCTTTTTTATATTTGTGATTCCGTTCTGGAATTCATAATTTTATAATAAATATATTTTATAATTTAGTCACACAATATTTGCACAATTATTCAGTATTTTTTTGGGTTTCAGTATCGGGTGTGCTGAATTATCTTACAATTTCTTTTTTCATTGGGGAGGCGTGATGGGGCCCATGACTCAGTACTGAGATGTGAACCATGACCTAAGATACTCGAAATGTGACCCATCGTCCTCAGAACCACTGAGATGTGACTCATGACTCCAGTAGGGAGACAAACCTCGATATGACTCAGGCAACTCATGAAAATGATAGACCCATGACCAGTAGGAGACAAACTCAGAACTCAGTACTGAGATGTGACTCATGACTCAGTAGGGAGACAAATTCATGACTCAGTACTGAGATGTGACCCATGACTCAGTAAGGAGACAAACTCATGACTCAGTACTGAGATGTGACCCATGACTCAGTAGGGAGACAAACTCATGACTCAGTACTAAGATATGACCCATGACTCAGTACTAAGATATGACCCATGACTCAGTAGGGAGACAAACTCATGACTCAGTACTAAGATTTGACCCATGACTCAGTAGGGAGACAAACTCAGAATCTAGTGACTGAGATAGTGACCCATGACTCAGTAGGGAGACAAACTCATGACTCAGTACAGAATGCATGACCCATAGAGACTCAGACTCAATGAGATGACAGACTCAGTGACTGACCAGTACTGAGATGTGACCCATAACTCAGTAAGGAGACAAACTCATGACTCAGTACTGAGATGACATGACCCAGTGGACTCAGCACTGTAGACATGATGACTCATGACCCAGTAGGGAGACAAACTCATGACTCAGTACTAGATTGACCCATGACTCAGTAGGAGACAAACTCAGTAACTCCAGCTACTGAGATCTGCTGACTCATGAGCACACTCAGTAGGAGACAAATCGCGTGGGCATGACTCAGTACTAGATTGACCCATGACTCAGTATAGCAAGACAAGATCTACATGACTCGAGGACATATCAGTACTGAGATGATGACCCATGACTCAGTAGGAGACAAACTCATGACTCAGTCACTAGATATGACCCATGACTCAGTACTAAGATATGACCCATGACTCAGTAGGGAGACAAACTCGACTGACTCAGATGACTATAGATATGACCCATGACTCAGTAGGAGACAAACTCATGGAAACTCCAGTACATGAGATGTGACCCATGACTCAGTAGGAGACAAACTCATGACTCAGTACTAAGATATGACGACTCGACTGATCTGCCCGACTCAGTATGAGAATCATGACCACAATGACCATGTCAGTGGAGAGCAAACTCATGACTCAGTACTGAGATGTGACTCATGACTCAGTACTAAGATGCAACCCATTTCTCAGTACTGAGATGTGACCCATTTCTCAGTACTGAGATGTGACCCATTTCTCAGTACTGAGATGTAGCCCTAGAAGAATCTGTTATGTTTACAAGTAGAATCTCAACATTGCCAGATTGACATATCTAGTCTACTATATCTGTTTTCTTTCTTGAATCTATAATGTTGTTTTATGTATTCTTTACAACTTGTTAACACTTGCAAACTAAACCACAAATCATATGTTATATACTTTGGTCACAATTTATTTACTAAAATATTGGGCCACGTCACAAAATATTTTCCGGATGTTTTCATCAAAGTGTGCATGCTCAATTATTTATTGAGAATTTATTTGTAAATTACTTTTGACTGTTCAAACCATGAATTATCTGGCAGATAATTTGGTCAGAGTTTTTTTTGTATCATATCTTACTAGCCACATTACAGATTATGTGCTTGATAATCTGAACGAAGTTTGTTTTGGGATTATTTATTCCAAATTTATTGAAGAGGTCATGACTTTATTGGCCATTGTGACATCTTTTCTCAGAAGGTAACAGGTTTTGCATCACTTGGTTTGTTATGTAATTTTGTAGGGAATGGTGCCTGGAAGAAGAATGAGAGGAAGAACTCGAAGGCGATGGGTGCAAGATATTATTGACGATCTGAGAATGATTGCTGCTGATGCCGGTCAATTAGCACAGAACAGAGAGTTTTTCAGGACTTGTCATGGAAGCCAAGTTCCGGAGGGGACAAGCTACTTAATGATAATGATGATGAGTTTGTTCTGTGGTGAATCACAACGTCTCTTGTGGCTGTAATGGCCTATTTTGGAGTGACAATCCGTGCCACAGTTGCTGCAGTGAAACTGGAGCCGATACATTATTGGCCAAATCAAGTAATAAATGGGGTCTCTGTGGGGTAATGATGGGGTCTCTGTGGCTGAGTGGTTAAGCCCTTTGCCTTGAGTCGAAGGTCGTGGGTTCGAACTCGACCGCGGCCTTCTGTTCACGAGTGAGTTTTTCCAGAGACCCTAGGATTGTTGCTGGAGTTTGTGCTTTGTGCAATACTCTCGGCAGGTGACGTGCCATTTCTGCGGAGAGGACCGAGCCATATGGGGTAAAACCTGGTGCAATGAAGTCAATCCTTCGGCTTTAAAACCCTTTAAATTAATAAATGATAAATATTTGTAGTTGGAGAGAGCCGAAGTAGAGTAGTTGTTAGTGAACTCACTTCTTGGGTTAGGGGTCCGGATTCTTCTTCTGCGATCTCTCGTCATGCGCTTAATTTACTGTGGACCACAGATTGGGCAGTCAGCTTCAGGTATGTCAGGTTTCCCCAAAGCTTAGTTTTCAAGTCGACCGGATGTGGCCACATGTTGCTTCTCGTCTCACCCAGGAGAGGACAATCTTGCAGGACAACCTCCTGTGTCTCTTCTGCCTGTTGACACTGGCAGAGAGCTGTTTGACTTATTCCTAGTCTATATAAGTGTTTGTTGAGTCTGCAGTGTCCGGTACTTAGTCAAAATATAATGACCTGGTCTGTTCTGCTTAGGTCTTTGAGGAAGTCTTTTCCATAATCATATCCAGTGTTTGTCTTCCAGTCTACTGCAGATTTTCTCTGTATGAGGGTCCGGGTTCAATTTCACAGTGGGCGTGGAATATTTTTCTGACCGTAACAGCTCTCAGGTTGACTCAGCCTTAATTGGGCACCTGGAAAATCACTGAGAAGTAAAGGTGGCCGGCATAATGTTGATCACATCATCCATCATGTGCTGACAGTCAATGAAAAATACAGGCCTAACACTGTTTATTAGTTTAGACGTCGGATCACCATCACTGCATGTCGAACAAATTAGTCCATAAGTGCTCTGATCTCTCCCTCAATATGTCCATCAGCGTGTGGCAACTAACGACACCGGTTCTTTGTTGGTTTACAATTCTTCTTGTCTGCCAGCATAGCATTCTTGTGAGCTACACCACACTTAACTTTGAGTACTTGCAGTCTGGTTAGTGTTGTGGATTCACCGCTATCACGTGAATCATGTACACGCCTCTCTCCCTTAAGGAATTTATAATATCAGCCTGGTCCATTGCTCGCCGCTTTGGACAGCAGCCATACCTGCAAGCCTATCCGCACGTTCATTCCCCTTACACCTGCATGCCCTGGCACAAAAATAAAACTGATCTTTGTCAGCTTAGACCTCCCCAGGATTCTATCCAATGTCTCCTAGCCCATCCTGTTTCAATCTTCCTGAGCATACTCATTGAGTCACTGAGAAAACATGCATGGATAAAAGTCTGTGATTCTAGCCAAATCATCGCTTGGTAACCGCCATGATTTCCATAGTGAGACTGCTTGTAGTCACGGCAAAACCACCACTGTCTTCCTTCACAACATCACCTCCGACCTGAGCAGTGAAAGCCCACGAGCTCCGCAGCATGTGAATCACCGAACCATCCGTATAAATGATTACATCATGCTCAGATGCGTTCTCAGAAATTAATGCCTGAACCTCTGCCTCCACAACAAGTGGGTTGTGTTGCCTGCATTCTTTATCAAGTTCGATGCATACAGAAAAGGATGTAGCGATTCCTCTTGGCACTGGTATCCATTCTTCACCGGGATCAATGTCTTCAAGTGTACACACCTGTTCAATACAGTCCTCGGTCTGACCCATCCAAGATTTTCCTCTTTTTAACCTAATTTCTAATTTAACCTAACACTGTATTACCCAATATATCTTGCAGTATAAATGGGTTCCTTTACCAGTTTTTTTAAGTGTAGTTGGAATAAAATTTGTTGAGTAAATTATTTGGTTCAAATTTTAATTTTACTGACGAAATCACAAACCAAACCTGGACGCTGACATCAAACGATAGAAGAGAACTAGTCATAACAGAGATGAAGTGTCTACGCAGAATGCTGGGAGTATCATGAACAGACCGGTTAAGAAATGAAAACATCAGGGAAAAAGTGGGTACAACATCATTACTGAACTTCATCAAGAAATCATAAATGGGTTTCAAATCACCAATCTCAGACCGGTTGAGAAATGAAAACATCAGGAAAAAGTGGGTACAACATCATTACTGAACTTCATCAAGAAATCACAAATGAAATGGTTCGGCCACATAAGCAGATTACTAACGACAGTGCACCTCTAAGAGCAGTGCTACTCCAATATAGTGGATACAAAGCAAAAGGTGAACCTCAGAGATAACAGAGGCAGTAAAAACACTGTGCACATAAAAGCCTGTTCTAGAGTGAGGCAAAACAGGATAAGAGAAAGAGGAAAAAAGAGAAGCACAAACTATCTGGCAGATAAGTAGGTCTGAATTTGATAGAAGATTTGGTCAGATTTTTAAATATTGTTAGCCAAATAATGAATTACCTTGTAGGTGATTTGGTCAGAATTGATTTCATTCATTATGAAAAGTAATCACAACTGAATATGTTCTTTCTACTCGAGCCTTACAATCGGTTTATCACACAAGTTACGAGCTTAGATGCCTGATTATTTAGCACAAGCAATAAATATTCTCAAATGCAAAAACTTGTAAACCAGTGTGTGTCAAACTTTTGGCATTTCAAAGCCAATTTTATTCTTGTTGTCATGTGCAAGTTGTTTTTTTTAAACTGAAAACTGACATTATTGAAGTAAATCTGGGCAGACCCAAAGGTACTCATTCTCCCCCAACAGATGTCAAAGGGTATGCATACTGATGGTTCCTGTGGCTCACTGGTTTGTTTGTTTCAAACTTTCTTGAAAACCCAGAAACCTCCACCAGCTCCAGGCGTGTAGTGCTTTACTTAGTGTTGCGGAGACTCCTACCCAGGTAGGGTTCATTGGTCATCACTGCAGTATTCTCCCATTTCTAGTGCGGTTGGAGTTCTTTTTTTTTTTTTCCGATCCAGAAGCACTTGAGCTTTTCAGCTCTTCGCTTGTGCCATGGACATCGTAACCTTCGGTTCGGTGCCACGAACACCGTAAATCTGGGGAATCTGTGACTTTTCTGCCATCCCGCGAAATTGAACCCACAAACATAGAGGGATAGTCACCCGTAGTCCAACGCGCTACGAACACGCTGGGCAGACGGGCGGTTGGAGTTCTAAAAACATCACTTATTGATCTCGGTGGGCATGTGATTATATTCCAGAGAGCCACTTCAGGTGCTCTAGAACAACCACTCATTGACCACTTTCTGTGTGACCTTTGTGTTATTTTTGCCAGGGAGAGTACTGAGCAACAACCTGCACGGACAGACGTTTGCGTTCACTCAAAACGTTCAGTATTCTGCTGTGACGCACTGGTTAAACACACTTCTCTCTCTGCCCCTCAAGCATCCAGCTCTACTTGTACATCATATAATTGCAAACTCTCTAAATTGCTGGATTGGTTCAACATCAGTTTCAGTGTACTCATCCAACAGTAGATCTCCAAGAGACCGAAGAACATTACCCCTTATTCATCCTAAACTTTCCAACAATTTATACTTTTAAAGCAAGCATATCTGATTCCCTCATTACCGTAAACACCCACCTGCCCAGGACAATAGATCCATAGATACACTTAAGCCTCTGGAATCTGCTATAGACGAATCCATTCATACCAAAACCTGCCCTTTTGGATCTTGTGAAGCATCGATTGAGAGTCAGACACAACAACGGCCCCAGTAAATGGAGTCCCAGAGAACCAATGGAGGGCAGCAGTAAAGGCCTCAACCTCCATCCTCATACTGGAAGTAGTTGTCCTGTATGTTCCACTTCGCTCTGCAACAACCCTCATCAGGTGCCATGCCAGCTGGCGTAGGCGATCATGGATCTCCACAAATCTCTGTCGTTGGTGTTTGCTATCAACTCAGATGTTGACGCTCTACCGTGCCATGAAGTCAGGCTATCCAAAATTCCCTCTCTCTGTCTTCCTCTGTCTCGTCTACCCTTGATTTTACCGATTGTCACAATGTGTTCTAAACCTCCCTCCTCATCACATGCCCGAAAAATGATGTACGCCTCTTTCTTATATTGATAACAAGCTTTCTCTGGCAACAACCCTACCATGCGCATTAGCCAAGAAACCCCAGCCTGACTTCTCACCCTAATCCACTGACCCATCGGTATATACAATATCATCATCCCTTGTATTATCTTCTATCAGCTGCTTAACTGCTGATTCATTTTGCCCCAATCTCTACATTCTCTTCCAAGAATAATGAAATGATGTCATGCTGCCATCTATTGGGATCCATTCTTCCCCTTTAGGTAGGGTAGTAACTGTGGTCGCCTGGCCCATTGTTCTGTCAATTAACATATCTTATATGTATGCATATATTTGATCTATTTAGATATATTTAGATGTTTGTTGTAACGCACATATGAATATTTGATAATAAGCACATATAGGATTTGTCATGCTTAACTCTTTTCCTACGTAAATTTTGTAAAAATCCAGACATATTTGTATTGTAATATATACTAAGTTTGCTAATGTACTTTCTGTGCCCCATCTTAAAAATACAGTGAACTAATATATCAGCCGGAAGACACAGTCGAGTGTCACTGAACAAGCACTGAAGTGAAACCCGAGGAAAATGAAAAGAGGACACCCAAACAGACCTGGAGACAAAGTCTTCTTGAGGAACTGAAGAGTACTCGACTATCCTGGGAGACAATAAAGAGAACAGCCGGAGACGAGTGGCGAACAACTGTTGAGGCCCTATGCTCCACGAGGAGCGGAGTGGAGTAAGTCAAGTATATGAGCTCAGAAGTGCGAAGGAGTTAAACAAATTATTGATCAGATTCAGTTTCAGTTTGAAATATCTTCATTGCACTCGGACATGTCCATGTATGCTCCGATCACCTTCGTAATATCTCCAACAGTGTCAAGCTACTGTCTGTACCAGTTCGATGTTGATTGATGAGCCTACCCACTTACTTGTTGTGCTGTTCAAATTATGGAATATAATTTCCGACATTTGATAACAAATTATTATAGATGTTTATTTGTTTTTCTATGAATTAATTTCGTGTTTTTAAATCTTAATGTCTTGATATAAAGTTAATATTTTGTTTAGATTTTTGCCAGGAAACAAATATTTTTCTGATGGAGATTTAACTATTTTGTAAACATATTTTATCCTGGACGCATTTTTTTTGGCAATGTATACTTCTTCTTCAAACGCTCCATATCGACCACTTATGAACTCCTTGTTTACCAAACGCCACACTATGTGGTTTTGGGTTGACACCTTTTACAAGGAGCCACACTAAAGGGTGTTTTTATTATAAACATAAATGGCTTATAAAAATATGGCTTTTGCCCTGGTCTACAAAGAGTTTCTTCTTCTGCGATCAAATTTTGCTATGCGACTACTCCGGTATGTGTCATAAACAGGGCGGTGCGCTTGAGGTCTTCACCGGTTCCCATAGTTTGTCTTGTAGTGTTGTTTCTGTTGGCCAGATCTCCAATCTCTCACTACCACAAAGAGTTAACCACTCTTTATGATTTGTATGTGATCCTAGACTAAGAGCGATTGTACATTGTGCCAGTTATGCGTCTACAAGTAGGCCAGCACATCCTATTTCTGCTACACTTTTATTTACTTGGGTAGCTTCCCTAGGCACCTATCTCATGACATGCCTTATAGGTTACAGTGTTACTATTCTTTGCTCCTGTGAGGACAGCGACAACATATGGACAGCAATGTATACTGTACTAACCAGTGTACTAGCTTCTGAGTCATCTTACAAAATGTTTGAGAGCCTGTATATCATCTTAGAAAGGATCAAAAGAATGCCTCACCATCCACTGCATGAAAAAATGGCGGCTAGAACAAAGAACAGACTAAAGCGCACAAGTCTAAACCACAAAGCAAAAGAAATAGGAAAGTCATACTTGGAACTACTAAATCATAATTCCATACCTGAAGAATTGCTTTTTGATCACTGGGAACCAGACTCAGTACCACTAAACTTCTCAACCTCCACCCCTAAATTATTAAGCAAAGATGCAGGCCTAATCTAGTGAAAAAGCAATTACAATGGAACATCTCCATTACATGTTTCAAGAAGACAGCTGGATAAGAATTTACACAGATGGATCGGCAATGGAGGCAACCATGAATGGTGGAGCAGGAGTGTACATTAGGCACCCAGATGCTACCACTGTGTCTCTAGCGGCTCCTACTGGAAGAATATGTTCCAACTACAAAGCAGAACTCATAGCCCTTCTGATGGCAGCAAAGCACATGAATAAGCTGCAAGCAGCTGCAAGCAAGATGGTATTTCTTACAGACTCATTGTCAGCTATACAAGCCCTGGAGGCTAAATCCACTGACAGCACAGTACAAAAACTACAAAGAGAACTTGCTCAGCTTTCAGAAAAGGCAGAAATTCACTTGCAGTGGATTCCATCTCACTGTGGCATTGCAGGCAATGAGAGTGCTGATGTCTTAGCTAAGGAGGGCAGTGCCAAAGAGCAAATTTACCAACCCTTGTCTTTTCAAGAGGTCAAAACCCTCATACAGAGAAAATCTGCAGTAGACTGGAAGACAAACACTGGATATGATTATGGAAAAGACTCCCTCAAAGACCTAAGCAGAACAGACCAGGTCATTATATTTCGACTACGAACCGGACACTGCAGACTCAACAAACACTTATACAGACTAGGAATAAGTCAAACAGCTCTCTGCCAGTGTCAGCAGGCAGAACAGACACCAGAGCATATCCTGCAAGACTGTCCTCTTCTGTGTGAGCTGAGAAGCAACATGTGGCCACACCCAGTCGACCTGAAAACTAAGCTTTGGGGAAACCTGACAGACCTGAAGCTGTCTGCCCAGTTTGTGGTCCACAGTAAATTAAGCGCATGACCAGAGATCGCTGAAGAAGAAGAAGAATCTTAGAAGTGTGAAGGGTTACTAAATGTTTGTTTCACAATTTTTGTTGTTGATAAGTGTTAGTTAGTTAGTTTGTTCCTTTCGTGCCAAAGGCGGACATAGGGCAGAGGTTTTAGATCTCCATGTGATACGGTTCTTTGCTAGCAGTTGCAGATCTTGTATGGTTTTACATCCCAATAGTTTACTTTCTTGTTGGATGGTTCTTGAAGAGTGGTCTTTGGTCTTCCACGTTTTCTTTTCCCAACTGGTGACCACATAAGGACTTTTCGATTTAGTCTCTTTTGTCTGATCTAAGAACATGACCTAAATATTTCCACCTTCGTTTCCTTATAATATTTGATACGGGTTGTTGGTGTGTTCTATCTCTCACTGTGTTGTTAGAAACAGAAATCACTCTATTTTACTTTTAATAATTTTCGGAGACATTTATTCTCAAAGCTGTCCAGTTTCTTATCAATTTTCTTTGTTGATTTCAACTTTCACAACCGTAGGTCAGTACAGGAATCACATATGACCTAAATAATTAAACTTTTGTGCATATACTAAGGTCTTGAGATTGCCAGATATTCGTTAATTTAGTGAAGGCACTTGATAAGTGTACAGTTCTACAATAAATAGAACAATTTCTGTTCACCCTTTATGAATTCAAGCATATCCATGGCAGCTAATATAGTGTCTCTGACTGATTTTTATGGGAAGACTTGCTTTTCTTATTACCAGTGTCCGCCCGTCTGCCCAGCGTGTTCGTAGCGTGTTGGACTATGGGTGACTATCCCTCTGTGTGTGCGGGTTCAATTCCGAATGGCAGAAAAAGCCACAAATTCCCCAGATTTACGGTGTTCGTGGCACTGAACCAAGGGTTACGATGTCCATGGCACCGAGCAGAATAGCTGAAAAGCTCAAGTGCTTCTGGATCGGGAAAAAAAAATTACCAGTGTCCCTCACCATTAAGATGAGCCTTACCTCGACTTCAGAGGTATTTAATATTCTATCGTGGACATTAGAAAAAACCTAAACTATCTAACGATGACTACCACACACTCGACAGACAAAGACAGACTATCATCTTCCGATTCAGGCTAGGACATAACAGACTGAACAAACATCTACACAGGCTACGATTGTCCCCATCCCATCTGTGTCCCTGTGGTGACCGCTGATCAAACCACAGAACATGTCCTGCAAGACTGTCCTCTGTATGTCCTCCCTAGAAAGGAATGCTGGCCTTACAACTCAACACTACATTCAAAACTACATGGGACCAGAGATGAGCTCCAGATGACAGTGAACTTCATCATAAGAACATGTCTAACAGTATAATCAACGGCATAAGCAAAGAAGAGGAAGAAAGTATTTAATACATTATAATTGTACACCACAATCTTTCTCCCTACATTATGCTATCAGTTCCAAACCTGGACACTGTCATCAAACGATACAAGAAAAACTAGTCACAACAGAGATGAAGTGTCTACGCAGAATGCTGGGAGTATCAAGAAGAGAATGGTTTAGAAATGAAGACATCAGGAAAAAAGTGGGTGCAACATCAGTACTGAACTTCATCAAGAAACAACAAATTAAATGATTCAACCACATAAGCAGATTACCAACAGACAGTGAGCCTCAAATAGAAATACTACTCTGATACAGTGAATACAAAGCAAAAGGCCGTCCACGCAAAAGGTGGACCTCAGAAATAACAGAGTCTGGAAAATTGTATCTCATGCAGTCAAAATTGTAACCCAAATAGGTGAACTGTTCTGTTATATTTTTATCATTTTGGATTCCAGCATGATATCTGCCTCTACATTACTTGTCATAGGTGTCTTCTTCAAATTCATAAAGAGTGAGAACGACCTCATATATTCAGAAAGGGCGCATAGTATAGACATACTCTTAGGCGAAGATCATAAAGCTCACATATACGGACAAAGATGATTGTTAAAAGCAATGAATACACAAAGGAAGGAAAGTGTGGGGGACTGACTATCAGTGAAACAGACTCAAAACATTTCCCGTAGGACAGAAATGGAAACCTGGCGGGCCGGCAAGGGAAGCAAAGAATAGTAACACACCTACAGGGCATGTCGTAAGAGGCAACTGAGGTAGGGGCCTAGGAAAGCTACCATAGTAAATAAAAAGCATCGCAGAAATAGGATGTGCTGGCTACTTGTAAGCGCACATCTGGCACAACGTACAATCGCTCTTAGGCTCAGGTTATATACAAATCATACAGTGGTTAACAAGTGGCTGCTATGGATCGTTTAAAGAAGAAGAAGGATCTGCTGCATACTTGTAGGTGTATAACTGGCAGAGCGTACAATCGCTCTTATGCTCAGATCACATACAAATCACAAAGAGTGGTTTAACAAGTGGTCGATGTAGAGCGTTTGAAGAAGAAGAATCTCTGAGATCCACCTTTTGTATGGATGGCCTTTTACTTTGTTTGGGATAATCATATCAAATGTTTCTATACATTTTGTTTTGAAAGTTACATTGATCAAATGTTTCTATACTTTTTGTTTTAGAAGTTACATTGATCAAATGTTTCTATACATTTTGTTTAGAAGTTACATTGATCAAATGTTTCATACTTTTGTTTTGAAGTTACATTGATCAAATGTTTCTATACATTTGTTTTAGAAGTTACATTGATCAAATGTTTCTATACATTTTGTTTTGAAAGTTACATTGATCAAATGTTTCTATACATTTGTTTTAGAATTAGCATTGATCAAATGTTTCTCTTTTGTTTTAGAAGTTACATTGATCAAATGTTTCATACATTTTGTTTTAGAAGTTACATTGATCAAATGTTTCTATACATTTTGTTTTAGAAGTTACATTGATCAAATGTTTCTATACATTTTGTTTTGAAAGTTACATTGATCAAATGTTTCTATACATTTTGTTTAGAAGTTACATTTATCAAATGTTTCTATACTTTTTGTTTTAGAAGTTACATTGATCAAATGTTTCTATACATTTTGTTTTAGAAGTTACATTGATCAAATGTTTCTATACATTTTGTTTTAGAAGTTACATTGATCAAATATTTCGATACTTTTTGTTTTGGTTGTCGCTCGGTACTCTCTCTCTGGTGAAAATCACACATAGGTCACATAGAGTGGTCAACGAGTGGTTGTTCTAGAGCACTCACGGAAGTGTCTCTCTGGACTATAATCGCATGCAGATCTCCACTGCGATCAATAAGTGATGTTTTTAGAGCTTCTACTGCGCTAGAAATGGGAGAATACTGCAGTGATGACCAATAGACTCTACCTAAGTAGGAGTACTCCGCAACATAAAGCATTTCACTACACGCCGAGAGTTGTTGGAGGTTCTTGGTCTGCAAGAAAACCAGATACTCTCCCCCACACACTATAGGAAAAGGGTGAAAAGCTATGCTTTTTGGTGGTTCAACAACAGCAACAATACTTTTTGTTTCGGTAGTTACTTTGATCAAATGTTTAATATAATTTTTGTTTTGATAATCAAATGTTTATTTACTTTGTTTGTAGTTACTTTGATCAAATGTTTAATATCATTTTGTTTTGGTAATCAAATGTTTATTTACTTTTGTTTCGGTAGTTACTTTGATCAAATGTTTAATATAAATTTTGTTTTGTTAATTAAATGTTTATTTACTTTGTTTGTAGTTACTTGATCAAATGTATATCATTTTTGTTTCGTAGTTACTTTGATCAAATGTTTAATATAAATTTTGTTTTGTTAATTAAATGTTTATTTACTTTTGTTTGTAGTTACTTTGATCAAATGTGTAATATCATTTTGTTTGTAGTTACTTTGATCAAATGTGTAATATCATTTTTGTTTTGGTAGTTACTTTGATCAAATGTTTAATATAAATTTTGTTTTGTTAATTAAATGTTTATTTACTTTTGTTTCGTAGTTACTTTGATCAAATGTGTAATATCATTTTGTTTTGGTGGTTACTTTGATCAAATGTGTAATATCTTTTTTGTTTCGTAGTTACTTTGATCAAATGTGTAATATCATTTTGTTTCGGTAGTTACTTTGATCAAATGTTTAATATAAATTTTGTTTTGTTAATTAAATGTTTATTTACTTTTTGTTTTGGTAGTTACTTTGATCAAATGTGTAATATCATTTTTGTTTTGGTAGTTACTTTGATCAAATGTAATATCATTTTGTTTCGGTAGTTACTTTGATCAAATGTGTAATATCATTTTTTATTTGGTAGTTACTTTGATCAAATGTTTAATATAAATTTTGTTTTGGTAATCAAATGTTTATTTACTTTTTGTTTTGGTAGTTACATTGAGTAAATGTTTCTATACATTTTTGGATTTGGAAATCTATTATCATGATGTGCCATGCCAGTAGACAAAGAGGATCATGAATCTGCACAAATGACTCCTTTATTAGAGAGTTTCAATCATGACATATGTATATAATTTTTTTTTTTTTGAAAATTATATTGATTAATTATTTCACTTTTGTTTGTGTGTGTGTTTTCCTGCTATGAATTCAGGCGTAGTCATGGTTCCTAATACAATATTCTGATTTTTGCGTGAAGACTTGTTTTCCTTATCATCAGTGTCCCTCATCATTCAGGGCGGGTCCTGCGCCGGCAGGTATGGCACTTGATTGATTGAAGATAAAAATGCAGTGTCCACTTGATCGTGGCCAAAAGGTGGAAGCCTTCATAGGCGCAATAAGCAACTGAATATATATAAACAAATTCAGAGCAGCTCTTATTCAAAAGAATGACGACTCTCAGAGTTTTTACACGTTTCAAACGTAATTAGGCCCATCGGCAGTGACACTAAAGTGAAAGGGACCAACACCAATACGTATTCCTTTGTTTCATCTCATATTTTAGTCTGACTTTTGAAATGTCTAGTTACATGTGTTGTTGATTGATTAAGTAGAGCTTAGATATTAATGTTGCTTTATCATGTCAATAAATAAAGAATTTGTTAAAACTAATATGATTTTTGACTGTTTGTCTCGCCCATGAGTGCTGGGAACCACGAGGAAGCAAAGAATAGTACCACTGCGAACTGCAAGTCATATCATAAGAGGCGATTGATGTAGTACCTAGGGAAGCTACCATAGTAAATAAAAAGCATTGCAGAAATCTGATTTGCTTGCTTACTTGTAGGCGCATAACTGGCACAATGTACAATTGCTCTTAGGCTCAGATCACATACAAATCACACAGAGTGGTTAACAAGTGGTCGATGGAAGAAGAAGACTGTTTGTCTACTTTGGTTGATATAAGTTGTTTTTTTATCGTGTCACTTTCTATTTGGAATATCTTCATTGCACATCCGACATGTCTGTAGGTGCTCTGATCTTCGCAATATCTCCAACAGCATCCAGCGACTAACCAAAGTATGAGTTCTTCTTCTTCGGATGCTCCATATCGAACACTTGTTAACCACTCTTTGTGATTTGTATGTTTTCCCGAGCCTAAGAGCGATTGTACATTGTGCATTTATACGCCTAAACGTAGACCAACACGTCCAATCTCTCCTATTTTTATTTCCTAGTGTGCCCGTCTGCCCAGCGTGTTCGTAGCGCGTTGGACTACGGGTGACTATCCCTCTGTGTGTTCGGGTTAAATTCGCGGATGGTAGAAAAGCCACATATTCCCAGATTTACAGTGTTCGTGGCACCGAACCGAAGGGTTACGATGTCAATGGCACAGAGCCGAAGAACTGAAAAGCTCAAGTGCTTCTGGATCGGAAAAAAAAATTCCTAGTGTAGCTTCCCATGGTCCCTACATCAGTCGCCTCTTACAATCATGTCTTGTCAGTTGCAGTGTCAGTTGCAGTGTCAGTTGCAGTGTCAGTTGCAGTGTCAGTTGCTATCCTTTGCAGCCTTTGCAAACCCGAACAACACATGGGCGATCCGCATGAGTTAGATTTTTATTAATGAGCCTCTCATATACCTATTGTGCTGTTCTTTTCTTGCTACTCTAATCTTCAATCCAAGCTCCTGCAATTTAGTAGTTGACAGGGACTGATTTTAAATGAAAATTCTCTTTAGTCGACTACAGTCTATGAGAAAGTTCAGTCTGTCAGCTCTATCCATTAACTGACCCCCTGATATGGTGGCAGTCTCAGCTTATCCATGGGGTCTATCCATTAACTGACCCTGATATGGTGGCAGTCTGTCAGCTCTATCCATTAACTGACCCCCTGATATGGTGGCAGTCTGTCAGCTCTATCCATTAACTGACCCCCTGATATGGTGGCAGCCTGTCTGCTCTCTCATTGACATCGACACCCATGTGCCCCAAAACGAAGTTAGTGTAATTCTGAAAATTCTTGACGCTTGTAGTGATTCAGTCCATTGCCTGCACACCAAACCAGCCTCTACCTTTCGGATCATACTCAATGAATCACTCAGACTGCACGCATGAGTGTAGTTTTGTGACTCTAGTCGCAGCAGCGGAGCACGTAAAAATAAAGTACTGTAGTTTTACAAAATACAAAAACAGTAACGATACACAGCAACGTTTCGACCACAAGGACTTTATCAGGCAAAGGATACACCAAAGGTGAAGAAATGGCACACACGATATAGACCATAGATTCCCAAACTTTTTTGGCACAGCGCCCACTTTGCATGACATAAACTTTGTAACGCCCCACCCCCACCCCATTATAAGTTTGCCGCCCTTCCCCTCCCTCCACATATATATATATACATGCTCTATTTTCATTTTGACATAGAGAATTCTTATATATTTCTGTCATACATGGTCAATTTTCAAATGATTATATACATGAAATAGAAAATAGATCGTGTAAGATGGGCATAAGATAAATTCAAATTCAGAATTCAAATTTTAAATGATTATTCAATCGGCAAAATCACGGAAAAAAACTCCTCCTCCCCCTCCCCAAATGTTTCTGAACACACTATCGCCCCCTGGAAAATTCAGCGCCCACTGGGGCGGTACCGCCACTTTAGGAACCCATGATATAGAATCTTCCTTTCGTTCGCTATGCGTTTATGCGTGGCAACCTGATTGCTATAGTGCGCCTCTTGGCTGGTTGCCCCCGACTTCAGCACTCTTATTGCTAGAGAAGACTGTGGTCTAACTCGAGGGATATAGAATCTGAAAATAAATCCATAACGGCACTAAAATCCTAAATTTCGTGTTGGTTTGCTTTCTAATACGAACACGGAACATCAAAATGTTGCAGATATCCATCAATAGTTGTCTGCGCAGGATACTCCATCGGCGATGGTATGACAGGACTACAAACAGGGAACTCTGTGATAGAACAGGACAACGACGGGTGGAACCGCGTGTCCAGCGTGTTCGTAGCGCGTTGGACTACGGGTGACTAATTCTCTGTAAGTGCGGGTTCAACTCCGCGGGATACAGGATAACTACTTCTAGTATGAGGATGGAGGTTGAGGCCGTTACTGCTGCCCTCCATTGGATTTCTGGGACTTCATTTACTGGGGCAGTTGTTGTCTCTGACTCTCAGTCGATGCTTCACAAGATCCAGATGGGCAGGTTTCGGTATGAGTGGATGTCGTCTATAGAAGTTTCTAACCTCCAGCGGCTTACGTGGATATACTGTCCTGGGCATGCGAGTGTTTACGGTAATGAGAGAGCGGACAGGCTTGCATCAACAGCTTCGATTGTTGGGGAGTTGAAGATGGATAAGGGGAATATTCTTCGGTCTCTTCGCGACTCTTTATTGGATGAGGACACTAAAATCGATGTTGAATCGATCAAGCGATTTAAGCAGTTTGGAGTTACCCGTTGTTCAAGTCGAACTGGATGCCTGAGAGGCAGAGTGAGAGGTGTGTTTAATCAGCGAGCCACAGGAACCATCAGTATGCATACTCTTCGATATCTGTTGGGAGACTGAGCACCTATGGGTCTGCCCGGAGTGCAATTACGTCAGTTTAGTAACCAATAACCAATAACCAATCAACTCCGCGGACTAGCAGAAAAGCTACAGGTTCCCAGATTTACGGTGTTCGTGGCACCGAGCCGAAGCGAAGGGTTACGATGTCCATGACACCGAGCCGAAGAGCTTTCAACTCAAGTGCTTCTGGATCGTAAAAAAAAAAGAAAACGAAAAAAAAAACAACACAAGAGATAAGGAGCAGAAGGTGGCGATGGATAGGACACACTGAGAACACCCCTAACAGCATCACGAGACAGTCTCTCGGATGTAACCCTCAGGGCAATAGAGGTAGGGGCAGATCCAGGAACACCTGGAGATGGGAGTTGGAGACGGAATGCAAGAAAATGGGGAGAGAGTGGAGAGATCTGGAAAGGATGGCCTTGGATAGGCAGACTTGGTAGGTCTTGATTGCGGATTTATACCTCCTTATGCTTTCTTATTCTTCTTTTCTTCCCCTTCGCCCCTAGGGAAGCATAGGTCCACAACCAAGGCCTTCCAAGCCCTACTATCCAAGGCCATCCTTTCCAGATCCCTCTTTGTGGGGTTCTTCCTCGAGAGGCAAGCTATGCATTTCCCTGGTTGCGGTTTCTGTAGCCATCTAGTGTTTTTTACTGAGTGGGGTAGCTAGCCCCACGTCCAACCTCCTTAGGCACCTCTTACGACATAAGTGGCAGGTAACAGTGGTTCTATTCTTTACATCCCAATTTTGGGCCCCGGTAACCACTCAGTCATTCTTATTCTATTAAAGCCGAAGGATTGACTTCATTGCACCGGGTTTTACCCCATATGGCTCGGTTCCTCTAAGCAGAAACGGCACGCCACCTGCCGAGAGTATTGCACAAAGCACGAATTCCGTAGCTCCGGCAACAATACTAGGGTCCCTGGACTCTTATTCTATTAACAGCCTTTAAATGTGTGTTTGCTTCGATTGAGATCAGTGTTTTTGTTATGCGTTCTTCTTCTCTTAACTACATTTGAAGCATACAAGGTGGGGAGGTTTCTATAGTGAAGGGGTTAAGACGTTTGTCTGTCATTCTGAAGGTTATGTGTTTGAATCTTGACACTCCCGAGTGGTTACCTGGGCCCAAATTGGGGCTTAAAGAATATAACCACTGTTACCTGTCACACATGTCGTAAGAGACGACTAAGGAGGTTGGGCGTAGGGTTAGTTACCCCACACCGTAAAGAACACTAGATCGCTACAGAACGGAGAGCGAACCGAGTAAACGCTGGCTGAAACCGGACACATCGCCGAAGGATAAGCACCAGAGCTCCAAATGGTGCTGAAGATGTGACGTAAAACACACCAATGATAAGGCTGCATGAATCAGATTTCCACATGAATAGAATTAATGGTTAGATCTGGTACATCGGTTCTGAGCGAGTGATCACGAGAGAGAGAATCTTGACCGAATCACATATGTAATTTTTTCATGAGATTCCTAGGATTTTTGCTGGAGCTACGGAGTTTGCTACAGCTAACATCAGAAATTATCACATAAGGTGTAGAAGTACACATATAAACAAAATAGCATATATTCATAAACTCAAACTATTTCTTTACAAATATTCAAATTTTTGAAATAGGTACAGAAGAAAAAAAGTGTTAAGAAAAAATTGTACAAAAAGCAGAACATGCAGTCTTATTCTGATAGCATTCCTTCCTGCCCCTTCATCTCCCAGGAGGCATAGGTCCACAACTAGGTCTTGCAAGCTCTCATGCGCTTGGCTGTAGTTTTTAACCTAATTTTTTACAGGGTGGGTAGCTAATCCACGCAAAACCTCCATTTCCTGCAAACAACATGATGTAGGTAGTAGTAGTTCTATTCTTTACCCGAATTTGGGCCCCGGCAGTCACACAGGCGTCACTTTGATTTGTCTGTCTGTTTTGACTATCGGACATGAGAGACGTGCAGGCGCATTTTCTGAGATTCTCATCGTCTGTATTGCGATCAGATCTCGAATCGAACATTTATGCACCTACCCTTCCACTTATACCATAGTAGCTCTCCTTCGAACCCCACCCACTTAGCCAGACATTAGTCTGTTACCAGTGCCCCCCGTGGAGGTGGGGTGGGGTCTTGGTCAGTGCCAGCTCACTGACCCTGGCACTACTTTATATCCTACGTAATTGCGCCTTTGACCCCATTCTGGCAGCTATGTTTAGCAATATTCAAGCTAAAATAGAAAAAGTGTGCAGAAAAAAATATTTGATAAACTTAGGCTAACTGTTTTATTTTTGGTTTACAAATATTCAATCTGATATTTTAAAAAGTGTATAAAGACAAAGACAGTGCTACATAGAACCAATACTGACATACAGATGCGAGTCATGGACAATGAACACAGATCGAAAAATCTCTGAAGGCCACAGACATGTGGTTTTATAGAAGAATGATGAGAATCCCATGGACTGCTAAAATGACTAATGTTGAGGTGCTGAATGAGATCAAGACACAAAAGCTTATCATCAATATAAGAAAGAGACAGTCATCATTTTTCGGGCATGTGATGAGGAGGGAAGGTTTAGAACACATTGTGACAACCGGTAAAATCGAGGGTAGACGAGACAGGGGAAGATAGAGAAAATTTTGGATATCCTGACTTCATGGCACGGTAGAGTGTCAACATCTGAGTTGATAGCAAACACCAACGACAGAGATTTGTGGAGATCCATGATCGTCTACGCCAGCCGGCACGGCACCTGATGATGATGACAGAGACAAATGTTATAAATAATCGTAGACTAACAATTTATTTGTAAAAAAGTAGAATCGGATAAAATAAATGTGTTTACTTATAAATAGGAATATTGGGAGCTTTGGACTGGAAAAATGTTTTCATTACTAATGTTCAGCCTGACAGCTAAAAGTGTACACATAATCAAATGGAATTCCTCTCCTCTTCGTTCCCGGCCTAGACTGATGAACCAATTTTTATCATGAATTTTACTGTGGTTTTAAGGGACTCCGTTCCTCCGTACAGCTTTTCGCGAAGCTCTGTGTGTTGAGGCCATGACTCTTTCCTAATACCTGCTAACCGTTGACAGTCTTGCAGGACGTGTTCTGCCGTCATGTCTGCCTTTTTGCATAGGCACAGGCTAGTTGTGCCAATTTTAAGTTTATCGAACATGTGGGCTCGGAGCTTGTTGTGTCCGATACGGAGGCGGAGTATGGCAACTTGTTCATTTCGAGAGAGACCATAGTATCCGTCACTGTCTGTGTACTGAGGGTGATCTTTGTCCATTTGCTTCTATAGTGCGAACAGATGGTTGTTCTGGCTTCCTCATAACTGATCCCGAGATCAGTCTGAGGTAGTTGCCTGCCTTCTTTGGCTAGTTTGTCGGCTGCTTCGTTTCCCCTGACGTTGCAGTGTAACGGTATCCATTGGATGACGGTGCGTTTGAGTGAACTCGTTAGTTCAGCTAGGGACGTTTTGAACTCATTCATCTCAGTTTTTCCAACGCATTTGAGTGCCGTGATAACCGATAGAGCATCGGTGAATATTACGACCTTGCTGTGTGTGGTGCTTCTTCTCTCCAAGATCCTTACGGCCGCAGCTTTTATTGCCTCTGCCTCTGCTCGATAGTTATTCGAGTATTTGCCTGAGGCAATCGCTTTCGTGATCGTGACTTTCTTTGAGATTTTAAGTACTATTCCTCCTCCGCCATCGCTGATTGCGTTATTGGCCGATCCGTCCGTGTAGACGTACGTCCACTCATTTTCAGGGTACTCTGATTCTATGTACTCTTCTGTTGCGATTTTTCTATCGAGGTTTTTTTGCTCCCTTTTGTTCAGTATGCCTGGGATTGATTCCCTTAGTTCTGGCATTCTGGTTTTCCATGGCGGGCACTTGTCGATTGCCGGGATTGTTTTGGCTTTACATTTGGAAAGGACTGGATGGCCTGCAGTCAGTGCCTTAGAGATTCTAACGAAGCTAGATCTCTGTATTCTCCTCTTTCCGAATTCATACATTCTTTCATGCATTGGGTGAGATTCGAGCCGTTTGAGTTTTTCCGCAAGTACTAATACTTTTCTGTCCTTTCGATCCGTCATTGGTTGGATGCCGGTGATTGTCTCCATCGTCTTGATGGGCGTGGACTTCATGGTTCCAGTGATAATTCGCATTGCACGGCTCTGACTATTGCTCACTTTTGCAAATTGCTTGTTAGATGCATTGCTCCACGCTGCTATACCGTACTCTATGATCGGTCGCACTCTACCAGCGTAAAGCTAGTCTTTGACTTATTTTTTATTTAAAATATTGAAGCTGACTTTAAAAAGAAAAAATGCACAAGCGACGAATATAGACAGTCTTTGACCTACACATATTTACGTTGACCAACACAGAGGATATAGGTAAATAGTATCAGCATTTGTAGAATAAACAATGTTTTCTTTAGAACATACATGCTGACAGAAAAGTGTACACAGAAGAATAATATTGTTTCTTCAATTGAAATCTGATTTCTTCAGACATATACAAGATGACAGCTAAATGTTTACACTGAAGAAAGGATACCGACAGTTCAAGACTGAAAACTGTTTTCTTTGTTAGTGTTCAGTTTGACAAGATAAATGTACACACTGAAGAAGGATATCGACAGTCCAAGACTGAAAACTGCTTTCTTTGCTAGTATTCAGTTTGACAAGCTAAATGTACACTCTGAAGAATGATATTGACAGTCCAAGACTGAAAACTGCTTTCTTTGCTAGTGTTCAGTTTGACAAGCTAAATGTACACACTGAAGAAGGATATCGACAGTCCAAGACTGAAAACTGCTTACTTTGCTAGTGTTCAGTTTGACAAGTTAAATGTAAACACTGAAGGATATCGACAGTCAGACGAAAACTGCTTTGCAGTTCAGTGACAGTAAATGTACAACTAGAAGAATCGAGTCAAGACTGAAAACGCTTACTTTGCTAGTGTTCAGTTTGACAAGCTAAATGTATACACTGAAGAAACCCTGCTGGATTTGTTGAGGCGGAGATATGATGACCTATGGAAGTGTCGGGACTGCTATGATGATAGTCCTCGTATAACTGATAACTGATAAACTAACGAAAAGAAATGTTGGCAGTACTAGACTGTGAACTGTCTTCTCAAGAAATGTTACAGCTAACATCAATAATGTAGACAGAAGGTATACAAAAGTACACAGAATGAACAAAATTTACATATATTTTTTAACTCGTCATTATGTTCTTTACAAATATTCAAATAAAATAAATACTGTAAAAGGAAAAAAGTGTACAGAAGATAAAAAGTGTACAGAAGGTAAAAAGTGTACAGAATCCCACTCTGTGAAGTGTTACAGAAGAGTCCTTCGTATATCTTGGAGAGAGAAAAAAAACAAATAAATATGTACAGAAAGAACTCAAAATCAAAGAAAACTGGCTGATGCTACAAATAAGAAAGTGAAAATTGAAATATTTTGGACATATAAAAGACATGAAGGGCTGAAGAAGACCATCATGGAAGGAGGCATACTGGCAAAGAGAAGAAGAGGAAGACCACGGAGAAGATGGATTCAGGATGTAACTGATGGTTTGAACATGACGGCTGCAGAGGCAGGACATCTGGCCTATGAGAGAGAGAAATTCCGGAAGACTGTTGGGGTGACAAAGTTCTGCTCAGGACAAGCTACAGGGTGTTCAACATAAAAGTAGCCCAATGTACAGTCTTTTATTAGTCAATTGGGCTACTTTTATCTTGAACACCCTGTATTTGATAATGATGATGAATCCCACTCTCTGATCAGATTGAGAGAGATGGGTATCAATATTGGTGAAGTCCGAAAAGAACGACATACTAACCCTTTCGCTGCTACATACTTTCTGAAGGCTGAGCTAAAAATAGCTACTCTTTGTTTTGTTTCTAGTTCACAAACGTAAATGTACGCCTATAGCAGTGACAGTAGCAATGTATAACGTGTTAACACGTCTTTAGCCCACAGAGGAGAGATAATAACAGACGTGTTAAAGCGTCTTTAGAAGTGAATGGGGAAAACGTATATATACGTCTTTAGCAGCTAAAGGGTTAAATATGCAGAGAGATTGATTAATCAACATCGAATTAGCGTGTTGGGCCGCTGGACGCTGCTGGATTTGCTGAGGCAGAGATTGGAGCACCTATGAACATGTCTGGAGTGCTATAATGATAGTCCTCATATAACTGATAACTGAAGAATGCAAATGTTGACAGTACAAAATTGTATAAATACTTATTTTCCTTGTTGGGAGTATCTGTGGCTAGAGGCTAGCTGTTTGCCTCTAGTTCCATAGGTTTTCGGATCCCTCCCTCGTGGATCCATCAGAATATTTTTTTTTAAAACCCTGATCTCAGAGTAGGTGAGATCGAGTTCCTAGACCTATCGGAGACGGACAATAAAACATAGGTCTCGTGCTCAAGTTGAGGACGTAAAAGAACCATTGTCAGTTCACAATAGAGAAGAGCAGGCTGGAAAGTCGCTGCCCGGTCAAAATTCATAAAAAAGATTACATAATCAAATTCCGAAAAACCATTTTCACCATTTTCTAAATTACATCTTGAGCCCTCGCCGGTGCTATGGAGTTTATGCATTGCCACTGAGATATGCATTTTAAGAAAAAGATCAGACACACATGGTTACTCACCGAAGTGCAATGATGATGTTTCTTATCAATCAATCATTCTTATCCTCGTTTTTTCGTCTCATCCCCCTCTTTCCTTTTTAACCCGGAATGGGGCATAGGCCCTCAACCAACTCATGTCAAGTCTTCCTATCTCTAGCTATCTCCTGTAGCTCCTCCAGCTCTTCTTTTTTCGACCCGCTAAGCGTATTTTTGTTTTTTACATTTCCTCATTCAAGTATCATGCACCTTTTCGCATACCTTTTCCTACCCCGCACCTACCTTTACTTTATTTTACTTTAAGATATTTCCATTAGCCTAGTTCATACCGGTGAATCCTCCAGCGAAACTTCACAACGCGCGTGTTCCTAACTCATAAAAATATCTTTTAAAATTCTCGACGTATCTCTTCTAACCAACAAATAGTATATCGTAGCGTACGTCCAACCCAGCCAATCAGCTTGTAGAATGTATATCTTTAAGTTCCAACAGTTCCTGTAACAGCGCATAACTTAGATACGAACCTACCTTCTTTTAGTTCTGAACGCGCACGGTGAATCTTTGTAACTGTCTGTCTACCAATGTTATTTTTTTAAACAATTATTTCTAGGCAGTGAAACAGAAACATCGTCAGCTGTTTGCGTCGTAGACTTTTAGTTTGAAGGATAGAACAACCGATGTTCTGTTTCTGTACTTGTGTGAGAACAAGGTGAGAAATTTGATTCTTGTCTGCTTGTTTTGTTTGTTTGTTGTGTGGGGGATTGAAGCCTCTTTAAGCCGAGGCACGCTTCTTTCGACCTAAAGACCAACCTTGTTTTGGGTTATATCGGAGTGTGTAGGTCAACAAACTTCAAATATAAGAATCAACTTCATTCGAGAATCTGATAGTTACAAGTTCAATAATTCGTTTGAGTAATTTGTAATCAATTTTTGTATACTAGATCGTATAAATCAATCAATCAATCAAGGGAATTGTCTGCCCTTGCATTGTATGCGATCATGTCTCTCCACAACTTTCTCTCTCCTTGGTGCAGTTAATCAGTTTTGACGTCGAACTTTTGTCGAACCACGATGTCAGACCATCCACCATCTCAATACGTCTTCAACGACCTCTCCTTCCCTGAATTTTACCTGTTGTCAACAAATGTTCTAAACCTTCTCTTCGCATTATATGCCCGAAGAACCTTGATTATCTGGTTCTTATTTTTAAAAAATAAGATTTCTTTGTGTGCAGGCCTGAATTGAAACCTCCTCAATTGTTTTCTTCGCTGTCCATGAAATTTTCAGCATTCTTCTGTAAAACCACATCTCTGTGGCTTCCAATGATCGTATTGATTGTTTATTCATTGACCATGATTCGCTGCCATACATAAGTATTGGTATTATAGTTTCTGCAGTGTCATTGGTAGTGAATTCACGCATAGTGTATTTTTCATTTTCATAAAAGCTGCTTTCGATAAGCTAGTCTACTCCTAATCTCTGTTGTACATCTTCCATATGATGTTAGGAATGTTCCCAAATACTTGAATCGATGGACTTGTTTCAGTGTTGTCTTATTTATTCTTATTAAGAATTTTTTTTCTCAACTTCCTGTTTGTTTTAGTACTCGAATTTGAGAGTCGCAATTGCGTACTTAGTGATGGAGAACCTTCCTGTCGCTATTTTTAGCTTCATATGTTTCAAGTCACTGAGCACTATAAGGGCTTCTTCTCCTTCATTTTCAATTGCACTTGTTACAGACCCATCTGATGATGCTCGTCCATCACGGGTGATGATGACCACACAATTTTCACCCAAGGAAATGTAGTTACGTTATGTTTGTCTGTGTGTGCGTAGATGACTAGTGAGTCCGATGCGGGCTTGAAATATTCTTGTACAGTGTGGGCAACGTATACTTGCACTTGTGGGAAGTTTTACTGCCTTTCTATTTTGAAGTTTTTGTTCCATCCGTGCTGTTCTACCTACCTCGCAGGCCGTGTCGAAGAACCGTGTCGAAGAAGTGTACTCCAAGGCTGATCTGTCTTGAGCAACATTCTCCCAGTTGTCGACATCTTTGCCAAAGGATTTCAACGAGTTATTGAGTATGTCTTTAAATCAATTTTTCTGACCACCCTGTGAGCGTTTACCGCTATGCAGCTAGAAAAGTTAGTTAATTGCATATCCTTTACAGGACTTTGCGAATCAACCCCAGCTTTTAACGCTGTTTGTGATTTTTCTAGGCATTATTACGTTCAGTAGTTTGTCATTGTTTTCTGAACGGGTGGTGTCATCGTCCTTTTGTAAGAATCCACTCGAATCAATTTGCAACCAAACTGTCCGCAGCGTGATTCGAACTCAGAACGTCGGGGTTAATAGACCGAGTCACTATCCCCTAGGCCACAGATGCAGCTAGAGCTCACCATAAAAGAGTCGTTTGGGTATTCTGCAATCCGGCATTCGGGCCACATGCCCTGCCCATCGTGTCTGGGACTGCATCTAGATTGTATAGATGCTAGGAAAAGCAGCTCTTTTTCAGGATTTCTGTGTCTCATATCCTGCCATTTGATGTTCATTATTTGAACCCTCCATGTATACACTGAATATGACACTGCGGATATATTGGCAAAAGTAGATGACAGGCTACCACAGACAGACACCAGTATGACATATGTGGAGTTTAAAGTAAGGATACAAATGACATCAGAATCAACCAACACAGAACGGCAGTTGTTAGTCTAAACCAGCGTTTCCCAAAGTGGGCGGTACCGCGCCTCCCATTGGGCGCTGAAGCGTTTTCTTCTTCTTCTCTTCTAACCAGGGCTGCAATTTTCACTCTTGGGCAGTCAATGCCAGTTTGTAGAATCTGCATGTGTTCTGTAATTGTGGAAGACTAGTGTAAAGGGTATTACTGGCAGATGCCAGTGGTGGGAGGAGTTCTTGTCTAGCTTTATGCAGTCCAGGACATTCAAGCAAGATATGCTGTACTCTTCACTCCATGAGTGACTGCACTTTCTACAGTGTGGTAGGTGTGTGGGGTTTATTCTGTGTAGGTGGTAATTCAGTCCAACATGTCCTGTTCTTAACTGAAAGATAGTGCTTTGATCTTTTCTTTGTAGCAGATTTATATTGTCCTTGGGGTTTGGTCTATTCATCTCTGCATACATGTCCCGACCAGTCGTCCCCATAGCCCATCGGTTCAGCCAATCTTCTCTGGAGTTGTTTTTCAGAATCTGTTTTATACTTTGGCTGAAGCGTTTTAGGGGGCGATAGCGGTTCTGAAGAATGTGAAGGGTGTTCAGGCAATTAGAGGTCGGTGGCTCCTTAAAGAAGAAATTAATAATATATATTTTCAAATAAATTATTTCCGTGATTTTGCGATTGAATAATCATTTAAAATTTGAATTCTGCATTTAAATTCATCTTATGCCCGTCTTACACGATCCATTTTTCATCAATTTTCTATTTCATGCATATAATCATTTGAAAATTGACCATGTATTACAGAAATATATATCAATTTACTATGTCAAAGAGAAAATAGAGCATGTATATTGGGGGCGTTGGCAAACTTATAATGTGGAGGGCGTTGCAAAGTTAATGTTGTGCAAAGTGGGCGGTAGGCCGAAAAAGTTTGGGAATCTATGGTCTAAACCATAGATGCTTCAGCCCCTGGGGCGGTACCGTCTGGAAAGGATATATCACTATTTTCATTTTTCAGTAATTTTAATTTAGTTATTAATTGATTGATATGATCATCATCATTGCACTTCGGTGAGTAACCATGTGTGCTCCGATCTCTTTCTTACACAGGAAGATCTCAACAGCAGCGCACGAACTCCGTAGCACCGGCAAAGGTCCCCGATGTAATTTTGAAGATTGTGGACATTTTGTAAAGATTTTATTGTAATCTATTTTTTATGAATTTTGCATGGGCAGTGGCTTTCCAGCCTATTCTTATCAATTTTCAACTGCCAACGGTTCTTTTATGTGCTCAACTTGAACACGGAACCTCCGTTTTATCGTCCATCTCCGATACAACGAGGATCTCGATCTCACCTACACTGAGATCATGGATCTCTGGATAAATAACCCGAACTCTTCACGCAGAAAACGAACCGTGTACCTTTGGAGCGAGAAACGAATATCTTGCCCCCACGCCACAAAGACTCTTAATTGACAGGTACAGAAATAGCCCAGCTTTACTTTTCAACCCTTCAAATTCCTCACACCCTCCCTCCCCCATCCCTAAATATATTTCCAGTCATCGTATATCACAAGTGATTTTTTTTGTGGAATCTAATCATAGTTTTTGTTTGGCTAGGCTCGGTTTTTCAAGGTTGTCTTGCTCTAGCCTGGAAATTCTGCATTTTTGTTTTGCTTTTTGTCCGTAGCAAAATTCTGGTAATACTTTTCTTCCTTCTTCTTCTTTTCCGCAATTCTGTTTTGCCTGACAGCATCGGGATAAGAATGGATTTTTACAAAGGAGTTTTATGTGAGCTTAAAAAATAGTCTTTCACCGCCTCGGTTATTTCTGAGGTGTTTACGTGATGACGTTTTGTTTTGTATCCATTGTACCGGAGTAGCATTGCTCTTTGAAGCACACTGTCTGTTGGTAATCTGCTTATGTGGAAGATCCATTTCATTTGTTGTTTCTTGATGAAGCTCAGTACTGATGTTGTACCCACCTTTTTCCTGTCTTAATTTCTCAACCGGTCTCTTCTTGTTGCTCCCAGCATTCTGCGTAGACACTTCATCTCTGTCGTAACTAGTTTTCTTCTGTCCTTTGATGTCAGCGTCCAGGTTTGGCACTGGTAGCATAATGTTGGGAGAAAGATTGTGTTGAACAATGTTCTTTTAGTGTTCATAGTGACATGGTTACACTTTGAAATTGGCATAATTTTTTTTATATTATTTGATTTGCTTATTTATTCTTATTTAGTATGGCAGTATTATATTAGTATTAGTAGTGGTAGTAGTATTAGTAGTGGTAGTAGTATTAGTAGTGGTAGTAGTATTAGTAGTGGTGATAGTATTAGTAGTGGTGATAGTATTAGTAGTGGTGATAGTATTAGTAGTGGTGATAGTATTAGTAGTGGTGATAGTATTAGTAGTGGTAGTAGTATAAATAAGAAAAGAAAATTGAGATATTTTGGACATATAAAAAGACATGAAGGGTTGGAGAAGACCATCATGGAAGGAGACATACCGGTAAAGAGAAGAAGAGGAAGACCACGGAGAAGATGGATTCAGGGTGTAACTGATGGTTTGAACATGACTGCTGCAGAGGCAGGACATCTGGCTTATGAGAGAGAGAAATTCTGGAGGACTGTTGGGGTGACAAAGTTCTGCTCAGGACAAGTTATTTGATGATGATGATTAGAAGTGGTAGTAGTAGTAGTAGTAGTAGTAGTAGTAGCAGTAGTAGTAGTAGCAGTAGCAGTAGTAGTAGTAGTAGCCTTGCAATAACCATGGCGCCCCGACCCAACCATTAGTCAGATGCGCACCAATATATAAAAAGATTGGACAGCTCAGAGTTGGAATGTTCGTGCCAATATACGGTGATCTATTCCAGCTAAAATCAATTCTCTAATCTACCCGACTCAAAGTGTGCTCCCTGAATTTATACATGGGGGCAGTTGATGTATGGCGAGCTTGACAGTTGAAGCAGACGTTCAGCTGGTGGACAGAAAAACGCTTTAAAGACACTCTTAAAGTGTCTCTGAAATGCTTCGGTATAGACTCCACGTTCTGGGAATCTCTTGCGCAAGATCGCCAAATGTGGCGCTGTAACAACACATGAGGAACTCGCATAGCTGATAATCGTCGTGCCGTTGACGCACAGAGAAAACGAGCTGCGCTACCAAACAGAACATACAACACACACATGTCTAACCTTGATCATGTATGCGCCACCTGTGGTAGGGGATTGTGCTCTAGGATTGGACTCTACAATCACCTCCATACACACCCGAGAGGTACAGCAGCACACGTCTGAGACTGTTGTCATCATCGCTTGCGATGGACGGCTATTATTAGTACTTTGGGGGAATATTCTATATCGACACCGGAGACATCTTTACAAATACTTTGCTGCTAAAACAATTAACTAAAAGAGACAGAGCTGATTGTCGTTAATGTATATATGGTCTATTTCGTCGTCTTTACAGAAGGCCAATTGGCAAGTGTTTTACTGTGACAACCTTTGAGTTTTGGCTTTTATCTCTTGTCTTTCAGCTCATACATAAGTCTCTTCTCAAAAGACTCTGCGCCCTTGTGCATTATCGCGTTCCACACAACTCTTGTCATCAGCTAGTTTTTCACATGTGCCGGGACCTATAGAAAAGTTTTTCATTGAGGCTTTGCAGACATCTTTATATCTGAGCAGTGATCTACCTTTGTGCCTCTTCCTCCGAAAGTTCGCAGAGCAACATTTGTTTTGGTATGCGATAAGTTTCCATTCTTCTCACATGCCCCAACCATCTTAGTCGTCTCCTGCTGAGCATGCCCATGATGGAAGGCAGGTTTGCACGCTGCAGTACTTCAGAGTTGGTTATCTTGTCGTACCACCTGATGTTCATAATCTTGCGGAGACATCGAATGTGAAAGATGTTAAGTATCATCTCGTGTCTTGAAAAGCCTGTCCAAGTTTCTGAACCATATAGTAAAGAACTAATTACACAGGCCGAAATATTTGAATCTTCGTCTTCAATGTTAGTTGTGTGTTGTCCAACTCTCTTTGATAGTTTGCCGAATGTCGTATATACGGCAATGATATTCAAGTTTCCCAGTCCTCAGAAAAAAAAAATTACATATTCAAAACTTCTGCTCAAAATACCCGCGTGCCTATAATTATGTTCATGAATCAGACGAACCATCGTCATCGTTAAAGAATTCTACGCGTTGTCATGGTAACGTTTACCTTCCGCTTATTTATGCCAGGAAACCATGCCAACTTGCTACCATCTTCGGCGCATCCGTGTAGTATTTACACAATTGCAACTCTAGCAACTATTCAGCTTTTGTAAGTTGTATATTATGTAAACACATATAGACAACAGCATACCTACAACTTGAATACTTAAAGTAAATGTATACCCACTCATTAACTATATATTTATAGTGAATTAATAGTGAATTTATAGTGAAGATATATATAATCCATTTTTTTTTCCGATCCAGAAGCACTTGAGCTTTCAGCTCTTCGGCTCGGTGCCATGGACATCGTAACCCTTCGGTTCGGTGCCATGAACACCGTGAATCTGGGGAGCCTGTGGCTTTTCTGTCAGCCCGCGGAATTGAACCCGCACTCACAGAGGGCTTGTCACCCGTAGTCCAACGCGCTACGAACGCGCTGGGCAGGCGGGCATATAATTCATTATATATATATAAACTGCGTTATCTCTGTGGTGATTGACTGCTTGATTGATTGACGGAACCATCATCAAAGCACTTCGGTGAGTAACCATGTGTGCTCCGATCTCTTTCGTTCACAGGAAGATCTCAGCGGCAGTGCACAAACTCCGTAGCACCGACGAGTGCTCCCCCGATGTAATTTTGAAGATGGTGAAGATATTTTTGTCGGAATTTTATTTTTGAAATCTTTTGTAATTAATTTTGCCAGGGCAGCGACTTTCCAGCCTGCTCGTCTCGATTTTAAACTGCCAAGGGTTCTTTTACGTGCTCAAATTGAAATAGGGGTCTACGTTTTATCGTCAGTCTCTGATAGGACTAGAAACTCGATCTCTCTTACACTGAGGTCAGGGCGCTCTGGAAAAATATGCAGATGGCTCCACGAGAACCAGTTACCTTTGGCACGAGAGACGAGCTAATCCTGTCTCTGTGGTGCAGAGGTAAGGTATTCCCCTTTTGCCCCAAAGGACTCGGTTCGAACCCCATTTTGGGATCACGAGAGAGAGAGAGAGAGAGAGAGAGAGAGAGAGAGCCCCATTTCACTGATTGAGATATTCTCCTAGAGTTTTTTTTTTCCGATCCAGAAGCACTTGAACTTTCAGCTCTTCGGCTCGGTGCCATGGACATCGTAACCCTTCGGTTCGGTGCCACGAACACCGTGAATCTGGGGAACCTGTAGCTTTTCTGCCAGTCCGCGGAATTGAACCCGCACACACAGAGGGATAGTCACCCGTAGTCCAGCGAGCTACGAACACGCTGGGCAGACGGGCGCTCCTAGAGATTATGATCTTATTGTAGGTGATATCGAGTTCCTAGTCCTATCGGAGACGGATGATAAAACGTAGATTTCATGTTCCAGTTGAACCCTTACAAGAACCCGTGACAGCTATAAATCGTTAAGAGTACCGTGGGTCTGCTGCGGAGGAACAAAGAATATAAACACTGTGACCTACAAGACATGTAAGATGCGACTGAGGTAGGGGTCTAGGGAAGCTACCCAAGTAAAAAAAAAAAAGTCGTGAAAATCGGACGTGCTGGCCTACTTGTAGGTGCACAACTGGCACAACGTGCAATTGCTCTTAAGCGCAGATCACATACAAATCACACAGAGTGGTTAACAAGTTTGTGATATGGAGCATTTGAAGAAGAAGTTAAAGAGTTACACTGAAAAGCTGCTGCGCAAGTAAAATTCATTCTTCTTCTTCTTCTTCTCTTCCACCATTTACTTCTTTATAGAAGTGTTGGGGGTGAAACGTAGTGATCTTGTGTGTGCTTGTTCTTCTCTTCCACCATTGACTTCTTTATAGAAGTGTTGGGGGTGAAACGTAGTGATCTTGTGTGTGCTTGTTCTTCTCTTCCACCATTTACTTCTTTATAGAAGTGTTGGGGGTGAAACTTAGTGATCTTGTGTGTGCTTTTTTAAGACACTTTGTAAGCTGATATTCATGTTCGTAAGGCTGTTCTTGATGCCTTCGCTCCATCTTTTGCCTGGTCTTCCTCTTGCCTTGTACTCATTATACTTTTTCTGTGTGGCTCTCTGTGTAGGCAATACCAGGGCATTCTGGTCAGGTGTCCAAACCATTTAATCTGTTGTTCTTTATGAATTGCATAACTGGTTTCACATCCAGTCTCCTTCTGATGTCTTCATTTCTAATTTTGTCTCTTATTGTCACACCTGCAGCTCTTCTAAGACACCTCATCTCTGTCGTTATGATTTTCCGCTCATTAGCTTCTGTTATTGGCCATGTCTTCTTCTTCTTCTTCTTCTTCTTCTTCGCGTTCGTTCTTTACGACCAATTTTAATCACTCTTTGTGATATGTTTGATCTTTGCCAAGAACGTGTATACGTTGCACATTGGTTTGGTAGGCCCTAAACGCATATATTTCTACACGTTTAGGACATGTGCATCCGATTTCAGCTAAACCTCCTTAGCCGCCTCTTACGACATGCGTGGCAGGTAACAGTGGTTCTATTCTTTACACCCCAAATTTGGACCCCGGTAACCACTCGGCGGTTGGCCATGTAAAATTCATTGAAAGAAGAAAATAATAATTTCTTCAAAATTACATCAGAGACCCTCGCCGATGTTACGGAATTCGTACACTGCCGCTGATACCTTCCTGTACAAGAAAGAGATCGAAGCACACATGGTTATTCGCTGAAGTGCAGTGATGATAGTCTTACTAAACAACCAGTAAACTACAAGGCTTTAAAACGTGTTGCAAGAGAGGATGTTTTGTTTGACAACTAAACAGGAATTAATTTATTCTATTTATTTAATCTATCTATCAGTCTATCTGTTTGTCTTTATGTCTGTCTTTCTATTCATTTATCTATATATCTATTTATCGTTCTATCTATCTATCGATCTATCTATCTATGTATGTATCTATCTATCTATGTATGTATCTATCTATCTGTCTCTCTGTCTATCTGTCTGTCCTTCCGTCCGTCCGTCTGTCTGTCTCTCTATCTATCTATATATCTGTCTGTCTGTCTCTCTATCTATCTATATATCTGTCTGCCTGTCTCTCTGTCTATCTATCTATATATCTGTCTGCCTGTCTCTCTGTCTATCTATCTATATATCTGTCTGTCTGTCTCTCTGTCTATCTATCCAGAGCCGGATTAGCCTAGTAGCAGAAGTAGCAAATGCTACCTCGCTTCTAGGGGGCCCCGCGCCTATGTGACAGATGAAAATGGAAAAAATAACCAGATGTTATATCAAAAAAACGCAAGCTGTCTGAATTTTTAAATGTCGTTTGTGATGGTGCTGAATCCAACGAAATCGAAGCAGAAAATACAGAAGACGTGTCCCACTGTGTAGTAGATGAAAGCAGTGCCTTAGAAGAATCATCATTACCAATACTACCATTAAGATCAGCAACTCTTCACGATTTAGCCACATTTTCCACCAGACAAACTGAAATCGAATGTACAGCAAGTCCTTCCAATTTAGCCATATCATCTTCAAGCCAAAGAGAGGCAGAAAGCACAGCAAATGCTTCTAATGTAGCAACATCATCTACAAGCCAAAAACACAACGAAAGTAAAATGTACTCAAACGATATTGGTGAATGGCCAAACAACTTCAAACAATCCACGATTTTGTCGAACGTCGTTTTTCACATACACACATACACCAACAAACAAAACTCACGTGAGAGATTGGTTGTGTTATACAGAAACTAAAGGACAACTGTTCTGTTTTGTTTGCAAAGTTATTGATTTAGGCTGTACCATAGAGTGACTGGTGTATTTGGAATACTCCGGCAGTTAAAATCTATTACAGAGGAAGAGATCTTGAAAAGAACTCCAAATATTGTCAGCTCTTACCAAGAGGATTTGGAAGAAAGCCTAGGCGACGAACTTATGCAGTTCATTGAACTTCTTAAAACTAATGTATATGGCTTTTTTTCATCTTTACAGACGGTCAATTGGCAAGTGTTTTACTGTGACAACTTCTGAGTTTTCGCTTTTCTCTCTTGTCGTTCAGCTCATACATAAGTCTCTTCTCAAAAGACTCTGAGCCCTTCCGTAATTTGGCTTTCCATACAACTCTGTCATCAGCTAGTCCCTCCCATGTGCTGGGACCTATAGAAAAGTTTTCATTGAGGCTTTGCAGACATCTTTATATCTGAGCAGTGATCTGCCCTGGTGCCTCTTCCTCCGAAAGTTCACAGAACAACATTTGTTTTGGTATGCGGCAAGTTTCCATTCTTCTCACATGTCCCAACCATCTTAGTCGTCTACTGCTGTAAAACTAATGTAGCTGCTGCTATTAGCAACGAAAGCATGAGGCTCTTGAACTGCAATTTAATAAACTTGTAATGGAAAATTCATTAGAGTCGTGTTTCCCAAATGTAGAAATAGTCTTACGAATTTACTTGTCTTTAATGATTACTAACTGCAGCGGAGAACGTTCTTTTTCGACATTAAAGAGTATAAAAAGTGAGTTAAGAAACACGATGGAACAAGATCGTCTAAATAACCTCACCTTATGTCGTTGAACATTGAATTTACTTAGAGAAATTGATTTGTTTAGTATTATCTCTAAATTTTCTCACATTAAATCGAGACAAGTTTGTTTGTAAAAGTTGTGTTTTATTTTATTATCATACAAAACCTAGGGCCCCGCGCTAAAATTTGCTACGGGCCCGCGCTAGCCTAATCCGGCACTGTATCTATCTATATATGTCTGTCTGTCTCTCTCAATCTATCTATCTATATATATGTCTGTCTGTCTCTCTGTCTATCTATCTATATATCTGTCTGTCTGTCTCTCTGTCTATCTATCTATATATCTGTCTGTCTGTTTGTCTATCTATCTTTCTAATCTATACATCTACCTACTTATCTATTCATCTGTCTGCCTAATATATATAAGCTATATTTGTATTTATTTGTGGGTGGTTGGATGGATGGATGGATAGGTGGGTGAGTGTGTGGGGGGGATGTGTGGGTGGATAGATAGATGGGTGGATGGGAGAGTGGTTAGATAGATGGATGGATGGGCGGGTGAATAGATAGATGGATGGACAGATGTGTGGGTGGATGGGAGGGTGAATATATAGATGGATGGATGGATGGCTGGATAGGTGGATGGGCGGGTGAATAGATAGATGGATGGATGGATGGGTGGATAGGTGGATAGATGGGTGGGTGGGTGAATAGATAGATGGGTGGATGGGCGGGTAGATAGATGGATAGTTGGATGGATGGATGGATAGGTGGGTGGGTGGATAGGTGGATAGATAGATGGATGGATGGATAGATGGATGGATGGATGGATGGGTGGGTGGGTGGATGGGTGGGTGAATATATAGATGGGTGGATAGATAGATGGATAGATGGATGAATGGATGGATAGATGGGTGGGTGGGTGGATGGGTGGGTGAATATATAGATGGGTGGATGGATAGATGGATGAATGGATGGAAAGATGGGTGGGTGGATGGATGGGTGGGTAGATAGATGGATAGTTGGATGGATGGATAGGTGGCTGGGTGGATAGGTGGATCGATAGATAGATGGATGGATGGATAGATGGATGAATGGATGGATAGATGGGTGGATGGGTGGATGGGTGGGTGAATAGATAGATGGGTGGATGGGCGGGTAGATAGATGGATAGTTGGATGGATGGATAGGTGAGTTTGTGGATAGGTGGATATATAGATAGATGGATGGATGGATGGATAGATGGATGAATGGATGGATAGATGGATGGATAGATGGATGGATGGACAGATAGATGAATGGGTGGGTGGTGGGCGGTGGATGGATGGATGGATAGATAGATGAATGGGTGGGTGGTGGGTGTGTGGATGGATGGATGAATGGATGGGTGGGTGGGTGGGCAGGTGGATAGGTGAATAGATAGATAGATGGATGGATGGATAGGTGGGCGGGTGGGTGGGTGGGTGGGCAGGTGGATAGGCGAATAGATAGATAGATGGATGGATGGATTGGTGGGTGGGTGGGCAGGTGGATAGGTGAATAGATAGATGGATGGATGATAGATGGGTGGGTGGATGGATGGATAGATAGATGGGTGGAATCACGGGTGAATAGATAGATGGATGCATGGATGGGTGGATGGGTAGATGGATGGGTGGATGGGTAGATGGATGGGTGGGTGGATAGATGGGTGGAGTGATATGTGGATAGATAGATGGGTATGTGGGTGGGTGGGTAGATGGGTGGAGTGATATGTGGATAGATAGATGGGTAGGTGGGTGGGTGGGTAGAGTGGTGGAGTGATATGTGGATAGATAGATGGGTAGGTGGGTGGGTGGGTAGATGGGTGGAGTGATATGTGAATAGATAGATGGATGGGTGGATGGGTAGATTGATGGGTGGAGTGATATGTAGATAGATAGATGGATGGGTGGATGGGTAGATAGATGGGTGGATAGATAGATGGATGGTGGGTGGGTAGATGGGTGGAGTGATAGGTGAATAGATAGATGTGTAGGTAGGTGGGTGGGTGGGTAGATGGGTAGGTGGATGGGTAGATGGGTGGATAGATAGATAGATAGATAAGTAGGTGGATGGGTAGATAGATAGATAGATGGATGGATGGATGGATGGATGGATGGATGGATGTGAAGTAGGGGACGGGGTGTCGTCCTAATGAGGTAGGGGGATCCGTGTCCCCCTTAGAGGTTGATGGTATTTGTTAATTGTAATAGTTGGTGCTACGGTAGTAATCAATATTGAGCAGTAGTAATACCATCATTGTTATGGTAGTTCCATCATTATTTGTAGTAATTCCATCATTGTTATACTTCTTTGGTTCGTTGCCCTTTCTAGTGCTTCCAACTCTTTTTGTAGTTCCAGGCAGTAATTTCCTTGGGTTGTCATAAATATTTATTATTTACAAATTTTGATGTTGTTCCTTATCGATGGTGGCTCCTTCCTTTACACATGGCTTTTATACGACCACAATATATTAAATGACCATAGTGTATTCATGTAAACATGTTTATTTTGATGTTACAAGTGCTGACAACACACAAACACGTCTCTCATGTCCGCCGTTTAGGTTCGTTTCTCTTCGTCTTCTAAGTCGTTACTAACTGACAGTCACTACACAACTACGTAGTTCTCATTACGTCAAAATGTCTTGTTGTTATGTGTTGCGCCTCTGCTTAGAGAGTGCAACACATAGTCTCAACTATTAAATATCTAATTATACTACCTATCTATCTGACTAACTGTCCATTCCTCCGCGCTCACCTGGGGAGGGAACTATGACAGATGGATGGATGGATGGATGGATGGATGGATGGATGGATGGATGGATGGATGGATGGATGGATGGATGGATGGATGGATGGATGAGATGGATGGATGGATGGATGGATGGATGGATGGATGGATGGATGGATGGATGGATGGATGGATGGATGGATGGATGGATGGATGGATGGATGGATGGATGGATGGATGGATGGATGGATGGATGGATGGATGGATGGATGGATGGATGGATGGATGGATGGATGGATGGATGGATGGATGGATGGATGGATGGATGGATGGATGGATGATGGATGGATGGATGAGATGGATGGATGGATGGATGGATGGATGGATGGATGGATGGATGGATGGATGGATGGATGGATGGATGGATGGATGGATGGATGGATGGATGGATGGATGGATGGATGGATGGATGATGATGGATGGATGGATGGATGGATGGATGGATGGATGGATGGATGGATGGATGGATGGATGAGATGGATGGATGGATGGATGGATGGATGGATGGATGGATGGATGGATGGATGGATGGATGGATGGATGGATGGATGGATGGATGGATGGATGGATGGATGGATGGATGGATGGATGGATGGATGGATGGATGGATGGATGGATGGATGGATGGATGATGATAGATAGATAGATAGATAGATAGATAGATAGATAGATAGATATAGATAGATAGATAGATAGATAGATAGATAGATAGATAGATAGATAGATAGATAGATAGATAGATAGATAGATAGATAGATAGATAGATAGATAGATAGATAGATAGATAGATAGATAGATAGATAGATAGATAGATAGATAGATAGATAGATAGATAGATAGATAGATAGATAGATAGATAGATAGATAGATAGATAGATAGATAGATAGATAGATAGATAGATAGATAGATAGATAGATAGATAGATAGATAGATAGATAGATAGATAGATATGATAGATAGATAGATAGATAGATAGATAGATAGATAGATAGATAGATAGATAGATAGATAGATAGATAGATAGATAGATAGATAGATAGATAGATAGATAGATAGATAGATAGATAGATAGATAGATAGATAGATAGATAGATAGATAGATAGATAGATAGATAGATAGATAGATAGATAGATAGATAGATAGATAGATAGATAGATAGATAGATAGATAGATAGATAGATAGATAGATAGATAGATAGATAGATAGATAGATAGATAGATAGATAGATAGATAGATAGATAGATAGATAGATAGATAGATAGATAGATAGATAGATAGATAGATAGATAGATAGATAGATAGATAGATAGATAGATAGATAGATAGATAGATAGATAGATAGATAGATAGATAGATAGATAGATAGATAGAAGATAGATGGTAGATGGGTAAATGAAGATCAAAACAACTTCCTCTATACATTTCTTTATTTTCTAAACCCCGCCATTGCCAGTTTGACTACACTTGAAGCCAAAACAACATTGATACATTTCTGCACAATAATGAAGAATCGGCATAAACACACAAACTCTTATATGCCAGACGTTATTTTCTTAATAATTTGACCAACCAATTCTTTTCGACTTTTCAAATACCATTCTAATAAATGTGCTTACCTTGTAATTTTATCATTTATTTGTTTTTCTGCATTTTCTTCCACGGCAGATGGTGGTAGCTTTTTTTTTCTAGTCATATGTTTAATGTTACTTACAATCTTGAAACATTCCTGGCATGCCACAGCCATGCCTGTTTGGCCAGAGTTGAACCAGCCGTGTTATCAATTATATCCATGATACACCGTTAATGTATAGATATGTTATATACCATGTCGGCTGGGGTAGACGATCACGAACCTTCACAACTTCACGTGTTTAGTGTTGCTAATCAGAGTACCTGGTGTTTTATCTCTTCCCCACGTCAATGAACGCGCCGGTAGGCTTACAGATGTAAGAGGAAATGAACGCGCCGGTAGGCTTGCAAGTGTAAAGGGAACTGAACGCGCCGATAGACTTGCAGGTATGGCTGCTGTACAAAGCGGACAAGCAATAGACCAGGCTCATATTCTGAATTCTTTAAGGGAGAGAGGATGTGGAAATTATTCAAGTAATAGTGGTGAATCAACAATAATTAACCAGACTGCGGGGGACTGCCTAGAGTAGTTGATAGTAGCTCGGCCTGCTAGCTGTGAGACGCCTCATAGCTCGGGTTCGAACCTACTGTCCGGCATTTGTTCAAGTCCCCTGGTCTTACTCAGGACGATAACATGAGTACCTCTGAAGTCGAGAAAATCTGCCTGTATGGCGAGGGAATACTAATTACGAGTACATTGAGCACACGGCTGCCAGTGTAAGTAATTTACAATGTGCACGCTGCTGCCATTGTAAGAAATTGGAAAACAGATTTTCACGCAAAAATCAGTTTCAGAGATGAAACTTCGTCTGAGTTGAAAGCGGACGAAAAAAACCCAGACTGCAAGAATACCAAATTAAATGTGGTGTAGCTAGACAAGAACACTACACTGAAAGTCAAAGAAGAATAACAAACCAACATAGAAACGGTGTCGTTAGTCGTCAGGAAGAGAACCAGGTTCCTGTTAGTCTTTGATCTCGCCGTCAAAGTTTCCCTGTCGACACCGCTGGGAGGTGGGGTTGACTTGTGTGCTCTACGGATCATCGGCAACCTACTAATGTTTACTTTTCACCCTCCTAATAGAGACTAGCCCACCCAACTCTGATGGATGCATGGCCAGGTCTAGAACACAAAATATGAATACATCTTTAATACAATGCTCAACTTTTGTTCCAATAATAACTGAAAGACCTCTGAGAGCATTCATATTCCATGTGAAAACATAGGAATGTAAATTAGGGACCATAACACAAACATTAATAGTATATCGGTAGCCATTTATGAAGAAACTATGGCATGACACAAGCAAAGAAACAAATAAGAGTTCTGAGAACATACATATTTCCTGTGGCAACATATGGATGCGAATTGTAGACCATAACACAAACATTGAAGAACAAAATAGGGGCTTTTGAAACAAGGTGTTACAGAAAAGTTCTTAGAACATCCTGGACAGAGAAGAGAAAAACAAAGACATCCTACAAGACCTGAATATCAAGGAACATTGACTCATAAATAACATCATGTCCTGGAAGATGAAATATTTTGACCCCGTTGAACGTTGAAGTGGTTCGAGAGAACGTGATGGAAGGCATCGTTCCTGGAGTACGAAGCAAGTGATGACTAAGACGGAGTTGGCAGCAGGACATCAAAGACACATTGAAAATGACGCTGGGAGAGGTGGGAGAACCTGCTAGAGACAGAGAGTTTTACAGGCAGGCTGAGATGAAAGTGGCGTTTCGCAAGGGACATGTTATTACTTGAACAACTGAAACGCGAAAGGTCTCCTATTCGTTATTCTTGATCCTGAAACGTTATTATTGATCCTGAAACGTTATTATTGATCCTGAAACGTTATCTTGATCCTGAAACGTTATTCTTGATCCTGAAATGTTATTATTGATCCTGAAACGTTATTCTTGATCCTGAAATGTTATTATTGATCCTGAAACGTTATTATTGATCCTGAAACGTTATTATTGATCCTGAAACGTTATTATTGATCCTGAAACGTTATTATTGATCCTATGAAACGTTATTTTTGATCCTGAAATGTTATTATAGATCCTGAAACGTTATTATTGATCCTGAAACATTATTATTGATCATGAAACGTTATTATTGATTCTGAAACGTTATTATTGATCCTGATGAAACGTTATTATTGATCCTGAAACGTTATTATTGATTCTGAAACGTTATTATTGATTCTGAAACGTTATTATTGATCCTGAAACGTTATTATTGATCCTAAAACGTTATTATTGATTCTGAAACGTTATTATTGATCCTGAAACGTTATTATTGATCCTGAAACTTTATTATTGATCCTGAAACGTTATTATTGATCCTGAAACGTTATTATTGATTCCGAAACGTTATTATTGATCCTGAAACGTTATTATATATCCTGATGAAACGTTATTATTGATCCTGAAACGTTATTATTGATCATGAAACGTTATTATTGATCCTAAAACGTTATTATTGATCCTAAAACGTTATTATTGATTCTGAAACGTTATTATTGATCTTGAAACGTTATTATTGATCCTGCAACGTTATTATTGATCCTGAAACGTTATTATTGATCCTATAACGTTATTATTGATTCTGAAACGCTATTATTGATCCTGAAACGTTATTATTGATCCTAAAACGTTATTATTGATCCTGAAACGCTATTATTGATCCTGAAACGTTATTATTGATCCTGAAACAATCCAGAAAAAATTATGTGGAGAAAAACAAACAGGGATACAACCCAGAGCACGACAATATAAATACACTAATTAGAAGAGCACAGACCACAGTCTTCAAACTCAGAACGGGACACTGCGATCTCAGAGCACACCTCCATAGAATGAGTCTCAAATACTCGGCTGCCTGCACATGTGGAGCACCAAAGCAGTCCACATAGCACATCCTGCAAGACTACCCCAGTTTGAGCAGTGTGAGAATGGAAATCTGGCCAACAGAAACAACACTACAAGACAAACTATGGGGAACCGGTGAAGACCTCAATCGCACTGTCCTGTTTATGACACATACCGGAGTAGTCGCATAGAAGAAGTTGATCGCAGAAGTTATTATTTAAACAAAAGCTAAACATTTTATTAACAAGGTACACCTATTTTATTCCAATAATAACTGTATCAGAAATAACAGAGTGATAACAGGGGTAATATCAGTGGCGGCTCGTCATTAGGGGCCAGTGGGCCGGGCCCCACCAAAAATAAGGTGTAACGTGTATTTATTATTTTATACATTAAAATATAACCTAACAGAAACTATTATTTTTCCGAAAATTTCTGTCTGGTCCCACTAACAAAAATGATCACCCGCCGCTACTGGGTAATATAAATATTGGTGGCCTCTGTGGCTAAGTGGTTAAATCTTTGACTTGCGTTCTGAAGGTCCTTGGTTCGAATCTGAACCGCGTCGTTCTGTTCATAAATGTAGTTTTTTTTTAAAAGACCCTAGTATTGTTGCCGGAGCTACGGAGTTTGTAATTTTTTCAATACTCTCGAAAGGTGGAATGCCACTTCCGTGGAAAGGGACCAAGCTATACGGAGTAAAACCCGGTGCAGTGAAGTCAATCCTTCAGCTTTAGATTCTTTAGACAGAGGCAAGATAAGACCAAGTACTAGATGCCAAGGAAGACAAAGAAAAGATGGATAGACAATATCAAGACCACACTACATAAACACGGATACTTCTCCTTCCTCTTCTGCGTTCTCACTAGATTGGGATTTCGGATTCTCTAATAAAGGTAACCGTCTGCCTCAGATTATCAGCCACACCATACAGTTTGTCTTGGACGCTAGTGTGTGGGCCACCATTTTCTTCTCAGGTCTGCATACTGGGGGCAGTTCTGTAGGATATGTTCTGTTGTCATACTTGCCAAGCCACAGAGGCACAGGTCGTTGGTGTCATCTCGAATTTAGTGTACAGGTGGAATCTCATTCTGTTGTGACCCGTCCAGAGACGAAGTATGGTTGTCTGGTCTCTTCTAGACAGTTGGTAATATCCATCGTTCTAAACACGGATACAGGATGTAGAATCATAAAACAACAAAGGTGACTCATCTGTCCATAGAACGCAAATTAAAGCTCCCACTACTACACTTAACGGCAAGAGTGGAGTGGATAATCAATTCCATCATACACCTGAGGAAAGACAATAGACAGAGGCAGGGAAAAAACATACTGCATGAAGCGCACAGAAATGTCCGTTCATCTAGAAATCTCTTCTTATCCGGACACTGTGAGGTCAAACTTGATTAGAGAAAATAAGAAAGGTTACTGTACCTGGGCATCAAGGGCGTACATACGTTAAGACAAGAGGAAAGTGCCACCCCCCTTTCCTCACCCGGAAAATAAATTTATGATAAAATAGTTTTATGCGAATTTGGTCTTCTCCATTTCCATCGAAGTAAACTACCAACTATAAATGCAGTAAATGTCAACCCAGATTATGCTGGAGGAAACAGTTCTACAAGATGTAGAATCATACACATACCTTGGTAGCAACATAGATACAGAAGGGGAACAAACAAAGATATCAAGATAAGAATATAACAAGCAAGGGGAAACTTTACTGCATTGAGTAAGATATGGAAGTCAAAGGAGATCAAAACAAACACAAGGCTGAGAATCTTTCAATCAAATGTGACTTCATGCTGTTCTAACTCGACAGAAAACTACACGGACCTCTGACCTCTGTGTGAGCTACAAAAGACAATGAAGTTTATACAAGAGACAACATTGAATATATAGACAATATTTCAAGCGAACTAAAGGAAGGAAGGAGAAGGAAGTGTTGTTCTATGGCTCGGAAACGTGGAGGACAACAAAAGAAACCACCAGAAAACTACAGATCTTCATAAATTGATGTTTACGTATAATAGAGGGACTGAGATGGTATGATAAGATTACGAATGAAGAACTCAGAGAAAGAACTAAGCAGATACCAGTGGAGAAAGAGCTATGGAAGAGACCCTGGGGATGGATAGGACACACATTGAGAAGACCACTGGAAACATAGCAAGATAGACACTGTTTTAGAACCCTCATGGAAAGAGGAGTAGGGAAAGGCCTAGACATACCTGGAGAAGAGAGCTGGATACTGATATGAAAAGGATACCTAAAACATGGAAATAATTAAAATGGACGACAAGAGAGAGGAAGAACTGGAAGACGTTTGTTGAAGACCTGTGCTCCGTTGGGAGTTGAAAGGTGAAGAAGAAATTACCAACGACATTTTTTTTTCTTTTTGCCCCTCCCTGGAAACACTTCTAGGAACGCCCATGCTCAAAAGTTCTGGATTCAGAAATAAAAATGAAAGTAGAAAACTAATGATTTGAACCAAACGTTCTTTGCCTTGCATTCTCATTTTTTTTAAAAAAAGCTACAGAGTTGGTTTTTTTGTTTTTGTTTTTGTTTTAAATTGTGTTTTGAAAATGGCGTTCTGTTATTCTCCCTTCTAATAGCATAGCTAAAAATAGTGCCATGACGTCATGGCAGGTATGTCGTAAAAAAGTAATGAGAAGGGCGGATATTTAAAAGATCAGCTGTTATCTTCAACTTCTTCCAGATCCGTAGTCGACAGTCAGGGAAGCCAGGTTTCTCACAAATGTTGGTCCAAGAACATAACACGTTTAGCAATTTTTGCTTTTACCGTGTACAGTGCTAAATAGAACCAATACTGATATACGGAGACTCACTGTCAGTTATACAAGCCCTGGAGGCTAAATTCGTTGACAGCACAGTATAAAACCTAAAAAGAGAACTTGCTTAGCTTTCAGAAAAGGCAGAAATTCACTTGCAGTGGATTCCATCTCACTGTGGCATTGCAGGCAATGAAAGTGCTGATGTCTTAGCTAAGGAGGGCAGTGCCAAAGAGCAAATTTACCAACCCTTGTTTTTTCAAGAGGTTAAAACCCTCATACAGAGAAAATCTGCAGTAGACTGGAAGACAAACACTGGATATGATTATAGAAAAGACTCACTCAAAGACTTAAGCAGAACAGACCAGGTCATTATATTTCAACTACACACCGGACACTGCAAACTCAACAAACACTTATATAGACTAGGAATAAGTCAAACAGCTCTCTGCCAGTGTCAGTAGGCGGAACAGACACTGGAACATGCCCTGCAAGACTGTCCTCTCCTGGGTGAACTGAGAAGCAACATGTGGCCACACCCAGTCGTTCTGAAAACTAAGCTTTGGGGAAACCTGACCGACCTAAAGCTGACTGCCCAGTTTGTGGTCCACAGTAAATTAAGCGCATGCCCAGAGATCGCTGAAGAAGAAGATATATGGAGCGAGTCGTGGACAATAAACAAACAGATCGAAAAATCTCTGAGGGCCACAGAGATGTGGTTTTACAAAAAATGATGAGAATCCCACGGATTGCTAAAATGACTAATGTTGAGGTGTTGAATGAGGTCAAGACACAGAGAAAACTTATCATCAATATAAGAAAGAGCCAGTCATCATTTATCGGACATGTGATGAGAAAGGGAGGTTTAGAACACATTGCGACAACCGGTAAAATCGAAGGTAGACAAGACAGAGGAAGACAGAGAGAGAAAACTTTGGAACTAACGTCATGACACGGAAGAACGTCAACATCTGAGATGATAGCAAACACCATCGACAGAGATTTGTGGAGATCGCCTACGCCAGCCGGCACGGCACCTGATGATGATGATGATGACCTTGTAATTATCTCGCTCCCCCAATGAGCTATCTAGATATTTACCGAGATCCCTGATATTAGTGTAGGTGAGATCGAGTTCCTAGTCCTATCGGAGACGGACGATAGCACGTAGATCCCGTGCTCAAGTTGAGCAAGCAGAAAAATCATTGGATGTTTTAAAAAATCAAAGTGAGCAGACTGGGAAGCCTCTTCTTCTTCTTTCTTCTTTTGTCGTCACACTGCTACCGGGTTGTTGCCCAGTGTCGTGGTTTTCTGTTTTTGTCTTGCGCTGTTCTGGTGGCTTGTGTGATTGTTATCTTTGCTCTTTCACAGGATTCTGCCATGCCATCTAACCATCTTTTCCGTGGTCTTCCTCTTGCCTTCTTTCCCGATGTTCTGTTGTAGAAGACTCTGTATACTGTGGAGTTTGGATGCATTCTTATTAAGTGGCCAAACCACTTCATTCTTTGTTTATCTATTTATTCAAGCACGGTTTTGTGCCAACTTTCTTTCTTATGCTGATGTTGGTGATTCTGTCTTTTCTTGTGTTGTTGGTAACTTTTCTCAGGCAACGCATTTCACATGTAGTTATTTTTTGTGACTGCGCTTTGCTCAATGTCCATGTTTGGCTCTGGTAACACAAAGTAGGTATAAAAATGCTGTTGATCATTTGTTTCTTAGCTGCCTGTGAAATTTTTGGGTGCCTTAACAATGGGGCTAGCTGGTAGGTTACAGCATTTGCTTTTGTACTCTAGCCTCTATCTCTCTATCTAGTTTTCCGTCTTCTGTCAATATGCTTCCTAAGTATTTGAATTCTTTCACTTTGTTTATTTTAGTGCCATTGACAAGGATGTCTAGATTATTATGTTTTCTTCCAATATTCATTATTTCTGTTTTAGTGTTGTTGATTTTCATGTCATGTTTCACACAATTATTGTTCAAAGTGTCAATATGATGTTGTAGATCTTGTTCAGGGAAGCCTCTGCCTGGGCAAAATTAATTTCTTTTTATTTACTAGTGTAGCTTCCACATGCCTCTATCTCAGTCGCCTCTTACAACATGTCTGGTATGTCGGAGTGTTGCTATTCTTTGTTCCCTTTTCGAGCACCAACAACACACGGGCGGTAGAAGAACATGATAGCACATTTTATGCTGGCATGGCACTTGATGGTGATGATGATGAGGATGATGATGATGATGGCGATGATGAGGATGATGATGAGGATGACGATGACAACGATGATGATGAGGATGATGGCTACGACGATGATGATGAGGATGATGATGATGAGGATGAGGACGATGATGATGAGGATGAGGATGATGATGATGATGATGATGATAATGATGAGGATGATGATAAGGATGATGAGGATGATGATAATGATGATGATGATGATGATGGCGACGATGATGATGATGATGACGATTATGATGATGCATATTTTCCTTTTTATCTGACAAATACTAACCAATCTGCTAAGATGTAAAGTATTTCATCAGCTGTGGGTTCCATATGTTCCGTAGGTTCCTGAAACGCTTGAGAAGTTAATTATTTCGTTGTTTGTTCCAAGATACTAGCAGGATGTCAGTTTTCCACCACTCTTGTCTTCGCAGAATCTTGGGAATCTTTTGGCCAGTAAAAATATCCAATAACCAACTACTCCAAGACACAAGACAAGAGTCAATGAATGACATACTCAAAAGAGAAGATGGAAATGGCTCGGACATGTTATGAGAATGAGACAAGAAATGCCTGCAAGGATAGCCCTCACTTGGACACCAGAGGGAAAGAGAAAGAAAGGCAGACCACGGACAACATGGAGGCGCATGATGGAAGAGGAACTGGACACCGCATCTCTGACTTGGGGCTCTGCGCTGAAGGTTGCACGGGACAGGAGAGCATGGAAAGTCCTTTCTGAAGCCCCATGTGTCACTAGGCATGACGGGATTAAGTAAGTAAGTTGTTTGTTCCAAACCTTTCCAGAAAATGTGAAAGTGCGAGTTTTCAGATATTTTTGTATCCTATGTAACTCGCGCCTTGTTAATCTGTTTCTGGGAACTTCATTTACTGTGGCCGTTGTTGTATCTGACTCTCAGTCGATGCTTCACAAGATCCAGAAGGCAGGTTTCGATATGAGTGGATGTCGTCTATAGAAGTTTCTAACCTCCAGAGACTGACGTGGATATACTGTCCTGGGCATGCGGGTGTTTACGGTAATGAGAGAGCGGACAGGTTTGCATCAACAGCATCGATTGTTGGGGAGTTGAAGATGGATAAGGGGATGTTCTTCGGTCTCTTCGCGACTGTCTGTTGGATGAGGACACTAAAATCGATGTCGAATCGATCCAGCGGTTTAAGCAGTTTGGAGTTACCCGTTGTACAAGTCGAGCTGGATGTCTGAGAGGCAGAGTGAGAGGTGTGTTTAATCAGCGAGCAACGGGAACCATCAGTATGCATACTCTTCGATATCTGTTGGGGTAGACTGAACACCTATGGGTCTGCCCGGAGTGCAATGACGTCAGTTTAGTAACCAATAACCAATATGTTTCTAGAGTTGTCTATCATACCCAGGAGAATTAAATACTCTTGGCACCATGTGCAATGTCGTGGTGTGCAATGTTGTGGTTTGCAATGCCGTGGTTTCTCATTCATCTTCCATGCACCATTCCTTCCAAATTATCTTCTCTATGCACTAATGTCGTTTTATGTATCCGAAATACTTAATTTTCCTTGATGTTATGCTCTTTAATAGCCAACTCTATTTAATAGCAAGCTGTTGCAGAACAGAAGCATTTGTTCTTTTCTCTGTCCATGATATTCTAAGTACTCTTCTGTAGCATTTGCATTCAAAGGCATTCCTGATCTTCCCCGCCGCTTTGTCAATGGTCCATGTCTCACAACCATATGTTGCCAAGGAAAAACGCAGGCTCTTAAACACTTGATTTTTGTTCTTATGTCAGTTCCTTCCATAGGTTAGTTATCTCAGCCATCTTTTAATTTCTTTTATAGTATTCCAGTCATCTATCAGCAATGCCCCAAGGTATTCAGTTATTTGTTATATCAGTTTAAAATTGTTTGTTTGTTTGTTTAGTAAGGGATTAAAGCCTCTTTAAGCCGAGGCACGCCCTTTCAACCTAATGTGAACCTTTTATTGGTTATATCAGTTTAAAATTGTTTGTTTGTTTAGTAGGGGATTAAAGCCTCTTTAAGCCGAGGCACGCACTTTTCAACCTAAGGCGAACCTTTTATTGGTTATATCAGAGCGTGTAATCCAACAAACATGAAAAATAGGAATTAACTCCTTTCGGAGAATAATATTGTTTGTTTGTTTGTTTGTTTAGTAGGGGATAAAGCCTCTTTAAGCCGAGGCACGCCCTTTCAACTTAAGGCGAACCTTTGTTTGTTTGTTTAGTAGGGATTAAAGCCTCTTTAAGCCGAGGCACGCCCCTTTCAACCTAAGGCGAACCTTTGTTTGTTTGTTTAGTAGGGATTAAAGCCTCTTTAAGCCGAGGCACGCCCCTTTCAACCTAAGGCGAACCTTTTATTGGTTATATCAGAGCGTGTAGGCCAACAAACATGAAAAATAAGAATTAACTCCTTTCGGAGAATCTTAATTTTTTTTTTTTTTTTTTTTTAAATTTTTTTGACGGCAAATTTATACTTATTTTTGTTTCTTCCCCAGATTTTTGCAGAACCAAGTTCGATCGCTTCCAAAATTCGATATTAGTTTAGCGCATATTCAACTATTTTGGTTGGATATTTTTCGAACGTAACAATCCTGACATTGTTCCAACATTAATTTCAATAATTACAAATTTAGTATCAAGTGTGGCTAGACTCCTGTATCGTTGTCACAATGAGTAAACATGGAAAGATCGTTCCTCAAGTCAAAGTCAAGGCTGATCATCATGCCAAAATGGCTGAGGACATGAAGCAAAGGTTAAAGGTTGAAGAGCTTGCTGAAAACATTGATGAGTTGGAAGACGTGGTTGAAGATGTGTTCCCTATCCTCATTGTCACTGTCATCGTGTCCTCCCTCCTCCTTATCATATTCCTCATCAGGATGTATATGAAGTATTCTGTCAATAACCCAAGCAAGAACCGTTTGGATGGAAAAACCGTTCTCATCACTGGTGAGTCTCATCAACGTCATCATCATCTTCTTCATCATCATCATCGTCTTCTTCGTCATCATCCTCATCATTATCATCTCCATCATCGCTGTCATCATCATTTTCGTCATCCTCATCTTTGTTATCATTATTAGTATCGTTACCATCATCGTCATCATTACCATCATCGTCATCATCATCGTCATCACCATCGTCATCATCATCATCAAGGTCATCGTCATCATCGTCATCTTCATCCTCGTCATCATCCTCACCATCATCACCATCCTCCTCACCAGTTCACACACAACAGATGAAAAAAATGTTCACTCATTTCGATCCTGCGCCTTTCTCTTTCTCAAACCTATTCTCTAATTGATAAAGACTATTTGAACGAAACATTGACTTTCTGTAATTTTGCAAAACTGTCTTGATCGTTTACTGTTTAAATTAGAATTTGTGCTTTTAAAGTCTGCGTAGTCTTCTGGTGCCATCCAGGTGCCTCTTCTTTCAACCTGACGCCGAAAGGCATAACAGGGATAGAGAATAGATTGATCGAGTCTGCGTAGGTGGATTCTCCCTGAATGGAAAAATAGCAGTTTTACATGGGCGAGACATTATGTATGCCAGGTAACACGTGCAATTTGCAGGTAATTTGATAATAATTCTCAAAAAAATAAAATAAAACTAAGCAGATCGAGATGTGGGGAAATCGTAAAATAGAACGAGTGAGTAGGAAGATATTTTTTTCTAATTAACTGTAGCTGACAATGAAGAATTATAATCTGCAGCATAAGAAGGCAATTTTACAAATCACATCAATATACAAATAAATAAAATATTATTTTTTTTGTAGGATTAACTATTTTTTAGACATTTTTGTTTCCGCTAATGGATGCTGGGATAGATAAGTACAATACAAAGAGTGTTCGCTGTCGAATAGGAAACAAAAGCGGTGGAGGTTCATTCCTACACTCGACTTCCCCCAATTGAGGAAAGGAATTGGCCCTACTACCACCTATATACACCGCTTTTGAAATGTAATGTGACAGAGACTACACGGAATTTTTTAAATGAGTTTAAAAAATGTTGGTTACCATGCTCAAACTGAATGCGAAAACTGTCTTAAATTTTCGACTGTAGGCTTCTTCTTCTTTGCGTTCGTTCTTTACGACCAATTTTAATCACTCTTTGTGATATGGTTGATCTTTGCCAAGAACGTGTATACGTTGCACATTGGTTTGGTAGGCCCCTAAACGCATAGACTTCTACACGTTTAGGACACATGCATCCGATTTCAGCCAAACCTCCTTGTTCGCCTCTTACGACATGCGTGACAGGTAACAGTGGTTCTATTCTTTACACCCCAATTTTGGCCTCGGTTACCACTCGGGTCTACTGTGGTCTAACTCGAAGGATATTAAAATTATAATAGAATTAGGAGACAAGACAAGAAAAAGATGCCCTTCTTAAGAGAGAGAGGAGGGTTACCATTTAACCTATAGCTGGGGATCGAGTTGATTGCAGCCAAACACCGCCTTCTCTATAAAGATCTGCAAGATATATTGTCTAGATCAGCGTTTCCCAATAGTAACAGTCAATAGTTAGTCTGTGAGAATACACCGCCTCAGCCTATGACGTCACATGACAATATTGCCGTCAGCGCTGAGGCCATTATTTACGATGGCCGCGACCAAAGCAACTCATGTTGTCTAATGAATTGAATCTTCCAGCTTCAAATTCTTGCGTTGATTTTTTTCCACTGTTCTTTATATCTTCTTCACCTTTCAACTCCCAACGGAGTACATGTCTTCAACAAACTTCTTCCAGCTCTTCCTCTCTCCTGCCATCCCTTCCAATTCTTTCCATGTTTTACCTATCCTTTTAATATCAGTCTCCAACTCTCTTCTCATGGTATGTCTAGGCCTTCTCCTACTCATCTTTCCCTGCGGGTTCCAAAACAGTGCCTGTCTTGTAATGCTTCCGGTCGGTCTTCTCAAAGTGTGTCCTATCCATCGCCACCTTCTCTTCCTGAACTCCTCTCCACTGATATCTGCTTAGTTCTTTCTCAGAGTTCCTCGTTCGTAATCTTATCATACCATCTTAGTACCTCTATTCTACGTAAATATCTATTTATATGTTCTTTGTATTGTATTATGTTACTTCCCATTTCTGTCTTATATCCCAGTCATTATCATATTTGATATTGTAAGAATATCATTGACGGAATGTAGATATACGTCTCTCTCACATGTACACGCAGGCGGAACCACTGGGTTAGGGAAAGCAACAGCAATCGAGTTAGCCAAGAGAAATGCCAGAGTTTTAATTACAGGACGTGACCTGCCAAAAGTGGAAGCAATTGCCAGAAATATCAGGTACTAATACTACCACTACTACTACTATTACTACTATTACTATTAATACTACTACTACTACTACTATTACTACTACTATTACTACTACTACTATTACTACGAATATTACTACTACTATTACTACTACTACTACTACTACTATTTCTACTACTACTACTATTACTACTACTACTACTACTATTACTACTATTGCTACTGCTACTACTGCTACTATTTCTACTACTATTACTACGAATATTACTACTACTATTACTACTACTACTACTACTACTACTATTACTACGAATATTACTACTATTACTACTACTACTACTACTACTACTACTACTATTATTACTACTACTATTACTACATTTACTACTACTACACTATTACTACTACCTACTACTTACTCTACTATTACTATTCTGCTACTGCTACTACGCTACTCTACTACACTGCTGCTACTACGCTGCTACTAGTACTACTACTATTACTACTATTACTACTACTACTACTACAACTACTACTACTACTAGTACTACTACTATTACTACTATTACTACTACTACTTCCTGCACCCGTGGAACACCAAGCAGTTCCCAGAGCACATCCTACAAGACTCCCCCAGCCTGAGCAGTGTGAGAATGGAAATCTGGCCAACAGAAACAACCATACAAAACAAACTGTGGGAATCCGGTGAAGACCTCAAGCGCACCTCCCTGTTTATGAGAAATACCGGAGTAATCACATAGCAGACGTTGATCGCACAAGAAGAAAGTATCGAAATATGGTCAGACGCTCCGTCCCTCTTCTGGAAACACAAGCTGCATGGACTTGTATCAGTCAGCGACTCATAGCTGTCTGTTAGTGTCAGCGTATAAACAAAGCTGAGCTAGAACCCACTCCACCTCCCCGTAGTGGCCCTGGAAACAGATGACTACCAAGAGGTTTGGCTAAGTTTGTGGAGATTAAAGAGGGAGAAGCTAACCAGGTACCTAAAAAAACCTGGCTATGTGGAAGTCGAACGTCTATTGTCTTTCCCCAGGTGGATGATGGAATTGGTTATCCACTCTTGCCGTTAAGCGTAGGGGTGGGAGCTTTAATTTGTGTCCCAGTGCCAGATGAGTCGCTCTTGTTGTGTTATATTCGTGTTTATTTAGTGTGGTCTTGATATTATCTATCCATCTTTTCTTGGTCTTCCCTTGACTCTAGTACCTGATCTATTTTTATTGTATGATGTTAATGGTGGTTGGTTGTATTTCATTCTGATGGTTAAGAAGGGCAGTGCCAAAGAGCAAATTTACCAACCCCTATCTTTTCAGGAGGTCAAAACCCTCATACAGAGAAAATCTGCAGTAGGCTGGAAAACAAACACTGGATATGATTATGGAAAAGACTCACTCAAAGAGCTAAGCAAAACAGACCAGGTCATTATATTTCGACTACGCACCGGACATTGCAGACTCAACAAACACTTATATAGACTAGGAATAAGTCAAACAGCTCTCTGCCAGTGTCAGCAGGCGGAACAGACACCGGAGCATGTCCTGCAAGACTGCCCTCTCTTGTGTGAGCTGAGAAGCAACACGTGGCCACACCTAGTTGTCCTAAAAATTAGGTTTGGAGAAAACCTGATAGACGTGAAGTTGACTGCCCAGTTTGTAGTCCACAGTAAACTAAGCACATGTCCAGAGATCGCTGAAGAAGGAAACCTGACAGACTTGAAGCTTACTGCCTAGTTTGTAGTCCACAGTAAATTAAGCGCATGACCAGAGATCGTTCAAGAAGGAAACCTGACAGACCTGAAGCTGACTGCCCAGTTTGTAGTCCACAGTAAATTAAGCGCATGACCAGAGATCGCTGAAGAAGGAAACCTGACAAACCTGAAGCTGACTGCCCAGTGTGTGGCCCACAGTAAATTAAGCGCATGACCAGAGATCGCTCAAGAAGGAAACCTGACAGACCTGAAACTGACTGCCCAGTTTATTAGTCCACAGTAAATTAAGCGCATGACCAGAGATCGCTCAAGAAGGAAACCTGACAGACCTGAAACTGACTGCCCAGTTTGTAGTCCACAGTAAATTAAGCGCATGACCAGAGATTGCTGAAGAAGGAAACCTGACAGACTTGAAACTGACTGCCCAGTTTGTAGTCCACAGTAAACTAAGCACATGCCCAGAGATCACTAAAGAAGAAGAAGTATACAATTCTCATGTGTCGAACCGAAAGGTTTCGGATACCACAGCTAACGCTGAAAATTGCAAAACAACGCATTCCGTTCTCCAGACTGCATCCTGCTATAGCTAGCGGGGGTATGAGAACGAACGGGGAAGATGAAGGTAGACGGAAGAACTGTCTTCTCGCTACAGGGAAGAGTTTACACACAGAAAGTTTTTGGATAAACATAAACGGCTAACTAAGAAAGATTGATTGTTTCTTTCCTGGGCTCACAAGGGGAGCAGAGAATAGTAACACTGCGACATATAAGGCGTGTCGAAAGAGGCGACTTAGATATGGGCCTAGGGAAGCTACCTTAGTAAATAAAAAGCGTCGCAGAAATCAAATGTGCTGGCCTACTTGTATGCGCATAGCTGGCACAACGTACAATCGCTCTTAGGCTTGGATCACATGTAAATCACAAAGAGTGGTTAACAAGTGGTCGATATGCAGCGTTCCAGTCATCAACATTAAACACCAGCGTCTCCAGTCAACGGACAACTTTGCTTATCTTGGCAGCCTCCTATCCAGATCGGCAAACATAGATTCTGAGGTCCACAATAGGATATCCAAAGCCAGTGCTGCGTTCGGAAGGTTACGTGTCACTGTGTGGGAACGGAAGGGGATAAGCATAGTCACAAAGCTGAAAGTTTACTAGGCCATAGTGCTAACCACGCTGCTGTACACAAGCGAGACATGGACAGTGTATAGCAGACACGGAAGAAAATTAAACCATTTCCACACAAGCTGTCTACGCAGAATACTAAAAATAAACTGGCAGGACAAAATTCCAGACAGCGAAGTCCTCACAAGAGCAAAGATCCCAAGCGTCAACACCCTGTTGCAGAAGGCCCAACTGAGATGGGTCGGTCACGTTGTTCGAATGCCTGATAAACGCATCCCAAAACAGTTGATGTATGGCGAGCTTGAAGGGGGCAGACGTTTAGCAGGTGGACAGAAAAACGCTTTAAAGACACTCTTAAAGTGTCTCTGAAATGCTTCGATATAGACAATACGTGCTGGGAATCCTTGCGCAAGATCGCCAAATGTGGCGCTGTAACAACAAAAGAGGAACCCGAATAGCTGAGAATCATCGTATTGTTGAGTCACAGAGAAAACGAGCAGCGCGAAAAGACAGAGCACACAACACGCACATGTCTAACCGTGATCATGTATGCCCCACCTGTGGTCGGGGATTCTGTTCTAGGATTGACTCTACAGTCACCTCCGCACACACCAGAGAGGTGCAACAGTACACGTCTGAGATTGTTGTCATCATCGCTTGCGATGGACGGCTATTATATGCAGCGTTCGAAGAAGAAGATTGATTGATTGATGGATTGATTGATGGATTGATTGATTGATTGATTGATTGATTGATGGATTGATAGGACCATCAACATTGCACTTCGGTGAGTAACCAAGTGTGCTCCGATCTCTTACTTACACATGAAGATCTCAGCGACAGTGCACAAACTCCGTAGCCAGAACGAGGGTCCCCGATGTAATTTAGAAGATGGGGAAAATATTTTGTGGGAATTTAAATTTAAAAAAAATATTTCTTATGAATTTTGCCCGGGTAGAGGCTTTCCTGTCTGCTCTTCTAAAATTTAACTGATAAATGGTTCTTCTACCTGCTCAAATTGAACACGGGACCTACGTCTTATCGTCCGTCTCCGATAGGACTAGGAACTCGATCTTACCTACACTCAGATCATGGATATATGGAACAAATATCCTGGTCGCTCCACGATGAAGTGAGGATGTTTAACTCTATGTAGACCAAACGTCACACTATGTGGCGTTTTATTACTGTAAAACATATCTGCCATGATCGACTAAGAGTTAAAGTTCTTCCAGATTACTTTGATAATAGCAATGAACTGAAACTTCTCCTTCTTCTTCAAACGCTCCATATTGACCACTTGTTAACCACTCTGTGTGATTTGTATGTGATCTGAGTCTAAAAACGACTGTACGTTGCTGAAGTTACGCGCCTATAAGTAGGCCAACACATCCGACTTCTGCGATGCTTTTTATTTACTAGGGTAGCTTCCTTAGGTCCTACCTCAGCCGCATCTTACGACAAGCCTTGTAGATCGAAGTGGTACAATTCTTTGCTTCCCTTGCGGGTCCCGCCACCACTCGGGGATGAATTAAAACATAAATATTGCTTTTTTTTCTATTTTCTCAGAAAGAGAACCGGAAACCAAGAGGTCAATGCGCTTCACCTTGACCTTGGCAGTCTCAGAAACATTCGGGACTTTGCTGAAGATTTCAACAAAACCGAGAAGTCTCTACACGTTCTAATTAACAATGCAGGTGAGTCTTCTTCTTCTTCTTCTTCTGTGGTCATCAACCTTTTGTTAAACCATGATTTGTTCCCTGTTATGTGATTTACGTCTTAGGGCGTGAGATTTAAAAATTTAAAGCCGAAGGATTGACTTCATTGCACTGGCTTTTACCCCATATGGCTCAGTCCCTCTCCGCTGAAATGGCAGCGACCTGCCGAGAGTATTACACAAAGCACGAACTCCGTAACTCCAGCAACTTCTTCTTCTTCTTCTTTGCGTTCGTTCTTTACCACCAATTTTAATCACTCTTTGTGATATGTTTGATCTTTGCCAAGAACGTGTATACGTTGCACATTGGTTTGGTAGGCCCCTAAACGCATAGACTTCTACACGTTTAGGACATGTGCATCCGATTTCAGCCAAACCTCCTTAGTCGCCTCTTACGACATGCATGGCAGGTAACAGTGGTTCTATTATTTACACCCCAAATTTGGGCCCCGGTGACCACTCGGGCGACTCCAGCAACAATTATAGGAGTCTCTGGAAAAAACTGCACTCGTGAACAGAACGGCGCTGTCTGGATTCGATCCCATGACCTTCGACTCACTAGGCAAACAGCTTCACCATTGAGCCACAGACCCCCGTGAGAGCGTGAGTTTGTTGTGCCAGTTAGAGACAGGCCATCACATCCGGTTTCTTCATGCCTTTTATCGGGTTCTCCTCCCTACTCATTATAATCATTATCAAAAAGCGTGTCCTTAGCAGGCCCTACATCACAAATTAATTATGCAAATTTCTTACATCACAAATTAATTATGCAAATTTCTTACATCACAAATTAATTATGCAAATTTCTTACATCACAAATTAATTATGCAAATTTCTTACATCACAAATTAATTATGCAAATTTCTTACATCACAAATTAATTATGCAAATTTCTTACATCACAAATTAATTATGCAAATTTCTTACATCACAAATTAATTATGCAAATTTTTTACATCACAAATTAATTATGCAAATTTCTTACATCACACAAATTAATTATGCAAATTTCTTACATCACAAATTAATTATGCAAATTTCTTACATCACACAAATTAATTATGCAAATTTCTTACATCACAAATTAATTATCTATAATTATTAAATTAGAAATGCATAAATTATCTTACATTACTACAGACACCTGTGTGTGCCGGGCTCGCAAATGTAGCAAAGAATAGAAACTCGGCGACTTACAAAGCATGTTTTAAAAGACGACTGATGTAGGGTTTAGGAAGCTATCCTAGTAAATAAAAAAAAATCGCGGAAATCGGATGGGCTGGCCTACTTGTAGGCACGTAACTGGCACAATGTACAATCGCTCTTAGGCTCATATCGCATACAAATCACGCAGAGTGGTTTAACAAGTGGTCGTTATGGAGCTTTTGAAGAACAGGAAGATTTACAATTTAACGGCAAAATATCTACATATTTAACCTAACAATTTCTCTACAATTTAACGGCAAAATATCTACATATTTAACCTAACAATTTCTCTACAATTTAACATAATTCAGGAGAAGTGATGAAATTAGAGACATGTCTGGTCAACCACTAGTAACAACTGTTATAAGAAAGAGAAGATGGAAATATGTTAGACACACCTTGAGAAGAAATGATCAAAAAATATCAAAGCAGGCATTTGAAGTGGGATGTAAAGAGTTCAAGATAGAGAGAACGACCTAAGGAGACCCTGAAACGAACTTTGTTGAGAGAGGCAGGAAATATCGGTCTCAGTTCCATGGAGGAGATTGAGCGAGTTGCCCAGGATAGAGCGGTATGGAGAAATTGCTTGCAAGCCCTATGTAACGTATTACGGTACGAGAGGAATTATTATTATTTAACATAACAAATTCTCCTCATATGTTACAGCATACTTGGGTCCAAAGTCTGCTACAGATGACGGGTTAGAACGGACATTCGCCGTGAACTACCTGGGCCATTTCTATCTTACATACCTTCTTACAGACAAGGTAATTGGTGTTATCGGTTATTGGTTATCGGTTATTGATTATCGGTTATTGATTATTGATTTTAAAAATCAACTTGCTGTCAAAAAGATCAGAACTAGTCTTACAGGGGATACCAGCACACTGTAGCATACCAGGAAATGAAAAGGCTGACAAACTCGCAAGAGTTTGAGGGACCCTAACACAACACCACCCAACAATTAAGTTGTTTGTGTACATTTTTGTTCTTGATAAAGGTCTAAGCATCGAAACGTCGAGTGTTGTTTATTTTAATATTTTATAATTAATTTTTCACTATCTTATGTAATACTGCCTATACCTGTCTTCGTTCAATCGCCCACCACCCAACACAAAGCTTTACAGAAGCAAAGATTCTCCTGAAGCAATCCAGAAAAATTATATGGAGAAAAACAAATGGAGGATACAACCCAGAGCACGACAGTATAAGTACACTGAACAGAAAAGCACAGACCACAGTCTTCAGACTTAAAATGGGACATTACAGTCTCAGAGCACACCTCCACAGAATGGGTCTCGGGGACTCAACTACCTGCACCTGTGGAGCACCAAAGCAGTCCCCAGAGCACATCCTGTAATACTGCCCCAGCCTGAGCAGTGTGAGAATGGAAATCTGTCCAACAGAAACAACCCTACAAAACAAACTATGGGGGACAGGTGAAGACCACAAGCGCACCACCCTGTTTATGATATATACTGGAGTAATCACAGCATTACAAGGCAGACAACTGCTTGTTCCTGACAAATAAGAAAGGATCTGTAATTACAGATGTTTGATATAACACTGCGCTTTTTTTGCAATTTTTATCATTGGTGAGTTATGGTTATTTATTGTAAATATTTATAATATTGATATTCTTTTGTTAACTTAACTTGTTGATAATATGATTGGTTAGCATTTTCTGTTGATTTTAATGATTCGTCTATATACGCAATACTGGGATGCGAGATATGTGGTTGTTAGTCTGATTTCAATTATTGAGCCTGGCCCAGTAGTTTATAGTTGCCTGAGTAATCGCATAGCATTGTTCGCAAGAGAAGAATGTATTGATTATTGTGTTGGTTATTGTTGTTGTTATTGTTGTTGGTTATTGTTGTTGGTTATTGTTGTTGGTTATTGTTGTTGGTTATTGTTGCTGGTTATTGTTGTTGGTTATTGTTGTTGGTTATTGTTTGATTATTGTGTTGGTTATTGTTGTTGGTTATTGTTGTTGGTTATTGTTTTTGTTGTTGGTTATGTTTTATTGTTGTGGTTATTGTTGTTGGTTATTGTTGTTGGTTATTTTGTTTGGTTTTGTTGTTGTTTTTGTTTTGGTTATTAAATGAGAAATGTTGTAATTATATTACGTTACTACAGTTGCTGGACGATAAAACGTAGGTGCCGGGTTCAATTTGAGCCCGTAAAAGAACACTTGGCAGTTCAAGATCAAGAAGAGCAGGCTGGAAAGCCGCTGTCAGGACAAAATTCATTAGAAATATTACAATTTCTACAAAATATTTCCACCACCTTCAAAATTACATAAGGACCTTCAACGGTGCTATTAAGTTCGTGCACTATCGCTGAGATCTTCCTGTATAAGAAAGAGATCGGCGCACACATGGTTATACACGAAGTGCAATGATGATGGTTATATCCAGGGGCGGCTAGTCATTAAGGGTCAGTGGGGCCCGGCTCCACCAATAATCGATATGGGGAATAACTTCCCGGAATAGTAAATGCTAAAAACCATGATTTTTCAGAAAATTTGTGTCTGGCCCCTCAAAAAAATTACCTCGAGCCGCCACTGGTTATATCAATCAATCAATCAATGCGGGCGAACGCAGAAGAAGATTTTCTTCAACTTCAATGTTAAAACAGTTATGATGTATGGGCCTGAAACAATTAAGAACGACTTAAACAGTAACTAATAAATTGCAAATATTCGTCAACTGGTGTCTGCACAGAATATAAAATTATTGGTTATTAAACTGACGTCATTGTACTCCAAGCAGACACATAGGTGCTCAGTCTCCCCCAACAGATATTGAAGAGTATTTATACTGATGGCTCCCGTGGCTCGCTGGTTAAACACACTCCTCACTCTGCTCCTCAGACAACCAGTTCTACGTGTACAACGGGCAATTCCAAACTGCTTAAATAGCTGGATCAACTCAACATCGACTTTAGTGTCTTCATCCAATAGGCAGTCACGAAGAGACCGAAGAACATCCTCCTTGTCCATCTTCAATTCCCCAACAATCGATGCTGTTGATGCAAGCCTGTCCACTCTCTCATTACCGTAAACACGCGCATGCCAAGGACAGTAGATCCACATAAGCCTCTGGAGGTTATAAACTTCTATAGACGACATCCACTCATACCGAAACCTGCCCTTTTGGATCTAGTGAAGCATCGACTGAGAGTCAGATACAACAACGGCCCCAATAAATGGAGTCACAGGAAATAAATTGAGGGAAGCAGTAACGGCCTCAATCTCCATTCTCCTACTAGAAGTAGTTGTCCTGTATGCTCCACTTCACTCTGTAGCAACATAATAGAAGGACTGAGATGGTGTGATAGAGTTACAACTGAAGAGCTTATAGAGAGAACGAGAGATATCCCAGTGAACGGCGAGGTGAAGAAAAGATGCCGACGCTGGATATTACACATCTTAAGAAAACCTGGGGAGGAGGGGAGGGTAGAACAAGAAAGCCTTATCCTAGAACCCGCAGGAAAGTGAAAAAGAAGGAAGAATATAAATTCACGGATAAACGATTTGGAAACAGAGCTTAGATAACACATTTACGGAAGAACTGGGCAGTTCTGCAAGAGATAGCTAATGATAGAAAGACTTGGCTAGAGTTAGTTGGGGGCCTAGTCCCAATCGGGGTTTTAAAAAAGGTACATGAGAAGAGAAATATGAGATGTTATTTTTAATATGTTGGAGTCACCCATCCACCTTTTGTCAGACGGTCAGACGTTTCATTTCCTGTTCTGTTACAGTGAACATGAATTCATTGCAATACTGTTTCTATGGAGATGTCATGATGATGATGATGGTGGTTGGTGATGGTACGGGTGATGATGACGTTGATGATTGTAACGATGATACTTCTTCTTCTTCTGCGTTCTCACTAGATTTGGATTTCGGATTCACTAATAAAGGCAGCCGTCTGTCTCAGATTATCAGTCACGCCATACAGTTTGTCTTAAACGCTGGTGTAAGTGGGCCACCTCTTTCTTCTCAAGTTTGCATACTGGGGCAGTTCTGTAGGATATAATTCCTATGATTTCTGCTTTCCGTTTGTGCCGACCTCTTCCCGCAGTAAGTTTTGGCCACCCTCGTGATGGTAGGTCTGATATTCTTACTGCGTGGCTATATCTCCGAGGCAGATACCGTAGAATACGTTATCCCATTCCTCATTGTGAGTGGTCGTTGCACCATGTTACTCGCCTTACGGCCTGGTGCATCCGTTTTCTGCAAGCATTTGTTTCGGGTTAGCATTTCCTAGCGGATACGTTCATCCGATTTCATCCAAACCTCCTTAGTCTCCTCTTACGACATGCGTGGCAGGTAACAGTGGTTCTATTCTTTACACTCCAAATTTGGGCCCCGGTAACCACTCGGACGGTAATGATGATACAATGACTATGATGATATTGATGGTGATGATGATGACGATGATGATGATTTGTGGTGACGGTTGGAATAATGATGATGATGTTGAGGATGATGATAATGATGATAGTTGAATGATGATAATGATGATGTTGAAGTTCATGATGATGATGTAAATAATGGTGATGATAATAAGGTTGATGGGGAGGATGATGTTCGTGAAGACAATGATGATGGTGATGAGGATTGTGATGATGATGTTGCTGATGCTTTTGATGATGATGGTAATTATGGTTATGATGATGAGACCAATGATGGTGATTATAATAATGTGGATGAGGAGGATGATGTTTGTGGTGAAGATGATGATGATGGTGATGATGAAGATGGTGATGATGGTGATGATCCGATGAAGATGATGGTGATATTGATAATGATGATGATGAAAGCATGTCATATGTATCTGTTACTGCTCTTCAAAAGATTTATATATCCCACAGATGAAGAAGAACGCCCCTTCACGTATAATCAACGTTGTCTCTGACGCCTACGTTAGAGGAAATCTCGATTTTGACGACATGGCTCTGAATAATGGTTACGGTGTCTACTCAGCCTATGCCAGGTCAAAGCTAGCCCAGGTATTTTTGGCCTTGGAGCTCCACCGACGTCTGTTCAGCAGTTGCGTGTGGTCATTTGGTGTTCACCCAGGTAAGTCTGGAGAGCCGCTGTAGCGTAGTTGTTAGTGAACTCGCTTCGCAAGGCTGGTGGTCTGGGTTCAGCTCCCGCAATGCGCGTGGAATTTTTCCCGACCACGACGGCTCTCAGGTCGACCCAGCCTCAACTGGTTACTAGACATGCTCTGGGAAAGTAAAGGCGGCTGGCGTGATGCTGACCACATCACCCATTGTGTGCCGACGGTCAATGAAAAATACAGGCCTAACACTGTATTGACCTATATACCACGAGGTATGAAAGGGTTCCTTTACTTTTACAGGTAAGTCTGCGTCGCATGCCTTAAGTGTGCCTGGAGTTATTGCTTGTCCGATGTTTGCATGATGTATGTTCCTACGTAGGTTTTTATACAAGGTGTTCAAGATAAAAGCATCCCCAATGACAAATTAAAAGTGGTCAGGTACACATTACGTTCTGTCTATTTACTATTTAAACCGGTTCTAACTAGCTCGTCCTTCGTCACCATTGCTTATCACCCCTTCCCGCATCATAATTACACACCACAAAAAGACTTGCTGACTTGACCTATACTACGTCATAATTGAACCATCTCATTTTCATAAACGTATGCCAGATTGGTTCACTTGACCGTGCTACTTTTATCTTGAATACCCTGTATATATATATATAAATGTGTCTATGTATGATCATCAAGTGAACGAATTCAGGAGAAGTGATGAAATCAGAGACATGTCCGGTCAACCATTAGTGACAACTGTTATAAGAAAGAGAAGATGCAGATTGTTCACCTTGACGGAGTACTTATCTTGAACACCCGTATAAAATATTATATATAAAGTGTATCAGAAAGAGGTCCCTTAGGAAGCCCCATGAAGCAGTCTGAGAAAACTATTCTACTCGATCGTATGCAGCATGTGATCGGCGTTTACTGGCAGCTGCATGCAGTTCTTACATATATGTCAAAGGCATCTTGTACCCATCGTGTTCTAGATCTTCCTCTCATTCTTCTTCCAGGCACCATTCCCTCTAAAATTATATTCTCTAGGCACTCATGTCATTTGATCTTCTTCTTCTTCTTTGCGTTCGTTCTTTATGACCAATCTTAATCACTCTTTGTGATATGTTTGATCTTTGCCAAGAGCGTGCATACGTTGCACATTGGTTTGGTAGGCCCCTAAACGCATAGACTTCTACACGTTTAGGACATGTGCATCCGATTTCAGTCAAACCTCCCTAGTCGCCTCTTACGACATGCGTGGCAGGTAACAGTGGTTCTATTCTTTACACCCCAAATTGGGGCCCCTCTAACCACTCGGGCGATGTCGTTTGATGTGTCCAAAATATTTAATTTTCCTTGATCTTATGCTCTTTAATAGCCAACTCTCTTCAATATCAAGCTGTTGCAGAACAGAAGCATTTGTTCTTTTCTCTGTCCATGATATTCTAAGTACTCTTCTGTAGCATTTGCATTCAAAGGCGTAAATGATCTTCTGAATGTGTAAGTATATGAGTATACATGTAGGCTTTTGTGTGCGCTTCATAAATAGTTTTTTTTTTCACCGCCACTGTTATTTCTGAGACCACTTTTTGTGTGAACGACCTTTGCATTAATGAAGCAATAATCATCTTCTAATAGCCGTCCATTGCAAGCGATGATGACAACAATCTCAGACGTGTACTGTTGCACCTCTCTGGTGTGTGCGGAGGTGACTGTAGAGTCCAATCCTAGAACAGAATCCCCGACCACAGGTGGGCCATACATGATCACGGTTAGACATGTGCGTGTTGTGTGCTCTGTCTTTTCGCGCTGCTCGTTTTCTCTGTGACTCAACAATACGATGATTCTCAGCTATTCGGGTTCCTCTTTTGTTGTTACAGCGCCACATTTGGCGATCTTGCGCAAGGATTCCCAGCACGTATTGTCTATATCGAAGCATTTCAGAGACTACTTTAAGAGTGTCTTTAAAGCGTTTTTTCTGTCCACCTGCTAAACGTCTGCCCCCTTCAAGCTCGCCATACATCAACTGTTTTGGGATGCGTTTATCAGGCATTCGAGCAACGTGACCGACCCATCTCAGTTGGGCCTTCTGCAACAGGGTGTTGACGCTTGGGATCTTTGCTCTTGTGAGGACTTCGCTGTCTGGAATTTTGTCCTGCCAGTTTATTTTTAGTATTCTGCGTAGACAGTTTGTGTGGAAATGTGGAAATCATATCTACCTTAAAGAGGACTGTGGCGCTTTCGAGACAACAATATCGAGCATGACTATGGAGATCACCGCTGCCTCCAGGGTTCTGTCATGGGTGGCTGAGCAACAGGTAACCCATACGATTATCCTATCAGACTCGATGAATATGCTTCAAAGGATTGAATCTGGAAGTATGCGGGTGGAATGAGTGGACAGCGTTCGGAGATCACATCTCGAGAAAATGACTTGGCTGTACACAACTGGACATGCTGGAATGCATGGCAACGAACGTGCTGACCTTCTTGCAAACAATGCCCCGACTTAAGCCGGCAGAAGTATGGACAGAGCCGACGTCATCAATGCGGTGCATGTTCTTTTATGTGATATGGGTGGGTCTCAGGCACTGGACCGATTGAAAGATTTATGAGTTAAGTATGGACATGCCAGACAGTATTGTCTTCGTGTTAGAGAGAGAGAGAGAGAGAGAGAGAGAGAGAGAGAAGATATACTAATCAACTTTTCATGGGTGCGGTGAGCAATCTGACTTTAGGATGACTGTTGCATCGGAGGACGGAGCACTCATGAGAATGCTCAATGTGCCGGGACGTCGGTTGCGTAACATAACATAACATACCTTGCATGTCAGAAGTCACATCGCCCGAGTGGTTACCGGGTCCAAATTGGGGTGTAAAGAATAGAACCACTGTTACCTGCCATGTCGTAAGAGACGACTAAGGAGGTAGGGCGGGGGGCTAGCTACCTCACACCGTAAAAAACACTAGATGGCTACAGAACGGAGAGCGAACCGAGTAAACGCTGGCTGAAACCGGACACATCGCCGAAGGATAAGCACCAGAGCTCCAAATGGTGCTGAAGATGTAACGTAAAACACACCAATGCTAAGGCTGCATGAATCAGGTTTCCACATGAATAGAATTTATGGGGATATCTGGTACATCGGTCTGAGCGGTGATCGGAGAAGGAGAGAGAAGTCACATAATTGAATAACACATTTTCTGTGAATTGTTTAGTGTGTAAGAACCAATTAAAACCGAAAACCGTGGCATATTCTTTTAAAGGACGTAGCCATTAACAAAAGTAGACGAGTCGTCGATTTTCTAGGCACCACGTACACGTTCAGTAGTTTGCCATTACTTTCTGAACGGTGAGGTCTATTTTTTTTTTTTTTAAAAGTTAAATGCATATCCTTTACATGACTGCGAATTAACCCCAGCTTTTTAACACTGTTTGTGATTTTTTTTAAGGCATTATTAATTACGTTCAGTAGTTTGTCATTGCTTTCTGAACGGGTGGTGCCATCGTTCTTTTGTTAAAATCCACGCGAAACAATTTGCAACCAAATTGTCCGCAGCGTGTTTCGAACTTAGAACTCGTCGGGGTTAATAGGCCGAGTCACTAACCCCTAAGCCACAGAAGTCTATTTTTACCTTTCGTAAAAGTACAAGGGAAATAATTTCGTCCAAACTTGACCGCCGCAGAGTTTGAACCAGGTACGCTTGGGTTGTGATCGAGCTCACTACCGCTTATGCTACAGACGCCCACACCACGTGTACTTTTTTTCCGATCCAGAAGCACTTGAGCTTTCAGCTATTCGGCTCGGTGCCATGGACATCGTAACCCTTCGGTTCGGTGTCACGAACACCTTCAATCTAGAGAACTTGTGGCATTTCTGCCAGCCCGCGGAATTGAACCGCACTCACAAGGAGCTTGTCATCCGTTGTCCAACGCGCTACGAACACACTGGGCGCACCACGTGTATAAGAACTAGTGCCATTGTATTTCGGGCAGACATATAGGTGTTCAGTCTTCCTCAGTAGATTGTGTAGTGTGTCCATGCTAACTGTTCCATTCGCACGCCGGTCGTTCACGTGTCTAATCCGTCCCATATAAGTTGATTTCTCCTACTCCACAGGTGCCTGTAACACTGAGCTTCTACGAAACTACCCAGGAATGATGGGTAATTTTTGGAGAGTCATCGCCAGAGTCATGTTTAAAACCCCAGAAGATGGAAGCCAAACAATTGTGTACTGTGCTGTATCTGATGGTCTTCGAGAGTTTTCCGGTACGTATCTTCTTTTATTTTATTTCTCAAACATGAGTTGCCTCATTGATTGGTTGATTGATTGATTGATGATCTAGGGAATGCTAACCCGAAACAAATGCTTTGCAGAAAACGGATGCACCAGGCCGTATGGCGCATATCATGGTGCAACGACCCTCACAATGAGGAATGGGATAACGGATTCTAAGGTCGCTAATCTGACTCGGAAATTTAGCCACACAGTAAAAATGTGAGACTTACCATCAGGGGTCAAAGGCGCAAGGAAGCGGCGCGCCAGGATTAGAGAGATGTCTCTAATCCCCTGTCCTCACCTCCACATGGTGACCCTGGTAACAGACGATGGTTCCAGTCTGGCCAAGAGGGCAGATGCTGTTGGAGAGCTACTCTGGGGGAAGTAGAGATGCAAAGGTAGTCATGCTGATGGGATTCACCCGCAACACAGACGAGCGAACTCCCAGAGTGACTATTAATGATCGCCTCTCCCGGTCGAAGGGAAAAGCTTGAACGACACATGTGGAACCTCGCGGGGCGGAACTCGGAGCCCCCGCATCTCTCTCTTGTTGCGTATTTCTTGAGCCGATGAGAATGCCGGGTGATAAGTTAGACCGCGCACCGGCCCACTGGGGTTCAATGTTCGGATCAAAACCATCGAAGAGAGGTTGACCCGCGTGTGGCGAAATTTGGAGCCCACGCATTCTCTCTCTTGTTGCGTACTCTTCTATTGGGCGCCGATGAGAGTGTGCTGGGTGATGAGAGTGAGGTTGCCAGCGGTGAGTGCAGGCAACATGGGGCAAACTCGGATTTCGGACAGCCCAGTAGGAATTGACGGAAATGGTGAGGTAGGCACCAGGGCAAAGCGAGCGTATAAGGGAGGCGCCACATGTGGCGAAAAATGTAAGCACAAAAAAGAAGATGGTGACAGGCATCAGGGCAGGGCTAGGACGCACGCTTGCAAAAGTCATAGTGGGCCTCATCGAGAGGCAGGCACGGCAAGAGGGTGCGCGTCCCACCCAGTAGAACAACTGGTAAGCCCAGCAGAGGCAAAACCAGTGCAAGCGTGGCAGCATCGCGGCAGCAGCAAGCGTGGCAGCAGCATCGCAGCAGCGGTAGGCAGGGTGTGCGTCTCACCCAAATACACAGAGCAACAAGAAAGCCCAGCAGAGGCATAACCAGTGCGCGTTTCCTATCGCAGGAAACTACTGCTGCCTTGTAGATTGATTGGGGACAATCAAAGTCTAGCGGAGCAAACCGTAAACAAACCTGAACGGGCGACAAACCAAGGTGTTCACTAAAACGACCGGTTTTTTTGGGTAGATGGTGCTCATAAGCCCGGGAGGGCAGGCAGTCTAAGGGTCGCTGCCCTGAAAGAAAATGGCAACCCACTGCCTTGTGGGTTTGGCTGGGGACAGTCTAAGGCTAGCGGAAGAAGCGAATCCGCACACAATAGCTGGCTGAAATCGAACACCCCACCGAATGATAAGCTACTGTGCTCAAATAGGTGCTGAAGGTGGTGCACGTACATTACGTTCTGATGTTTGGTTGTTTATATATCACAAAGAGAATGATAAAAACAAGCCTAGAACGATCGAAGAAGAAGAAAGACCTACCATCACGAAGGTGACCAAAACTAACTGCGGGAAGAGGTCGGCACAAACGGGGAAGCAAAATCATAGGAATTATATCCTACAGAACTGCCCCAAGTATGCAGACTTAAGAAAGAGGTGGTCCACTTACACCAGCGTCCAAGACAAACTGTATAGCGTTGCTAATAATCTGAGGCAGACAGCTGCCTTTATTGGAGAATCCGAAATACCAATCTAGTGAGAACGCAGAAGACAAACTGTATGGCGTTGCTAATAATCTGAGGCAGACAGCTGCCTTTATTAGAGAATCCGAAATACTAATCTAGTGAGAACGCAGAAGACAAACTGTATAGCGTTGCTAATAATCTGAGGCAGACAGCTGCCTTTATTAGAGAATCCGAAATACCAATCTAGTGAGAACGCAGAAGACAAACTGTATGGCGTTGCTAATAATCTGAGGCAGACAGCTGCCTTTATTGGAGAATCCGAAATACCAATCTAGTGAGAACGCAGAAGACAAACTGTATGGCGTTGCTAATAATCTGAGGCAGACAGCTGCCTTTATTAGAGAATCCGAAATACCAATCTAGTGAGAACGCAGAAGACAAACTGTATGGCGTTGCTAATAATCTGAGGCAGACAGCTGCCTTTATTAGAGAATCTGAAATACCAATCTAGTGAGAACGCAGAAGACAAACTGTATGGCGTGGCTAATAATCTGAGGCAGACAGCTGCCTTTATTAGAGAATCCGAAATACCAATCTAGTGAGAACGCAGAAGACAAACTGTATGGCGTGGCTGATAATCTGAGGCAGACAGCTGCCTTTATTAGAGAATCCGAAATACCAATCTAGTGAGAACGCAGAAGACAAACTGTATAGCGTGGCTAATAATCTGAGGCAGACAGCTGCCTTTATTAGAGAATCCGAAATACTAATCTAGTGAGAATGCAGAAGACAAACTGTATGGCGTGGCTAATAATCTGAGGCAGACAGCTGCCTTTATTAGAGAATCCGAAATACCAATCTAGTGAGAACGCAGAAGACAAACTGTATGGCGTAGCTGATAATCTGAGGCAGACAGCTGCCTTCACTAGAGAATCCGAAATACTAATCTAGTGAGAACGCAGAAGACAAACTGTATGGCGTGGCTAATAATCTGAGGCAGACAGCTGCCTTTATTAGAGAATCCGAAATACTAATCTAGTGAGAACGCAGAAGACAAACTGTATGGCGTAGCTGATAATCTGAGGCAGACAGCTGCCTTTATTAGAGAATCCGAAATACCAATCTAGTGAGAACGCAGAAGACAAACTGTATGGCGTAGCTGATAATCTGAGGCAGACAGCTGCCTTTATTAGAGAATCCGAAATACCAATCTAGTGAGAACGCAGAAGACAAACTGTATAGCGTTGTAATAATCTGAGGCAGACAGCTGCCTTTATTAGAGAATCCGAAATACCAATCTAGTGAGAACGCAGAAGACAAACTGTATGGCGTTGCTAATAATCTGAGGCAGACAGCTGCCTTTATTAGAGAATCCGAAATACTAATCTAGTGAGAACGCAGAAGACAAACTGTATAGCGTTGCTAATAATCTGAGGCAGACAGCTGCCTTTATTAGAGAATCCGAAATACCAATCTAGTGAGAACGCAGAAGACAAACTGTATGGCGTTGCTAATAATCTGAGGCAGACAGCTGCCTTTATTGGAGAATCCGAAATACCAATCTAGTGAGAACGCAGAAGACAAACTGTATGGCGTTGCTAATAATCTGAGGCAGACAGCTGCCTTTATTAGAGAATCCGAAATACCAATCTAGTGAGAACGCAGAAGACAAACTGTATGGCGTTGCTAATAATCTGAGGCAGACAGCTGCCTTTATTAGAGAATCCGAAATACCAATCTAGTGAGAACGCAGAAGACAAACTGTATGGCGTGGCTAATAATCTGAGGCAGACAGCTGCCTTTATTAGAGAATCTGAAATACCAATCTAGTGAGAACGCAGAAGACAAACTGTATGGCGTGGCTGATAATCTGAGGCAGACAGCTGCCTTTATTAGAGAATCCGAAATACCAATCTAGTGAGAACGCAGAAGACAAACTGTATAGCGTGGCTAATAATCTGAGGCAGACAGCTGCCTTTATTAGAGAATCCGAAATACTAATCTAGTGAGAATGCAGAAGACAAACTGTATGGCGTGGTAATAATCTGAGGCAGACAGCTGCCTTTATTAGAGAACCCGAAATACCAATCTAGTGAGAACGCAGAAGACAAACTGTATGGCGTAGCTGATAATCTGAGGCAGACAGCTGCCTTTACTAGAGAATCCGAAATACTAATCTAGTGAGAACGCAGAAGACAAACTGTATGGCGTGGCTAATAATCTGAGGCAGACAGCTGCCTTTATTAGAGAATCCGAAATACCAATCTAGTGAGAACGCAGAAGACAAACTGTATGGCGTAGCTGATAATCTGAGGCAGACAGCTGCCTTTATTAGAGAATCCGAAATACCAATCTAGTGAGAACGCAGAAGACAAACTGTATGGCGTGGCTAATAATCTGAGGCAGACAGCTGCCTTTATTAGAGAATCTGAAATACCAATCTAGTGAGAACGCAGAAGACAAACTGTATGGCGTGGCTATAATCTGAGGCAGACAGCTGCCTTTATTAGAGAATCCGAAATACCAATCTAGTGAGAACGCAGAAGACAAACTGTATTGCGTAGCTGATAATCTGAGGCAGACAGCTGCCTTTATTAGAGAATCCGAAATACCAATCTAGTGAGAACGCAGAAGACAAACTGTATGGCGTGGCTAATAATCTGAGGCAGACAGCTGCCTTTATTAGAGAATCCGAAATACCAATCTAGTGAGAACGCAGAAGACAAACTGTATTGCGTAGCTGATAATCTGAGGCAGACAGCTGCCTTTATTAGAGAATCCGAAATACTAATCTAGTGAGAACGCAGAAGACAAACTGTATGGCGTGGCTAATAATCTGAGGCAGACAGCTGCCTTTATTAGAGAATCCGAAATACCAATCTAGTGAGAACGCAGAAGACAAACTGTATGGCGTAGCTGATAATCTGAGGCAGACAGCTGCCTTTATTAGAGAATCCGAAATACCAATCTAGTGAGAACGCAGAAGACAAACTGTATGGCGTGGCTAATAATCTGAGGCAGACAGCTGCCTTTATTAGAGAATCCGAAATACCAATCTAGTGAGAACGCAGAAGACAAACTGTATGGCGTGGCTAATAATCTGAGGCAGACAGCTGCCTTTATTAGAGAATCTGAAATACCAATCTAGTGAGAATGCAGAAGACAAACTGTATGGCGTGGCTAATAATCTGAGGCAGACAGCTGCCTTTATTAGAGAATCCGAAATACCAATCTAGTGAGAACGCAGAAGACAAACTGTATTGCGTAGCTGATAATCTGAGGCAGACAGCTGCCTTTATTAGAGAATCCGAAATACCAATCTAGTGAGAACGCAGAAGACAAACTGTATGGCGTGGCTAATAATCTGAGGCAGACAGCTGCCTTTATTAGAGAATCCGAAATACCAATCTAGTGAGAACGCAGAAGACAAACTGTATTGCGTAGCTGATAATCTGAGGCAGACAGCTGCCTTTATTAGAGAATCCGAAATACTAATCTAGTGAGAACGCAGAAGACAAACTGTATGGCGTGGCTAATAATCTGAGGCAGACAGCTGCCTTTATTAGAGAATCCGAAATACCAATCTAGTGAGAACGCAGAAGACAAACTGTATGGCGTAGCTGATAATCTGAGGCAGACAGCTGCCTTTATTAGAGAATCCGAAATACCAATCTAGTGAGAACGCAGAAGACAAACTGTATGGCGTGGCTAATAATCTGAGGCAGACAGCTGCCTTTATTAGAGAATCCGAAATACCAATCTAGTGAGAACGCAGAAGACAAACTGTATGGCGTGGCTAATAATCTGAGGCAGACAGCTGCCTTTATTAGAGAATCCGAAATACCAATCTAGTGAGAACGCAGAAGACAAACTGTATGGCGTGGCTAATAATCTGAGGCAGACAGCTGCCTTTATTAGAGAATCCGAAATACCAATCTAGTGAGAACGCAGAAGACAAACTGTATGGCGTGGCTAATAATCTGAGGCAGACAGCTGCCTTTATTAGAGAATCCGAAATACCAATCTAGTGAGAACGCAGAAGACAAACTGTATGGCGTAGCTGATAATCTGAGGCAGACAGCTGCCTTTATTAGAGAATCCGAAATACCAATCTAGTGAGAACGCAGAAGACAAACTGTATGGCGTGGCTAATAATCTGAGGCAGACAGCTGCCTTTATTAGAGAATCCGAAATACCAATCTAGTGAGAACGCAGAAGACAAACTGTATGGCGTGGCTAATAATCTGAGGCAGACAGCTGCCTTTATTAGAGAATCCGAAATACCAATCTAGTGAGAACGCAGAAGACAAACTGTATGGCGTGGCTAATAATCTGAGGCAGACAGCTGCCTTTATTAGAGAATCCGAAATACCAATCTAGTGAGAACGCAGAAGACAAACTGTATGGCGTGGCTAATAATCTGAGGCAGACAGCTGCCTTTATTAGAGAATCCGAAATACCAATCTAGTGAGAACGCAGAAGACAAACTGTATGGCGTGGCTAATAATCTGAGGCAGACAGCTGCCTTTATTAGAGAATCCGAAATACCAATCTAGTGAGAACGCAGAAGACAAACTGTATGGCGTGGCTGATAATCTGAGATAGACGGCTGCCTTTATTAGAGAATCCGAAATACCAATCTAGTGAGAACGCAGAAGACAAACTGTATGGCGTGGCTGATAATCTGAGGCAGACGGCTGCCTTTATTAGAGAATCCGAAATACCAATCTAGTGAGAACGCAGAAGACAAACTGTATGGCGTGGTAGATAATCTGAGGCAGACAGCTGCCTTTATTAGAGAATCCGAAATACCAATCTAGTGAGAACGCAGAAGACAAACTGTATGGCGTTGCTAATAATCTGAGGCAGACAGCTGCCTTTATTAGAGAATCTGAAATACCAATCTAGTGAGAACGCAGAAGAAGAAGATTGATTGATAGGACCATCCCCATCGCACTTCAGTGAGTAACCATGTCTGTCCCGATCTGTTTCTTACACAGGAAGATCTCAACGACAGTGCACTAGATCATCTGTGTGTGCGGGTTCAATTCCGCGGGATGGCAGAAAAAGCCACAGATTCCCAGATTTACGGTGTTCGTGGCACCGAACCGAAGGGTTACGATGTCCATGGCACCGAGCCGAAGAGCTGAAAAGCTCAAATGCTTCTGGATCGGAAAAAAAAAAAAAAAAGATCCATAGTACCGGCGAGACCTACAAAGCATGTCGTAAGAGGCGACTGATGTTGGGGTCTAGGGAAGCTACCCTAGTAAATAAAAAAGCATCGCAGAAATCGGAAGTGTTGGCCTTCTTGTAGGCGCATAACTGGTACAACGCACAATCGCTCTTAGGCTCAGATCACATATAAATCACACAGAGGGATTAACAAGAGGTTGATATGGGGCGTTTGAAGAAGAAAAAAATACATAAGAAAAAGTGATACTATTGTCTCTTCGATCTGCAGCGTCTTGGCGCTTAGGGTAGCATGCTTGCAACATATGCACACCATTCTTCTGTTATCGGCCCTACCACTGCATTGTGTTTCAAATATGATTCATTTCTTTCAGTTCTTGTTCTTCAGTTTGTTTTGTGTCGTCCACGTTTTTGTTTACTTTCTGATGTCAATATCATTGTAGCTTTCGTGATATCATTGTAGCTTTCGTAGTCTCCATGCGTATTACAAGTCCGATGTCATATTTTTATCATATGTCGTCTCACTTCCATCTTGATCGTTATGTGTTGTAGTAATGGTGTCAGTTGGTAGGTCCCTACATTTGGTTTTTTTTTTGGCATTTCTCTATCGAGTTTTGTATTCTCTGTGAAAATGCTGTCTAAATATTTGAATTCAGAAACTTGCTTTTCTCTGTGTTGTCTATGTGTAGCGTTATCTACGGGGAAAATTATCTATTATTTATTTATTTACAGGGAAAATTTTCTCAAACTGCAAGGTTCTGAAACCAAGCGATAAGGTCAAGGACAAAGATGTCGCCAAAAAGTTGTGGAATGTGAGCGCCGAGCTATGCGGACTACAAATTGATGAGCCCGTTGAAGAACAAGTTGTGTCAAGCGAAACTGGAGAGGCCAGCGTAGAGGAGAAGAAAGATCAGTAGTGAGAATGTGTACAAATTCAAAATGGAGTGATTGATAATTTTATTGTCAAAGCTATGCATATTTTTCCATTGTAGCGCTTGTTGCCATACTGGCTTTTTGTAAGCCAAATTTAAGTAATCTGGCTGTTTTACAATTTGGTTGGCTTCAGAGAATTGACTTGGCTTATTGATGTATAAAACAGTTGCTCAGGCAATGCATAACAATTTATCCATACCGTCTATCCTGGCCAACTCGTTCAACCCCTCTGATAGAACTGAATCAAATATTTCTCGCCTCTCATTCAAGTTCCGTTTCTTTTCTTTCTTGGCTCCCACTTCAATGTCTGCTTTGTGATTCTTTAATTTCTTCTCAGACCATGCCCAACATATCTCCTCTTTTTTAGAATAGTTGTTACTACACAGAACTCATCAAATAGCTTGTTCTGAGCAGAACTTTGCCACCCTCATAGTCCAATGTCCGGCAACCATCATGCTAAAGTCATGTTACATCCTGAATCCATCTTCTCCGTGGTCTTCCTCTTCTCTTTGTCTGAATTCCTCCTTCCATAATGGCCTTCTCCAACCCTTCATGTCTCATTATATATCCAAAATATTTCAGTTTTCTTATTTGTAGTATTAGCCAGTTCTCTTTGATTTTGAGTTCTTTCTGGATAGATCTATTTGTTCTCTTCTCTGTCCATAATTTCTTCGTCTTTGAACGCTCCCTATCGACCACTTGTTAAACCACTCTTTGTAATTTGTGAGTGATCTGAGCCTAAGAGCGATTGTACACTGTGCCAGCTATGCGCCTACAAGTAGGATAGAACATCCGATTTCTGAAATGCTTTTTATTTACTAGGTAACTTCCTAGTAGGGTTCAAGAAAGAGAGGATGACCTAAGGAGACCCTGAAACGAACTTTGCTGAGAGAGGCAAGAAATATCAGTCTCAGTTCAATAGTGGAAATTGAACGAGTTGCCCAGGATAGAGCAGTATGGAGAAATTGCTTGCATGCCCTATGTAACGATAACGGTGACGAGGAATTATTGATTATTAACTTTCCTAGGCCACTACCTCATTCGCCTCTTACGACATGCATTGTAGGTCGCAGTGTTACTATTCTTTGTTTCCCTTGTGAGCCCTCCATCACACGGCGTGTTCGTGACATACGGGTACTCTTCTATAACAATTATATTCAAAAACGCATATATGTTTCTCTACTGCATATGTTGCTGTCCTGAGCATCAGGTGCGTCCCAGGCTAGAGAGAGAGTTTAATTTCTTTGACAAATTTTGAATCACCAGATACTGTATAAATGCTTTGACTCTGGCACTTTTCGGAAACTAAAAGGGTCAGTGTATATATAAGAACATGATGACTGAAGATACATCGATTTTAAATTATTTTCTAATTGCTATTTCTGTATAGAAAAACTTTTGCTTGTTTTCGATTGTGGTGCATTAGATTAGACCTCTTGCGTTTTAGTCTAAATTGTATTTCTGGCTTTGTGTTGCTATTTTTAGATTCTTAATATATTTAAAAATAGATTTGATCTTAGTTACACAATTGATGCCAGGTTTTTTTTTAACAATTCTTGTCCATTTTTAATTCTTCAAGAATATTGCGAAAATGGGGAGTGTATTAATAAAGCTTTCGAAGCAGAACTTATTAAATTTGTTTCGGTGTTTTTAATGTTTTGTTTCATAACTACAGAGTTTTTTTAATTTTTGTCGTCACACTGCACCTAGGTTGTTGCCCAGTGTGGTGGTTTTTCTGTTATCTAGCGCTGGTCTAGTGCCTTGGGTGATAATTAATTTTGCTTTTTGACAGGATTCTGCTATGCCATCTAACCATCTTTTTCGTGGTCTTTCTTGCTTTCTTTCTGATGTTCGGTTGTAGAAGACTCAGTATATAGTGGGGTTTGGTTGCATTCTTATTGAACGATCGAACCACTTCATTCTTTGTTTCTCAATCCTTCCTTCCTTTCATTCGCTTGAAATATGTCTATATATTCAATATTGTCTCTTGTATGAACTTCAGTCTTGTTTCTCAATGTAATTCAAGCAAGGTTTCATTCCAACTTTCTTATGCTGATGTCTGTCTTTTCTGGCGTTGTTAGTATCTTTTCGTAGGCATCACATGTAGTTATTTTTTGTGACTGTTCTTTGCTCATTGCATTGTCCATGTTTGACTCAGGTAACACAAAATAACTATGCAGTGTATCCCTGGGTATTCAAACACACCTGGAAATGATAAAGCAGATAGGCTAGCCAAGAAAGGGGGAACACAAGAACAACCAATCACGGCAACAACTCTCCATACAGCAAGTTAATTGCATATCCTTTACAGGACTTTGCGAATCAACCCCAGCTTTTAACGCTGTTTGTGATTTTCTAGGCATTATTACGATCAGTAGTTTGCCATTGCTTTCTGAACAGGTGGTGCCATCGTCCTTTTGTAAAAATCCACGAAACAATTTGCAACCAAACTGTCCGCAGCGTGATTTGAACTCAGAACGTCGGGGTTAATAGACCGAATCACTATCCCTAGGCCACAGACAAGTCGTTGATTTTCTAGGCACCACTTATACGTTCAGTAGTTTGCCATTGCTTTCTGAAGCGGTGGCGCCATCGTCCTTTGTTAAAATCAACGGAAACAATTTGCAAGCAAACTGTCCGCAGCGTGATTCGAACTCAGAACGTCGGGCTTAATAGACCGAGTCACTAACCCCTAGGCCACAGACGCCACACAGCAAAGCAAATCCTAATGACAACAAATAAAGAAATTTGGCTGAACAGATGGGCCATGGGAAACACAGGAAGAGAGGTATACAGCCATATGGCCAGCCCTAACCTTAATGACAACATCAACCACCTTACAAGAAGAGATTAGATCACCATTTTTAGACTTTGAACCCAACACATAACACTTAATAATCACTTGAGCAGAATTCATCCACAACACACTCCAGAGTGCCAACTGTGTGCACATCATCATGAAACCGTTCACCACCACCTCTTCAAGTGTCAAGCACTAGATGACATCAGGAAGACCCTCCTTCCTCCAAGGCCAGATAAATGGAACACATTATACAGAACAAAAGAACAACTTACAAACACATGCCGATGCTACTACAAAGCATTGGACCAAAGGACATGAGCTCAAGTGCCACTGTATCATTGAAGAAGAAGATATGGAACAAAAAAACAACTTACAAACACGTCAGTACTACAAAAAAGCACTGGGTGGAAGGGCAAGAGCTCAAGTGCTGCAGGATCATTAAAGAAGACTCTGGTAACACTTAAGAATCCCTATCTATAACAGGTTAAAGGCAATCACCCCAAAATTCACATCTCAAGAAAATGACTTGGCTATACACACCTGGACATGCTGGAGTACAGGGTAACGAGCGTGCTGACTTTCTTGTAAACAATGCCCGACTCGCGGGCAGAAGTATGGACAGAGCCGATATCATCAATGCGGTATGCTCTCAAATATGTGACATGGGCAAGTCTCAGACACTGGAACAAGTTCGAGAATTAGGAGTTAAGTTTGGACATGCCAGACAGTGTTGTCTTCGTGGTACAGAGAGAAGATATAGTAATGAACTTCTCATGGGTACTGTGAGCAAATGGACTTTGGGATGGCTGCTACAGCGGAGGACAGAGCATGAATGGAAATGCCCAATATGCCATGATGTCGATCGCATAACATAACATCAAAAATGTTAATGACTCATGCAAGAAATATGGTCATCTACTGAATAAACTCAAACAAACAAATATATTTCATATAATTTTCTTTAATTCTACATTTATTCGCAGAGAAAGGAGTCCCCCCAAAAATAATCAGACATAAAAAGTTATTTTGAAAGAAATACATAATCTTCTTCTTCTTTGCATTCATTCTCATCAACCAAGTTAATCACTCTGTGATCTGTGTGGTTTGCACCAAGAATATGAATATGTTGCACCTCGGTTCATGGGCTCCTACAATCGTAGGAGAGACATCTGAAACGCAGCCGCATGAAGTTTATGTTGCATTCTTTTTTATGGCAGCATGGAGGTTACGTTCTTTTTGATGACATCATTAAGTCTAAATCATATTCTATTTGATGACAGCGTGAAGTTCAAAGTCCACACATCGTTTCCGATGGCATCATGAAATTCAAAGTACAATGTATACTATTTGGTGGCCGCATAAAGTTTACGTCATATCCTTTTTGGTGACAGCAAGAAGTTCAAAGTACATCACATCCTTTCTGAACGAAACAAGAAGTTCACAGTGTGCACAGCTTTTCTGACGCCATCAGGACATTCCATGCACATTTTTTTATTTTGACGGCAGCAAAGAAGGAACAAGATTGTTGTCAGTATGTAATAAACAACTGAATAGTAATGAATAACAGCAAACAGACGTCGGCAATCATCACCAGGTTAAAAATGAGAAAACAGAAGAGTTCTTGTTGTATTTGTGACGAGAGCTGCTATACCCTGAGAAATAAAATAAACAGATAAAAAATATTTAAAACTCGAAGGTAAATAGTAAAAAAAAAGTTTGTGAGTGAACTCAAATTCTTCGTCTGCCCGAGTGGATACCGGGGTCCAAATTTGGGTGTAAAGAATAGAACCACTGTTACCTGCCATGCATGTCGTAAGAGGCAACTAAGGAGGTTGGCTGAAATCGGATGCACGTGTCCGCTAGGGAATGCTAACCCAAAACAAATGCTTGCAGAAAACAGATGCACCAGGCCGTAAGGTGCATAACATGGTGCAACGACCCTCACAATGAGGAATGGGATAGCGGATTCTCCGGTCGCCAATCTGCCTCTGAGATTTAGCCACGCAGTAGAAACTTACCAAAACCGGCCAAAACTTACTTTGGGAAGAGGTCGGCACAAACGGGGAAGCAGAAATCATAGGAATCATATCCTACAAAACCGTCCCCGTATGCAGACTTGATAAGAAAGAGGTGGCCCAACTAACTAGCATCCAAGACAAAATGTATGGCATGGCTGATAATCTGTGGCAGACGACTGCCTTTATTAGAGAATTCGAAATCCCAATCTAGTGAGACTGCAGAAGAAGAAGAAATTCTTCTACTGCGTTTTCACTAGATTGAGATTCGATTCTCTAATAAAAGCCATATTGTTGTCTTGAACGCTGGTATGGTTGGTCTGACACTCTTTCTGTGTGCTAAATCTTCGTGGTAGAGCGGTGACCATAGAATCCTTTATCCCAGGGGTGGGCAAACTTTTGTGCAGAGGGCCACATTGAAAATTGTAAAGCTATTGGAGGGCCACATTTAATATTATGTATATTTTTGTTTAATTCTCGGTAAGTAATCAATTAAATATTTTTATTGTAAACAAAGGTAGTTTTACATAATGTAGATAACTTCTGAAATAAATTATATTTCTAACAGACTTACACTATAACAGTATATTTTCTAATATGGATAAATGTGTTTGAGGGCCGCAAAATATCAATGGCGGGCGCATGCGCCCGAGTTTGCCCACCCTGCTTTATCCCATTCCTTATTGTGAGGATCATAGTACCCTGTTATGAGCCTTACGGCCTGGTGAATCCCGTTTCTACAAGCATTTGTTTCGGGTTAGCATTCCCTAGTTAAATTTTTTTTAACTGGCTAATGCTACAAATAAGAAAATTGAGGTATTTTGGACATATAAAGAGACACACATAAAGAGATATATGTAGTGTTGCACAAGGCACATACTCTAGCTCCAGCAACTTCTTCGAACACTCCACTTGTTAACCCCTCTGTGTGATTTGTGTGTGATCTGAGCTTAAGAGCGAGTATGTTGTGCCAGTTATGCACCTACAAGTAGGCCAGCACATCCGATTTCTGCTATGCTTTTATTTACTACTAGTTAATTAACCTGGCTTTGCATGGGTGAAAGTTGTTATTAATCCTTGATGAGGAATTGGGTAAGCCGTTACAAGAGATCTCATCTAAAAACTAAAACATGAATTGTATTTTCTGATATTTTTTAAGAAATGGATTGAATTGGCTGTCTTCGATAAACGATTTTAACGGTTTGTGTGGTTCTTGTAACGCTTCACATCTTTTTTTTTTTCTTTCTTTTGTCCGCTTTCAACTCAGACGAAGTTTCATCTCTGAAACTGATTTTTGCGTGAAAATCCGTTTTCCAATTTCTTACAATGGCAGCAGCGTGCACATTGTAAATTACTTACACTGGCAGCCGTGTGCTCAATGTACTCGTAATTAGTATTCCTCGCCATACAGGCAGATTTTTCCGACTTCAGAGGTACTCACGTTATCGTCCTGAGTAAGACCAGGGACTCGAACAAATGCCGGACAGTAGGTTCGAACCCGAGCTATGAGGCGTCTCACAGCTAGCAGGCCGAGCTACTATCAACTACTCTAGGCAGTCCCCGCTTCACATCTAATTAAAGTAGCATCTTCGCTCCTTCAGTCTGATTGAGTAGTTTTCTTTTCTTAGGTGACATTTCATATTTTATAATAATAAACCAGACCTGCGGAATGTTGACAAAACAAAATTATTATTTTAAAATTTAATAGAATAATTATTTAAAAATTTCTATAGCGTAGTTTGAAACCGAAAGGTGAAGTTCCTGATAAAAATTTGCAGAAAGTTTGGTGAATTTTGGATGTAAACTGAGGTCATGTATACCCAGACAGCACATCCGGACATCAAGGATTATATATATAGATGGTAGCTTCCCTAGGTCCTACATCAGCGTCTCTTACGACATACCTCATAGGTCGCAGTGGTACTATCCTTTGCTTCCCTTGCTGGCCCCGGCACCACATGGGTGGCTCCAGCAACAATCCTAGGAATCTCCAGAACAAATTGCACATTTGACTCAGCCCAGATTCGAACCTACAACTTTCAGAACGCCAGTCAAACATCTTAACCACTTCACCATAGAGACCCCCATTATACTCCAGGTATACCCAAGTAGTCCACTAACAAATCTTCCTTTGAATCCTCTTAATATACTTGTAGCTTTTTTTTTACGCCCGCCAGCTATGAATTCAGGGATAGCCATGTTGTTCAAGAACAGCACAACAGGTATATGGTGCGGTCAGTCGATGGACGCTGCTTGAAATATTGCAACGGAGATCAGAGCACCTACGGATATGTCTGGAGTGCAATGAAGATATTCCACATTGAAAATCAATGAAATAGGTCAGCATGGTAACTGTGTATTGGAACCTTTCCATTGACCATCTGCACATGATGGGTGATGTGGTCAAGATCATGTTGGCTGTTTTTACTTTCCAGTGCTTTTCCTGGTACGAAATTGAGCCTGGGTCGCTCTGAGAGCTGTTACAAACTGACAAATATTCCACTCCCACTATGGAGTTGAACCCAGACCATACACCTAAGAAGCAAGTTCACCAACAAACTCCGCCTGAGTGGTTACCGGGCCCAAATTTGGGTGTGAATAATATAACCACTGTTACCTGCTGCGCATGTCGTAAGAGGCGACTAAGGAGGTTTGGCTGAAATCGGCATGTGTCCTAAACGTGTAGAATTCTATGCGTTTAGGGGCCTACAAACCAATGTGCAATGTATACACGTTCTTGGCAAAGATCAAACATGTCACAAAGAGTGATTAAAATTGGTTGTAAGGAACGAACGCAAAGAAGAAGAAGAACCAACAAACTATACTACTGCGACTCTCTAGACAAGCCACATGCCCTGTAATCTCTAATGCTCTTACCTCTTAATAATCTGGACAACATCCTCATCATTCAGTATATGCTCTTTGCCCACTCTTTGAGGACAGTGCTTGACAGATGACCCCCAAACTAGGGCACTGGAAACAAAAATAACAAGACAACATTACTGCCAAATAATATGCAAAATTATTTGCTCTGTGAGCAAATGGACTTTGGGATGGCTGCTGCAACGAAGGACAGAGCACGAATGGGAATGCCCAATGTGCTATGACGTCGATCGCATAACATAACATTTATGAACAATAATATAAATGTTTTGAATATCTCAGTTCACTACTAACAAGCGATAGAAATGGGATGAAGTAAATTAAAAGAACAAACATGGCCGTACAAAAAAATTAAACAACTAAAAACACAGTATGGAATTAAACTGATAGGAAAACAAATATCAGAATACTAAGAGCATGCATATTTCCGATGGCAACGTATGGGTGGGAAGCGTGGACATTTAAAAGTGCAGTGGAAAAACATATATGTGCTTTTGAATATAAGTGTTACAGAAGAGTCTGTATATCTTGGACAGAGAAGAGAACAAATTGATCTATTCAGAAAGAACTCAAAATCCAAATAAAACTTGCTGATGCTATAAATAAAAAAATTAATGTATCTTGGACATATAAAGAGACATCAAATATTCCATGACCACTGGAATTGAAACCGAACAATACGTCAAAGAAGTGAGTTCACTAACTACGGCTCTCATAATAGAAATATAGAAAGTTGAAATTTATGTGAGCGCATATGCAATTAACATAGCAGAGAGATATGTGAACACACAACTAAAGTAAAAAATGTATATGAAACATGCAACTAAAGTAGTAAATTTATGTGTGAACATGCAACTAACAGCAGAGGAATATGTGAACATACAACTAAAGTAACAAATGTATGTGTAAGCATGCAACTAAAGTAACAAATTTATGTGTAAGCATGCAACTAAAGTAACAAATTTATGTGTAAGCATGCAACTAAAGTAACAAATTTATGTGTAAGCATGCAACTAAAGTAACAAATTTATATGTAAGCATGCAACTAAAGTAACAAATTTATGTGTAAGCATGCAACTAAAGTAACAAATTTATATGTAAGCATGCAACTAAAGTAACAAATTTATATGTAAGCATGCAACTAAAGTAATAAATTTATGTGTAAGCATGCAACTAAAGTAACACATTTATGTGTAAGCGTGCAACTAAAGTAACAAATTTATATGTAAGCATGCAACTAAAGTAACAAATTTATATGTAAGCATACAACTAAGGTAACAAATTTATGTGTAAGCATGCAACTAAAGTAACAAATTTATGTGTAAGCATACAACTAAAGTAACAAATTTATGTGTAAGCATGCAACTAAAGTAACAAATTTATATGTAAGCATGCAACTAAAGTAACAAATTTATGTGTAAGCATACAACTAAAGTAACAAATTTATGTGTAAGCATGCAACTAAAGTAACAAATTTATGTGTAAGCATACAACTAAAGTAACAAATTTATGTGTAAGCATGCAACTAAAGTAACAAATTTATGTGTAAGCATGCAACTAAAGTAACAAAATTATGTGTAAGCGTGCAACTAAAGTAACAAATTTATATGTAAGCATGCAACTAAAGTAACAAATTTATATGTAAGCATACAACTAAGGTAACAAATTTATGTGTAAGTATGCAACTAAAGTAACAAATTTATGTGTAAGCATACAACTAAAGTAACAAATTTATGTGTAAGTATGCAACTAAAGTAACAAATTTATGTGTAAGCATACAACTAAAGTAACAAATTTATGTGTAAGCATGCAACTAAAGTAACAAATTTATGTGTAAGCATGCAACTAAAGTAACAAATTTATGTGTAAGCATGCAACTAAAGTAACAAATTTATATGTAAGCATGCAACTAAAGTAATAAAGTTATATGTAAGCATGCAACTAAAGTAACAAATTTATGTGTAAGCGTGCAACTAAAGTAACAAATTTATATGTAAGCATGCAACTAAAGTAACAAATTTATATGTAAGCATACAACTAAAGTAACAAATTTGTGTGTAAGCATGCAACTAAAGTAACAAATTTATGTGTAAGCATACAACTAAAGTAACAAATTTATGTGTAAGCATGCAACTAAAGTAACAAATTTATATGTAAGCATGCAACTAAAGTAACAAATTTATGTGTAAGCATACAACTAAAGTAACAAATTTATGTGTAAGCATGCAACTAAAGTAACAAATTTATGTGTAAGCATACAACTAAAGTAACAAATTTATGTGTAAGCATGCAACTAAAGTAACAAATTTATGTGTAAGCATGCAACTAAAGTAACAAAATTATGTGTAAGCATGCAACTAAAGTAACAAATTTATGTGTAAGCGTGCAACTAAAGTAACAAATTTATATGTAAGCATGCAACTAAAGTAACAAATTTATGTGTAAGCATGCAACTAAAGTAACAAATTTATATGTAAGCATGCAACTAAAGTAACAAATTTATATGTAAGCATGCAACTAAAGTAACAAATTTATGTGTAAGCATGCAACTAAAGTAATAAATTTATGTGTAAGCATGCAACTAAAGTAACAAATTTATGTGTAAGCATGCAACTAAAGTAACAAATTTATGTGTAAACATACAACTAAAGTAACAAGTATATGAACAACTATAGAAGCAGAAGTTCATTTCACCAACAATTGTTACAAGCAACTGCGACAGAAGAATGAGAAAGGGAAATATCTGACTTTAAAAGAAACATATTTACATTTTGAATTCTCGAATAATGTTTCGATGTAGCTTGTTACAAAAGTCTTCTATGGCACTGTGGCCTTCCTTTAGTACAACTGGAGAAGAATAGTCTGGTAACTGGCCTTTAGGCTTGGTGTAGCTGGAAGAAAGAAAAAAAGTACAAAATAATTAAAGTATGTCAACGTTGAATGTATATATTTTTTCTTCCCTGTTTAGAAAAAGAATGTCTTCTTCTTCTTTGCGTTGTTCTTTACGACCAATTTTAATCACTCTTTGTGATATATTTGATCTTTCCAAGAGCGTGTATACGTTGCACATTGTTTTGGTAGGCCCCTAAACACATAAGACTTCTACACGTTTAGGACACATGCATCCGATTTCAGCCAAACCTCCTTAGTCGCCTCTTACGACATGCGTGGAAGGTAACAGTGGTTCTATTCTTTACACCCAAATTTGGGCCCGGTAACCACTCGGGCGGAAAAGAATGTGATTTGACTTTACTTTCCTCTGATCAACACAATAATGTGATTACGTTCCCGCGTGTTGTGCCGGGCCGCAAGGAAGCAAATAATAGTACCACTGCGACTCTACAAAGTATGTCGTAAGAGACAACTGATGTAGAACCTAGGGAGCTACCTTAGTAAATAAAAAGCATCGCAGAAATTGGATGTGCTGGTCTACTAGTAGGCGCATAACTAGCACAACATACAATTGCTCTTAAGCTCAGATCGCATAGAAATCACACAGAGTGGTTAACAAGTGGTCAATATGGAGCGTTCAAAGAAGAAGATTGCGTTCCACTGGAAACAAGAAAGTACTATTTGGGATTAGCTGTGAAGTTGAATTAGCTGCTTAACTCTTAGTAGACCACGGCAAAAGCCATGCTTTTACAAGCCATTTGTTTTTAGAATAAATAAACATTCTTTAGTGTGGCTCCTGGTAAAAAAGCATACAACCTAAAGCCACGTAGTGTGACGTTTGGTCCACAAGGATTAAGTACTATATTTTTTTAAAATTTGTAAACCACACACACAGTGGCGGCTCGTCATTAAGGGCCAGGCCTCACCAAAAATAATGTATAATATGTATTTATTATTTTTTAAATTAAATTATAACAACCCAAAACCATGATTTTTCCGAACATTTTTCTGGCCCCACCAACAAAAATGATCACGAGCCGCCACTGCACACACACTTAATATTATTAGACACTGGAACGGGTGCGAGAATTAGGAGTTAAGTTTGGACATGCCAGACAGTGTCGTCTTCGTGCATGTTGCACAATGGTTTGGTAGGCCCTAAACGCATAGACTTTTACACCTTTAGGACATGTGCATCCAATTTCAGCCAAACCTCCTTAGTCACCTCTTACAACATGCTAGCAGGTAACAGTGGTTCTATTCTTTACACCCCAAATTTGGGCCCGGTAACCACGCGGCGGTCGTAGAAGTAAAACTCGACTTCTCGTAAGAGAAGCAGCTCGAATTGCGCAGTGTACGGTGAATGGCGTTCAACAGAATTTCACGGTGGCGCAGTGTGCTGCGAAAAGCATGGAAAGAGATAAAGAACAAAATTACAAGAAACAAATAAATTTCACTTACATTCTGACAAGTTCAAGATAATCCCACATCTTTTCCAACAAATCATCAAAGTTCCATTTATGATGGGCAGAGATGGGGACAGTATGAGGAATTTTGTAAATAATGTCCAGCTCCTGAAATATATTAGTAATGTTAAATTCAGAATATTATATACATAAACAGCGGTTCAATTCATTACCAATTTTGAATATTGGATACATTGTTTATTAACCCGCCCGAGTGGTTACCGGACCCAAATTAGGGTGTAAAGAATAGAACCACTGTTATCTGCCACGCATGTCGTAAGAAGGCGACTAAGGAGGTTTGGCTGAAATCAAATGTACATGTCCTAAAGGGTAGAAGTCTATGCGTTTAGGGGCCTCAAAAGCAATGTGCAACGTATACACGTTCTTGACAAAGATCAAACATATCACAAAGTGATTAAAATTGGTCGAAGACGAGCAAAGAAGAAGAAGTTTATTAACTGTTTACAAACTAGCATCATGACCATTCATGAAAAATCTCTTTTCAGTCACATGGTATCCTAGAATAACTGTTAAACTCTGTTTCACTTCTATTTTTAGCATAAGCCATGATAATATATATTCATTATCGTTTACACTTTACTTTTGAGTAGTTTTCCGGTACTATAAAAGTAGAATAGGAACGGAAAATAATGGAAAAGCAACAAAATTTTTCCAATCTTTAAAGCGACGATTTGTCCCTGCGATAAGCTTTGTGGATCTTTAAAGCGATAGTTAAAGCGCAATAAGTTAATGTACCACACCAAGCACATATGAGTTAGCACAGTGTTTCACAAACTGGGGTCCGCGAGGTACTCACAGGGGGTCCTCAAGCTCTTGAAGAAATATGATTTATGACATTTAAAACAGGAAAATAAATGTTAAAAATATTTATGAAAATTGGTAAACTAGTTCTGCTGCGAAATCAAAGAACCTGGACCAGACCGAAGTCATGTCTGACAGAATTAAATGAAATCATTTGAAGTTTTCCACAGTCTGAGAGCATTGTTTACTGTTGTAACAAAAAGATAATTCATTTCTGTCCAATTTCATATATAGAAACTTTTGGGATCTGCGGCAGCAAAATGTATTTAAAAGGGGGGTCTGCGGTAATGCAAAATTTGGGAACCACTGAGTTAGCACATTACCTGTTGACTAACAAACCATAACTAACCTCAATAGATATCTGTTGGGAGAGACTGAGCACCAATGAGTCTGCCCACAGTGTAATGACAACAGTTCAGTAACCAATAACTGACCCTAATAGATATCTGTTGGGGGAGACTGAGCACCGATGGGTCTGCTCACATTGTAATGACATCAGTTCAATAACCAATAGCCCATAACTAACCTCAATAGATATCTGTTGGGAGAGACTGAGCACCAATGGGTCTGCTCACATTGTAATGACATCAGTTCAATAACCAATAGCCCATAACTAACCTCAATAGATATCTGTTGGGGGAGACTGAGCACCAATGGGTCTGCCCACAGTGTAATGACAACAGTTCTGTAACCAATAACTGACCCTAATAGATATCTGTTGGGGGAGACTGAGCACCGATGGGTCTGCTCACAGTGTAATGACATCAGTTCAATAACCAATAGCCCATAACTAACCTCAATAGATATCTGTTGGGGGAGACTGAGCACCGATGGGTCTGCTCACATTGTAATGACATCAGTTCAATAACCAATAGCCCATAACTAACCTCAATAGATATCTGTTGGGAGAGACTGAGCACCAATGGGTCTGCTACAGTGTAATGACAACAGTTCTGTAACCAATAACTGACCTAAAGATCTGTTGGAGAGACTGAGCACCTATGGGTCTGCCCACAATATAATGACGTCAGTTCAATAACCAATAACTAACCTCAATAGATATCTGATCAATCTTATTCAGTAGGTAGATACACGGTATATAGACACGGTTTCCTTCAATAACATCTATCAAGTCCTCGGTTGTGGCATCGTATCTCAGTGTGATGTCTGCGTTATGGATCTTGTACTCGTTCAAAATTGTTTTCACCAAATCCTGGTCCAGTTCTGACTGTGCTACCTAAATACAGAAATGGACATTAAAAAAACCATTTTAGTGTCTTGTATACATTGAGAATCAGTATTTTAATCGTTGGATCATTATCCCTACTGCACATCTTATCTTATCTTAATTTGCCGTGAAGCATCGTGGGGAGAGTTAGTTTTCTATCTTGTGCCAGGTGTGTTGCGCTGCGTTGTTAGTCCATGATTTCACAGGGACTGAGATGTTATCGATCCAACGTGTTCTTGGCCTGCCTCGTGCTCTGCGCCCTGAGTGTCGATTATTGTAGGAACGTGATGGTAGTAAATGTGGTTCCATTCTCATTAGATGGCCGAACCACTTGATTCTTTGCTTCTCGATGTACTGTATCGTGGTATAGTACCAATGATGCTTCTGATATTCTCGTTTCTCGCTCTATCTCTCCTTGTAACATTGACAGCTTTTGTAGACATCTCATTTCACATGTTGTAATCTTTCTTTCTTGTGTCTTAGTCAGGGGCCTTGTTTGGCACTGATAGCAGAGAGTTGGAATAAATACTGTACATCAAACCAATTATTCCATAAGTACTTCAATCTCCTCAGTATGTCTCTCAGTTTAGTTGTCGGATCATTATCACTGATCTCGAACCAGTTAGTCCATAAGTGCTCTTCTTCTTCTTCGAATGCTCCAGATCTACCACTTGTTAACCACTTTTGTGGTTTGTATATGATCCAAGCCTAAGAGCGATTGTACGGTGTGCCTACAAGTAGACCAGCACATCCGATTTCTGTTACGCTTTTTATTTAGTAGGGTAGCTTCCCTAGGCCCCTACCTCAGTTGCCTCTTATGACATGCCTTGTAGGTCGCAGTGTTACTTTCTTTGCTCCCCTTGCGAGCTCTGGCAACGCACTGAGAATCAGTAGTTTAGTCGTCGAATCATCATCGCACCAACTAGTACATAAGTGCTCAGACCTCCTCAGTATGTGGCAACTAATGACACCAGTTCTTATTTGGTTTACTATTCTGCTTTGGCTACCAGTATAGTGTTCTTATCCATCTACACCACATTTGACTTGGTATTCTTGTAGCCTGGTTAGGGTTGTAGTTCACCATTACTTGAATTATTTATTCCAGACATGTCCATAGGTGCTCTGATCTCTGTCTCAACAAATCCAGCAATACATTGTCCAGTTGCCCAACACACCAGTTCGATGTTGATTAATCAATCTTTTTGCATATTTGGTATGTCGTTCTTTCGGATTGTACCAATATCGACACCCATCTCTCTCAATCTGGCCAGCAACTGAGATTCATAACGCTGGAATGCAGTGGTTCGGAAAGTCTCAATGCGTTAAGAATGGCATTTCGGTCCACTGCAACTTCCTCTGATGTCCTAGCCATGCCAGCCAACCTATCAGCTTGTTCATTACCTCTGACTCCTGCGTGCCTAGGGATAAAAAATACAGGTGATTTCTCTAATCCCTGTCTGCACCAGTACCTCTATCCAGTTTTGTCTCACCTTTCCTGTTTCGACTTTACGGACCCTACTCATAAAATTAGGTGTAATTTTAACAAATGATGGTTGCCGATGCAAAGTTGTTTTTTTCAATCTATCCCTTTCTAGCCCATTCATTATGTGGTACATTGACTGGTCTTCTTGAAATTGTCTGCTTGTTTGAGTGTTCTGTTGTCTCTTATACAGGGTGTTCAAGATAAAAGTAGCCTGATTGACAAATCAAAAGTTTCCAGTTACGCATTGCGTTTTGTCTATTACTTGAAGGATCTAATCTTCAAGTACCTCTGAAGACGGCGAAGGCTCACTGCATGGTGAGTGACACCAGTAAAATGGTAAGCAGGCCTCACGCAAAACTCAAAGCCTAATACCAGGCGTCATGACTTCCACCTGAATTGACAGCGCCAACGCAAAGAAGTATATTTACTATTTAAACAGGTTCTGACTAGCTCGTCCTTTTGTCCCATTTGTTCATCGCCCCTTACCGCACCATAATTACACACCATCACAAAAAGTCCTGTGTACTTGACCTATACTATGTTATAATTGAACTGTCTCATTTTCATAAATATATGCCAGATTGGCTTCCTTGACAGGCTACTTTTATCTTGAACACCATGTATAACATAGATGTGTTGAGGAAGATTCAATGAATCTCACGCACTGTTTAAATGATTAAAGTAATGTTCTATTTCGCTGATGTTTAATGTCTACACAATGAATCTGGTTCTTTGGATATATGTTGTGTTTGTTAGTTCATCAAGGCTTTCAAACAGCTTTGTGTGGATGTTTGTCTCTGTGTTGGCCAGTGTTCTTTCCGCAGTTGATTCATCAGGTGACAATCTGGCAGGATGTGTTCGGCCAGAGCCAACTATAAACTACTGGGTCTTAGGGCTCAGGTAAGAATTGTGGGAAATCAGACCCCAACTACACCACGTGAACCCGCATTCCAGTATTAGTGTATATAGACGAATTCATTTTAAAATCAACACAAAATGCTAACTCGAAGTCATATTATGCAACAAGTTAAGTTTAACAATATGAAATATCAATATTATAAATATTTTTCACCAATAAATAGTGAAACACGATAAAGTACTATAGTTTTACAAAAACAGAAACAGTGACGATAAACAGCAACGTTTCGACCAACAAGGCCTTTATCAAGCAAACGAACAAACAGGAGTGACAAATTAAAATGAAACACAAATGGACGACCAAATACAACCGTATCTAAGGAAAATCTGGAATAAAAACACCTTGAGCACCTAGTATGGAATTCCTATGATGGCCCTCTTCCGTCTGTGTATCATAGATACATTGATGATTGTATTGGCATTACCGATATGCCTGAAGCCGATTTGTCACGCTTCATTAATTTCATTAATGTCTTCAATCCGGCTATTCGGTTTACATCACACATCTCTACCTCTTGTGTCAACTTTCTTGACATCACTATCAGCCTATCCACCATCACTACATCAGTATACTACAAGCCTACTGATGCACATAGTTTTCTTCTTTTATACCTCTTCCATTCCAGTCTTGTCGTGATTCTTACCATTCACAACCTTTCCTTGTGCTCTGTAGCGAGGTGCACATTTCTCGATACAGAGCTCACGAGATGCTGGATTTCTTTCAAGCGCTATACCGGATAAGGTGCTTGCTTCCATCGGCGTTCAACAAATTTTCTGCGGAGGTCTCTCTTAACCAGCATAGAACTTCCAATCTGACAGGGTGAAACGTCTTAACTTTCCACCTCAAGTTCCCTTGAAGAAAGTCTATTCCGTCATCTCTCCATTCTTCAGTCTAGTCCTGAGAACACGCTTCAATCTTCCAACACTATCCTTTGGTGCACAGACGGGACAGAAGCCTAGGATATGTTGGTTCACAGTCGCCTCAAGCTAATATCCAGTCATTTTGGCACCATCCAGTGTGGCTCGGCGTTTGCAACACTTGTGTATGTTAACAGACCTACGGTGTCTTTTCCAAAAGCCACGTTCGTTTTGAAGACAGTTTCTATCAGTCCGATATTATCATGCCATTATCTGCAAGCGGTGCAACAAGGCCTATATTGGAAACCGCAGAGACTCAGTGACCGATTCGCCAACACTTGCGCGATATCACGACAATCTCTGTGACCCTGTAGCTACCCATTTCAATGATACTGGCCATTCAGGAGCTTGCATGTCCAGGTCCAGACATCGATCATGTTCCTCTGATGATCGTAGTCGATTTGCTCTGGAGAATCGGTTGATTCTTTTATGGTACCATTGTCACCACCGGCTCAACGTATTACATTCTTATGCTTCTTGACTTTCTCTTCCTATGTTTTGTACTCTATATGGGTATATTTGCATGTACTTCAAGTATATATTTACTAGATGTTTCATTGTTTTTTTCTCCGCTTTATTTCTAGTTTTATGTGTGTTTTTGTGTTACATTTATTTCGTTATTAGTTTTTATTCAGCTTTCCTTAGAAGTTGTATTTGGTGATCCATTTGTGTTTCATTTTAATTTGTCACTCCTGTTTGTTCGCTTGCTTGATAAAGGCCTTGTGGTAAACTTGCTAGCTTTATCGTCACTGTTTCTGTTTTTGTAAAACTATAGTACTTTGTTTGTACGTGTTTCACTATTTACAAGTTTACTGAGTCTTCCCTATTTTGATATTTTTCACCAATAAATAACTATAGACTCACAGAATTGAGTAAAATTGCAAAATAGTGTACAGTGTTCTATCAAACATCTGTAATTTCCAGATCCCTTTTCTTATCTAGGTCAGGGAATACCCGACCAGTTGTCTGGCCTGTGCTAGAGCCTGACTGTGGTTCGGCTGTCTGTCCATATGCACATGTAGGTGATGGAACCAGTCTTAGTCTGTGTAGGTGTCTGTTCAGTCTAGTGTGTCCAGTTCTGAGTCGAACAGGTCGAAACAATATCATGTAGGTGTCTGTTCAGTCTAGTGTGTCCAGTTCTGAGTCGAACAGGTCGAAACAATATCAGTAGGGGTCTGTTCAGTCTAGTGTGTCCAGTTCTGAGTCGAACAGGTCGAAACAATATCATGTAGGTGTCTGTTCAGTCTAGTGTGTCCAGTTCTGAGTCGAACAGGTCGAAACAATATCATGTAGGTGTCTGTTCAGTCTAGTGTGTCCAGTTCTGAGTCGAACAGGTCGAAACAATATCATGTAGGTGTCTGTTCAGTCTAGTGTGTCCAGTTCTGAGTCGACAGGTGTGACAATATCATGGTGTGTCTTTAGTCTAGTGTGTCCAGTTCTGAGTCGAACAGGTCGAAACAATATGTAGGTGTCTGTCAGTCTGTGTGCCAGTTCTGAGTCAACAGGTCGAAACAATATCATGTAGGTGTCTGTTCAGTCTAGTATGTCAGTTCTGATCTAACAGGTCAAACAATATCATGTAGGTGTCTGTTCAGTCTAGTGTGTCCAGTTCTGGTCGAACAGGGCAAACAATATCATGTAGGTGTCTGTTCAGTCTAGTGTGTCAGTTCTGAGTCAGACATCGAAACAATATCATGTAGGTGTCTGTTCAGTCTGGTGTGTCCAGTTCTGAGTCGAACAGGTGGCTAACAATATCATGTAGGTGTCTGTTCGTCTAGTGTGTCCAGTTCTGAGCTCAACAGGTCGAAACAATATCATGTAGGTGTCTGTTCAGTCTAGTGTGTCCAGTTCTGAGCTCAACAGGGATGAAACAATATCATGTAGGTGTCTGTTCAGTCTAGTGTGTCCAGTTCTGGTCAACAGGTAAACAATATCATGTAGGTGTCTGTTCAGTCTAGTGTGTCCAGTTCTGAGTCAAACAGGTCGAAACAATATCATGTAGGTGTCTGTTCAGTCTAGTGTGTCCAGTTCTGAGTCGAACAGGTCGAAACAATATCATGTAGGTGTCTGTTCAGTCTAGTGTGTCCAGTTCTGAGCTCAACAGGTCGAAACAATATCATGTAGGTGTCTGTTCAGTCTAGTGTGTCCAGTTCTGAGTCAAACAGGTCGAAACAATATCATGTAGGTGTCTGTTCAGTCTAGTGTGTCCAGTTCTGAGTCGAACAGGTCGAAACAATATCATGTAGGTGTCTGTTCAGTCTAGTGTGTCCAGTTCTGAGTCGAACAGGTCGAAACAATATCATGTAGGTGTCTGTTCAGTCTAGTGTGTCCAGTTCTGAGTCAAACAGGTCGAAACAATATCATGTAGGTGTCTGTTCAGTCTAGTGTGTCCAGTTCTGAGTCGAACAGGTCGAAACAATATCATGTAGGTGTCTGTTCAGTCTAGTGTGTCCAGTTCTGAGTCGAACAGGTCGAAACAATATGTAGGTGTCTGTTCAGTCTAGTGTGTCCAGTTCTGAGTCGAACAGGTCGAAACAATATCATGTAGGTGTCTGTTCAGTCTAGTGAGTCCAGTTCTGAGTCGAACAGGTCGAAACAATATCATGTAGGTGTCTGTTCAGTCTAGTGCGTCCAGTTCTGAGTCGAACAGGTCGAAACAATATCATGTAGGTGTCTGTTCAGTCTAGTGTGTCCAGTTCTGAGTCGAACAGGTCGAAACAATATCATGTAGGTGTCTGTTCAGTCTAGTGTGTCCAGTTCTGAGTCGAACAGGTCGAAACAATATCATGTAGGTGTCTGTTCAGTCTAGTGTGTCCAGTTCTGAGTCGAACAGGTCGAAACAATATCATGTAGGTGTCTGTTCAGTCTAGTGTGTCCAGTTCTGAGTCGAACAGGTCGAAACAATATCATGTAGGTGTCTGTTCAGTCTAGTGTGTCCAGTTCTGAGTCGAACAGGTCGAAACAATATCATGTAGGTGTCTGTTCAGTCTAGTGTGTCCAGTTCTGAGTCGAACAGGTCGAAACAATATCATGTAGGTGTCTGTTCAGTCCAGTGTGTCCAGTTCTGAGTCGAACAGGTCGAAACAATATCATGTAGGTGTCTGTTCAGTCTAGTGTGTCCAGTTCTGAGTCGAACAGGTCGAAACAATATCATGTAGGTGTCTGTTCAGTCTAGTGTGTCCAGTTCTGAGTCGAACAGGTCGAAACAATATCATGTAGGTGTCTGTTCAGTCTAGTGTGTCCAGTTCTGAGTCGAACAGGTCGAAACAATATCATGTAGGTGTCTGTTCAGTCTAGTGTGTCCAGTTCTGAGTCGAACAGGTCGAAACAATATCATGTAGGTGTCTGTTCAGTCTAGTGTGTCCAGTTCTGAGTCGAACAGGTCGAAACAATATCATGTAGGTGTGTTGATGGAGACATACTCAAAATAAACAACCAATGTTTTTCTGAACCACAAATTTTGACATTACTCACCAGAGTTGATAGATTCAAACCTCCTTTATCTTTCTTCTTAAACTGAAGATTTGGAGGTTGTTTATTAAGTCGAATACCGAAACCTTCCAACTCCCTCTCAATGATACGTTTGTGCTGCAGCGGTTTCAAAACATCCAACACAATGAAGATAAGACTACACGTTCTTGCAACTGTAAACAGATAAACAATGGAATATCAAATCAGCCACCTGTTTTCATCAACAACAAAGATAGAATACAGTGGTTTGCTCTTGTGTATCCGGGGCCCAAGGAGGGCAAAAATAGTACCACTGCCACCTACAGGGCTTGTCATAAGAGGCGACTGATGTAGGACCTGGGAAGCTTCCTAGTAAATAAAAAGCATAGCAGAAATCGGATGTACAGGCCTACTTGTAGGTGCATAACTAGCACAATGTACAATCGGTCTTAGGCTCAGATAACATACAGATCACACAGAGTGGCTAACAAGTGGTCGATGTGGAGTGTTCGAAGAAGAAGATTTGAATGTGTTCCTTTAGTTGTCCTCAGCATATACTTATTACTTGCGTTGTCTGTAAATGTAAACTTATTACTTTTGTTGCCTGTAAATGTAAACTCATTACTTTCGTTGCCTGTAGATGTAAACTTATTACTTTAGTTGTCCTGTGAGCATAAACTTATTACTTTAGTTGTCTGTAAATGTAAAATTATTACTTTCGTGCATGTGAGCATAAACTTATTACTTTAGTTGTCTGTAAATGTAAACTTATTACTTTAGTTGTCTGTAAATGTAAACTTGTTACTTTAGTTGTCCTGTGAGCATAAACTTGTTACCCGATAAAATGCAGCAGAAGACAGATTTTTCAAGGTTACTGAGCACCTAAAGCCTATTCTCTCTCTCTCTCTGCCTTTTCTAACCCGGATTGGGACATAGGCCCTCAACCAACTCATGCCAAATCTTCCTATCTCTAGCTATCTCCTGCAGCTCCCTCCAGCTCTTCTTCATATTGTTGATCTTTGCCTCCAAAATCTCGTCTCCATGCATTTCCAGGCTTCCCTTTCTTTCGCTGTTCCTGTGGGTTCCAGGAAATGACCCTTCTTAAAACTTGTATCAACTTTTTTTTTTTTTTTTTCTTTCGCCGCTTTCAACTCAGACGAAGTTCCATCTCTGAAACTGATTTTGCGTGAAAATTTTGTTTTCCAATTTCTTACAATGGCAGCAGTGCACATTGTAAATTACTTTACACTGGCAGCCGTGTGCTCAATGTACTCGTAATTAGTATTCCCTCGCCATACAGGCAGATTTTCTCCGACTTCAGAGGTACTCACGTTATCGTCCTGAGTAAGACCAGGGACTCGAACAAATGCCGGACAGTAGGTTCGAACCTGAGCTATGAGGCGTCTCACAGCTAGCAGGCCGAGCTACTATCAACTACTCTAGGCAGTCCCCCTTGTATCAACTAAAATAGAAGACTTTAGTAGATAAAAAAAAAAAGTAGAACACCGATTATCAAGTTTAGTAGCCAGAAGATCTAGTTTCAGCCATCACAACACAACAGAATGACTAGTGGATTAAATATCACAGACCTATCAATGCTACAGAGTCAGTTCTACTATTAACCGGAACAAACGACGTAGTGGATAGCATATGGCAAATTTTGGAGGTTAAGAAAAGATGCTGGTGCTGGATAGGACACACTTTGCAGAAACCTGAAGGGAATATAACAAGGGTCCTTTCCTGGAACCCGAGGACAGCGAAAGAAGGAGGTCAGAAATACATAGAGACTAGATTTGGAGGCAGAGATCAACAATATAAAGAAGAGCTGGAGGGAGCTTCAAGATTACTAGAGATAGGAAGACTTGGTATGAGTTGGTTGAGGCCCTATGCCCCAATCTGGGTTAAAAAAGACAGAGAGAGAGATGGTAAATTTATCATTTCATGATCAATCAAGTGCCATGCCTGCCGACGTGGGCGATCATGTCTCTCTACAACTCTCTCTGCTTGGTGCTTGTAATCAGTTCTGGCGATCTTGTGTCGAACCATGTCAGGCCATCCAACATCTTCTCCCTGTCTTCCATGATATCTCCTTCCCTGAATGTTACTTGTAGTCACCAAATGCTCTAAACCTTCTCTTCGCATTATATGCCCGATGAACCTTGATTGTCTGATTCTTATTCTTTTGATATGGTTTCTTTGTGTACAGGTCTGATTTAAAACTTCATTTGTTTTCTTCGCTGTCCATGGAATTTTCAGCATTCTTCTGTGAAACCACATCTCCGCGGCTTCCAATGATCGTATTGATTGTCTGTTCATTGTCCATGATTCGCTGCCATACAGAAGTATTGAATCAATGTAGCACTGGAGTATTCGTTTCCGCATTGTCATTGGTAGTAAATTCACTCATGATCACAATCATCATACTCACCAGCAATTACTTGCTTTCCTCTGCCTTTGCCATCTTTAGCTCCTTCAATGATGCCAGGTAAATCTAGAAGCTGTTAGTGAAAAAAAAAAGAATTTGTTGTTTATAAGTCAGTTTTTTTGTGGTAAAAGTCTGATCCTAACAGCGGTAATGGTTATCTGGCAAATTTCAGTATACTGTAAACATTAACTGATTGGCTACCGAATTGAAAAAACAGGTTGTGGCTGAATTGAATTTATATCCCATTTTCTCTATTGCAGGTGTATGTACAAATTCAGCTGCAGTTTTCTTAATTATTAACAGATTTTTATGAGTAATATACCATTTTGTAGGTCAATGAATTTTCTTTAAGATAGATCTAAAGAAATACCAGTGGCGCTACCAGCGGTTCATGGGAGTCAATCAGTTAATGCAGTATCTTACTTACTTATTCCTCTCCGCTTCCCATGGACATCATGGTCCACAGTTGTTCATTACTTTTCCCAGTCTGGCTGTTTTCTTTATGGTCTCCCAGGATAGTCGAGCCCCCTTCAGTTTCTCTTGAAGACTTCCCCTTCAGGTCTGTTTAGGATGTCCACTTTTCCGTTTTCCTTGTGGGTTCCATCCGTTGACAAAGGTCTGAATCTTATTTGTATTTAACTTGATGACTCACCATGTTTTCGAACCAAACAGCAACACAAGATTTCACATTTGAGCTGAGTATCCTAAGTTTTGTTTTAGTGGAGAAAGAAGATTCCACACTGTGTACAGGAAACAAGGAGGCTTATCAGGATTTCCTAATCTTGGCATTAAGGTCCTCAGGTCCTCATCTATATCACCTGTTGGCTGATCTTGCTTCTAAGGTAGACAAATTCTCCAACATCTTCTATATCTCTTCCATCAATCAATATCAGGTTTTGTTGTATGTTGTTGCTTCGCAGTAATGTTGTCTTCTCTTGACTTTTTTTTTTTTTTTTTGGATCCAGAAGCACTTGAGCTGAAAGCTCTTCGGCTCGGTGTCATGGACATTGTAACCCTTCGGCTCGGTGCCACGAACACCCTAAATCTGAGGAACCTGTAGATTTTCTGCCAGTCCGCGGAGTTGAACTCGCACTTACAGAGGACTAGTCACCCGTAGTCCAACGCGCTACGAACACGCTGGGCTCGCGGGCCTTGACTGATTTTTAAGACCAACCCATTGTGCTGTTTCGGCCAGAGCATTCACTTTTTCCTGCATGTCTTGTAGACTGTGTGAGAGCAAAGTAAGATCATCCACCGCCCAAGTGGTTACCGGGGTCCAAATTGGGATGTAAAGATTAGAACCACTGTTACCTGCCACGCATATCATAAGAGGCGACAAAGGAGGTTGGGCGTGGGACTAGCTACCCCACACTGTAAAAACACTAGATGGCTACAGAGACGGAGGGCGAGCCGAGTAAACGCTGGCTGAAACTGGACACATCGCCGGGGGATAAGCACCAAAGCTCCAAATGGTGCTGAAGATGTGACGTGAAACACACCAATGCTAAGGCTGCATGAATCAGATTTCCACATGAATAGAATTTATGGGGCGATCTGGCACATCGGTCTAGGCAGTAATAGAGAGAGAGATCATCCACGCAGACCAAGTCCTCTAATTTTAACATAAGTGTCCCCTGAATGCCTTTTCCAGACCTGGCATATGAAGTGCATGTAACCTAATCAACCAATCAAGTAGCACCAAGAAGAGGAGGAACAGCTAGCATCCTTGTCTAACATCCGTAGTGACCTGGAACTCCTCTAACAGTCCTCCATCCTTGTCTAACATCCATAGTGACCTGGAACTCCTCAAACAATCCTCCATCCTTGTCTAACATCCGTAGTGTCCTGGAACTCCTCTAACAGTCCTCCATCCTTGTCTAACATCCGTAGTGACCTGGAACTCCTCAAACAGTCCTCCATCATGGATAACCTGGCAGGCAAAACCCTCTTACAGTTGCTGGATGATGTCAAGTCTTCTCTGGCATCCCATAGTTTCTCAGGATATTCCACATTGATTTCCTATCTATGCTGTAATGCAGTATCTTAAAATACTATGAGTTACTTACTTATGTGTGACGCCCAAGTGGTTACCGGGGCCCAAATTTGGGATTTAAAGAATAGAACCACTGTTACCTGCCATACATGTCGTAAGAGGCGACTAAGGATGTTTGGCTGAAATCGGATGCACATGTCCTAAACATGTAGAAGTCTATATGTTTAGGGGCCTACAAACCAATGTGCAACGTATACACGTTCTTGACAAAGATCAAACATATCACAAAGAGTGATTAAAATTGGTCGTAAGAACGAAAGCAAAGAAGAAGAAGACTTACTTATGTCTCGCAGCTCCTCATGGAGCATAGGGCCTCAACAGTATTGGTAGCTGACTAAAATAGTAAGTATCATTGCATAAAGTTGTGAATCAATAAAAGACTTACCTGTATTTTTGCACCTTTGTACCTTATAACTCCAGGTACAGTTGTGAGAGTTGTAAATTCATAAGCTGCCACTTCTGAGTACACACCTGCCAGGTTACTGAGCAATGTAGACTTGCCCACAGATGGGAAACCTGTAAGCAATTATCAGAATAACATTACTGTTATTTGTTATCAAAGAGAAGAGAACAAATGCTTCTGTTCTGCAACAGCTTGATATTAAAAAGGTTTTAAAGGGTTTTAAAGCCGAAGGATTCACTTCATTGGACCGGGTTTTACCCCATATGGCACGGTTCCTCTCCGCAGAAATGGCCCGTCACCTGCCGAGAGTATTGCACAAAGCACGAACTCTGTAGCTCTGACAACAATCCTAGGGGTCTCTGGAAAAAACTGTACTCGTGAACAGATCGCGCGGTCCGATTCAGACCTCCTACCTTTGACTTGCATGGCAAAGAGCTTAACCACTCAGCCACAGAGACCACTAAAATTGTTGTTCTTCCCGTGACTTGAACCGCATGGCAGCCAAGCATCTAAACTACTCGGCCACTGCCAGGAAAATTAAATATTTTGGACACATTAAATGACATGAGTGCCTATAGAAGATAATTTTGGAGGGAATGGTGCCTGGAAGAAGAATGAGAGGAAGACCTAATAGACAATGGGTGCAAGATGATATTGACGATCTTCTTCTTCTGCATTCTCACTAGATTGGGATTTCGGATTCTCTAATAAAGGCAGCCGCCTGTCTCAGATTATCAGCCACGCCATACAGTTTGTCTTGGACACTAGTGTAAGTGGGCCACCTCTTTCTTCTCAAGTCTGCATACTGGGGGCAGTTCTGTAGGATATAATTCCTATGATTTCTGCTTCCCGTTTGTGCCAACCTCTTCCTGCAGTAAGTTTTGGCCACCCTCGTGATGATGGGTCTGACATTCTTACCGCGTGGCTAAATCTCAGAGGTAGATTGGCGACCGTAGAATCTGTTATCCCATTCTCCATTGTGAGGGGTCGTTGCACCATGTTATGCGCTTACGGCCTGGTGCATCCGTTTTCTGCAAGCATTTGTTTCGGTTAGCATTCCCTAGCGGACACATACATCCGATTTCAACCAAACCTCCTTAGTCGCCTCTTACAACATGCGTGGCGGGTAACAGTGGTTCTATTCTTTACGTCCCAAATTTGGGCCCGGTAACCACTCGGGTGATATTGACGATCTGAGAATCACTTATGCTGACACCTGTCAACTTGCACAGAACAGAGAGTTTTTTAGGACTGCTGTCATGGGAGCCAATTTCCCAGAAGGACAAGCTACTTGATGATGATGTTATTTGGTGATAATGATACATCAAAACAGGAATGGTGAGACATAACTGGGTGGAGGCACTAGTACAGAAAGGATCAGAGAAATCACCATTTTCGTCCCTGGGCAAAAAGGAATCTGGGCAATAAATGAACTAATAGATTGGCTGCCATGACTATGATATCAGAGAGATACAATGGACTGAAATAACATTCTTAACGCAATGAGTATCCCAACAGAAGAGTTTCTGGGCTGTGAATTCCAATCGCTGACCAGATTGAGATAAATGGGTACAGGCCAAAAAGAACAACATACCAAATATGCAAAAAGATTGACTAATCAACATCGAACTGGGATGTTGAGCTGCTGGATTTGTTGAAGCGAAGATCTGAGCAACAATGGACATGTCAGGAGTGCTGGTTATAATGAGAGTCCTCAAATAACTGATCGCCTGTGTGGTGCCAGGTCCGCTATGGGAGCAAAGAATAGTACTACTGCAATCTACAAGGCATGTCGTAAGAGGTGACTGAGGTAAGGGCCTAGGAAGCTACACTAGTAAGTAAAAAGCATCACAGAAATCTATTGCGCTGGCCTACTTGTAGGCGAATAACTGGCACAGCATACAATCGCTCTTAGGCTCAGTTCACATACAGATCACAAAGAGTTGTTTAACAAGCGTTCAAAAGATATATGGAGCGTTCAAAAAAGAATAATAACAGATGGAACACAATGCAGAGTATGACCAAGAACAGAGAAGAATAGCATGTATTTGTTGCTGTCCTATGTGCCAATGGCATCACAGGCTAGAGAGAGTAGTCTAACCATGCAATTCATACAAAATAAATGTTACTCTTCTCATCCCCACATGTTACATTTGGTTCTCTGTGGCGTAGAGGTTCGGTGCTAGACTCTTGTGCCAAAGATACCAGGTTTGCTCCCTCGTGAAGCCATCTGGGTATTTTTTTAAGAGATCCCTGATCTCAGTGTAGGTGAGATCATGTTCCTAGTCCTATCGGAGACGGGCGATAAAGCATTAGTCCTGTGTTCAATTTGAGCACGTAAAAGAACCCTTGGCAGTTCAAAATCGAGAAGAGCAGGCTGGTAAGCCACTGCCCGGGCAAAATTCATTAGAAAAGATTACAAATAAAAATTCCTACAAAAATATCTTCAGCATCTTCAAAATTATATCGGGACCTCACTGGTGCTACAGTCACTGCAGCTGAGATAAAAGAGATCGAAGCACATATGGTTACTCCCTAAAGTGCAATGATGAAGGTCCTATTAATCGATCAATCAAACACTTGGTTCTCATGGGTAAAACTCATGACATCCCTAAATTTATCACTTCTAAACCTACCTACAAATCCAATTCTGGCATCACCAGTCTTTGCTACATCAAATCCTTCTCCTGCACCACCACCACCTCCCTTTGGCTCTATCAGCTCTCTCCGCAACTTAGCTAGTTTTGCTTTCAACAAACCCAGATGACCACTTGTGGCTTTGTTCTTCTGGGTTCGAGCCATCTAATAATATAAAAAGAATATAGCAGTTATGATTTTTGCATGCTTGTTATTCGTATATTTTACAACTATTATCTTGTTATGTTCAATTCATTGGTCACGCTAAACTATCAAGCTTGCCATAAGAGGTCAAAAAAGGAAAACCCATGTTTTCAAACCCTGTGGCACATTGGGGAGCACAGGATGGATGATGTGGTGAACATCACACTGATTGCCTTTACTTCCAAGTGTTTCTCTGGTCCCTAATTGAGGCTGAGTTATAGTCTATAAATAAGACTCAATTAGGGACCAGAGAAACACTGAAATCATTAGAAATTACATCGGGGACCCTCGCTGGTGCTATGGAGATTGTGCTCTGCCAATGAGATCTTCCTGTGTAAGAAAGAGATCGGGGCACACATGGTTACTCACCGAAGTGTAATGATGATGGTCCTATCAATCAAACTTCCACCTGATCATGACTCTTCTTATAGATGAGTTATTTTAATTTCTAATCCTTTTGGAGATGTACGATAAAACGTACGATAATACGATATCGTGTTCAAGTTGAGCCAAGTACCCTTGTCAGTTCAAAATCAATAAAAATATTTTTTTTCAATTCCTACCATTTTTACCAAACTTAACCAAACTTAGCCATACAACTAGTAACTACTACTAGACTTGGACTGTTGTGTTGGGGATACTAGCAGGAATTAACTACGGAGTTTGTGCACTGTCGCTGAGCTCTTCGTGACTGTATAAGAAAGAGATCAGAGCACATATGATTATTCATCGAAGTGTAATGATGATGGTCCTAGTAATCAAGTAATTCCTATTTGCAATCCATTGCATAATCATAATGACGAATGACGATGTACAGTATTCAGTATTGTTACAATTAATAATTCGTGTCTTTAGTTTGAGTCTTGACACGAAAACAGAGCTGAATCTAGTTTGAACCAAAAAAATGGATTATCTTTTACTTAAACACCTGCATTACTATGTTTTGGCACTGTATTATTGTTTAACCAAAAAATATGTGAGTTAAAGTATTTATTTACAAACCTCGGCTTCGATATCGGCTATTCTCTGTAAAATCGACATGGTTTCGGCAGTGAGATTGAGCGTGTCTTCCTACTTTCAGTCTGACAGCACACACCGTACGCCAGGATTTCTTCACGTGCACAGCTGAAATTATTCTAGTGTGCATCGCATAACAGCCATTCTTCTAATTACTTTTTCATAACTTCATGCACCGAATACATTGAAAAACAAAAAATACAGTGGTTTGAACATTTAATGAGAATGGAATACAACCAACCACCAATAACAGCATACCATAAAAAGAGATTAGGTACTAGAGCCAAGGGAAGACCGATAAAAAGATGATAGACAATATCAAGATCACTCTAAATAAACACGGATATAACACAAGTGCAACACATCTGGACCTAGAACGCAAATTAAAGCTCCCACCCCCTACGTTTATAGCAAGAAGGGACAACCAATTCCATCATCCACCTGAGGAGAGACAATAGACTTTTGCAGGGCTTTAGATATATAGATACTTAAATTCTTGTTTACTATTCATCGCCTTGTGCCTTCATATTTGTCTCTTTCTTCCCCTATTTTTGTCCTAATCTATACGGTTATCACAACTAGTCGCCCGAGTGGTTACCGGGGTCCAAATTTAGGGTGTAAAAATAGAACCACTGTTACCTGCCACGCATGTCGTAAGAGGCGACTCATGAGGTTTGGCTGAAATCGGATGCACATGTCCTAAACGTGTAGAAGTCTTTGCATTTAGGGCCTACCAAACCAATGTGCAACGTATACACGTTCTTGGCAAAGATCAAACATATCACAAAGAGTGATTAAAATTGGTTGTAAAGAACGAACGCAAAGAAGAAGAAGAAGATCACAACTAGTCCATAAGATCGGCCTAGGCATGTTTCAATAGTTTTACAAATTCTTACTTTTACTATGATCGGATAAGAAAAATATGGACTACAGAAATAGCAGAGGCATTGAAAGACATCGTGTAAGAAGCGCAAACATCAACCCGTTTTAGAAACCACAATTGATGCTGTGAGACAAAACAGGATTAGCGAGAAGAACAAGATTTGACTGTATGTTTCCTCCTAAGATATAACAGTTAAAAACAATTCTAATTACTCTAAGTCAAAATGTTGTCATTAGCAAAGATATAAATATTGCAGAGAATGGTTCATGTGAAGATCATCGGGCATAGTTTCTCCGATCCCCCTCAAGCATGCATTTCAGTGTGTTTGTACTAACAAATAGATCTATATAGAAAGAACTCAAAATCAAAGAAAACTGGCTGATGCTACAAATAAGAAAGAAAATTGAAATATTTTGGACATATAAAAAGACATGAAGGGCTGGAGAAGACCATCATGGAAGGAGGCATACGGCAAAGAGAAGAAGAGGAAGACTACGGAGAAAATGGATTCAGGATGTACTGATGGTTTGAACATGACGGCTGCAGAGGCAGGACATCTGGCCTATGAGAGAGAAAAATTCCGGAGGATTGTTGGGGTAGCAAAGTTCTGCTCAGGACAAGCTACTTGATGATGATGATGATATACTAACTTCCGTTCTGTGTTGGTTGATGTGTACTGGGGTTTCTCTCATGGTTTTCCTATTTTGTTGCACCTGTCGGTACACATAACTGTTGGTGCGCAACCGAGATAAAGAATACCTTTCATTTTCTTCGTTGAAATCTTCAGAGCGTATGTTTTCTCTTAGAAGATGATGATGACGCTTTTGTTCATAGAAGACACATTCTGGATAATAACTCGCCAGTATCCGCTCTCTCATTGCTCTTCACCACTGCATGACCTGTGGCAAAGATCAAGGTGTCTGAATTGTGGCGTTTTGTATTAATTGCACACACTGCCTTCGTACATAACCGATCTTGATATTTTGTATCAGGCTCACAGAGTTGAGGAAACAAAGCGTAATGCGGAAGCTGGCTGGCACCACCTAGGAAGCTGATAATCGAATCCTGAGTCAGGTACACACTGACGCAGTACTAGTTAGACCGACACTGGATATGCATCATTAGCATTGATATCAGCAGCCCATTCAAATAAACTAATGTTGGAAAAAATCAAAACATATGTCTGCGCTCATTTTTGGGAGCCCTCAAATTCACAACCAATAACATAAAGTGGAACATTCAGCCCTTGGAAGACAAAAGAAGGAGAAAATTGATTCTACACGCTGACAGGATCAAAATTATGCCTCACCATCCACTACATGGGAAAATGGCAGCTAGAAACCCCTTCCCTCTCCCCCTCCCCCAACCACCCCCAAAAAAAAACACACACAAAAACAGATTAAAGAGTGCAAGTCTAAACCACAAAGCAAAAGAATCATTATTGGAACCGCCCGAGTGGTTGTCGGGGTGTAAAGAATAGAACCACTGTTACCTGCCACGCATGTCGTAAGAGGCGACTAGGAGGTTTGGCTGAAATCGGATGCACATGTCCTAAATTTGTAGAAGTCTATGCGTTTAGGGGCCTACAAACCAATGTGCAACGTATACACGTTCTTAGCAAAGATCAAACATATCACAAAGAGTGATTAAAATTGGTCGTAAAGAATGAACGCAAAGACGAAGAAGAATTCTTGGAACTACTAAATCATGATTCCATACCCGAAGAACTACTTTTTGATCACTGGGTAACCAGACTCAGTAGCACTAAACTTCTCAACCTCCATCCTTAAATTGTTAAGCAAAGATGCCGAGCCTAATCTAGTGAAGAAAGCAACTACAATGGAACATCTCCATTACATGTTTCCAGAAGACAGCTGAACAAGAATTTTCACAGATGGATCGGCAATGGAGGCAACCATGAATGGTGGAGCAGGAGTGTACATTAGGCACCCAGATGCTGTTACTGTGTCTCTAGCGGGCCCTATTGGAAGAATATGCTCCAACTACCAAGCAGAACTCCTAGCCCTTCTGATGACAGCATAGTACATGAATAAGCTGCAAGCACCTGCAGGCAAGATGATATTTCTTGACTCACTGTCACCTATACAAGCCCTGGTGGTTAAAACCGCTGACAGAACAGTATAGAACCTAAAAATAGAACTTGCTTATAGAAATTGCTTAACTATCAGAGAAGGCAGAAATTAACTTGAAGAAATAAATTGAATCACTGTCTATACTCAACGCATGTCGTTAAAGGTGCGCAAGAGAGACTTGGTTGAGATCGGCGGTCGCTCACGGTAAAATAACAAACAGCTGAAGAAAAAACCCAAACTGCGCATGAAATACGAATGCCTTAGTGGTAAGGGACGGAACAACTGTTAATATAGAACTAGGTTTATGGTTGAAATAAAGGCACAAGATCATTAAGATCGAATCGAGTGGATATTTTTGATATTTGCCGTATGTGCTATTGGATGCGACTAGGACTGATAATGAAACGTCTGAGTGGTTTATGGAGAGCTATAAAGAAAGACGAGAGCTGCAGTAGCGTAGTTGTTAGTGAACTCGCTTCTTCCGCTACTTCTCTGGGTTCAATTCTACAAGTAGGCGTGGAACTTTTTCCGACGTAGTATAGGTGACGTTAAATGTGAATGTGACATGATTTTGAAAGAAACTTTCAACGGAACGACGGTGGAGTCACTAGACATCTACACCCGAGTGGTTACCGGGCCCAAATTTGGGGAGTAAATAATAGAACCACTTTTACCTGCCACACATGTCGTAAGAGGCGACTAAGGAGGTTTGGATGAAATCGGATGCACATGTCCTAAACGTGTAGAAGTCTATGCGTTAAGGGGCTTACCAAACCAATGTGCAACGTATACACGTTCTTGGCGAAGATCAAACATATCACAAAGAGTGATTAAAATTGGTCGTAAAGAACGAACGCAAAGAAGAAGAAGAAGACTAGACATCTAATTTTTCCAAGCGGACCGTGATGACAGCTACATTCTTCAAAGAACATTACTTACTTACTTAATCCCGTCATGCCTAGTGACACATGGGGCTTCAGAAAGGACTTTCCATGCTCTCCTGTCCCGTGCAACCTTCAGCGCAGATCCCCACGTCAGAGATGCGGTGTCCAGTTCCTCTTCCATCATGCGCCTCCATGTTGTCCGTGGTCTGCCTTTCTTTCTCTTTCCCTCTGGTGTCCAAGTGAGGGCTATCCTTGCAGGCATTTCTTGTCTCATTCTCATAACATGTCCGAGCCATTTCCATCTTCTCTTTTGAGTATGTCATTCATTGCCTCTTGTCTTGTGTCTTGAGTAGTTGGTTATTGGATATTTTTACTGGCCAAAAGATTCCCAAGATTCTGCGAAGACAAGAGTGGTGGAAAACTGACAGCCTGCTAGTATCTCCTTCAAAGAACATACTACATAAAAAGTGTCTAATAATGTAGACTCATTTTGCGATGCAATGCATGATATTGTCACGATGTATTCAAACGAAATAAACAGAGAAAATATGGTTAATAAAAATATTAAATTCCCATTAGAATACAAATCACACAGAGTGGTTGACAAGTGGTCGATGTGGAGCGTTCGACGAAGAAGTATGTGATCTGAGCCTAAGAGCGACAGTACGCTTGCCAGTTATGAGCCTAGAAGTAGGTCAGCACCTCCGACTTCTGCAACCCTTTTATTTACTAGGATAGCTTCCCTAGGCCGCTACATCAGTCACCTCTTACCTCATCAGTCTTGTAAGTCGCAGTGGTACTATTCTTTGCTTTCTTTGTGGGCTCTGGTACACCGGGGTGACATTCTCAAATGAATCTTCCAAGTGTGTTGGCTAGAAAACCGTAACTTGGTTACTTGCCACAAACCCATACACGTTGTCATTTGTATTATGAACAAACAGTTAGAAGACAGAATTGATGCATTTGAGATGTGGATATATAGAAGAATAGGCAGTGTTTCATGGACAGAAAAACAGACAAATAAACAAGTTTTATGAAAAATAGGCATGAAGAAACAATTATTAAGAGAAATAAAATTCAGACAAGTAAAGTATTTTGGGCACATAAAAGACATGACACCATGATAAAACATTTACTAGAGGGAAAGTTGAGGGGGGGAAGAGCAAGAGGAAGACCGAGAGATAAGTGGTAGGAAAACTTTAAGAAATGGACAGGTTACAGTCTGGCAGTGTGCAGCACCAAGTCGAAAGACAGAGGATGCTGGAGATTCATTGCAGCCAACCTTCGATGTGGAGACGGCACCTGAAGATGATGATGATATACCTCTTTATCCAAATTCGTGCATTTACTTGGTATTATAGCAGCCTCCTCACAGGTTTTTCCAGATCTGATCTGGTCTGACCACCTCAGATTTGTAGGTTTCCGTCCATCGACGTACGTAAACACATATCTTCTTTTTTCCAGAGATCCCTAATCTCATTGTAGGTGAGATCGAGTTCCTAGTCCTATCGGAGATATACGATAAAACGTAGGCCCCGTATTCAATTTGGGCACGTAAAAGAACCATTGGCAGTTCCAAATCGAGAAGAGCAGGCTGCAAAACCGCTGCCCGGGTAAAATGTATTAGAAAAGATTACAAATAAAATTCCTACAAAAATATCTTCACCATCTTCAAAATTACATCATGGACCCACGCCGGTGTGACGGAGTTCATGCATTGCAGCTGAGATCTCGCCCGAGTGGTTACCGGGGCCCAAATTTAGGGTGTAAAGAATAGAACCACTGTTACCTGCCACGCATGTCGTAAGAGGCGACTAAGGAGGTTTGTTGAAATCGGATGCACATGTCCTAAATGTGTAGAAGTCTATGTGTTTAGGGCCTACCAAACCAATGTGCAACGTATACACGTTCTTGGCAAAGATCAAACATATCACAAAGAGTGATTAAAATTGGTCGTAAAGAATGAACGCAAAGAAGAAGAAGAAGCTGAGATCTTCCTGTGTAAGAAAGAAAGCGGAGCACACATGGTTACTCACCGACGTGCACTGATGATGGTCCAATCAATCAATATTTAACAAGAACATCGTCATTCATGTGTCATCAGCAGCTTAATTCGCCCGAGTGGTTACCGGAGCCCAAATTTGGGGTGTAAAGAATAGAACCACTGTTACTTGTCACGCATGTCGTAAGATTAAATTATTTAGGTCATGTGTGATTCCTGTACTGACCTACGGTTGTGAAAGTTGGAAATCAACAAAGAAAATTGATAAGAAACTGGACAGCTTTGAGAATAAATGTCTACGAAAATTATTAAAAGTAAAATGGAGTGATTTCGTTTCTAACAACACAGTGAGAGATAGAACACACCAACAACCCGTATCAAATATTATAAGGAAACGAAGGTGGAAATATTTAGGTCATGTTCTTAGATCAGACGAAAAGAGACTAAATCGACAAGTCCTTATGTGGTCACCAGTTGGGAAAAGAAAACGTGGAAGACCAAAGACCACTCTTCGAAGAACCACCCAACAAGAAAGTAAACTATTGGGATGTAAAACCATACAAGATCTCCAACTGCTAGCAAAGAACCGTATCACATGGAGATCTAAAACCTCTGCCCTATGTGCCGCCTTTGACTCGAAAGGAATAAACTAACTAACTATGTCGTAAGAGCCAACTAAGGAGGTTTGGCTGAAATCGAATGCATGTGTCCTTAACGTGTAGAAGTCTATGTGTTTAGGGCCTACCAAACCAATATGAAACGCGTATACGTTCTTGGCAAAGATCAAACATATAACAAAGAGTGATAAAAATTGGTCGTAAAGAACGAGCGCAAAGAAGAAGAAGCAGCTTAATTTCGAAGTCCACTATCCCATTGCCTCAATGTCTATATTATATTTCAAGAGTAATGATGACGGTGTTGCCATTTATAATGTTGAAATTCATTCTTCACAGAATGTTGTCTTTACTGTTCATTTGAGGATTATCTTCATCGCACATTGGAAATGTCCATAATTGCTACTATCCCCCTCCCCAAGCATGTATTTCAGTGTGTTTTGACTAACAACTCTCATTCTGTTTTGGTTGATGTATCTACTGCAGTTTCTCTCATGGTTTTCCCGGTTTATCGCACCTATCAGTATACATAACTTGTGCAACCGAGATACAGAATACCCTTTATCTTCTTCGATGAAATCTTCAGAGCGTATGTTTTCACTTAGAGCGTTGATGATGTCGCTTTTGTCCACAGAAGACCCATTCTCGTTCGTAGCATTGCCCGCCAGTGCACCCGCTCTCTCGTTGCCTTTCACCCCAGCATGACCCGGGACAAAGATGAAGGTAAGTGTCTGGATTGTTGCATTTTGTATTAATTGCATTCACTGCCTTAGAACATAACCGGTCTTGATCTTCTGTATCATGCTCATAGAGTCGCTGAGCATGCATGCATGGGTGAATGTTTGCGTCTGTAGCCACTCCAGGGATTTTGTCACCGCCATGACTTTTACAGTCATGCTGCTGGTAGTTGTCGCATATGCCTCTTGCCTCTTTTTTTTTTTTGTGAGGCCCGTCCCAGATGTGCCATATCAGGTGGACTCCGTACAACGGAACGTGAAAACGCCTATAAACTATCAAGCCCCATCAATCCTTCGATCGATGGCACTCTAGTTTTGTACAAGGGTAGCCATGTGGCATTGAATGAAGGCTTCCGACCTTCGGCCAAATGGGCACTAGTTCCGTAACACAAGCTGATATCTTTGTAAACCCATATAATGAGCCACGTGACAGATATCAAGCGATACAGATACTACACTTTGATCTTAGCCAAAAGGCCGAGAAGCGATCGAGGTTTCTCCTGTGCCAAACGATTTAATCGTTTGTGCAGAGAAACCAGGCCGTTCCTTTAGTTCTAGTAAAGGCACACTGACTGTGCAGAAGCATAGAACCACCAGTGTAGACAGCAGCATCCGATGTGTTATTTATTAGTGCTTGAACTTCTGCGTTGACTATTGTTAGTAGGAAGCGAATCTCGACTTTGTTTACCGTGGTGACTACTACAAATGATTGTCGTGTTCAGTGGGTATTGGTATCCACTCTGTGTTGTCTGTAAGGATTCTCCAATGCCGTTTGTTTATCGTCGTTACGGTACATGCACGCACCATGACGCAACTAACCGTTCTCATATTCCTTGACATTATCATTATTTTTCAGTAATTGTTATTTAGGGGAGTTAGAGCCTTTTTGGACATTGAGCAAAGCGCAGTCACAAAAATAACTACATGTGAAATGCGTTGCCTGCGAAAAGTTACCAACAACACAAGAAAAGACAGAATCACCAACATCAGCATAAGAAAGAAAGTTGGCATAAAACCGTGCTTGAATTACATAGATAAACAAAGAATGAAGTGGTTTGGCCACTTAATAAGAATGCATCCCAAACTCCACAGTATACAGAGTCTTCTACAACAGAACATCGGGAAAGAAGGAAGAGGAAGACCACGGAAAAGATGGTTAGATGGCGTAGCAGAATCCTGTGAAAGAGCAAAGATAACAATCACACAAGCCACCAGAACAGCGCAAGACAAAAACAGAAAACCACGACACTGGGCAACAACTCGGTAGCAGTGTGACGACAAAAGAAGAAGAAGAGCCCTTTAAAGCCAAGGCACAACTTTCTGCTAAAGAAAATGCATTGGCTGAAATCGGATGCGCGTGTCCTAAACGCGTAGAAGTCTATGCGTTTAGGGGCCTACCAAACCAATGTGCAACGTATACATGTTCTTGACAAGGATCAAATATATCACAAAGAGTGATTACAATTATTCGTAAAGAACGAACGCAAAGAAGAGAGAAGAAAATGCATTTTATTGGTTATATCAGAGCGGGAGCGTATTTCTTCTTCTTCTTTTGTCGTCACACTGCTACCGTGTTGTTGCCCAGTGTCGTGGTTTTCTATTTTTGTCTTGCGCTGTTCTGGTGGCTTGTGTGATTGTTATCTTTGCTCTTTCACATAATTCTGCTACGCCATCTAACCATCTTTTCTGTGGTCTTCCTCTTCCTTCTTTCCCGATGTTCTGTTGTAGAAGACTGTATACTGTGGAGTTTGGATGCATTCTTATTAAGTGGCCAAACCACTTCATTCTTTGTTTATCTATGTAATTCAAGCACGGTTTTGTGCCAACTTTCTTTCTTATGCTGATGTTGGTGATTCTGTATTTACCAACATAAAAACAAAAGAATTGCAGAGAATACTTTACAAAGCTGCCCTTCTTATGCCCATCTTATAATCAAAGCGCCCGTGTGTTGCTGGGCTCTCAGGGGAGCAACGAATAGTAATACTGCGACCTACAATGCATGTTGTAAGAGGCGACTGAGATAGGGGCCTAGGGAAGCTACCTTAGTAAATAAATAGCGTCAAAGAAATCGGATGTGCAGGCCTACTTGTAGGCGCATAATTGGCAGAACGTACAATCGCTCTTAGGCTCAGATTACATAAAATCACACAGAGTGGTTAACAAGTGGTCGATTTGAAGCGTCGCAGAAGAAGAATAATCAAAGGCATCCTGGCAATTACTCGAAATCTCTGTTGACCCTATTCACGTGACCAAATATGAACGCCATGACCCGGAAGCATTTATAATTCACAGTTAAAATACTTTTGTTATATTAAACACTTTAACTCGCTTATCTATATTTCTTTTAGTAGAATGGTTTATTATTTGATATTTAAAGAAATTTGCACTAAACTAGCATTCATGTCAGCAATATCTTGCAGATTACCATCGCAGAAGAAACGAATAAAGTCAACCTACTTTCACGCATGCGCGTAGTAATGATTTCGTTTCTTGGATGCTGTTGAGCAGTTGTATAAATCTCACGTCTTTTTAGAGTTCTGTTTGTATATATATATGTGCCTTTTTAGTATTTTGTTTCTTTCTGTACATATTAGTATATACTTACATGAAGTTGTGCTTTTCTTTCGACTGTTATCATTTTATCATATTTCTTTGGTGAAAACTTGTGGCAAACATCGTCAAAACATTGCAGCAGGTAGTCAAGTAAGTAGTAAGTACGACTTTTTTTTTACTTTTGAGTTCGTTTAGAGAGAGTACAACCGTAAGCCGTAAGTAATGCGTAGGACTTAAGACGAAATATCATATATTTTATTGTAACTTGAGTCGTTAAGTTTAGTTAGGAACTTATAAATGTACACCTCTTAATTCTACTTAGAAATAATTTTCATTTACTTTAATGTCCGCCTTGAATATATGAATATACTTATACTATAAGTTATACTAATGGTACTTATGACTTATAGTATAGTAATTGAATTCATTCTTATAAATAATATACGTTCGTAATTAATGACATAAAATAATGAATGGAAATTGAAATGATTATGGTCAACAAGTCGATGGAAAGCTGCATGCACCCAGTTGCTGCAATTATATTGAATGCATTTCTGTCATTTCATCTGAGTGCTAACGTCAAAGTTTATTACGTTAGTGTAGTATTAGTTTCAGGTCGTTAGCATAATCATTATTAATCATATAATTAAATAAATGACTAAATGTAATGTTGATAAATGACTGATTCACAATTATTAATAACAAATTACTGCCAATACTGACCGCAAGAGGACTTGCATCCAAATCAAGCCACATCAACTGCTAGATTGTAAGAATTTGGATTGAAGATTGGAGCGGCCAGAAAAGAACAGTGAGTACAACAGGTGCATGAGTAGGCTCATCAATCAACATCGAACTGGTACAGTTGGTTGCCGTTAAAGATATTACTAAGAAGATTGAAGCACATATGGACATGCTTGGAATGCAATGAAGATATTCCAAACTTCATCTTCTTGCGCTCACCAGCTATGAATTCAGGCATAGTCAGGCGCCCGTGTGTTGCCGGGGCGCTCAAGGGAAACAAAGAATAGTAACACTGCGACCTACAAGACATGTCGTCAGAGTGAGGGCCTAGGGAAACTACCTAATAAATGAAAAGAGTCACAAAAATCGGATGTGCTGGCCTACTTGTGTGGCAGTATTTTAAGAAGGTTGTACAATCTGAACACTTACACACGCTAATTGTAACAACATACAAATATATCAACACCAAAAAGAACTAATTCCAACGTCATGATTTAACTGAACATAACCAGGAATATATATATATATATATTGAATGCATTTGAAAATAGATGTCTGCGAAAAATAATGAATTCAGGAGAAGTGATGAAATCAGAGATATGTCTGGTCAACCACTAGTGACAACTGTTATAAGAAAGAGAAGATGGAGATATGTTGGGCACACCTTGAGGAGAAATGATCAACTAAATCAAAGCAGACATTGAAGTGGGATGCAAAGGGTTCAAGAAAGAGAGGTCGACCTAAGGAGACCCTGAAGCGAACTTTGCTGAGAGAGGCAGGACATATCGGTCTCAGTTCCATGGAGGAGATTGAACGAGTTGCCCAGGATAGAGCGGTATGGAGAAATTACTTGCAGGTCCTATGTAACTTATTACGGAGGAATTATTATTATTATATATATATATATATATATATATATATATATATATATATATATATATATATATATATATATATATATGTTTACAGTGATCCAAGCATATCATCCAAGCATAAACATATTGTCAAGACAAATCATAAGTCAATTACCTTAAGTTAAATCCCTGTCGAAGGAACAAACTCCGTCGTTTTTTTAATCTCTCTTTGAATTCGTGTAGCAGACAGGAAAGCGATACACTGTGCCCACATAATAGACAGCACTGCCGTTGTTCAACACTGCAGATTTCCTTGTAAGAATCAGTTAAATCTTCAACGATACAAACAGATTCTGCAGTGGTTAATATACCTCTGCCTCTCCCCAAGTGGTTACCAGGGCCCAAATTTGGGGTGTAAAGAATAGAACCACTGTTACCTGCCACGCATGTCATAAGAGGCGACTAAGGAGGTTTGACTGAAATCAGATGCATGTGTCCACTAGGGAATGCTAACCCGAAACAAATGCTTGCAGAAAACGGATGCACGAGGCCGTAAGGCGTATAACATGGTGCAACAACCCCTCACACTGAGGAATGTGATAACGGATTCTACGGTCGCCAATCTGCCTAGGAGACTAGCCACGCAGCAAGAATGTCAGACCTACCATCATGAGGGTGGTCAAAACTTACTGCAGGAAGTGGTCGGCACAAGCGGGGAAGCAGAAATCATAGGAATTATATCCTACAGAACTGCCCCCAATATGCAGACTTGAGAAGAAAGAAGTGATATATTTACACCAGCGTCCCGCCCGAGTGGTTACCGGGCCCAAATTTGGGGTGTAAAGAATATAACCACTGTTACCTGCCACGCATGTCGTAAGAGGCGACTAAGGAGGTTTGGCTGAAATCGGATGTACATGACCTAAACGTGTAGATGTCTATGCGTTTAGGGGCCTACCAAACCAATGTGCAACGTATACACGTTCTTAGCAAAGATCAAACATATCACAAAGAGTGATTAAAATTGGTCGTAAAGAACGAATGTAAAGAAGACACAGCGTCCAAGACAAACTGACTGGCGTGGCTGATAATCTGAGGCAGACGGCTGCCTTTATTAGAGAATCCAAAATCCCAAATCTAGTGAGAATGCAGAAGAAGAAGAAGAATACCTCTGCCTCTGAAATATAATATTCAGGATTTCTCCTTCTCACTAACAAACAGTTTTTTTGTTTTTTTCCCGTCCGCTTTCAACTCAGACGAAGTTCCATCTCTGAAACTGATTTTTGCGTGAAAATCTGTTTTTCCAATTTCTTACAATGGCAGCAGCGTGACATTGTAAATTACTTTACACTGGCAGCCGTGTGCTCAATGTACTGGTAATTAGTATTCCCTCGCCATACAGGCAGATTTTCTCCGACTTCAGAGGTACTCACGTTATCGTCCTGAGTAAGACCAGGGACTCGAACAAATGCCGGACAGTAGGTTCGAACCCGAGCTTATGAGGCGTCTCACAGCTAGCAGGCCGAGCTACTATCAACTACTCTAGGCAGTCCCCACTAACAAACAGTAAATATTGTTACACTTGTAGGTGCATAACTGACAAAAACGTGCAATCGCTCTTTTGCTTGATCGCACACAAATCACAAAGAGTGGTTAACAAGTGGTCGATATGGAGCGTTCAAAGAATAGGAAGTAACACATCTACTGTGTTATGTCTATAGCCATCCATCGCAAGCGATGATGACAACAATCTCAGACGTGTGCTGCTGCACTCTGGTGTGTGCGGAGGTGACTGTAGAGTCCAATCCTAGAACAGAATCCCCTACCACAGGTGGGGCATACATGATCAAGGTTAGACATATGCGTGTTGTGTGCTCTGTCTTTTCGCGCAGCTCATTTTTTCTGTGCCTCTACAATACAATGATTCTCAGTTATTCAGGTTCCTCTTTTGTTGTTACAGCGCCACATTTGGCGATCTTGCAAGGATTCCCAGCACATGGTGTCTATATCGAGCATTTCAGAGACACTTTAGAGTGTCTTTAAAGCGTTTTTCTGTCCACCAGATGAACTTCTGCCCCTTTTAAGTTCGCCATACATCAACTGTTTTGGGATGCGTTTATCAGGCATTCGAGCAACATGACTGACCCATTACTGTGTTATACTGTAGCTTGATATCTGATTTGTCGTATGAGAGACCGTCAGAGCTAACTAATGCCATATTTCTTATATACTTGACAGATAACCATTTCTTGAGATGTATGAGAAGACCGAAGTGGATCAAGAGTATGATAAAGATGAAGATACAAGCCAGTCATCAGGGAATCTTCCTGAGCATCAATATTCTCGAGTATGTACAGTTGGTTATATTTAAGTTTTTAAATTGGAATATACAGGGTGTTCAACTTAAAAGCAGCCTGTGAATGGAGCTAATCTGGCATATATGTATGGAAATGAGAAGGTTCAGTTATGACGTAATATAGATCAAGGTTGTGCGATGGTGTGTAATTGTAGTGCGGGAATGGGCAATGAACAAATGTGACCTAGAACAAGCTAGTCAGAACCGGTTTAAATAGTAAATAGACAAAATGCAATGCGTACCTGGCAAATTTCTATTTATCACTGGGGCTGCTTTTAAGTTGAACACCTTGTATATTTCTTATGTTTCTCTGGCAAGTCTTTCTTCTTCTTCACCTTTCAGTGTAGCATAGGTCTTCAACAAACTTCTACCAGCCCTTGCTCTCTTTTACCATCCCGTTAAGGTTTTTCTTTTAGTTGTACTTTCAATATTTTTAAATACTTTTCTATGAGGTGAGGTAGCCAGCCCCATGTAAACCCAGCTGAGTCGCCTCTTACGACATGCTTGGCAGGTACACATTGCTGGTTATTCTTTCCTCACCAATAGGGCCCCGGCGGAACACGGATGGACCCCTACCATAGTCACTTTTTAAACATACCTTGTAGGTCGCAATGTAACTATTCTTTGCTCCCCTTGTAAGTCCTAACAACACACAGTCTAGCAAGTGTTTGGTTACACTATAAGTTCCTGCTGTTTTTTAAACAAAGACAGCGTTTACTTGAAAATAGAACAGAAGCTCAATTTTCCTGCCATATTCCTTTGTGTCTAGATCATAGATTCCCAAACTTTTTGGCCCACCGCCCACTTTGCACAACATAAACTTTGTAACGCCCTCCACAATATAACACTGCCCACTTTGCACAACATAACCTTTGTAACGCCCCCTCCACAATATAACACTGCCCACTTTGCACAACATAACCTTTGTAACGCCTCCTCCACAATATAACACTGCCCACTTTGCACAACATAACCTTTGTAACGCCTCCTCCACAATATAACACTGCCCACTTTGCACAACATAACCTTTGTAACGCCCGCCCCTCCACAATATAACACTGCCAACTTTGCACAACATAACCTTTGTAACGCCCCCTCCACAATATAACACTGCCCACTTTGCACAACATAACCTTTGTAACTCCGCCTCCACAATATAACACTGCCCACTTTGCACAACATAACCTTTGTAACGCCCCCTCCACAATATAACACTGCCCACTTTGCACAACATAATATTTGTAACGCCCCCTCCACAATATAACACTGCCCACTTTGCACAACATAACCTTTGTAACGCCCCCTCCACAATATAAAACTGCCCACTTTGCACAACATAACCTTTGTAACGCCCCCTCCACAATATAACACTGCCCACTTTGCACAACATAACCTTTGTAACGCCCCCTCCACAATATAACACTGCCCACTTTGCACAACATAACCTTTGTAACGCCCCCTCCACAATATAACACTGCCCACTTTGCACAACATAACCTTGTAACGCCCCTCCACAATATAACACTGCCCACTTTGCACAACATAACCTTTGTAACGCCCCCTCCACAATATAACACTGCCCACTTTGCACAACATAACCTTTGTAACGCCCCCTCCACAATATAACACTGTCCACTTTGCACAACATAACCTTTGTAACGCCCCCTTCACAATATAACACCGCCCACTTTGGGAAACACAGGTCTAGATGAATTGCAGACATTCAGACTGGATGGTATGATAAGATTACGCACCAGGAACTTGGAGAAAGAACTAAGCAGATACCAGTGAATAACTTTTCTTTCGGTACCAGCAACTGGGAAAAACTAGCTGATGACCCAGTTATGTGGAAAACAACATTACGCAAGGGTGCAGAATCTATTGAAAAGTGACTTAGGGATGAGCTGAAAGGCAAGAGAGACAAGTGAAAACTTAGAAGTTGTCACAGTAAAACACTTGTCAATTGACCGTTTGTAAAGACAATAAAAGCCATATATATCCTCTTCATGTTATAACTGATGCATGATGATGATGGATATATATCTATATCTTCATGTCATAATTGACCAATGAGAAACTTAGTATTTTAGCTCGCTTAAGAGTCTACATGTTTTTTTTTGGTCTTGTTTTTCATTTCAGGAACAGCTCATCAATATATCGAAAAATTCCATATATGTCAAACGTCCAAAGTGCCTAGATCCAGCCTACGACGCGTAAGTTTTATTTTGTATGTGCAGAAACAAGTGTTTTTTTGTATGTGTTAGTGGTTATTTCATTCTTCTTCTTCTTCTTTGCGTTTGTTCTTTACGATCAATTTTAATCACTCTTTGTGATGTTTCATCTTTGCCAAGAACATGCATACATTGCACATTGGTTTGGTAGGCCCCTAAACGCATAGACTTCTACACATTTAGGACAGGTGCATCCGATTTCAGCAAACCTCCTTAGTCACCTCTTACGACATGCGTGGCAGGTAACAGTGGTCTATTCTTTACACCCCAAATTTGGGTCCCGGTAACCACTCTGGCGGTTATTTTATTCAATCCACGCCTGTGTTGCCAGGGCTCACAAGGGGAGCAAAGACTGCAACATACAAGGCATGTTGTCGTAAGAGGCGACTGATGTAAGGGCCTAGGGAAGCTACCCTAGTAAATAAAAAGCATCACAGAAATCGGATCTGCTGGCCTACTTGTAGGTGCATAACTGGCACAACATACAATCGCTCTTAATCTCAGATCACATAGTAATCACACAGCTTGGTTAACAAGTGGTTGGTTGATATGGAGTGTTTGAAGAAGAAGAAAAGATTTTTCAAGGTAGGCAAGTTTACCAACATCTTCTATATATGCTTGCCCTCAATCAATATCGGGTCTTGCTGTATGTTGTTGCTTGAATACTTTTGTCTTCTCTTCCCTGATTTTAAGACCGACCCAACAGTAATAATAGATTAAACAGAAAGCCAGACCACAGTCTTCAGACTTAGAATGGAATACTGCGATTTAGAGCACACCTCCATAGAATGGGTCTCATGGACTTGGCTGCCTGCACCCGTGGAACACCAAAGCAGTCCTCAGAGCACATCCTGCAAGACTGTCCCAGCCTGAGCAGTGTGAGAATGGAAATCTATTCAAAAGAAACAACCCATCTAAACAAACTATGGGGGACCAGTGAAGACCTCAAGCGCACCGCCCTGTCTATGAGACATACCGGAGTAGTTGCACAGCAGAAGAAGACCCCATTGCGCATGTATGAATACGTGAAATTGTGTACTATCTGTATACTGTGACCTTTCATTTACCCCCCATATACCACTCAACGTTTTTAAATCTCCAGGGAGGATGGAATATGGGATCCTGATCGCTGGTATAAAGCTCAGTTTGAGCAGTCTGGTGAAACGTCACCATTAACACTCGCAGATGGCAAAGATAGACGAAGAACCACAGACCTTGACAGGGATATTAAGAGAAGAACTTCCTGTAAGTAGAATCATTATTTAAGTGGAGAATTTTCTGTAAATATAAAATTAATATTTATTTAAGTGGAGAATTTTCTGTAAATATAAAATTAATATTTATTTAAGTGGAGAATTTTCTGTAAATATAAAATTAATATTTATTTAAGTGGAGAATTTTCTGTAAATATAAAATTAATATTTATTTAAGTGGAGAATTTTCTGTAAATATAAAATTAATATTTTTTTAAGTGGAGTACTTTCTGTAAATATAAAATTGATATTTATTTAAGTGGAGTACTTTCTGTAAATATAAAATTGATATTTATTTAAGTGGAGTACTTTCTGTAAATATAAAATTGATATTTATTTAAGCGGACTTCTAGTAAATATAAAACTGTGGCTTAGGGGTTAGTGACTCGGTCTATTAACCCGACGTTCTGAGTTCGAATCACGCTGCGGACAGTTTGGTTGCAAATTGTTTCATGTGGCTGTTTACAAAAGGACGATGGCACCACCTGTTCTGAAAGCAATGGCAAACTACTGAACGTAATAATGCCTAGAAAAATCACAAACAGCGTTAAAAACTGGGGTTGATTCGCAAAGTCATGTAAAGGATATGCAATTAAAACTCTAGTAAATATAAAATTGGTGTCTCTGTTGCGTAGATGTTAGGTGCTTGCTTCTCATTCCACAAGTGCTTGGTTTGCTCCTCGTGAGCCATCTGTATAATATTCCATAGATCTCTGACCTCAGTGTAGGTGAGATTGTATTCCTAGTCCTATCGGAGCTGGACGATGAAATTAGTCCCGTGTTCAAGTTGAGCATGTAAAAGAGCATTTGGCAGTTCAAAATTGAGGCTCCCCTGGCAAAATTCGTAAGAAAGATTAAAATATAAAAATTCCAACAAAAATATTTTTACCATCATCTAAATTACATTGGGAACCCTCCACGATGATGCAGAGTTCATGCTGAGATATATCTTCCTGTGTAAATAAAAGATTGGATTGCACATGGCTACCTCCCTTTCATATTATTCCTGTCTGCTCCTCGTGGAAGGAAGGCTGTTGCCTCTGCTCTAAAGTTGGTGCATGTTTCTCCTGCTGCCAGAGAGTGTGTTTCCTTGGGGTGTGTAATGTAGCCAAGCTACTGTATAAGTGGTCTGGTACTGGAACTTTCAACTATCTTACAGAAACTGCACACCTATGGGTCTAGGGTGGGAAGGGGCTGTGTGGCATGTTACAGAGATATTTGGTAATTAACACTCATAAATCACATCTTTTTTTTTAGCAGTGAATGATCCAGTGGAGCGCTTGAAGGATGAACGAGATGGCATTGTTCTAGGTCCTCAGCGACGAAGCTTTGGCACAGGGTGTCATGTGCAAACACCACCTGTATACACACGGCAGTTGACCTTACCGGACAGGGACAGGGATGAGTCTCGGATTGAGAAAGAACGAGATCGTGAGAGAGACAGGTGTGTAATCAGACTTGTATATGTCAACCAAACACCTTATCTGTGACTTTATGTAGTAATCCTGTATAACTTTTCTATACACAAGCTGCATGGGCTTGTTGCAGTCACCAACTCATAGCTGTCAGGATCGATGTAGAAACAAAGCTGACCAATACTCCACGACACCTTCCCACAGTGACCCTGGAAACATGAAGTTACCAAGAAGTCTAGCCAAGTTCTTGGAGATCAAAGAGGGAGAAGCTAGCTGGAACCCAAAAAAGGCAATGCTGAAGTAGCGAACAGACCAAAAGGTACAGATACCACAGCTTATGCTGAAAACTGCGACACAGCACATTCCTTCTCCTGACTGCATCCTGCTATAACCAGCAGGAGTATAAGAATGAGCAAGGAAGAAGAAGAAAGAAAATCCAGATCCTCGAGCATGGTAATCATAGCTCATTAAATTATTTATCACCATGTGTTGCTGTGGCCTACAAGATGAGCAAAGAATAGTAACACTGCGACCTACAAGGCATTTCGTAAGAGGCGACTGATGTAGAGTCCTAGGGAAGCTACCCTAGTAAATAAAAAGCATCACAGAAATCAGATGTGCTGACCTACTTGTGAGATGCATAACTGGCACAATGTACAATCGCTCTTAGGGTTATTGGTTACTAAACTGACGTCATTGCACTCCGGGCAATCCCATAGGTGCTCAGTCTCCCCCAACAGATATCGAAGAGTATGGTTCCTGTGGCTCGCTGATTAAACACACCTCTTACTCTGCCTCTCAGGCATACAGTTCGACTTGAACAACGGGTAACTCCAAACTGCCTAAATCGCTTGATCGATTTTAGTGTCCTCATCCAACAGACAGTCGCGAAGAGACCGAAGAATATCCCCATTATCCATCTTCAACTCCCCAACAATCAATGCTGTTGATGCAAGCATGTCCGCTCTCTCATTACTGTAAACACCAGCATTTCCAGACAGTATATCACGTAAGCCGCTGGAGGTTAGAAACTTCTATAGATGACATCCACTCATATCGAAACCTGCCCTTCCGGATCTTGTGAAGCATCGACTGAGAGTCAGATACAACAACTGTCCCAGTAAATGAAGTCCTAGAGATCCAATGGAGGGCAGCAGTAATGGCCTCCATCCTCATACTAGAAGTAGTTGTCCTGTATGCCCCACTTCGCTCTGCAACAACCCTACCATGCGCATTAGCCAAGAAACCCCAGCCAAGAAATCTTAGTCTTAGATCACACAGAGTGATTAACAAATGGAGCATTCGAAGAAGAAGAAATTCTATTTATGTTGTCTAATAGTGTTGTTTTCATAATCTATTAGATATACATAGCTATTATATTATATACTGTAGCTTAGTGGTTCAAACTCTGCGGCAGGCAGTTTGAAAGCAAACTCGTTCCTGTTATTTTTTACGAATGGTCAAAAATAGACATCACCTCACCAAAAAAAAGGATGATTAAATCAATGAGAAAGCCACAAATACCAACACAAGACAATTATTATAATGTGAGCAGATTGGAACAAGTTGTCATTCTGCGCCTTAGAACAGGACACAATCGACTCCGCAGCCACATGTGGACAGGGGCACCAGACTGCAGAGCACATACTTCAAGGCTGCCCCGAATATGATACACTGAGGCAAACTCACTGGCCTAACGTAACAACACTCGGCAGAAAACTACACAGACCTCTGTGTGAGCTACAAAAGACAGTGAAGTTCATACAAGAGACAACAGTGAATATATAGACAAATTTCGAACGAAAGGAAGGAGAAAGGAAGACCTCACCGTTCAGAAAGCAATGGCAAACTTACTGAACGTATAAGTGGTGCCCATAAAATTGACGACGCATTTACTGTGGTTGATGACGAAGTCCTGTAAAGGATATGCCACGATTTTTCATTGACAGGACTAGACAGTAGGCAAGGGCTGTCCAACGTTTTTATATATTGGGGCATATCTGATGGAGGGTTGTGGTGCGTTGGCAACAAGTAATGATGCAGTTGCTACTGCCACTACTACTAAATTACAAGTACCTCTGAAATCGGAGTACAGCTTACCTGAATGACGAGAAAACCGTGATGAGGAAAGCAAGGCTTCTCCAAAAATCAGTCAGTGGTGCCATATTAGGCACTATGCCGAATTCATGAGAAAAACAAACTTGTTACTGCTTGTAATACCACTTTTTAGCGATGTGGGACAAGAAGGACATGAGCTTGGGGAATTTAATGGCCACATTGCTAGTGCTGTCGCCGCAAAACTGTTCAGTTTAGGAGGTGTTACTTACACCCTTCACAGAAAAAACTCCTTGGCCTACCATGTTTAACCCAGGTCTCCCGCATGGGAGCGGCGCTCTAACTCATTCGGCAAGAATCTCCATCCAGAATTTGTAGTGGACGAATTTACCTCTGAAGTCAGCGAAGGCCTGCCTGCAATGGCGAGGGACACTAATCAAATGGTAAAGTAAGCTTTCACGCAAAAATGAGAGAAGCGCCACGACTAACGTCCAAATTCACAGCGGGAGAGTGCGGAAGAAGAAGATAGCAGGCGAATAAAATGAAATTTCATGAGTTTTCCTGCTTGAACAAACAGACAGATACATTTTCAGTTTTATAATCGCCCGAGTGGTTACCGGGCGCAAATTTGGGATGTAAAGAATAGAACCACTGTTACCTGCCACGCATGTCGTAAGAGGCGACTAAGGAGGTTTGGATGAAATCGGATGCACATGTCCTAAATGTGTAAAAGTCAATGCGTTTAGGGGCCTACCAAACCAATGTACAACGTATACATGTTCTTGGCAAAGATCAAACATATCACAAAGAGTGATTAAAATTGGTCGTAAAAAACAAACGCAAAAGAAGAAGTTTTATAGTTAAGATTTTATATTGAGAAAATACTTTCACATTTTTATTTCTTCCTATTTGTTTTCTAATAGAGAGAGACCTGTGAGAAAAATTGGCAGCGGGAGGATCCAGATTGATAGGGAGAACAGTAGAGACTACACAGGTCTGCGTGACCGGTTTGATGAACGAGATGTCAGGGAGCGTGACCAGGAGAGAGATCGTGACTTTAATTGGAACAGGGATAGGGAGCGTGAGTGGGATAGGGACCCGCGAGACACAGATTGGGACAGGGAAAGGAGATTTGATCGCAACGAACGTTTCAGGCGGGTTGGAGATCGAGACTTCCCAGATAGGGTAAGTTATTCAAGTTTATAATGATGAAATATTCACGAATGGTTCAGACAGAAAGACCCCACCCCTCTCTCTCTCTCTCTCTTCTCTCTCTGCCGTTTTAACCCGGATTGGGACATAGGCCCTCAACCAAGTCTTCCTATTTCTATCTCCTGCAGCTCCCTCCAGCCCTTATTTACATTGTTGATCTCTGCCTCCAAATCTCGTCTCCATGTATTTCTTGACCTCCCCTTTTTTCGCTGTCCCGGCGGGTTCCAGGAAAGAACCGTTCTTGTTATATTCCCCTTAGATTTTTGCAAAGTGTGTCCTATCCATCGCCAGCTTCTTTTTCCAACCTCCTGGTCCACTGGAATCTTGTTCTCTCCATATGTTCCTCATTTGTGACCCTATCATACCATCCCAGTCCCTCTATTCTAGACAGACACCAGTTGATGAATGTTTGCAATTTATGCGTTATTGTTTTAGTAGTTCTCCATGTTACCGAAAGACAAATCTGTTATTCATTTTCATTCCCATTGAAGAACAGGTAAAACTGCTTGTATGTATATATGTCTTTCTTCTTCTTTCTCTAATCCTGTTTTGCTTGACAGCATCAGGATAAGAAGAGACTTCTAGAACAGGCTTTTGTGTGCACTTTATAATGTTTTTCGTCGCTCTGTTATCTCCACTAGGTCACCCTTTGCATAGGCTGACTCTTGCTTTGTATTCACTGTATCGGAGTAACATTGCTCTTTTAGGGGCACTGTCAAGTACTGATGTTGTACCCACTTTTTTCATGATGTCTTCATTTCTCAACCAGTCTCTTTTTGATACTCCCAGGAGCTTCAACTCATTCGTGACTAATTTTCTGCTATCGTTTGATGTCAGCGTCCAGGTTTGGCACTGATAGCATAACGTTGGAAGAAAGATTGTGTTGACAATGCTCTTTAGTGTTCAATGTGACATGTTTGCATTTTAAAATTGGCGCCACTTGTCCTATTATTTGATTTCTCTTTATGTCAATGTATGTAAAATCAAAACTGTATCTTTGATTTTTTATTTTGTTTGTGTGCGCCAAAATTAACGTGAATTTTGTAAAACAGTTTTGACACATTTTTTTTTCCCAGAGGGACAGAGAATTTCATGGTCGAGGTTTTGACAGAAATCGTAAGTCCTTGTTTATTTGTATTTTTTTCTTATGTATTTGTGTTCCTGAATTGTTGATTTGTAGCATATTCATGTTTGCAGCAGTCAACTTTTTATTACTTTCTGCCTTCTGTTTCACTTTCATCCACGGGCAATGTCCGAGCATGTATGTTTGATAGTTGTCTGTACTTGGCATAGTTTTTGTATATGTGTATTTTGCCAGTGTGTTGCCAGGGTCCGCATTTGGAGTAAAGAATAGTAACACTGTGACCTAAAAGTCATGTCATAAAAGACTACTGATGTAGGGGCCTAGGGAAGCTACCTTAGTAAGTAAAAAGCGTAGCAGAAATCAGATGTGCTGACCTGCTTGTAGAAGCATAACTGGCACAACCGCAAATCGTTTTAGGCTCAGATCACACACATATCACAAAGAGTGGTCTAACAAGTGATCGATAAGGAGCGAAAAGAATGAGAAGAAACATCTCCGTTCACATGTTGTGATAGTATTTATGTTGATTATCGAGTGGTTTTTGTTGTTTTAACAGTTTTTCAAATGTTTTTTTTATCAATTTTAGCCCGCAGACGAAACTATAGAGAGGAAGAAAGGGAACCAGAATGGTTTACTGGAGGCCCTAGTAGCCAAAATGACACCATAGAGCTCAGAGGGTTTGAGAGAGAAGGGGCTTGTGATGGAGATGAGGCAAGAGATGGTAAAACAGCGCACAAGAATGAAAACACAAAAAGAGTGACACCATCAGATGACAAATCCAGTAAAGGTAAAGAGATATATTTGCAGTTGCTTTTTATTCTTTTGTTGTCATACTGTTACAGAGTTGTTGCTAGTGTCATGGTTTTCTGTTTTTGTCTTGTGCTGCTCTAGTGGCTTTGAGAAATGATAGAATTACATTAGTGTGCTTCTTAGTACATTCTCTTCTCATGCTCCATATTCTATATGTGTATATGTTAAATGTATATGTTACATTTTTATTGTTTATCTTCTTTTTTCCACTTCATTTTTTTGCATTTATTTTATTTGTTTTTAGTCACAGATTTTCACTTTAGGGCCGTTAGGAATTTATTGTCTAATTCTATATGTAGTGTGCTGTGTAAGAAGTGAATCTCTTCACTTCTGTTGTATCCGTTGCTTGATAAAGGCCTTTGGTCGAAATGATGCTGTGTATTTTTGTATTTTGTAAAACTACAGTACTTTGTTTTTACGTGTTTCGCATCTCTAATGGCTTGGGTGATAGTTATTTTTGCTTTTTGACAAGATTTTGCTGTCATCGAACCATCTTCTTTCTTTTGTTGTCACACTGTTACCTGGTTGTTACCCAGTGTCATGGTTTTCTGTTTTTGTTTTGTGCTGCTTTAGTAGCTTAGTTATTTTTGCTTTTGACTGGATTTCGCTATGCCATATATCCATCTTTTTCGTGGTTTTCCTCTCGCTTTCTTACCTGATGTTCAGTTGTAGAAGACAGTTGTTCAGTTGTATACAGTTGAGTTTGGTTGCATTTTTATTAAGTGGCCAAACCTCTTCATTCTTTGTTTCTCAATGTAATTCAAGCAGTTCTTCTTCTAAGTTCGCCCACTATGAATTCAGACGTAGCCATGGCACCTGGTGTGGCGCTTCTGACTGATCTTTGCATGAAAGCCTGCTTACCATTTTACTGCTTTCCTCGCCATACAGGCGGGTCTTCTCCAACTTCAGAGGTATTCAATAATGTTTAGTCCCAACTTTTTTCTTATGCTGATGATGTTGGGGACTTGTCAGTTTTCTGATGTTGTTGGTAATTTTTCGTAGACGGTGCCTTTTACATGTAGTTATTTTCCTTCATTATTCTTCAAATGATGGTTTGCCCACCTGCCCAGCATGTTCGTAGCGCATTGAGCGACGGGTGATAAGCCCTCTGTGAGTGCAGGCTCAATTCTGCGGGCTGACAGAAAAGCCACATGTTCTCCAGATTTATGGTGTTCGTGGCACCAAACCGAAGGGTTACGATGTCCATGGCACCGAGCAGAAGAACTGAAAGCTCATGTGCTTCTGGATCGGGAAAAGAAATGATGGTTTATCAATATGTAACTATGTTTGATGTCTCTTCGTTACAGAATCATCTGAAGAGACATCAGAAAGTGATGTTAAGGTCTCCCAACGCAGCTCTCCAGAAGAGGACCAGCAGATACTACAAAGTGAAACACAAGAGCAGAAAAACAGAGCCAACTTGCCTAAAGATGATCATCGGGCTACCACACCCCAACAAAAGTCTGGAACTTCTCCTACCAACCATAAGTTGTTTGACTTTGATGAGATCCTCAAAGCTACTAGCTACTTGCCGTTGGTAAGTCAAGTAAAGGTACCTTTTTTCCATGAAAATACTTAGCTTTACATTATCAGTATGTACGCCTATGTGTTGCTGTGTCTTGCAAGGGCAGCAAAGAATAGTATCACTGGGACCTACAAGGCATGTCGTAAGAGTCGATTGATGTAGGACCAGAGAAGCTACCCTAGTAAATAAAAAGCGCCGCAGAAATCGGATGTGCTGGCCTACTTGTAGGTGCATAACTGGCACAACGTACAATTACTCTTAGGATCAGGTCATATACAAGTCACAAAGAGTGGTTTAACAAGAGGTCGATATGGTGCATTTCAAGAACAGGAAGAAAAGACGAAGACCAATATTTCAGGATGTCGGGATATGTATGCAATGTTTACATTCAATACTGAAATATTGGGATCACGGGTTCTAAGGGTTAAAATAATTAAATAGCTTCCTATTTTTTTTTTCCGATCCAGAAGCACTTGAGCTTTTCAGCTCTTCGGCTCGGTGCCATGGACATTGTAACCCTTCGTTTCGGTGCCACGAACACCGTAAATCTGGGGAATCTGTGGCTTTTTCTGCCATCCAGCGGAATTGAACCCGCACACACAGAGGGATAGTCACCCGTAGTCCATCGCGCTACGAACAGGCTGGGCAGACGGCGGTTCTAAGGGTTAAAATAATTAAATAGCTTCGTATTTAAAATTGTGATATATTTGATTCATAATTTGCTAAAAAGATATAGGTAATTCTTCAACCTTTATCCAATCAGAATGAAGAACCAATATACCAAGGCAGCCGTTTCTCTCGATTTTTCTCTGGCGTTAGTGGGAATCAATTGGGCAGTGATACATCTTCTATGGAGGACATGCTCATGCCACATGGTAACAAATGTTGTTTGTGTGCTTTCTTGTTCTTGACAATTTTGTTTTATTTATATGGGTGTCTGTGGCTTAGCGGTAGTGAGATCGATCACAACCCTAGAGTACCTGGTTCAAACTCTGCGACGTGCAGTTTGGAAGCAAATTTGTTGATGTGGATTTTTAACGAATATGCCTCACTATTAGAAAGCAACGATGGCGTCTATATGTTGCCGGACGCTTGGGGGAGCAAGGATTAGCAATACTGCGACTACAGGCATATCTAAGAGACGACTAAGATAGAGGCCTAGGTAAGCTACCCTAGTAAATATAAAGCATAGCAGAAATCCGATGTGCTGGCCTACTTGTAGGCGCATAACTGGTACAATGTACATTCGCTCTTAGGCTCAGATCACATACAAATCACGAAGAGTGGTTCACCCATGTGGTGTCGGGGCCCATCAAGTGAAGCAAAGAATAGTACCACTGCGACCTACAATACATGTCGTAAGAGGCAACTGATGTAGGCTGTAGAGATGCTACCCTAGTAAAGAGAGAGAAGATATACTAATCAACTTCTCATGGGTACAGTGAGCAAAAGGACTTTGGGATGGCTGCTGCAGCGAATGGGAATACCAAATGTGCCATGACGTCAGTCGCAAAACAACATAACATAACCATAGGGGGGGACTGCCTAGAGTAGTTGATAGTAGCTCGCCTGCTAGCTGTGAGACGCCTCATAGCTCGGGTTCGAACCTACTGTCCGGCATTTGTTAGTCCTGGTCTTACTCAGACGATAACGTGAGACTCTGAAGTCGGAGAAAATCTGCCTGTATGGCGAGGAATACTAATTCAGTACATTGAGCACACGGCTGCCAGTGTAAATTTACAATGTGCACGCTGCTGCCATTGTAAGAAATTGAAAACAGATTTTCACAAAATCAGTTTCAGAGATGAAACTGCCTGAGTTGAAGGACGAAAGAAAAAATAACCATAGTAAATAAAAGCAGCGAGATGTGTTGGCCTACTTGTAGGTGCATAACTGGCACAACATACAATCGCCTTAGGCTCAAATCACTACAAATCACAAAGATTGGTTTAACAAGGGTCAATATGAGCAAATGAAGAATAATAATTAGACCAAACTTTTACTGAAATTATTGTTGTACAAAATATATTTGTTTGCTACCTGAATCAACTGTAAAAATTGACTCTCATCAGATCTCTTGGAGGACAACCACACAAGCCCTGCATTCCCATCACCCACGTCTATGATAGGTCACATGGGGGCAGGACCAACTCACCAGAGATACGAACAGGTTCCGATCCATCAACAACATGACCCACAGGGTCACAATAAAGAGAACATGTTCTCGCTGCACCAGAACCACATACCAGTCCCAAATTCAGCTGGGGACAATCGTGCTGGTTTTGAGAAATTACCTGTCCCTCCGTCTGTGACTGCTTTTTTCAACAGTGCTGCTCTCGGAGGCGCTAACCCTTGTAAGTAGAGATTTTAGCTGAATTTTAACTTTTTTAAAATGTAACTTTTTGTTCTAGTTTCTCAGTGTTTTTATTAATTAGTTCTTCTTCTTTCTTTTGTCGTCGCACTGCTACCGGGTTGTTGCCCAGTGTCATGGTTTTCTGTTTTGTCTTGCGCTGTTCTGGTGGCTTGTGTGATTGTTATCTTTGCTCTTTCACATGATTCTGCTACGCCATCTAACCATCTTTTCCGTGGTCTTCCTCTTGCCTTCTTTCCCGATGTTCTGTTGTAGAAGACTCTGTATACTGTGGAGTTTGGATGCATTCTTATTAAGTGGCCAAACCACTTCATTCTTTGTTTATCTATGTAATTCAAGCACGGTTTTGTGCCAACTTTCTTTCTTATGCTGATGTTGGTGATTCTGTCTTTTCTTGTGTTATTGGTAACTTTTCAAAGGCAACGCATTTCACATGTAGTTATTTTTTGTGACTGCGCTTTGTTCAATGTGTTCGCTCGCTATTAATTCAGATGTAGTCGTGGGGCCTCTGACAGATTACCAGTTTCTCTCACCATTCAGGCAAGCCTTACTATTTAAATGCAATTTTTGTCGTAGTTGCTTTAGGTTTAAAAAAAAAATTAGATCATTCGCTATTAATTCTAGCTCTCTCTCGTGATCACCGCTTTAGACTGATGTACCAGACTTCCCCATAAATCTCATTCATGTGGAAATCTGATTCATGCAGCTTTAGCATGGGTGTGTTTCATCACATCTTCAGCGCCATTTGGAGCTCTGGTGCTTATCCTTTGGCGATGTGTCCGGTTTTAGCCAGCGTTTACTGGTTTCGCTCTCCGTCAGCCTTTGACTGTCCCCAGTCTACCTGCAGGGCAGCAGGTCGCTATTAAATTAGTATTGTACTATCGTACTATTGTATGACAACATCCTAAGCTTCAACTCTGTTGCAGAAGGCCCAAGAGATGGGCCGCCATGTTGCTTGGACGCCTGATCAATTTATCCCCCAAAAAAGTTGATGTATGACGAGCTTGGAGGGAGCAGACAGTCAGTTGATGGACATAAAAAACTCTTTAAAGACATGCTTAACTGATTGGTTCTATAAGCTGCAGGGAGCGGCACTATTTATTTGTTTTAGTACGATCTTAAAGAAAATTCATTTACCTACAAAATTGTATATTACTCATAAAAACATGTTAGTAATTAAGAAAACTGCAGCTGAATTTGTACATACATCTGCAATGGGAAAATGAAACCTACATTTAATTCAGCCACAACCCATTTTTCAATTCAGTAGCTAATCAGTGTCTCTAAACTTCATCGATATAGACACGACATGCTGGAAATTCCTTGCACAAGATCACCAAATGTGGTGCTGTAACAACACAAGAAGAATTCTCTGCTGAGAATTGTCATAATTTTGAATCGAGGAGAAAGCGAGCTGCATGGAAAGACAAAATACACAACACCCACTGTCTAACCTTGATCATGTATGTCCCACCCGTTGTAGGGGATTGTGTTCGAGGCTTGGACTTTATATTAATTTCTGCACACACCAGAGAGGTGCAGCAGCACGCATCAGAGGCTGTCGTCATCGCCCGTGATGGATGGCAATTTTTACTCTGACTTGAGGGGTACTTGTAATTTATTATATCCCCAAGTAAAAAATCATGTTCTCATGTAGTCCAACTGGTTACCATGTGTACAGCAAGAATTTTACCTCTGAAAGATCACCAGTTTCCCTCACCATTCAGGCAAACCTTACTCTGATTTCAGGAGTACTTGTAATTTATTAGATCCCCAAGTCGCAATGTGTTGCCTGGGCTCACTGGTGAGCAAAGAATGGTAACACTGCTACCTACAAGGTGTATCGTAAGAGGGACCTAGGGAAGCTACCCTAGTATATACAAAATTGCAGAAATCTGATGTAGGCGCATAACTGGCACAACGTACATTCGCTCTTAGACTTAGACCACATACAAATCACAAAGAGTGGTTAACAAGTGATCGATATGGAGTACTCGTAGAAGAAGAAGAAGATCTCCAAATAAAGGATCAAGTTTTTCTGTAGTCTAACTGCGTACCAGGAGTCAACTGCACACCAAGAATATTTTAGCAAAGCTGCCCTTGAACTGCAATATTTTCACGGCACATTGTTACTAGCGCAGATGTTAACTACTTTACAGAACCCATTCTTACGGAGAACCCATTCTTACGGAGAACCCATTCTTACGGAGAACTCATCCTTACGGAGAACCCATCCTTATGGAGAACCCATCCTTACGGAGAACCCATCCTACTGTGTTGATTGATTAATTGATAGGACCATCATCGTTGCACTTCAGTGAATAACCATGTGTGCTACGATCTCTTTCTTACACATGAAGATCTCAGCGGCAGTGCACGGACTCCGTAGCAACCCCGATGGTCCCCGATGTAAATTTCAGAAGATTGTGGGAAATTATGTCTGAATTTAATTTGTATCTTTTTTTTTAAAATGAATATTGTCCAGGCAGCGGCTTCCCAGCCTACTCTTATACTCTTATTGATCTTCAGCTGCCAAGGTTTCTTCTACATGCTCAACTTGAACCTGGGTCCTCTGTTTTATCATCCTTCTCCGAAAGGTTTAACTAGTACTGTAGTATCTTAGTCATGCAGCCTGGCTTTGTTGGTCTTGTTTTTATATTAAATCTGACTACTCTCTCTCGTGATCACCGCCCAGACTGATGTACCAGACCTACCCATAAATTCTATTCATGTGGAAATCTGATTCATGCAGCCTTAGCATTGGTGTGTTTTACGTCACATCTTCACACAATTTGGAGCTCTGGTGCTTATCCTTCGGTGATGTGTCCGGTTTCAGTCACCGTTTACTCAGTTCGCTCTCCGTTCTGTAGCCATCTAGTGTTTTTTACAGTGCGGGGTAGCTCTACACCACGCCCAACCTCCTAAGTCGCCTCTTATGGCATGCACGGCAGGTAACTGGTTCTATTCTTTACACCCCAATTTGAGCCCCGGTAACCACTCGGACGAATCTGACTACAAGTTGACTTATTTCATTCTATCTCACATTCATATTGTGCCAGTTTGAACATACACACTCCACACTCTCTTTATATCGCAGCCACCACCAGTAGCACCAAATTCAGCACACAGGATGCTGAGGCTCAACTGAAGGCTATGTTGTTTGGAGGGCATAAGGACTCGGCTTCATCCAGTGGAACAGCTTCACCAGCCAGCTTGCCACCAAGTAGGTCATTCCTTTCATTAATGTGAAATCTTGTCTATATATTCAATTCTATCGCTTGTATATATAGACAACAAAGAAAGCGGATCAGAACACTAAGATCATGCATATTCCCAGTGGCTGCATATGCCTGTTAAGCATGGACATGAAGGTGTATAAAGTGTTTATCATACGATGCAAAAAGAAATGCTGCAATCAGTCAGAAAAGGTTTGCAAAGTACATAAGGCTCTTTGATGTAGATCCAAGCCCAAATATACGGTGTTAAACAGATCATTATCTGCCCACCGTGTTCGTAGTGTGTTGGACTACGAGTACGGGTTCAATTTCGCGGGCTGGCAGAAAAGCCACAGGTTCCCCAGATTTATGGTGTTCGTGGCACCGAACCGTAGGGTTATGATGTCCATGGCACCAAGCAAAAGAGATGAAAGCTCAAATGCTTCTGAATCGAAAAAACAAAACAAAAAACACCAAAAACAGATCATTAAAGAGAAATGTACATGCGAGGAAAGAAAAATGTTTGACTGTCAGCAAGCAAACTCAAACATTTCCTTAGGCCACAAACTTCGTTCGGCTATCCTACACTAATAGGGCCTAGCAGGGGCGCAGCGTCTAACTGTTCTTGGCCAAAGACTGTTTATATATCGTATAGACTGTGTAATAAGAATGATCAACATGGTTAAGAACATTCGAAACAAACAACAAGGTGTAGAAGAATATCTAGGGTACTTTGGAGACCACTAAAGTCAGAAAAATGAAAATGGCTCCAGACTCCTCGAAATATGTAACCGGCATGATCTATTTATAGACAACAATCACTTCCAACATCTGCAGTCCTTTTCACCCATGAGTTGCTGGGATCCACAAAGGAGCAAAAATAGTAATACATCGACCTACAATGCGAATGAGATAGGGGCCTAGGGAAACTACCCTAGTAAATAAAAAGCGTTGCAGAAATCAGATGTGCTGGCCTACTTGTAGGCACACAACTTACAATCGCTGTTAGGCTCAGATTACATTAAATCACAAAGAGTGTATTAACAAGTGGTCGACATGGAGCGTTCAAAAGAGAGATGGTGGATCTGGTCAGAGAGCTGGGACAGAAGCTTCGAGGTAGCCACTTCAAGATAATGTAAATGCCTTAGGGGTAGGTCTGAAGATCTAATGTAACCAAGAAATGAAAATCGGGGCATATCCTAAAGGACATAGCCATCAACCACAGTAAACGAGTTGTTGATTTTCTAGACTGGACTCAAAAGTAAAAGATTTGCATAGAATACATATTTCTTTGTTTCAGTTTGAAATATCTTCACTGCACACCGGACACGTCCATAGGTGCTTCGATCTCCTTCGTTATATCTCTAACAACGTCCATCGACTAACTGTACCAGTTGGATGTTGATTGATGTGCCTACTTATATATTTGTTGTGCTTTTCTTTTCTCATGCAATCTAGTGGCTGACATGGATTGATTTAGATAAAAGTCCTCATTGCGATCACACTCTATGAGGGTGTTCAAAATGTCAGCTGTATCCATTGGTTGACTTCTCAATATGGTGACAGAGCCAGCCAGCATGTCTGCTCTCTCATTCCCATCGACACCTATGTGTTACCCGCCCGAGTGGTTACCGGGCCCAAATTTCGTGTGTAAAGAATAGAACCACTGTTACCTGCCATGCATGTCTAAATAGGCAACTAAGGAGGTTTGGCTGAAATCGGATGCATGTGTCCTAAACATGTAGAAGTCTATGCGTTAGGGGCCTACCAAACCAATGTGCAACGTATACACGTTCTGGCAAAGATCAAACATATTACAAAGAGTGATTAAAATTGGTCATAAAGAACGAACGCAAAGAAGAATAAGATTTAGATAAAAGTCCTCATTGCGATCACACTCTATCCCTCTTTCTCTCTCTTTAGCCTGTTACGCCCTGGCGTTTAGGGCAGCAACAAACGTACACCATTCTTCCCTGTTCATGGCCTTCCTCTGTATTGTGTTCCAGCTATGATTCATTTCTTCAGTTCTTGCTCTATCGTTCTCCTCCAGGTCGTCTTGGGTCTTCCACGCTCTCGCCTACCCTCTGGAGTCCATCTCAGTGCAGTTTTCGTGTCGGAGCCAGTCTCCATGCGCATCACATGTCCAATCCATCTCCAGCGCGCTTCGGATGATAGTGCCCATATTCTCTTGTTGGCATCGTGCAAGCAATTCTTGATTCGAGATAGTAGTCGGCCAGTACACGCGTAAGATTTTTCGCAGACAAGTTGTATGAAAGGCGGAGAGTCTGGACATATCCTGTTCTGTCATTCTCCAGCATTCCGATCCGAACAGCAAAGTTGACAGCACACAGCTGTTATAGATACTAGTCTTGGTTCTGATGCTGTATTGGGCAGATTTCCAGGCGGTCTGAAGGGTCATGAATGCACTGCGTGCTTTACTCAGTCTGTTTTTAATGTCAGATCCAGCGCTTCCTTCATTGCTAATAACACTTCCAAGGTATGTGAAAGCGGTTGTATCTCGGAGGGTTTTACCTTCTAGTTTGACTGGTGCTGGGGTTGCTATGTTCAGAGTCATTACTTCAGTTTTCTTCTGATTTATTTTCAGCCCAACCATCTCACTATATTGGTTAAGGCGGCAGGTCTTTTCCTGGATATCTCTATGTGTATGAGATAGAGTGCGATGTCATCTGCAAAATCTAGGTCTTCCAGAGTGGATGTGAGCGTCCATCTAATACCTCTTGCCTTATCTTCCGTTGTTTTACGCATCACCCAATCTATGACAGTGTTGAATAATAGGCTGACATAACACATCCTTGTCGCACGCCTGTTTTTACTTCAAACTTTAGTTCTGAAGTTTCAACACTGCATGCAAACTTGCTGTAGCAGCTTTTATAATATTTATAAAACACAGTGGGATTCCATACCATCTTAAGATACGCCATAGACTTTCGGTGTATGCTATCAAAAGCCTTTTCAAAATCTACAAAGTTGATATAGAGTTTGCTTTGCCATTCTGTGCATTGTTCTATGATATTTCTAAGAGCAAATATTTGGCCTATACAGCTCCGTCCTCTCCGAAATCCTGCTTGTTCCTTTCTCAGTTTCTTATCCACAGCGTCAGTAATACGTTGTACGATGATTTTGCTTAAGATTTTACTTGGGACAGAAAGCAGTGTTATTCCACTCCAGTTATTACAATCGCAAGGAGCCCTTTTGGGTATCTTGATGATGACTCCCCTGTTCCATGCATCAGGTATTATTTGGGCATTCCATATAGTAGTAAACAAGGGTTGCAATATATTAGCTGCAAGTTCTGGGTCTATTTTGAATAGTTCTGCGTTTAAGTTATCATTCCTGGTGCCTTGTTATTCTTAAGAGATTTAATTGCTGTAATGATCTCATCCTGGCTGGGTGTTTCAATGCCAATTTCTAACTCCTCTGTTGGTTCTGGTATGTCTGCTACTACCGTTGGAGGTGGTCTGTTTAGCAATTCTTTAAAATGCTCTGTCCATCGTATTTCTTGTTCCTTTTCCGTTGTCAATAGTATTCCATTCTTATCCTTTATGAGAGTATTTGATCTTCTGTAATGTTTCCAGCTTATTAGCTTTGTAATTTTGTACACTGTTCCCTGATCACACTTTTTTGCTGCTTCTTCTGCCTGTACTGCCAGGTCTTCAACATACATTCTTTGTCGGCTCTCACAGCCCGTTTGATTTCTTTACTTGCGCTTTTGTACTGTTCTTGGTATCTTGCTTTCAGTCTTTCGGACTTTGCTTCTAACAATTTCTTTTTAATATTCTTCGGCTGTCTATTATTTTCCATGTTGTTGGTGTTATCCATTCTTTTCTTTGTGCGGTACCCTAGACATGTTTTACTGCTCTTGCTATATATAGATGCTATGTTGTTCCATGTTCTATCTATGTTGTCAGTTTCATCCGTAGTTTCATTACTTTCTAGGGCTTGGAATCTGTTCTTTATCTGCATTATAAACTTATCCCTTACTTCCGTGTCTTTTAGTCTATCCACATCGAACCCTTTGGAAGTTTTTCTGTTGTCCTGTTTTTCTTAGTTTAAGTTTGACATAAGCTGTGACTAGGTGGTGGTCACTACCAACATCTGCACCTCTCTTGACTACAACATCTAGCAGCGAGCGCCTCCAGGGTCCATTGATCATTATATGGTCTATTTGGTTTTTATCTCTGCCATTAGGGGAATACCATGTTAATTTGTGGATATCTAAATGTTGAAATAGGGTTCCTCCTATAACGAGATTGTTCATGCTCCAGAAGTTTACTAACCGTTCCCCATTTTCGTTCATCATACCACATCCATATTTTCCCATAGTTCTATAACTATGCGTGTTGTCTTGTCCGACCTTCACATTTAGATCTCCCATAACAATGATAACATCATGGGATGGTGACTTGTCTAATTCTGCTTGTAGGTTTTCGTAGTACAAGTCTTTCTTTGTATCTTCGCTATCATTAGTTGGCGCATAGCATTGTAGGATGATCACACTCTATGAGGGTGTTCAAAATGTCAGCTGTATCCATTGGTTGACTCCTCAATATGGTGGCAGAGCCAGCCAGCATGTCTGCTCTCTCATTCCCATCGACACCTTTGTGTCTCGAAATGAAGATGAATGTAATTCTGTAAATTCTTAACGCTTGTAGTGATTCAGTCCATTGCCTCGAACCAGCCTCAACCTTTCAGATCATACTCAATCGGGATCGCAAGAGAGAGAGATCATACTCGATGAATCACTCAGAATGCATGCATGAGTATTTTTGTGACTCTAGCCAGGGTAGTGCCTAAGTCACCCCAAATACTTCCATTGCCATGCTACTTGTTATACTAAATGCATCACTGGCTTTCTTGACCATTCTGCTGTATGAGTTTGCAGAGAATGCCCATGTGAACATTTCTTGCAGGACTACCGATCCATCCTTGTAAATCACAACTTCACCTTCATTGCAGTTTTCATTAATGATGACCTTGACATCGGCATTCAACGCCATGGAATTCCTATCTCTGCAACCTTTCTTTAATCTTCACTCCTAGGGAGGCATATGTCCACTACCAAGACTGTTTTAAGCCCTCGTATCCAAGGCCATCTTTTCCAAATCTCTCTCCCCATTTTCTTGCATTCTGTTTCCAACTCTCGCCTCCAGTGTTCCTGGGTCTTCCGACTCTATTACCCTAGGGTTCTTGCTGCCTGAGGTTTCCTAATCGTATATCCTATCAATTGCCATCTTCTGCCCTTTATCTCTTGTCCATCTGCCATTGTCCCAGTCTGTTATCAGTTATGGAGGACTATCATCATAGCACCCAGGACACGTCCATAGGTGCTCTGATCTCCGCCTCAACAAATCCAGCAGCATCCAGTTGCCCAACACGCCAATTCCATGTTTATTAATCAATCTCTTTGCATATTTGGTATGTCTTTCTTTTCGGACTGCACCAATATCGACACCCATCTCTCTCAATCTGGTCAGGGAATTGCATTCACAACCCTGAAACTCCTCTGTTCGGAAAAACTCTCACTTCGTGAAGAATTTCATTTCGGTCCATGTTGCTCACTCTGAAATTGCTCACCCTGCGTGCTCAGGACAAAAATGAAGGTGATTTCTCTGATCACTGTCTGTACAGTACCTCCACCCAGTTTTGTCTTACCATTCCTGATTCGACTTTACGAATCATGCTCATGAAGTCACTGGGTATGAAAACATTTTGTCTACACCTCTGCAACCTTTGTTGAATTTAATGATTTTTTGTGTGTTTTGTTTCAGGTGTCCAGCGTAAAGTGAAAACTGTAGCAGAACTAGAGGCAGACATGCATCAGAATTCACCTCAGAGGAAGAACAGTTCCTACTCAATCATCGGTGGCACCAGCAGCCCGACAAACAGCGGGGACATGACAGCTTTTAACAAACTGCTCATCATGATGAATGCTGCCTCTGAAGCTAATCAGAATGTGGTAGGTGTCCATTTTGTTTGTATGTTGTGTTTCTTCTTCAAATGCTCCATATCGACCACTTGTTAACCACTCTTTTTGAGTTGTATGTGGTACAGGCCTAAGAGCCATTGTATGTTGTGCCAGTTTTGCACCTACAAGTAGGCCAGCACATAGATTTCTGCAATGCTTTTTTTCACTAGGGTAGCTTCCTTAGGCCCCTACCTGTCACCTCTTATGACATGCCTTGTAGGTAGCAGTGCTACTATTCTTTGTTCCTTTTGCAGGCCCCGGGAACACACAGGCGAAGCTGGTAGTGACTGTACTGTATGATGGCAGAAGTGACTATATAATAGAGTAACTATGATCAGTTCCCGCTAACACTGAATAAAAATGATTTAGTTACCCAGTGAGAGACTCGATAACAAGGTTTTGTCAAGTACAGTATGTGCCGGCCACGCGACATATTTGTTTGAACTTAGGTCTTACCAACACAGCATCTGTAGCTAATTTTAGCCTTTGAAGCCTTTAGTCACAGAAAGTGTGTAATTTGCCATTTAAAAAAACAACAACATATAACTGGCCACTCAGAAGCAGAAATAATGTTATCAAAGTACATCGACTGGTTTGAAATGCAAGAGGAGGCAAATGCCATACAGTTCCTTAAGATCCTGCGTAAGATATGGAACATCACCGCGCATAAAGCTTGAGCCTCAAAGACACAGAAGGAGATGACAGATTATTTAAAGTAACGTAAGTTTATAGTATTACAATACATTTCTGTACATTACTGGTCTTATATTGAAGTTTATATTGATAGTTTTGTAAAATTAAATACAATATGTATGTATACATTCGCTTTTAAAGAATTTTCATTTTCGTCCCAAGCCCGAAGTGAAATCACTTTACTGCACATATATATTAAGAGACTTCTGTTATCAGTCTATTCAGTTATAAACAGTCATGGTCCGAATGGTGATGGTTAATCAAGGTTCTAGTGTAGATAGATATTCATCATCATCATCATGTGTCAACTATGACACGAAGAGGACCTAGATATATATATATATATAAAATATATATATATATATATATATATATATATATATATATATATATATATATAAACATTTTCATGCATGCAAAGATTGAAACAGGATGGGCTCTGAGACAATGGGGAGTCGCTGGTGAGCTCTAAACTGACAAAAATCAGTTTTATTTTTGTGCCAGAGCATGCAGGTGTAAGGAGGAATGAATGCGTCGATAGGCTTGCAGGTATGGCTGCTGTACAAAGCAGGCGAGCAATGGACCAGGCTGATATTATAAATTCCTAAGGAGAGGGTGTGTACATGATTCAACTAATAGTGGGAATCTACAACACTAACCAGACTGCTAGAATTCCCAGTCAAGTTTGGGTGTAGCTAGACAAAAACACTATACTGGTATCCAAAGAAGAATAGTAAATCAACACAGAACCGGGGTCGTTAGTCGCCACTTGCTGAGAGACATACTGAAGGGGAGATCAGAGCACTTATGGACTAACTGGTTCGACGTACAGTGCTGATGATGATACGACAACTAAACTAAATATAAAACATTTGATAACTTTTTGAACATAGCAACCCCAGCACCAGTCAAACTAGAAGGTAAAACCTTCCGAGATACAACCGCTTTTACATACCTTGGAAGTGTTATTAGCAATGAAGGAGGCGCTGGATCTGATATTAAAACAGACTGAGTAAGGCACGAAGTGCATTCATGACCCTTCAGACCTCCTGGAAATCTGCCCAATACAGCATCAGAACCAAGACTAGTATCTACAACAGCTGTGTGTTGTCAAGATTGCTGTACGGATCGGAATGCTGGAGAATGACAGAACAGGATATGTCCAGACTCTCCACCTTTCATACAACTTGTCTCCGAAAAATCTTACGCGTGTACTGGCCGACTACTATCTCGAACCAAGAATTGCTTGCACGATGCCAACAAGAGAATATGGGCACTATCATCCGAAGACGACGCTGGAGATGGATTGGACATGTGATGCGCATGGAGACTGGCTCCGACACGAAAACTGCACTGAGATGGACTCCAGAGGGTAGGCGAAAGCATGGAAGACCCAAGACGACCTGGAGGAGAACGATAGAGCAAGAACTGAAAGAAATGAATCATAGCTGGAACAATACAGAGGAAGGCCATGAATAGGGAAGAATGGTGTGTGTTTGTTGCTGCCCTAAACGCCAAGGGCGTAACAGGCTAAAGAGAGAGAATAACTTTTGTTAGAGAGAATATTTTAGATTCTTAAATTTCTGGATGCTTGCAGATGGATCCCCAGATATCATCCGGCACTGGATTTGGTATGGTTCCAAGTCATAATGAGTTCAGTCACGTAAGTCACATCAGTCCTGCTTTGTGACGACTTGTCATCATCAGTCATCAAATAGCTTGTCCTGGGCAGAACTTTGTCACCCTAACAGTACTTTGAAATTTCTCTCATAGACCAGATGTCCCACCTCTGCAACCATCATGCTTAAATCATCATGAAATAGCTTGTCCTGATCAGAACTTTGTCACCCTAACATTCCTTCCAGATTTTCCCTCTCTCTCTCCATAGACCAGATGTCCCACTCTGCAGCCATCATGCTTAAATCATCATGAAATAGTTGTCCTGAGCGAACTTTGTCACTCTAACATTACCTTGACTTCTCTCTTCTCTCATAGACCAGATGTCCCGCCTCTGCAGCCATCATGCTTAAATAAGGTCATCAAATAGTTTGTCCTGAGCGGAACTATTAACACTCTAACATACCTTTGAAATTTCTCTCTCTCATAGACCAGATGTCCTATCTCTGCAGTTGTCATGTTTATCAGTTATCAAATAGCTTGTCCTGACTGTCACCGTAACAGTCCTTCGCTACTGAGTTAGTGCTTGAGCAACGCTGTCAGCTGTGACTGTTACATGTAATGCTTTTTGCTGTGTCAAGTGTCAACCATGCGTTTGTTGTGTGTATTCAGAAAATGCCGGACAGCGGTTATGATGAACAAGCTCAATTTGCCGTATGCAGTTATATTGCGAGTGCAGAAAGCTGGATTTTGCCTTGATTGATGTCTCCTTCGACAAGTATTGCTATTCAAGTGATGAACAGTTTTGTGTTGCTACATTCGCGACGGCCATATGCATATTATGCGGTGCAGGTTGCTTTTTGTGGCGGTGTGCGGCTGTTTCATTCTGGAATTAGTTCACACAGGAAAGTTTTCACAGGTGTTTGCATTTCGTGTGATATTCATTGGCACAGGAACGGAGCAATTATGGGGTGACCCGTTGCAGTGAAGTTGGAACCGTACTTATGAACTATGAACAGTCCTTCGGAATTCCTCTCTCTCATAGGCCAGATGTATCTTTCTCCCCTTCCCCCTTCCTCTACAGCCATCATGTTCAAACCATCAGTTACATCCTGAATCCATCTTCTCCATGGTCTTCCTCTTTGCCGAGATGCCTCCTTCCATGATGATCTTCTCCAACCCTTCATGTCTCTTTATAAATATCCAAAATATTTCAATTTCCATGGTGACTATGACATGAAATGGGAAGTGCACAAGCACTGCTGAATAGTTGAGCTGGTAATACACAATACTTGGACGTCTGGCCTAATGGATAACAGCGTGGCTCCCTTGCAGGAGACCCGGATTCAATGCCTGGTACGGCCAAGGAGATTTTTCTGTCATGGGCATAAAGAAAATATCCTAGCCTGAACAGTTCCACGGTGACTGCACTAGCCATGAGGCCCTTAAATTCTACAGACTCATGTCCCTCCTGTCCTTCACCGCCCAAAATGCGGTATTACAGGCATTAACGACTTTAAAAATATTTTTTAATGGAGTGAAAATATCCCATAATCTTTGTAGACCATATTGTGTGATACATATATATATATGTTAAAGTTATATGTTAATGTTAAAGAGAATTGGCTGATAAACAACATACTATACAGAAAAATTATATACTTTGGTCACATCAAGCGTCACGATGGCCTGGAAAGAACAATACTAGAAGGCAGGGTCCCAGGATGCAGAGGCAGACCAAGAAGAAGATGGCTACAAGATATTAAAAACCATGAACATGACCATCGCGAAGTGGGTGAACTGGCAAGAGACAGAGTGAATTTCAGATGTACTGCAAAGAGAGCAACGTCCTATAAAGGATACGCACCTTGGATGATATATATATCTTTGTATGTATGTGTGTGTATGCATATATATATATATACCTCTCGTACTGTTATACGTTACATAGGACCTGCATATAATTTCTCCATATCGCTCTATCCTGGGTAACTCGCTCAATCTCATTGTGTGATATGGCTGTCACTTAATATTTATAATTATCAAAATGTGCGAGAGGTAGGCAGGCCAGTTGTTTTCCTCGCTTCAAGAACATCAGTTGTGAGAATTGAACCTACCACCCTCTCTTGTTTGATTATTTGTAAAAAGAAATTGCCACACGCCTGCTATTAATTCAGGCTTAAATCGCACCTATGACTGATTTTTGCATGGTTTTTTTTTGCATGTGTTATAAATTATACATTACCTTACACAGGATGTTATAAATTACATTACCTTCACCCGAGTGGTTACCAGGGCCCAAATTTGGGGTGTATAGAATAGAAACACTGTTACCTGCCTTGCATGTCGTAAGAGGCAACTAAGGAGGTTTGGCTGAAATCGGTGCACATGTCTTAAACATGTAGAAGTCTGCATTTAGGGACCTACCAAACCGATGTGCAACATATACACGTTCTTGGCAAAGGTCAAACATATCACAAAGAGTGATTAAAATTGGTGGTAAAGAACGAACGCAAAGATGAAGAAGAAGAAGACACTTTTAAATTACACATTACCGTACACACACTGTTTTAAATTACACATTACCGTACACAAACTGTTATAAATGATATCTTAACTTACACAGGCTGTTATGAGAAACAAAGAAGAACAAATACAACTCCAGCAGCAGTCATTGCATAGCACACAGATGTCTTTCCACCCACAAGCAGGTATGCAGCATCCACCTCCTCCATTCTATCCACATCAGCAGATGTCAATACAGACTCAACAACAACCACCACCACCGCTTGTCAACCAACATCTGCGCTCAGCGGCATCATTCCAGCAGTTACAGCAACAGCAGACAGCAATGAATAATCCGAAACAAATTGGTAAGTTGCATTTCTTTTTTGAACACTCCATATTGACCCCTTATTAAACCACTCTCTGTGATTTGTATGCGATCTGTGCCTAACAGCGATTGTACATTGTGCGCCTACAAGTAATTCTTAGCTATGTTTCTATTTCGCCGCTTATATGTAGGCTTAAAAAAGTAAGGCCTAATCTCTTTGAATTTAGTGTTCTGTAAAACTGTTTTAAAATGGAGGAAATATGGGGTGCTAGGTTTTAAACAGAAAGTTTATATTAATCGTTTTGTAAAATTAAATACAATATGTATGTATTATCCACTTTAATAGGATTTCATTTTCATCCAAAGTTCGGTGTAATAACCTCACTGTACATATGTATTAAGAGATTTATGTTATCAGTCTAATCGGTTACTCGTCACATCCTTGGTCTGGGCAGTGATGGTTAATCAAAGTTTTACTGTAATACTAAATAACAGCAATCGGTGCGCAAAAGCTAACCAGGTACTGGGACAGTTAACACCACTTTTGTCACATAAAGAGATACCGCTAACAACTAAAGCAAATCTCATAATGATTTTCTGGCCAACACTATGTTACCTGTGTCAAACATGGCCAATAACACCAGCTAATCACCTGAGTGGTTACTGGGTGCCCAAATTTGGGGTGTAAAGAATAGAACCACTGTTACCTGCCATGCATGTCGAAGAGGCGACTAAGGAGGTTTGGCTGAAATCGGATGCACATGTCCTAAACTTGTAGAAATCTATACGTTTAGGGGCCTACCAAACCAATGTGCAACGTATACACGTTCTTGACAAAGATCAAACATATCACAAAGAGTGATTAAAATTGGTCGTAAAGAACGAACGCAAAGAAGAAGACAGCAGCTAATGAGCGGAAAATCACAACGACAGAGATGAGGTGTCTTAGAAGAGCTGCAGGTGTGACAATAAGAGACAAAATTAGAAATGAAGAAATCAGAAGACAGGATGTGAAACCAGTCATGCAATTCATAAAAGAACAACAGATTAAATGGTTTGGACACCTGACAAGAATGCCCTGGTATCGCCTACCACAGAGATCCACACAGAAAAAGTATTATGAGTACAAAGCAAGAGGAAGACCACGCAAAAGATGGCAGCATCAAGAACAGCCTTACAAACATGAATATCAGCTTACAAAGTGGCTTAAAACAAGCACACACAAGATCACTCCGTTTCACACCCAACACTTCTATAAAGAAGTCAATGGTGGATGAGAAGAAGAAACTAAATAACAATTAAAGAAATGATGGAAGAAAGATATTTTTTTACCCATGTTGTTCAATGTATTCCAGGTTTAGTCAACAAACTATCAGGTACACCAGGTCTTCACCAGACAATGTCATCCTCACAGAATATTGTCATGAAGCCCAGAGCCCAAAATGGTGGTCCTATGATGTCATCAGATCCAATCTTCAACCTCATCCAGCAGAACCCAACCATTGTGATGAACCCGGCCTCACCAGGTCCAAATATGGCAGCTATTTTGGCATCCCAGCAGTCTGCTGTGTCTAACACATCTCGTGTGCCATCACCACTGAGTATGTACTGCATTAATATCCAGGCTATATATTTTCAGTGAGCGTCTGTAGCTGAAGCGGTAGTGATAGTTCATAAGTACGGTTCCAACTTCATTGCAACGGGTCACCCCATAATTGCTCCGTTCCTGTGCCAATGAAAATCACACGAAATGCTAACAACTGAAATGTTTCCTGTGTGAACTAATTCCAGAATGAAACAGCCGCGTCCGCTACAAAAAGAAACCTACACTGCATAAAATGCATATGGCCGTCGCTATAGTAGCAACACAAAACTGTTCATCACTTGAATTGCAATTCTTGTCGAAGGAACATCAATCATGACAAAATAATGAACTCAATCACAACCCACACGTACATGGTTTAAACTTTTTTAGCAGGCAGTTTGATAGCAAATTCGTTTCTGTAGGATTTTTACGATAGGTAAAAATAGACCTCACCGTTCAGTAAGCAATTACAAACTACTGAACGTATAAGTGGTGCGTAGAAAAATCAACGACTCGTTTACTGTTGTTGACGGCTAAGTACTGTAAAGGATATGCCACAATGATATTTTACTTTTGCTGTTTACTTTTTCTTCTGCGATCAACTTCAGCTTTGCGACTACTCCGGTATGCGTCATAAACAGGGCGGTGCGCTTGAGGTCTTCATCGGTCTCCCATAGTTTGATAGGGTTGCTTCTGTTGGCCAGATTTCCATTCTCACACTGCTCAGGCTGGGACAGTCTTGTAAGATGTGGGTGGTGCTCTTGAGGTCTTCACCAGTCCCTCAATAGTTTGTTTTGTAGGGTTGTTTCTGCAGACCAGATTTCCATTCCTCACACTGATCAGGCTGGGGCAGGATATACTCTGGGGACTGCTTTGGTGCTCCACGGGTGCAGGCAGCCGAGTCCCTGAGACACATTCTATGGAGGTGTGCTCTGAGACTGCAGTTTCTCGTTCTAAGTCTGAAGACTGTGCTCTGTGCTTTTCTGTTTAGTATATTTATACTGTTGTGCTCTGGGTTGTATTCTTCGTTTGTTTTTCTCCACATCATTTTTCTGGATTGTTTTAGGAGAGTCTTTGCTTCTGTAAAGCTTTGTGTTGGATGGTGTTGTGTTAGGCTCCTCCAGCCCTTGCAAGTTTGTCAGCCTTTTCATTTCCTGGTATGCCACAGTGTGCTGGTATCCACTGTAAGACTAATTCTGATTTCTTGTAATTCTGATTTCTTGTAATTCTGATTTCTTGTAATTCTGATTTCTTGTAATTCTGATTTCTTTTAATTCTGATTTCTTGAACAGCAAGCTGATTTTTTGCCTTATATCCTGAATGAGCTTATCTTCTTTGGGACATGAGTTGGCTTGGAGAATGGATCTTCAATCAGTAAAGCGCCCGAGTGGTTACAGGAGCCCAAATTTGGGGTGTAAAGAATAGAAACACTGTTACCTGCCACGCATGTCGTAAGAGGCGACTAAGGAGGTTTGGTTGAAATCGTGTGCAGGTGTCCGCTAGGGAATGCTAACCCGAAACAAATACTTGCAGAAAACAGATGCACCAGGACGTAAGGCACATAACATGGTGCAACGACCCCTTACAATGAGGAATGGGATAACCGATTCTACGGTCGCCAATCTGCCTCAGAGATTTAGCCACGCAGTGAGAATGTCAGACCTAACATCACGAGGGTGGCCAAAACTTACTGCTGGAAGAGGTCGGCACAAACAGGGAAGGAGAAATCATAGGAATTATATCCTACAGAATTGCCCCCAGTGTGCAGACTTGAGAAGAAAGAGGTGGCCCACTTACACCAGCTCCAAGACAAACTGTATGTCGTGGCTGATAATCTAAGGCAGACGGCTGCCTTTATTAGAGAATCTGAAATCCCAATCTAGTGAGAACGCAGAAGAAGAAGAAAAGAATCATTAAAGACTGCAATGTTTTTTGCTGACAGCTGCTGGTTGTTGAGAAGCATACTGTTTCTAATAGTTCCTGCAGTTTTTGCTAATTGTTTGCTAAATCACTGTATCATCTGTTTATCTAAGATTTTTTACTGTTCTTCAATTGATTGATTGATAGGACCATCATCATTGCACTTTGGTGAGTAAATAAGTGTGCTCCGATCTCTTTCTTACACAGGAAGAACTCAGCTGCAGTGCATGAACTCTGTAGCACCGGCGAGGGTCTCCAATGTAATTTAGAAGATGGTGAAGATATTTTACTAAGTATTTTATGTTTATTCTTTTATAATGAATTTTGCCAGGACAGCGGCTTTCCAGCCTGCTCTTCTCGATTTTGAATTGCCAAGTGTTCTTTTACATGTTCAAATTGAACACGGGACCTACGTTTATAGTCCGTCTCTGATAGGACTAGGAACTCGATCTCACCTACACTGAGATCAGGGGTCTCTGGAAAATATTCCGATAGCTCCATGAGGGAGCGAACCTGGTACCTTCGGCACAAGGGATGAGCACTTAACCTCTACGCTACAGAGACCCCCAGGTCAATGAGATATATTTGTGTAAGAAAGAGATTGAAGCACTCAAGATTATTTGCAAAAAAAGCAGTGATAATATTCCAATCAATTAATCAAGTCTGGGTTTATCATTTTGCAGTGTTCAGTCAACAGCCCCCACTGCATCTTAGTGCACCATCACCCATACATCCTGGTCAGCTGAGTCCAAGGTCACTGACTGTAGGAAACAACCTGGCTTCAAGTTCTCTGAATGTAAGTATTCACAGAAAAGTCTTCAACTGTTGTCTGTGACAGCGGTTCTCAAACTATGCATTACCACAGACCCCATTTTAAATATATTCTGATGCTGCGCCCCAAAGTTTCTATATAGGAAAATGGACAGAAATGAATCATCTGTGTGTTACAATAGTAAACAATGTCTGTGTGTTACAAAAGTAAACAATGTTTGCATTTTAACATTTTAATAAACAGGAAGAGGTTTCCTTTTGCCTTGAACAAGACGCGCCATCATTAGCATCATCAGTACATTTGCGTTTCAATTTCAGCCAGCGATCCATCCTGAAGCTCTGCCAAAATGTATTGTAGCAAAATCCATTGCACATCATTTATCTTATCTTTCCCAAGATCATTTCAGCCAATTACTTACTTATATTTCATTCTTCTAGCAATGGAGTTATTATTACACCACACCAATAGTCATACTGGCTCCATTTTCTTAGACTGCGATAAACTTCAAATCATTTTCATTTTGTCTTGTCAGACATTTAGACTGGTCTACTCCGGGTCCTTTGATTTCACAGCGGAACTAGTTTACCTCTGTTTTTATACACGTTTTTAAAATGTATTTTTCTGTTTGAAATGCCAAAGATCATATTTATTCAAGCGCTTGAGGACCCCCTGTGAATACCTAGCAGACCCCCAGAGGTCTACGGACCCCAGTTTGGGAAACGCTGGTCTATGGCATGAGTCAGATCTGAATGGTCTCCCTAGGGCCAATCAGATCTGATACCATGCTACAAAGTTATACAACTTTAGGGTGTTGGTTTATCTGAAGCTAAATCAATGCAATTTTTCAGTGTGCAATTTAACCACAGTCTGTGTTTAGGGAACATGTTGAGCATGTCATTGTCAAGACACATAAAGATCTGGCAGCAATGAGAGTCATGGTGGCTGCTAATATCGAGCAACGGCTGCTTGTCATCTTATATCAGACGCTGGTTCTTTCCACCATTGAATATGCAATTACCTGTGTGGTGCTGTGTCCTCAGGGGAAGCAATGAATAGTACCACTGCGACCTACAAGGCATGTTGTAAGAGGCGGCTGAGGTAGGGGCCTAGGAAGCTACCCTAGTAAATAAAAAGCATCTCAGACATAAGATGCGCTGGGCTACTTGTAGGTGCATAGCTGGCACAACGTACAATCGCTCTTAGACTAAGATCACATACAAATCACAAAGAGTTATTTAACAAGCGGTCGATATGGAGCGTTTGATGGAGTAGAGGATTCAATCATATATATCTTCTTCATATCAACCACTTGTCAACCACTCTGTATAATTTGTATGTGATCTGAGCCTAAGAGCGATTGTATGTTGTGCCAGTTATGTGCCTACAAGTAGGTCAGCACATCTGATTTCTGCTCTGCATTTTATTTACTAGTGTAGTAGTTCCTAGTAATTAAGATGTAATAGTTGGACTCTATTGTTGGTGGTGATGATGGTAGTAGAGATTGTTGGTGGTATACTGGACAATTTAATCGACAAACACAGTCTTGCAGACTTTATATGTATTTATTTGTTGATGACATTCATGAGTACTTCTTCGGACATAAAACACTAGGAAGCATCCTAGGGCCTACATCTGTCACCTCTTACGACATGCATTGTACATTGCAGTGGTACTATTCTTTGCTTCCTTAGCGGGCCCCGGCACCACACGGTCGCATTATATATATATATAATGCTTGCATCTGTTATTTCACTAATACTTATTTCCTCAAATATACCATTGCATTTAAAAAATATTTTCCAGTCCCCCACGGGTATGAGATCACCAGTTCTGCACAGGGTCCTCAGTCCTCAAGAGTTATCTGCTCATGCCCAAGCTGTGATGCAGGGTGCCCTTATCAAGAAGCAATTGCAGGATCAGAGTGAACGATATATGAAGAAACAGCAGGAAAGGTAATAAGAGATGTGTGTTGATTACACAAATATATTTTGTCTTTCTCTTTCACACTTTTATTAAAAATCGAGAATAGCATGCTGGTAACAGGACCGTGCGGTATATTTTCTCAGTATGATGCACGTTTTTGAAATGCCGCATCTTGAATCTTTTTTCCGCCCGAGTGGTTACCGGGCCCAAATTTGGGGTGTAAAGAATAGAACCACTATTACCTGCCACGCATGTCGTAACAGGTGGCTAAGGAGGTTTGGCTGAAATCGGATGCATGTGTCCGCTAGGAATGCTAACCCGAAACAAATGCTTGCAGAAAACGGATGCACCAGGCCGTAAGGCGCATAACATGGTGCAACAACCCTCTCAATGAGGAATGGAATAACGGATTCTACAGTCGCCAATTTGCCTCTGAGATTTAGCCACGCAGTAAGAATGTCAGACCTACCATCACGAGGGTGGCCAAAACTTATGGCGGGCAGAGGTCGGCACAAACAGGGAAGCAGAAATCAGAGGAATTATATCCTACAGAACTGCCCCAGTAAGCAGACTTGAGAAGAAAGAGGTGGCCCACTTACACTAGCGTCCAAGACAAACTGTATGGCGTGGCTGATAATCTTTGGCAGACGGCTGCCTTTATTAGAGAATCCAAAATCCCAATCTAGTGAGAATGCAGAAGAAGAAGAAATCTTTTTTCTGTAAGATAACCTTCAGTTGTAATTTTGATTTTGCTGTTAATTCCTCTCCCCCTCATCCTTACGGAGCCGCCTGATGCGGCCACCTCTCTGTATCATGGCATGGCTCTGGCTGGAAAGTCGTTGCTCTTGCAAAATTCATAAAAAATATTAAAACATAAAATTCCCACAAATTATTTTCACCATCTACTAAATTACTTCGGGACCCTCGCGGTGCTACAGAGTTTGTGTACTGTCACTAAGATCTTCCTGTGTAAGTAAGAGATCGGAGCACACATGGTTACTCATGAAGTGCAATGATGATAGTCCTATCAATCAATCTCACCCATATGTCTGCTCAGGGATCTCCAGAAAAAATTAGTGTTAGCTACACTCAGGGAATGAACTAAGTGCTTTTAGGGCAAGAGGTGAGCAAGTACCGTATCTTCGCGCCACAGATAAAAAATCTTGGAGATTTGGCCCCCAGATTTGTGATATGAGTTGATTTGCCCTGATATCCAAGATCCAGACTCCCAGCTATGGGCAAGTATCCCCACTGCCTTGTGGGAACTTCGGGAGAGGCAACAGCTATGGGATTAAACCCAAACAGAAAATCTGGAGTGGTACACCTGAGGTGGACAGGCACCATGTGATGCCCTACCGGCAACTCCTGCAACCAAACTTATTGCAGGAGATGTCTTGCTTGCACTCCTGGAATCTATAAACGAAGTCGAGAGGTGGTAGTTGACGCTTGGGCAACTCATCTACTCCATAAAAATTGCCCAGGCATTCATCACTCTGTTTGTGTGAGTGCCTTTTGTGTTGTCCCTAATCTTCTTATTACCGTCTTATCTTAGCTTATGTTTGCCTCCAGATCTATTGTCGACATTATTTGCTTACATTTGTTGCTCTGCATCTGTTTCCCCAGAGAGAAGTCCCCAAGCCAGCAGCAGTTCCAGTTAGTAAGAGCTCAGACAATGACTCAGCCACCACCACCTTCTAAAGTATGTATTGATTTGAGTTTTATCTGTCAAATTGTGAAAGTTTCGTTTAGTTACGTGAATAAACAAGAAGGGAACATAATTGCATATTAGATAAGAGACTTGGCTCTAAAGTTGGAGAAGGCACGGCTATATAAAAAAAAAAAAGTTGTTACTGCCTGTAGTACCACTTTTTAGAGCGGTGTGGCGCCGGGGCACGCAAGGGAGGCAAAGAATAGTACCACCTCGACCTACAAGGCATTTCGTAAGAGGCTACTTATGTAGGACCTAGGGAAGCTTTCCTAGTAAATAAAAAACATCGCAGAAATGGATGTGCTGACTTACTTGTAGGCGCATAACTGGCACAACGTACAATTGCTCTTAGGCTCAGATCACATACAAATCACACAGAGTTTGTTAACAAGTGTTTGATATGGAGTGTTTGAAGCAGAAGAAGAGCGGTGTGGGATGAGAGCGTAACGAATTTAATGGCTGCATGGCTATTGCAGTAGCCACGAAGCTGTTCAGGTTAGGATTTTTCATTTATGCACACAACAGAAGCAAATCCTTGGCCATACCGTGGATTGAACACGGGTCTCCCGCATGGGGTTCTAATCCATTCGGTCAGACACTTTCCACGTCTGTATGGTGGAGGAAAAAGGAAAGGAACCCTTTTTCATACCTCTATGTATATTACACTACGTAATGCAAGACCTATTGTCTCCTGAGACAAAGAGGTCAATGATGATGATGTATATTGGGTAATGGGGTGTTAGGCCGGTATTTTTAAGTGACTGCGGCACACGACGGGTGATACAGTCAACCTAAGGCCAGCATCTTTTTACTTCCCAGTACTTTTCCTGTTACCCAATTGAGGCTGGGTTGACATGAGAGCTGTTACGGTTGGAAAAATATTCCACGCCCACTTTGGGAAAAGAGAAAATATTCCACGCCCACTTTGGAATAGAGCCCTGACCGCTAGCCTAAGAAGTCAGTTCATTGACAACTGCGCCTTATAATGGGGGACACTTAAAAAGGAAAGAAGGCATTCGCGCAAAAACTAGTCCGACATACCAGGCGCAGTGACTGCGGAGACTGAGAAAGTTTGGAGATTTCCTACAATATTTGATGTGGAGATTACATTTTATTCTATCAGAGAACCAACTAAGAACAAAATAATTTGAAATTAAATTCTACTTCTTCTTTGCTTTCGTTCTTTACGACCATTTTAATCACTCTTTGTGATATGTTTGATCTTTGCCAAGAACGTGTATACGTTGCACATTGGTTTGGTAGGCCCCTAAACGCATAGACTTCTACACGTTTAGGACACATGCATCCGATTTCAGCCAAACCTCCTTAGTCGCCTCTTACGACATGCTTGGCAGGTAACAGTAGTTCTATTCTTTACACCCCAAATTTGGGCCCGGTAACCACTCAGGTGAAATTAAATTCTGATATTGCCCGTGTGGTGCTGTGGCCCGCTAGGGAAGCAAAGAATAGTACCACTGCGACCTACAAGACCTGTCGCAATAGGCAACTGACGTAGCTGCCTAGGGATGCTGCCCTAGTAAATAAAAAACATAGCAGAAGTGGGATGTGCTGGCACAACGTACAATCTCTCTTAGGTTCAGATCACATACAAATCACAAAGATTGGTTAACAAGTGGTCAATATGGAGCGTTCCAAGAAGAAGAAGAAGAAGAAGAAGAAGATTTCTATCTTAATTATAAAACTAGAAATGAAGACAGGAAAAAGTCGCCTGAATGGTTACCGGGGCCAAATTTGGGGTGTAAAGAATAGAACCACTGTTACCTGCCATACATGTCATAAGATACGACTAAGGAGGTTTGGCTGAAATCGGATGCACATGTCCTAAACGTCTAGAAGTCTATGCGTTTAGGGGCCTACCAAACCAATGTGCAACGTATACACGTTCTTGGCAAAGATCAAACATATCACAAAGAGTGATTAAAATTGGTCGTAAAGAACGAACGCGAAGATCAGGAAAAAGTGGGTACAACATCAGTACTATCTTCATCAAGAAACAACAAGTTAAATGGTTCGGCCACATAAGCAGATTACTAACAGACAGTGCACCTCAAAGAGCAATGCTACTCTGATACAATGGATATAAAACAAAAGGCCGTCCACACAATAAGGAAACCTCAGATCGATATATCAGGATATACAATGTTTATATTCAATCCCGAAATATCGGAGTTTTAAGCGTTGAACCACTCCTTATTCGCTCTATTATAACCACTTTATAAACCACTTCTGTGCTCTAGTAGAGTCACTTAGTGATTTTTTTTCCCCGACCCAGAAGCACTTGAGCTATCAACTCTTCGGCTCGGTGCCACAACACCATAAATCTAGAGAACCTGTGGCTTTTCTGTCAGCCTGCGGAATTGAACCATGCTCACAGGGGGCTTGTCACCCGTAATCCTACGCGCTATGAACACGCTGGGCAGGTGGGCTTCACTTAGTGCTTAACTTCACCTATTTATTTCATCGTTATCAAGTAGCTTGTACCTTCCGGAACTTGGCTCCCATGACAGCAGTCCTGAAAAACTTTGTTCTGTGCAAGTTGAACAGCGTCAGCAGAGGTCATTTTCAGATCGTCAATGACATCTTGCACTCATGATCTTCTAGGTCTTCCTCTCCAGGCACCATTCCTTCCAAAATTATCTTCTCTAGGTGCTCAAGTTGTTTGCTGTGTCCAAAATATTTGATTTTATGCTCTTTAATAGCCAACTGTTTTTAATATCAAGCTGTTGCAGAACAGAAGCATTTGTTCTTTTCTCTGTCCATGATATTCTACGTATTCTTCGATAGCATTTGCATTTAAAGGTATTAATGATCTTCTCTGCCGCTTTGTCAATGTTCCATGTCTCACAACCATATGTTGCCAAAGGGAAAACTCATACATATCATTTCATCATGAAAATACCTAACTAATTAGCTTATCAGCACAAATAAATATTGACACAATATTTATTTCATACCAAATTTAATATCATTTCAGAATATGCCAATGAACACATTCACCCCAACTTCAGTGTTGCGTAAAATGCACTCGGACAAGGCACTAGAGAAAGAGAGACATACTTTGGATGGGAGAAGTGAAGAGGAACTAGGTAAAGTTACTTATGTCTTCTTCAACTTCCTACGGGGCACAGGTCTTCAACAAACTTCTTCCTCTATCTTGCCATCCCTTCCAATTCTTTCCATGTTTTACCTTTCCTTTTAATATCAGCCTCCAGCTCTCTTCTCCAGGCCTTTCCCATCTCCTCTTTCCCTGCGGGTTCCAAAACAGTGCATGTCTGTCAATGCTTTCGGTTGGTCTTCTCAATGTGTGTTTTATCAATCACCCATGCTTCTTCCTTAGCTCTTTCTTCACTGTTATATGCTTAGTTCTTTCTCTGAGTTCCTCGTTTGTAATAAAGCTAGTTATGTAGTCTCTATCCAAAAAGAACTCAAAATCAAAGAAAACTGGCTGATGCTACAAATAAGAAAGAGAAAATTGAGATATTTTGGATATATAAAAAGACATGAAGGGCTGGAGAAGACCATCATGGAAGGAGGTATACCGGCAAAGAGAAGAAGAGGAAGACCACGGAGAAGATGGATTCAGGATGTAACTGATGGTTTGAACATGACGGCTGCAGAGGCAGGACATCTGGCCTATGAGAGAAAGAAAATCCGGAGGACTGTTGGGGTGGCAAAGTTCTGCTCAGGATCTGCTATTTGATGATGATGATGTAGTCTCTATAAATTATTTACGTATCCTTCACAGTTTTTTTTTTTTTTTAACGAGGCTTGTTTTTTCTTGAACATAAAATTAATTTCTAATAATGATTTTGTTACAAAAACTGCAATGAAATATTTCTGCTTTCTCATTGCCGTGAACACCCACATACTCAGGAAATTCTTCGTCTTCTCTTGAAGCATAAAGCATCAACAAATTTCCTCTAACCAAATCTGTCATTAGCAAGCCAGCTTAGTTCATTCCAAGTCTTTCCTGCCTCTTCTCTTTCTCTGGCTTCAGTTCATCTCCATGTCTCTCACTCCCTACCTCTCTTGCCTCCTGGATTCCATTCCAAAGCCACATGTGGGTGTCTGATCTTCTGCATTCTTAATATATATCTCGACTACTTCCATCTCCTACATTTTATTTCCTCGTTGATTCAGGACATTAGATCCTCAGGACATAATCTTCTGGAGGTTGGAAACCTCAATCGTCAACATCCACTCACACCACTACCTACCATTGTGAAACTTCCAAATCATCGACTGAGAGTCGGACACAATATGGCGTCAGTAAACTGAGTCTTAGAGAGCCACTAGAGGGCAGCAGTCTTCTTCGAACGCTCCATATTGACCACTTGTTAACCACTCTTTGTGATTTGTATGTGATCTGAACCTAAGATCGATATTGCACTGTGTCAGTTATGCGACTACAAGTAGGCCAGCACATCTGATTTCTGCGTTGCTTTTAATTTACAAGGGTAGCTTTCCTATGCCCCTACTACAGTCGCCTATTACAATATGCCTTGTAGGTCACTGTGTTACTATGCTTTCGACCCGACAACACACTTGTGGCTTGACCATCAATAAGGATGCAGTCTTTAAACTGGAGAAGATTGTATTTGTCAGCATGGACATCTGCAACTTGATTGCTTAGTCTTTATATGCTGTGTTGTATGTGTATACGCTCGTGTGGTGCCGGGGCCCACAAGGAAGCAAAGAATAGTACCACTGCAACCTACAATGCATGTCGTAAGAGGCTACTGATGTAGGCCCTAGGGATGCTACCCTAGTAAATAAAAGCAGCGCAGAAATCGAATGTGCTGGCCTACTTGTGGGAGCAAAACTGGCACAACGTACAATCGCTCTTAGGCTCAGATCACATACAAATCACACTGAGTGGTTGACAAGTGGTCAATGGGGAGCGTTTGAAGAAGAAGAGGTATATTTATATAAATATAAGGTTAAAGAAGAAATTATGCTTTGAATTGCCAAAGCAACATTAGCTTCATCAGCTATGGAACTGCAAGTTAAATAGTATTAAAACTAAATTATGAATTTTCTATTAAAATGTTGTATCAATCCTAACATATGCCAGCGAGAGTTGGAAAATGACTAATCTAATGCATTTGAAATTAGATGTTTGTGAATAATAATGAATATAAAATGGAATGAATTCAGGAGAAGTAATGAAATCAGAGAAATGTCTGGTCAACCACTAGTAACATCTGTTATAAGAAAGAGAAGATGGAGATATGTTGGACACACCCTGAGAAGAAATGATCAACGAATATCAAAGCAGACATTGAAGTGGGATGCAGAGGGTTCAAGAAAAAGAGGATGACCTAAGGAGACCCTGAAGCGAACTTTGCTGGGAGAGGCAGGAAATATCGGTCTCAGTTCCATGGAGGAGATTGAGCGAGTTGCCCAGGACAGAACAGTATGGAGAAATTGCTTGCAGGCCCTATGTAATGTATATGTACGTATAGCGGTACAAGAGGGATTATTATGTGTATATATAATTTGTAATCACTATTGTTCATATCTGCCTCGTATCTTCTATCGCCAGAGCTCATATCTTCCATGCATGGGTTTGCTGGAGGTCAGAACGATATCATGGACAGCCGTTCGCTGGATGGCAATTCTAGGAAATGTGATCAACAATTCTTGGAAGACCTCTGCGACATCAGCTTCCTGGATCCCATCAACCCAGACTTGGTTACAGTGACCAACCAACTAGAGAATCAACTAAGAGTTGGTCAGACTAATATCCTTCCTGGTTCGCTGTCACAGCCCATGTCTGTTGAAGAGAAGGTTTGTGATATGTGTAACTGCAAAACTGATTAACTGTTGAGAAGTGGTTAAACCTTTTCCTTATGTTTCGAAGGTCATGGGTTCAAATCTAGACCGCGCTGTTCTGCTCACGAGTGCATTTTTTGCACAGACACCTAGGATTGTTACAGGAGCAGCCAGTGTATTGCCAGGGCTTGCAAGGGGAGTAAAGATTAGTACCACTGCAACCTACAATGCATGTCGTAAGAGACGACTGATGTAGGCCCTAGGGATGCTACCCTAGTAAATAAAAAACAGCGCAGAAATCAGATGTGCTGGCCTGGCCTACTTATAGGCGCATAACTGGTACAACGTACAATCGTTCTTAGGCTCAGATCACATACAAATCACACAGTGGTTGACAAGTGGTCGGTATAGAGCGTTCGAAGAAGAAGAAGTTACAGGAGCAGCCCGTGTGTTGCCGGGGCTCGCAAGGGGAGCAAAGAAAAACATAATTTCCCAATGTTATATCAATACTAACATATGCCAGGGGACTCTGTAGTATAGAGGTTAAGTGCTCGCTCCGTTCCAAAGGTACTCTGTTCGCTACCTCGTGCCGATATCAGGATATTTTTCCACCGATCCATGATCTCAGTCTAGGTGAGATCGAGTTCTTAGTCGGAGATGAAGATAAAATGTAGATCTCTTGTGTAATTTGAGCACGTAAAAGAACCATTGACAGTTCAAAATTGAGAAGAGCAGGCTGGAAAGCCGCTGCCCAGACAAAATTCATTAGAAAAGATGGCAAATAAAATTCCTACAAAATATCTTCAAAACTAAATCCGGGATACTCGCTGGTGCTACGGAGTTCGCGCAATGCTGCCGAGATCGTCCTGTGTAATAAAGGTATCAGAGCACACATGGTTACTCACCGAAGTGCAATGATGATGGTCCTATCAATCAATCGATAACAGTGTAGACTAAACAGCCTGTATGCTGCAGTCAGTCTTAGTATTTACAGTAAGGAATGCACAGAGAATATTACATCTTATTATTTGTTGTTGTAATATTTATTTTAAATTACATAGCTTTAAAACTAAATTAGGCCCACCTGCCCAGTGCGTTCGTAGCACGTTGGACGACGGGTGACAAGCCCCATGTGAGTGCAGTTCCATTTTGCAGGCTGGCAGAAAAGCCACAGGTTCCCCAGAAGGGTTACGATGTCCATGACACCGAGCCGAAGAGCTGAAAGCTTAAGTGCTTCTGGATTTAAAAAAAAACAACTAAATTATAAATTTTAATTGTGGTTACTGAGGCCCAAATTTGGGGTGTAAAGACTAGAACCACTGTTACCTGCCACGCATGTCGTAAGAGGCAACTAAGGAGGTTTGACTGAAATCGGATGCATGTGTCCTAAACGGTAGAAGTCTATGCGTTTAGGGGCCTACCAAACCAATGTGCAACGTATACACGTTCTTGGCAAAGATCAAACATATCACAAAGAGTGATTAAAATTGGTCGTAAAGAACGAACGCAAAGAAGGAGAAGAAGAAGAAATTGTAATTCCCATAGTTCTTTGGTTTTTTTTAGGCTCACCTTCATCGGACATATCCATAATTTCTCCGATCTCCTCCCAAGCATGTATTTCAGTGTGTTTAGACTAATAACTCCCGCTCTGTGTTGATTGATGTATCTACTGCAGTTTCTCTCATGGTTTTCCCATCTTGCCGCACCTATCGGTATGCATAACTTGCTCAGCCGAGATAGAGAATACACTTTATCTTCTTTGTTAAAGTCTTCAGAGCGTATGTTTTCTCTGAGAGCGTTGATGATGTCACTTTTGTCCATAGAAGGCCCATTCTCAATTGTAACATTGCCCGCTCTCTCATTGCCCTGCATGTAAGAATGCTGGCCCAATGTTGTATCAATCCTAACGTATGCTAGCGAGTTGGAAAATTACTATATATATAGAAAACAAGTTGAATGCATTTTAAAATAGATGTCTGCGAAAAATAATGAACATAAAATGTAACGAATTCAGGAGCAGTGATGAAATCAGAGAAATGTCTGGTCAATCACTAGTAACAAGAGTTATAAGAAAGAGAAGATGGAGATATGTTGGGCATAATTTGAGAAGAAATCATTAAAGAATATCAAAGCAGACATTGAAGTTGGAGACAAAGGATTCAAGAAAGGGATGATGCAGTAGGGAAACCCTGAAATGAACTTTGCTGAGAGAGACAAGAAATATTGGACTCAGTTCCATGGAAGATATTGAACAAGTTGCCCAAGACAGAGAGGTATTGAGAACTTACTTGCAGGCCCTATGTAAGATATAGCCCAGCGTGTTCTTAGCCCAGGGTGACTAGTCCTCTGTAAGTGCGAGTTCAACTCCGCGAAAAGCTACAGGTTCCCCAGATTTACGGTGTTCGTGGCACCGAGCGAGGGTTACGATGTTCATGACACCGAGCAAGAGCTTTCAGCTCAAGTGCTTTTGGATCGGGAAAAAAAAAAATGTAAGATATAACTGTACAAGAGAAATATATATATTGATTCCATTGTAGATGAAGCTGTCATTGCTGGCAGAGAAACCAGGATATCTCTCACAGATGCTGGATAAATCTGCGAAAGCTGCAGCCGCCGCAGAAGCTGCTAGATCTGGTCACGGCAGACCAATTGTAAAAGGTAAGATATAGATAAGACTTTTCTTCTTTGAACCCCAAGGAATTATGAGTTTTCACACTTTTATCATGATGATCCTATTTTTTGTGTGCAGATGACCAAGTACTGATTGCAGAAAACGAAGAATCTCTCCAGAATCATATGAGCTTAGTTAACATCAAGGGTGAGGAGTACAACATGAAAATAAATATAATAAAGACAGAGACAATGGCAATAAGTAGGCAACCAGAAAGCCTTACAATAAAACTCCAGAACTTAGAAATAAAACAACAATTGAGGCCAAATACTTAGGTGCAATTTTCACAGTAGGTGGAAGTATCGATAGCGAAATCAGCAATCGTTGCACAGAATCTAACCAGGTACTGGGACAGTTAACACCACTGTTGTCACATAAAGAGATACTGCTAAAAACTAAAGCAAATCTCATAAGAACGGTTTTTTGGCCAACACTATGTTACGTGTCAAACATGGCCAATAACAGCAGCTAATGAGTGGAAAATCATAACGGCAGAGATGAGGCGTCTAAGAAGAGCTACAGGTGTGACAATAAGAGACAAAATTAGAAATGAAGAAATTGGAAGAAAAGAACAACAGATGAAATGGTTTGGACATCTGACAAGAATGCCTGGTATCGCCTACCACAAAGAGCCACACAGAAGAAGTATGCGTACAAAGCAAGAGGAAGACCATGCGAACGACGGCATCAAGAACAGCTTACGAAAACTAATATCAGCTTACAAAGTGGCTTAAAACAAGCACATACAAGATCACTACATTTCCCCTCAACACTTCTATAAAGAAGTAAATGGTGGAAGTGAAGAAGAAGAAGAAGATCCTATCTATCATTCAAAATATTTGGTAATATAGTAATTATTCTTGTTGTTTACTTTCAATTTAACAGCACAAGAGCCGTCACAGGAGGAAAGGAACTTGCAGCAAAATTTCTATGCCTTACAACAGCAACAACCACCTCCAACAATGCTTCAGGGTGGCCGACCTGTAACAGGTGGCAGTCCAATGATGCAACCATCCTATGGTCTGTCAGCCATGCAGTCTAATCTAGCCCAGCTTTCCAACTTGCAGCAGAATACAGTGGGGAGTAAGCCAACTGGTGGCAGGGCCATTGTGGGAGGCAATTCTATCCAAAATCAGTCACAGGTTCCTATGATTCCAACTCAAAACATTGATGTGTTGCGTATGCTAGAGCTGCAGCGCCTTCAGCAGATGGTGAGTATAGTCATTGTGGTTGCTGGAACAAGTACTATAGGTATCCTAAAATTCCAGTTTATGGTATAGGTGTTAGTCCTATTACTGTAACATTTTATACAAATTTGTAAGACATTCTAGTTGCTGTGACAGTTTATACAAATTTGCAAGACATTCTAGTTCCTGTAATAATGTTTTAGAAATCTCTACTTGTAAGATACATTACATTATCGCCTGTGTGGTGTCGGGGCCCGCAAGGGAAGCAAAAAATCGTACCACTGTGACCTACAAGACATATTGTAAAAGGCGACTGATGTAGGACCTAGGGAAGCTATCCTAGTAAATAAAAAGCATAGGAGAAATTGGATGGGTTATCCTACTTGTAGGTGCATAACTGGCACAACGTACAATCGCTCTTAGGCTTGGATCACATACCAATCACAAAGAGTGGTTAACAAGTGGTCAATATGGAGCGGTCGAAGAAGGAGAATTACAGTAGAGTTGTTAGAAATCTCTACTTTTAAGATACATGAGTTCCTGTATTCATCATCATCATCCAGTAGATTGTCATCCTGAGCAGAACTTTGTGTAACCACATGCAGTGGAAATTCCAGGGGTCGAGGCCAGTTTGGGCCAAAAAATGTTGGTGTGCACGCTGTCTAAAGATGGAGAACTAACTTCATTGCACCAGGTATTACCCCGAAATGGTTCAGTCCCTCTCCACAGGGAATGTCATGCCATCTGCCGAGAGTATTGTGCAAAGCTTGAACTCTGTAGCTACAACAACAATCCTAGGGTTCTCTGGTAAAATTTCACCCGTAAACAGGATGTCACTGCTCAGATTCAAACCCACTACCCTCGGAAAGCAAGACAACAGCTTATCCACAGAAACCCCTACAGGTCACAGTTGAACTACAGAAAATCCTGATACTTTACTTGGGAATCTCAATAACAAGTACCTCTGAAGTTGAAGTAAGGCTCTCCTGAATTGTGGAGGACACTGGTGATAAGGAAAGCAAGTCTTCACACAAAAATAAGTCAGATGTGACATGACTGCGCTTGAATTCATAGTAAACAAACAAACAAAATTTATAAATAATCCTTGATGTTCAGGTCTTGTAGGATGTTTAGATTTTAAAATTGTATTCGCGCTGGATAAACAACATCCAGTAAATATATGTCATCAGAGACAATGGCAATAAGTAGACAACCAGAAAACCTTACAATAAAACTCCAGAACGTAGAAATAAAACAAACAATTGAGGTCAAATACTTGGGAGCAATTTCCACAGCAGATGGAAGTATCGATAGCGAAATCAGCAATCGTTGAATAAAAGCTAACCAAGTACTGGGACAGTTAACACCATTGTTGTCACATAAAGAGATACCGCTAACAACTAAAGCAAATCTCATAAGAACGATTTTCTGGCCAACACTATGTTACCAGTGTCAAACATGGCCAATAACAGCGGCTAATGAGCGGAAAATCATAACGACAGAGATGAGGTGTCTTAGAAGAGCTGCAGGTGTGGCAATAAGAGACAATATTAGAAATGAAGAAATCAGAAGACTGGATGTGAAACCAGTCATGCAATTCATAAAAGAACAACAGATTAAATGGTTTATACACCTAACAAGAATGCCCTGGTATTGCCTACCACAGAGAGCCACACAGAAAAAGTATAATGAGTACAAAGCAAAAGGAATCACCGTGGATAAAAAAGTATGGCAGATAATGCGAAGGATTGACTGGTACAACCCCAAGCATTGGCTAAGGGCAATACTTTTCGGACGCCGATCATCCTACACAGATGACCTCCTAATGTCATGGCTCAGATCACATAAAGCCTAAGTATACTGCCAACATATGATCGTTTGTTTGACAAAGCAACACAAAAGGTGATACTTCCTGTGACTAGCCCTAGAAAGGTCGAGATCGCTTCAGGTCTCTTTACCGTAGCGACCTCACCCAGTCCACGCATATAGGCTAATCCTCCTTGGCACAGATTTAAGCCCAAATTGACGGCACTAAACGATCATTAAGGAGTGGTATCTTACGTTGTGTATGGAACGACCTCACCAAAGGCAGGAAAGCCGTTAGAGAATGCACCCGATATGCCCTCACTAAAACTAACTCTGTCCGAGAAAGAGTTATACAGACATTAGGTTTCCTGCAACTATCAATCTTGAAGGATCTAAGCTCAAGTACCTGGAAGTCGGCAAGGCTGTCCATATGGTTGAGGGATGCATGTAAAAGGGTAATATAGGCCCACGTAAAAGTCAGTCAGAAGCACAATACCAGGCGTCATGACTTTATGTCTGAATTAATAGCGGGTGAACGAAAGAAGAAGTAGAAAAAGCAAGAGGAAGACCACACAAAAGATGAACAATGGCATCAAGAACAGCCTTATGGAAATGAATATCAGCTTACAAAGTGCAACAAACACATACCACTCCAACACTTCTATAAAGAAGTAAATGGTGGAAGAGAAGAAGAAGTAAATCTATACTATGTTATTTTGTAAGACCTGCCTGTCATAATGCAATCATATGTTTGAATGTTTCAGCCACACTCTCAAGGAATGGTGCTACCACCACCACCCATGGGCACACCAATATCCTGTCTAGGGCCACCACCTGGTACTGTTCCTGTTTCTGTGCGCATTCCTGTAGTCGGTGCACCAGTACACCCTGCCACTATGATGCATCCACAAGTTATCAGAGGTTAGTCACCTGAACTGTCTTTACTGCCAATGTAATATCGCTTTTTAGGATGGTGTAGTACAGGAGGGGGGGGGCATGAGCATGAAGAATTTAATGTCTGCATGGTTAGTAACCACGAAACTGTTCGGGTTAGGATTTTTGCTTTGTGCCCCAGACAGAAAAAACTTGATGACCTGTACGGATATCTTTTCTTCTTCAAGCGCTCGATATTGACCACTTGTTAACCACTCTTGATTTGTATGTGATCTGAGCCTAAGAGCGATTGTACATTGTGCTAGTTATTCGCCTACAAGTTGACCAGCATATCCGGTTTCTGCAACGCTTTTTTATTTACTAGGTAATTTCCTAGGCCCCTACCTCAGTCGCTCTTACAGGTTGCAGTGTTACTATTCTTTGCTCCCCTTGTTAGTCTAGGAAACACACAAGGGTTTCAAATGTTGCAAACACAGACTTGTGGATAAGAACAGGACAGGAATCCATCATGACCCAAGTTGAGAGGAGACAATGGCGATGGGACGGAAATGCCCGATGGAAGACACAGTCGAGTGTCACTAGACAAGCACTTGAGTGCAACCCACAAAGAAAACGGAAAAGAAAACTTTCTGGCAGACCTGGAGATGAAGTCTTCTTGAGGAACTGAAGGGTGCTCGACTATCATGGGAGACCTTAAAGAAAACAGCCAGAGACTGAGAAAAGTGGTGAACAATTGTTGAGGCCCTATGCTCCACGAGGAGCAGAGAGGAGTACATCATAAGTCATATCTGGTACTCCATTTACTGGGGCCGGTGCACTTAGTGATCTGACCCATTAGTGGATGCTTCGAGATCAGAAAAGCAGATTAAAGTGTAAGTGGTGGATCGAGCATTAGGAGCTCGAGATCCAGAAAGCAGATTAAAGGTAGATCTTGAGATCAGAAAGCAGATTAAAGTGTAAGTGGATGCTTCAGTAGATCCAAAAATAGCAGATTAAAGTGTAAGTGGATGCTTCGTAGATCCAGAAAAGCAGATTAAAGTGTAAGTGGATGCTTCAGTAGATCCAGAATAGCAGATTAAAGTGTAAGTGGATGCTTCAGTAGATCCAGAAAAGCAAATTAAAGTGTAAGTGGGATAGCTTCAGTAGATCGTCAGAAAAGCAGATTAAAGTGTAAGTGGATGCTTCAGTAGATCCAGAAAAGCAAAATTAAATGTGTAAGTGGAGATGCTTCAGTAGATCCAGAAAAGCAGAATTAGAAGTGTGAAGTGGATGCTTCAGTAGATCCAGAAAAGCAGATTAAAGTGTAAGTGGATGCTTCGGTAAATCCAGAAAAGCAGATTAAAGTATGAGTGAATGATGTCTTTATAAGATTCCAACCTCCAGAGACTCATGTGGATCTACTATCATGTTCATGCAGGTGTTCGTGACAATGAGAGAGCAGACATGCTTGCATCAATTGTTGGTGAGTTTAGGATTGTTAAGGGGGATGTTCTTCGATCTCTTGGCGACCACCTACTTTTGGATGAGGACACCAAAATTGATGTTGAATCGATCCCGTGATTTACGGAGCTTGGAATTACAAGTTGTACAAGTAGAGCATCTGTGGCTTAGCAGTAGCGAGCTCGATCACAACCCAAGAGTACCTGGTTCAAACTCCAGCGACGGCAGTTTGGAAGAAATTTGTTCCCATTAATTTTTACGAAGGGTAAAATTAGACCTCACCATTCAGAAAGCAATGGCAAACTACTTATTGTGTATAATGGGTGCCTAGAAAATCAACAGCTCATTTACTGTGGTTGATGGGAACTTCCTGTATAGGATATGTAACGATTTCAACAAGTCGAGCTGGATGCTTGAGGGACAGAGAGAGAAGTGTGTTTAACCAGCGAGCCACAGGAACATCAGTATGTCATTTGTTGTGGGGAATTAAGCACCTATGAGTCGGCCTGGAGTGATGTGACGTCAGTTAAAAATTCTGTCCATGTGGTACCTAGACTTACAAGGAAAGCAAAGAATAGTACCACTGCCAGAAGACGATTATTATAATATGAGCAGATTTGAACAAGTTGTCATTCTGCGCCTTAGAACAGGACACAATCGACTCCGCAGCCACATGTATACAAAATTCAAGATTGGCAATTCAGCCATTTGTACATATGGACAGGCATATCAGACTGCAGAGCACATACTTCAAGACTGTCCCGAATACGATATACTGATGCAAACTCACTGACCTAACGAAACAAACTCGACAGCAAACTACACGGAGGACCTGAACTACAAAAGACAGTGAAGTTTATACAAGAGACAACATTGAATATATAGGCAATGTTTCAAGAGAATGAAAGGAAGGAGGAAGGAAGTACCACTGTGACCTACAAGGCATGTGATAAGAGACGACTGATTTAGGACCTAGGGAAGCTACCCTAGTAAATAAAAAAAGAATAACAAAAATCGGATGTGCTTGTCTACTTGTAGGCGCATAACTGGTGCAACGTATAATCACTCTTAGGATCAGATCACATATAAATCACACAGAGTGGTTAACAAGTGGTTGAAATGGAGCGTCAAGAAGTTAAAAAGTTCTACTTTTATATCTTTCTGTTCAATTAGCTGATTTGTTTTCTTCCTGCAGTGAATACCATGAACGCTCAGCAGCACAACCAGCAGATCTCTCACTTCTTGGCAATGCAACAGGGTCAGCAGCACCGAGCAATGACACCTCTACCCTCTCACCACATGGTAGTACCAGGTGTCCCTGGGCCTATGAGCCCCCGGGGTCAAGCAACCGGACCGTTATCCCCCGCTGCCCTTAGTGCAACCATTCAGAGAGTTGCATCACCACACAGTTCACTGAAAATGAGTAAGTTTTGACATGTTCTTCTTCACCCTTCGCCCTAGGGAAGCATAGGTCCGCAATCAAGGCCTTCCAAGCCTGCCTATCCAATGCCTTCTTCCAGATCTCTCCGCTCTTTCCCCATGTTTTTGCATCCCATCTCCAGATGTTCCTGGGTCTTCTCTTTACCTCTATTGTCCCGGGGGTTCCATGGAAGAGCCTGTCTTGTGATGCTATCAGGGGGCTATGTTTTCCCATATGCCTTCAACTAAATCATTCTGTCTGTGAAACATTGTAAAAACAAAGCTGTTACTCTGGTAAACACTGTTAAAAAGATAGTTGATATATCCTCGGCCTAGCTGAATGAACACGATGACACTTCCTGGAACATTCTGTCGCATTTTAGTCCTCTGGTTTTTCTATACTCAAGGAAGAAATAACTGACTATACGTTCTGAGTCGGGCTCAATGTGTATGGCGAGGGAATACTAATTACGAGTACATTGAGCACACGGCTGCCAGTGTAAAGTAATTTACAATGTGCACGCTGCTGCCATTGTAAGAAATTGGAAAAACGGATTTTCACGCAAAAATCAGTTTCAGAGATGAAACTTCGCCTGAGTTGAAAGCGGACGGAAAAAAAAAAACTCTGTATACATTTTTTTTTTTTTGAGAAAGTATATGTTTACAGACTAAATATCCCAATCAGAGTCCATATGCACAAATGAAATGAACACAGAAATGAACACCTTCCTACGGGAACATTCTGTGACGATCTTTATTTACCAATCAAATGTTTGTTACCAGTATACTCCACCAGAAGGTAAAGCAATATCTTGACTAGTACGTTTTTTTCTCCCGTGTGTTGCCGGGCTCTCAAGTGGAGCAAAGAATAGCAACACTGCGACCTACAAGGCATGTCGTAAGAGACGGCTGAGGTAGGAGCATAGGAAAGCTACCCTAGTAAATAAAAAGCGTTGTGGAAATTGTATGTGCTGGCCTACTTGTAGGTGCATAACTGGCAGAGCGTACAGTCGCTCTCAAGCTCAGATCACAAAGAGTAGTTTAACATATGGAGCATTCGACAAAGAAGAAGTCTTCTCTTAAGATATGTCTTGTAGGTCGCTGTGTTACTATTCTTTGCTCCCTTGTAAGCCCCGCAGCACACATGCCATTTTATTTGAATGTGATAATAATCCGATCATATGTCTTGTGTTGTGTGTTTGAAATATGGCATCAATTTGTTTTTACTATTAATTTCCTCAGATGGGCCTCATCCCATGACACCAAGTTTAAATGGAGCCGATGGACCAAAGGTAGACTTAAACAGCGGCATTCAACGCTGGTTCAGCCCAGATATTCTCAAAACACAACTACCCAGCATGCCACCCATCCCGACTAAGGGAAACCATGTGTTGACATTGGACGAACTCGAAGGAAACTAATCTTTACTTACTTAACTGATTGGCTACCGAATTGAAAAATGGGTAGTGGCTAAATTAAATTTATGTCCCATTTTCCCATTGCAGGTGTATGTACAAATTCAGCTGCAGTTTACTTAACTCTTTCCACGCGCAGTTATTTCCTCAATTTTTAAAAGTTAATTCACGGGAGGCAAAAAAATCATAACTTCTCGTCAATATATAAACACATACAGATCTTATTATATGCTAATTTGAAGAAAACTGGACAACCTAATAGAATAACAAGGCTAAAAAGTAGTGGAAGCAAAATAGTAGAAGTAAAACTAGAAAAACTTCTTATAAGGGAAGCAACTCGAATGGTGCAATGTGCGGTGAATGGCGCTCAACAGAATTCCGCTGTGGTGCAATGTGTGACAAAAAAGCATGGAAAGAGTTTATTATTCACATATTTTTTTGAGTAATATATCATTTTTTAGGTAAATGAATTTTCTTAACCCTTTCAGTCCGTATTTTTTTTTAACCTCCGGACAAAGTTATTTTGCAATGCATACTGAATTAGTCAGTGTACTGGTTTTGAGTCATCTAAAAATACTACGAGCCGATATATCGGCTCAGAAGGGCGTAGGGTTAAAATCATTCTAAAACAAATAATTAGTGGTGCTCCCAGCGGTTTATCGGAGCCAATCAGTTAAACGTTTCACAAACATCACCACAAGTACAACAAGCATGGTTTGATGTGACTCGAGACGACACAAATAAAGGCATCTACCAAGGCGTAGACTCCTAAGTTTGAAAATTATCGGCAGCTCAGCCAGAATTTTTTTTCCATCTATTATTTCAAGTACAAGATATTTATAGTCTGCCAAAGTTACTATTACTGAAAAAAGGTGGATTGGATGTGTTATAAAGTACTTATTAAAATATTCCTAAAACACTGATATAAATTGATACAGGAATATGCTGGTGATGACAGACCAGACACAAAACAGTCGAAGATTTGATAATGTACGTTGAAATGTTAGATAACGATGAATTATATGCGTTCCAAAGGGAGGTAAAACTTGGTGAATTTATTGAGTTGTGCCTGAGAGTTACCAAACTTAAAAAAATGTTGATATTTGTTAGTGTTGAATTATTGCGATGATTTGTTGATTTTTCATAAAATAATTATTGAATGAGTGGGGTGATATTGATTGTTTGTTTAAATGATATTTTTAAAAACTTGACTTTTTTGCCCAAACATGAACATTTTGAAGATGGTGGGGTTCTTACACACCCCTAACAAAGTGCAAGTATAAGGTATTATTCTTTGTATGCTTGTCTAAACCATGAGATGGGTTGCCTGTATGAAGCTGCATGTCAGTTGGAGTTCTGCGCTAGTTTCTCACGCTTACTTGTTCCTCTCCGCTCCTTGTGGAGGGAGCATAGTTCTATATAGGTTCCTCAACAGTTGTTCTTCACTGTTCTCAGTCTCTGGCTGTATTCATTATGACTTCCCAGAAGTTCCCCCGTAGCTTGTTCAGTAAGCTTAGTTCGTGAGATAAGGCCATGTTTCGTTTCGTTGGTGTATGTAGAATGTTTACGGGGTGTGATGGTTACGGTTTCTTCAGTGATCTCTGGTCATGCGTTTAATTTACTGTGGACCACAAACTGGGCAGTCACTTCAGGTCTGTCAGTTTTCCCAAAGCTTAGTTTTCAGGTCGACTGGGTGTGGCCACGGTTAAGGTTTCAAAGCATTCCTTAATTTCAATGCAAGCCAGCGCTCTAATCCATTCTGCCAGATGCTTGACTACTTTGGTATGTGCACAAAAACAGGGTGATGCATTTGAGTTCTTAACCGGTCCCCTATAGTTGGCTCTAAAGAGTTGTTCCTGTTGACCAAATTTCTATTCTCACACTGCTCAGGGTATGACAGTCTTGCATAATGTGCTGTACTTGGTGTTCCACAGATGCAGGCAGCAAAGTCCCTGAAACCCATTCTGTGGAGGTGTGCTCTGAGACCGCAGTGTTCCGTTTTAAATCTGAAGACTGGTCTGCGCTTTTCTGTTTAATGTATTTATGTTGTTGTGCTCTGGGTTGTATCCTTCCTTTGTTTTTTCTCCACATAATTTTTCTGGATTGTTTCAAGAAAGTCTTTCCTTCTGTAAAGCTTTGTGTTAGGTGGTGTTGTGTTCTCAGACCATTTGTCAGCTATCATTTCCTTGTATGAAACAGTGTGCTAGTATCCACTGTAGAACTAACTGATTTCTTGGACAGCAAGCTAATTTTGTTCCTTACATCCTGGATGCATTTTATCTTGTTTGGGACAGGAGATGGCCTGGAGAAGGTATCTTGAGTCACTTAAGACTGCAATATTCCTTACTGACACCTGCTGAGTGTCGAGAATTTGTATGGCTGCAAGGATGGCTGTTACCTCCGCTCTAAAGTTGGGGCATGTTCCTCTCCTACTGCCAGAGAGTGTGTTTCTGCATTTCCTTGGGGGAGTATAATGTAGATTCCGCTGCCTCCCTTCCTGATAGTATCTGTAGCTGAGCCATCTGAACACTTGTGTCCATATGCTGGTGGGATATTACTCTTGTAGCATTGGATGTGACAATGCTCTTTTCTCTGTCTTTGTATATTTTTTAGGTTATTTCTGGGACTTCTAGGTATATTTTGGCAGTGTTTTGGCAGCATGTCCATGACTTTAGTGTTATGACTTCCCTTCTTCTTTGAATGTCCCATATTGACCATTGTATGTGATCCATGCCTAAGAGCAATTGTACGTTGTGCCAGTTATGTACCTACAAGTAGACCAGCACATCTAATTTCTACAATGCTTTTTATTTACTAGGGTAGCTTCCCTAGGTCCTACATCAGTCGTCTTGTAAGTAGCGGTGGTACTATTCTTTGCTTCTCTTGCCGGCACCACACAGGTGATGGCTTCTCTAATTTCTGGGTCAAGTTTCTAGTATATTCTGTAGGTTTCCTTTATAACTCTTTTGCAAGATTAACTGTTTGCAAGATTGGCGACCACATGGGCTCAACGTATTACATTCCTATGCCTCTAAGTACTTTCTCTTCCCATGCCTTGTAATCTATATGTTTCATGTATTCAAGTTATATATTTATTAGATTTTTCATTGTTTCTCTTCCGTTCTATTTCTAGTTTTTATGTGTGTCTTTTGTGTTACATTTATTTCATTATTCATTTTTATTCCCAGATTTTCATTAGAAACGTTTGTTTTGGTCGTCCATTTGTTTTTTAAAATTTGTCACTCCTGTTGTTCGCTTGCTTGATAAAGGCCTTGTTGGTCAAACGTTGCTGTATTTTGTCATTGTTTTTGTAATTTGTAAAACTACAGTACTTTGTGATTACGCGCTTTGCCAATCAAATAGTTTTACTGCAGTCTCATCTATTTTGTGAATATTGCAAGATTGTTGAGACTTTTTCGTGCTAGTCTGTTTTGTGTTCTTTCTCAAAACTTTGCTTGTAGATAGTGTTCTATTACTCACTTTCGTTTTGTTCAAACTGGGTGAGTGTTTTGTATTTTCAATGGAGTTTGACACGAGGGCAAATACTGTTGCGGCTTCAATAGGCTTGATACCTAAAGAAGACTTGTTGAGACGATATATACTTAGATACACCTGATTTCTTTATTGTACATCTCAAAGTAGCCAAGTTTGGGTAGAACTGAATTTGTGATCACTTTGTATAGGTCAGAAAAGGGGCAGAGTTTATTGAAAATTATTGTTAAAGAATACTATGTCTGTTTGTAAATATATTTAGTAGTAGTAGGAGTCGGGGTCTATGGCGTGAAGGTTAGGTGCTCGTCTCTCATGCTAAATGTACCAGGTTTGCTCCCTCGTGGAGTGTAAAAAAGTGAAGGAACCCTTTCATACCTTGTGGTATATAGGTCAATACAGTGTTAGGCCTGTATTTTTCATTGACCGTCGGCACACGATGGGTGATGTGGTCAGCATCACGCCAGCCGCCTTACTCTCCCAGAGCATGTCTGGTACCCAGTTGAGGCTGGGTCGACCTGAGAGCCGCAGGTCAGGAAAAATTTCATGCACACTGCGGGAGTTGAACCCAGACCACCAACCTTGAGAAGCGAGTTCACTAACAACTACGCTACCACGGCTCTCTCCTCGTGGAGCCATCTGGATATTTTTCCAGATATCCCTGATCTCAATGTAGGTGAGATCGAGTTACTAGTCCTATCGGAGTCGGACAATAAAACGTAGGTCCCATGTTCAATTTGAGTATGTAAAAGAACCCTTAGTAGTTCAAAATTGAGAAGAGCATGCTGAAAAGCCGCTGTGCTGGCAAAATCCATTAGAAAGATTTAAAATAAAAATTCAAATAAAAATATCGTCATGATCTTCAAAATTGCATCGGGAAACCCTCACCGGTGCTACGGGGCTCGTGCACTGCAAGCTGAGATCTTCCTGTGTAAGAAAGAGATCGGAACACAGGTGGTTACTCACTGAAGTGCATGGTTACACACAGAAATTGTACGGAACTGACATTTTTTTAATATTAAGTCCTTATTCAATATGGACACACAAATTGTACAGAACATACGCTTCAATCAAATAGACTGTAGATTAAACTGCAATTATAATATTTAAAAAATTTAAACTTCCCTTTTCTGCCTGGAACAAGTTCATAAAATGACACGATATGAATGTTGGCATGATTGAGGATTGAATGCGGAGAGGTCTACTGTGACTTTGACCAGTTAGATGGATATTTGCAGCATTTGTACAGAAATGGGTAATTTGATTCGCAGTTGTTTGTTTATATATCAGAGATATATAAATGAGTGTCACACGATTGGTTTTGTGAAACATTATATTATTGTTTAAATTAAAAGGCACATGATTGGTTTAGTAAAGCATTTAGTATTATTTAAAATAAAAGACACACGTTTGGCTTAGTGAAACGTTAGATTATTGGTTGAATTATGATTATTACGCCCAAGTGGTTACCGGGCCCAAATTTGGGGTGTAAAGAATAGAACCATTGTTACCTGCCGCGCATGTTGTAAGAGGTGACTAAGGAGGTTAGGTTGAAATCGGATGCACATGTCCGCTAGGGAATGTTAACCCGAACAAATGCTTGCAGAAAATGGATGCACCAGGCCGTAAGGCGCATAACATGGTGCAACGACTCTCACAATAAGGAATGGGATAACGGATTCTACAGTCGCCAATCTGCCTATGAGATTTAGCCACGCAGTAAGAATGTCAGACCTAACATCACGAGGGTGGCCAAAACTTACTGGGAAGAGGTCGACATAAACGGGAAGCAGAAATCATAGGAATTATATCCTACAGAACTGCCCCAGTATGCAGACTTGAGAAGATAATGGTTGCCCACTTACACTAGCGTCCAAGACAAACTGTATGGTGTGGTTGATAATCTGAGGCAGACGGCTGCCTTTATTAGAGAATCCAAATCCCAATCTAGTGAGAGCGCAGAAGACAAACTGTATGGTGTGGCTGATAATCTGAGGCAGACGGCTGCCTTTATTAGAGAATCCAAATCCCAATCTAGTGAGAACGCAGAAGACAAACTGTATGGTGTGGTTGATAATCTGAGGCAGACGGCTGCCTTTATTAGAGAATCCGAAATCCCAATCTAGTGAGAATGCAGAAGAAGAAGAAGAATTATGATTACAAGATAGTTTTTCTTTTATTGATCCAAAACTCCCAGCCAATAGAAGTCTATCTGGGTCAAAATTCATACAACCTTTGGAGTGATCCTGCATGCGAAAGATTCCACGTGTGAGAGATTCTCAGTGTGAGATATTCTCTGTGTGAAAGATTCTCTGTGTGAGAGATTCTCTGTATGAGAGATTCTCTGTGTGAAAGATTCTCGTGGAGAGATTCCTGTGTGAGAGATTCCTGTATGAAATATTCCCTGTATAAATAAAGACAATTCTCTGTTGTAAATAAGACAATTAAGACAATGTACATAATATTTGTAAATATTTGTAAATATAGTAAGTATATAAAAGGATGAAAAAAACATAATTGAATTGATAATGCTGTCCCTAATCTTGTTAATATTCCCTTTGTTTTCTTAGAATTTTTTTTTCTCAATATAATTAGCGAAGCTTAAAATCAACAACTGATATTATTTAAAAATTTTTATTTTAAATAATTTTCTTGCTTTCAAATAAAATACCAACATTGTTTCATGTATTATTTTTTTTTAAATCTTTATCTCGAAGAAACAGAACTTTGACTATTTTTGTGTTCCTTTTTCAAAGAATGTTAATAATATATTGTTTAAAGTGTGCTTCTTTTTTTTAATTTTTTTTTAATAATTATTTTTCAGAGTCTACTTATGTGTTATATGTATGCAACATCAGAATATATAATAATTTTTTTTGTTTTGTTTAATTAAAAGCTTCTAATGTATTTTTGTGTGAATGAGATTTGAAAGCCTACAGTTAATTTCTCCAGTTTTATTTAGCCATGTAGATGTGTGTATTAATATATATATATATATTACCGGACACATCACCGAAGAATAAGCACCAGAGCTCCAAATGGCGCTGAAGATGTGACGAAACACACCCATGCTAAGGCTGCATGAATGAGATTTCCACATGAATGAGATTTATGGGCTAATCTGGTACATCAGTCTAAGGGCAATCGGGAAGAAGAAAATATATATATATATCAATTAATTTCTTTTGTTTATTTTTTTCTGCCTTGTTTTGTAAATATCTTCTAAACTGTCCATATTTTTTGTGCATTTCTCATATCATTATTTGACCAATGTTTGCCACAAGTTTTCACTTTGCAACAATGATGCCATTCTTATTATTCTCTTTATGCTTGCTGTTGTTTTTTCTGATATTTCCTGCAGATTTCATTGCATGTTTTTGTTATCACAAAATCCATTGCAAATATTCACAAGTTTTTGTTCATTTTTTACCATATTTTGCAGTCTCCTATGTTTCAAGCAGTAGAAAAATATTTTCTAACCATACAGGGCCTCAGGGTTCTGATTAGGAGAGGTAGAAAATTACATAATCAAAATATTTAGTTTATGAAAGAATATTTCTAGCTTTCACTTAACAGGGCCTCAGAGGTTCTGTTTAGGAGAGATTGAAAATTACAGAAATAATAAATATATTTAGTTAATGAGGAGCGTCTGACCAAATGGTTAGAGTGCAGCTCTCATGCCGGAGACCTGTGTTTAATTCACAGTAAGGCGAAGGATTTTTTCTTTTGTGGCATAAATGAAAAATCCTAACCAGAACAGCTGCACGGCGACTGCACTAACCATGCAACCATTAAATTCCTCTGGCTACCTGTCCTACACCTCCCTAAACAGCGGTACTACAGGCAGTAACAACAGTTTAGTTTATGAAAGAATATATCTAGATTTCACTTAACGGGGCCTCAGAGGTTCTGTTTAGGAGAGGTTGAAAATTACGTAAATAGTAAATATATTTAGTTTATGAACTCAATGACATCAACCATCTTATAAGAAGAGACCAAAGCACCATTTTTAGACTTCGAACCCAACACATACCACTTAATAATCACTTGGAACAGAATTCAACCACAACACACTCCAGAGTGCCAGCTGTGTGCACATCATCATGAAACCGTTTACCACCATCTCTTCAGGTACCAAGCACTAGATGACGTCAGGAAGATCCTCCTTCCTCCAAGACCAGATAAATGGAGCACATTATACGGAAAAAAGAAGAACTTACAAACACATGCAGATGCCACTACATAGTATTGGGGTGAAGGGCAGGAGCTCAAGTACCACTGGATTATTGAAGAACAAGAAGAGTTTATGACAGAATATATCTAGCTTTCACTTAACAGGGCCTCAGGGGTTCTATTTAGGAGAGCTTAAAAGTTACTGAAATTAAGAAAACTATATTTAGAATTTATGAATGGATGTATCTAGCTCTCCCTTTCTAACCTTATAAAGTCTCAGAGGTTCTGTTAAGGATAGCTTGAAAGTCACAAAGATAATGAATATACTTCAAGTTTGTGAAAGAATATTTCTAGTCCTATCTTACTAACCTTGCAGGGCCTAAGAGGATAGCTTGACAGTCATAAATATAGTTGGTATATTTAATTTATATAAATGAATATTTCTAATTCTCACTTTCCAACCTTACAGGGCCTCAGATCATTATAACATCACTATTTCATCATTACTCCATCAATGTTTCATCATTATTCCATCAATATTTCACCATTGTTTCATCACTGGCATCTGTATTTCATCGCTATTTTATCATATCATTATTATTCCATCACTATTTTACCATTACTCCATCAATTTTTCATCATTACTCCATCAATTTTTTACCATTGTTTCACCACTGGCATCATTATTCCATCACTATTTCATCATTATTCCATCAATATTTCATCATGCTATCAATATTCATCATTGTTCCAGCAATTTTCATCATATTCTTCAAGATCACACCATTATTCTCAATAGAAAAAGTGCACAGTCAGTTATGTCAAGAGCTGCATTGTAATCTCCCTTACTAGTGTACTGCTACAGATGTCGAATCTCTCACTGTTGGACTTATGTCCCATCACTTGTAGATCGACTATGTATGGATATTTCTAGATATCGTCTCTGAGACAGAATGTGGCTAGAATTAATTATCGACAAGATTCTCGCACATTTGGAACCACATTGCAATATCTTTACTCTGATCAAACATATCCTATCTATGTCTTCTTCATGTTGACACATGATGATGATGAATATCTATCTATATCCTCTTCATTTCATAGTTGACCTATGAGGCATTCACAAATGATCTACATTGCTGTCGGTCCGCTGCCTTTCTACCAACGCCAGTCCTCTCTCTTTCATTTCTATTTACAAAACAATTTCCTCATTTTATTTGTTCACTTTCGTAATTTAGATTTGATTTGTTATTCAATGATAGAATAACTGACACCCTTACTATATTTAATAGTCAGGACCCTCTGTGGTGTAGAGATGTAGTGCTCTCATCACTCTCTATAAGTACTTAGTTCGCTTCCTGTGTAGAGCAATCAGGATATTTTTCCATTGATTCCTGATCTCACTGTATGTGAGATCAAGGTCCTAGTCTTATCAAAGATGGACAATAAAAAAAGTATGTCCCATGGTAAAAAGGGATGATGGATATTACCAACTGTTCAGTAGGAACCAGACTGTCATACTTTGCCTCCGGACTGGTTATAACAGAATGAGACATCATCTGTACACTAAATTCAAGATAGGCACCAACCCCCTGTGGCTTGGTGAGTATGACAACAGAGCATATCCTACAAAACTGCCCCCAATATGCAGAACTGAGAAGAAAGAGGCAGCCCAAAGACAAACTGTATGGTGTGGCTGCCAATCTTAGGCAGACAGCGGCCTTTATTAGAGAATCCAAAATTCTAATTTAGTGAGAACACAGAAGAAAAAGAAGGTCCCGTAGGGAAATTGAGCATGTGAAAGAACTCATGGATGTTGAAAATCGATATAAGCTGGATAGAAATCTGCTAACCAGTCGAAAATAATAAATTGCAAATTTTAAAAATAATATTCCAACAACATATTGATCGATATAAGGGAAGACTGCAGTACAACTATGTAGCGATAGCTGACATGTAAAACAAAGTACTGTAGTTTTACAAAGTACGAAAACAATATACAGCGACGTTTCGACCAAAAGGTCTTTATCAAGCAAAGGATGCACCAGAAGTGAAGAAATTCTGACTTTCTATACGACAGACATAACATGTACAATCAGACGAGACCATTGGGGGTTTATTGTCCGACTATATGTTATGTCTCTCTCACATGCCTGTGTAACCCTGATTGGGGCATATGCCCTCAACCAACTCATGCCAAGTCTAGCTATTTCCTGCAGCTTCCTCCAGCTCTTCTTTATATCGTTGATCTCTTCCTCCAAATCTCGTCTTCACATATTTCTACTCCTTCCTTGCGTTCACTATCCCTGTGGGTTCCAGGAAAGGGCAGTCGTATAGAAAACCTGAATTTCTTCGCTTCTTGTGTATCCTTTGCCTGATAAAGGCCTTTGGTCAAAACGTATTATTTGTTGTTTATGTGCGATGTACGGAAATCTACAAATCTGAGGTGATCAGACCAGATCTGGAGACAACCGTGGGTAGGCTACGGTGATATTAAGTAATTTGGCATTTAAGGACGTAGACACCTATGTATAGTGTCACATAAGCCAGCAAAAAAGTACTTTGTAAAAGTTGTAATGAGGAAGTTAAATCAAACATCTTGATAGTTTTGATATGGGGAATTGATGGCATGTTATTATGAACAAATATGTCATTTGACGGACTGATGACATTGTTGACATACTGGTGACATTGCTGAGGGACATTGCTGACGGACTGATGACATTGCTGATGGACTGGGGACATTGCTGGCGGACTGGGGACATTTCTGACTGGGGATGATTGGGTACCACTGACAAACTGGTAACAAACTGGTGATATCTCTCACTGACTGACTGAACTGGGGACAGACAAATTTGGTGACTGACTGACAACATTGCTGACTGCCTCACTTGGGACAGACATCTGCTGGTAACCCCGCTGACTGACTGACTTGGGTCAGACAAGCTGCCAACATTGCTTATAAATTGGGGACATAACTGATGAACTGGTCACTCACTGACAAATGACACACTGACAGATCAGTGATTGACGGCACACTGGTCATGTCACTGACAGATGACACACTGACAGATCAGTGATTGACGGCACCCTGGTCATGTCACTGACAGATGACACTGATTGACTGGTGACATCACTGGCTTATGGCACACCGGCAGATAAACAGACACACTAGTAAACCGGCAGTGTTATAGACTGGAGACTTGACAATTTGAATGAATGATTGATTGTATCCACATTTTTTTCTTGTACATGAGAGAGAGATTGCGTGAAATCTGATTCCAATGGTGACAGGTGATTGCAGTAAATATCAGATTTGTATGCATGTTTCAAATGTAGTCTTAAATGTACTATGTGAGTGGTCACAAATGATGACGTTAACTAACTGTGCTTTTGAATATAAGTGTTACAGAAGAGTCCTTCTTATATCATAGGGCAACATATAAAAATAAATATAATAAAGACAGAGACAATAGCAATAAGTAGACAACCAGAAAACCTTAAAATAAAACTCCAGAACGTAGACATAAAACAAACAATTGAGGCCAAATACTTAGGAGCAATTTTCACAGCAGATGGAAGTATAGATAGCGAAATCAGCAATCGTTCACAAAAGCTAACCAAGTACTGGGACAGTTAACACCACTGTTGTCACATAAAGAGATACCGCTAACAACTAAAGCAAATCTCATAAGAACGATTTTCTGGCCAACACTATGTTACCAGTGTCAAACATGGCCAATAACAGCAGCTAATGAACGGAAAATCATAACGACAGAGATGTATCTTAGAAGAGCTGCAGGTGTGACAATAAGAGACAAAATTAGAAATGAAGAAATCAGAAGAAGACTGGATGTGAAACCAGTCATGCAATTCATAAAAGAAAACAGATTAAATGGTTTGGACACCTGGCAAGAATGCCCTGGTATCACCTACCACAGAGAGCCACACAGAAAAGTATAATGAGTACAAAGCAAGAGGAAAACCACACAAAGATGAAGCGCAACATCAAGAACAGCCTTATGAATGAATATCAGCTACAAAGTGCCTTAAAACAAGCACACACAAGATCACTACGTTTCACCCCAACACTTCTATAAAGAAGTAAATGGTGGAAGAGAAGAGAACAAATCGATCTATCAAAAAAGAACACAAAATCAAAGAAAAACTGGCTGATGTTACAAAAAAGAAAAGAAAGTTGAGGTATTTTGGATATAAAAAGACATGAAGGGCTGGAGAAGACCATCATGGAAGGAGGCATACCGGCAAAGAGAAGAAGAGGAAGACAATGGAGAAGATGGATTCAGAATGTAACTGATGGTTTGAATACAATGGCTGCAGAGGTGAGATATCTGTCCTATGAGAGAGAGAAATTCCAAAGGACTGTAGAGATGACAAAGCTCTGTTCAGAACAATCTATTTGATGATGATGATGAACTAACTACTTGGTTAACTCTCTTGAAGTTATCCATTGAAGGCCAGGGCGGGATTGTCCAACGAAATGTTGTTTGACCAAATTTGTCTGTTGCCATTTGTTAATTTTGTTAGTTTAATTTTACTGGCTGTATTGGTAAGGCTTTGCAAAAACTAAAAGAACTAACTAACCTATGGAAGGGAACTGACATAAGAACAAAGATCAAGTGTTTAAGAGCCTGCGTTTTTCCCTTGGCAACATATCGTTGTGAGACATGGACCATTGACAAATCGGCGGAGAAGATCATTAGTCCCTTTTGAATACAAATGCTACAGAAGAGTACTTAGAATATCATGGACAGAGAAAGAACAAATGCTTCTGTTCTGCAGCAGCTTGATATTGAAGAGAGTTTGGCTATTGAAGAAGAGCATAGTGAGATAATGCTGCTCAAACTGGACCACTTCACTCTGACCTGGCCACGACCTCTAGAAAGGTAATGGGTCAACACTAACCAATGAGAGCAGTTAGATTTGTGACCTCTCAGCCATAATCTATATTCATAGGTAAAATCTGGGTGAGTGCTGGGATACATTGAGAGAGAGAGAAAGAGAAAATGCTGATGATGTCTGAACATTTCAAATGAGATCACTACACTATATTGTGTTATTTGGTGTGTGTATGCTCAGGTATTAGATGTGAAACTGTGAGAGAGAGAGGGGTATGTTGGGTAGTTTTGTAAATAATATATTGCAGTTCTTGTATATGATGTCTTGTTTATGATGTGTCTTGTTTATTATATATCTATAAGATTGTGCAGAAAGTCTTGTGTAAGTTTTGTATATGATGTCTTGTTTATGATGTGTCTTGTTTATTATATATCTATAAGATTGTGCAGAAAGTCTTGTGTAAGTTTTGTATATGATGTCTTGTTTATGATGTGTCTTGTTTATTATATATCTATAAGATTGTGCAGAATGTCTTGTGTAAGTTTTGTATATGATGTCTTGTTTATGATGTGTCTTGTTTATTATATATCTATAAGATTGTGCAGAATGTCTTGTGTAAGTTTTGTAAATGATGTCTTGTTTATGATGTGTCTTGTTTATTATATATCTATAAGATTGTGCAGAATGTCTTGTGTAAGTTTTGTATATGATGTCTTGTTTATGATGTGTCTTGTTTATTATATATCTATAAGATTGTGCAGAATGTCTTGTATAAGTTTTGTATATGATGTATTGTATATGATGTATTGTATATGATGTCTTGTTTATGATGTCTTGTTTATGATGTGTCTTGTTTATTATATATATAAGATTGTGCAGAATGTCTTGGATAAGTCTTGTATGTGATGTCTTGTTTATGATGTCTTGTTTATGATGTCTTGTTTGTGATGTCTTGTTTATTATATATCTATAAGATCATGCAGAATGTCTTGTATAAGTCTCTACACTGCCCACAAAAAGTGGTATTACAGGAAGTAACAACAGTTTATGATGTCTAAAAGATATATATAATGTCTTGTTTACGATGTCTTGTTATATGATGTCTTGTTATAGGATGTCTTGTTATAGGATGTCTTGTTATACGATGTCTTGAGTGATGTCTTGTTTATGATATATCTATAAGATCATACAGAATGTCTTGTATATGATGCCTTTCTGATGATGTCTGTAAGATCATTGATTGTGTGTATGATTTCTTGTTTATGATGTTCCTATTGATTGTATGAAATGTTTCATCAAGTATGATTGTATGATTGTGTATGAAATGTCTTATCTAGCATTCTTGTACTCAATGAGAATATGCGTTTGTTGTTATAATGTCTGTTATCATTTAGCAGTGTCTTGTTTAGAATGTCTTCTCTACAATGTCTGTACCTTCAAGTCGAGTAGTAGCATATCCCTTGCAGAGAGTAGCTTTCATCACATCCCACCTGAAAATGCTGTTCTCTAGCAAGTTCTTCCGCATCTTCTAGCGCCGTGTTCTCTCTCTCGAACCCTGCCTAGACTGATGAACCAGATTTTATCATGAATGCTACCGTGGTTTTAAGGGGCTCCGTTCTCCGTACACTTCTCGCAAGCTCTGTGTTTATGGGCCAGGTTTCTTTTCTTAAGCCTGCTATCAGCTGGCAGTCTTGCAGCATGTGCTCTGCCGCCATGTCCGCCTTTTTGCAGGGCACAGGCTAGTTGTGCCAATTTTAAATTTGTTAAGCATGTGGGCGCGAAGCTTGTTGTGGCCGGTACGGAGGCGGAATATAGCAACTTGATCAGTACAAGATAGACCATAGTACCCGTCGCTGTTGTTGTACTGTGGATGGTCTTTTGACCATTTGTCTTTATAGTACCAGCCGATGGTTGTTCTGGCGCATCATGTTCAAAGTTTCTTTGATGTCCTGCTGCCACCTTTGTCTTGGTCATCCACTGCCTTGTACTCCAGGCACCATGCCAGTACCACTCTTGTAAATATCTTGTCTAGCTTGACTGTACCACACCATTCTTCATTGATTTGTATCAGTGCCTGTCATCCACCCCCTCTCTGTTTCTTTATCATCTATAACTTTTATCAAAATATCTCTATCTTGTCTTCTTATATTTCCTTCCTTGTTGTGTGCATGTTTATTGTCAGATTTTTTCAGTATTGTGACAGGGATTGTTGTTTGTTCTTCTTCACCCTTAAGGTGGCATAGGTTCGAAGCAACCAAGGCCTTCCAAGCCCACCTATCCAATGTCATCTTTTCCAGATCTCTCCACTCTCTCCCCATTTTCTTGCATTCCGTCTCCATGTGTTCCTGGGTCTTTCCTTGGCTCTATTGCCCTGGGGGTTCTATCGAAGAGCCTGTCTTGTGATGCTGTTAGGGGTTTCCTCAGTGTGTGTCCTATCCATCGCCACCTTCTATCTCTTATTTCTTGATCCACCTGCCGTTTTCCCGCTCTATCCCACAGTTCCCTGTTTGTAGTCATGTCATACCATCGCAGATGAAGTATCCTGCACAGGCATCTATTGATGAATGTCTACAACTTTTTAATATTCCATTTTGTTTGTATGTTCACATTTTGCAATGACATGAATAATTTGTGCAAGCAAGCAGCTAACTTAGTATGGGGTTATATCAAATTTATGTTGGTTTTCCACTTCCATTTTTAATCTGAGTTTAAATTGGGGACAAAATAGGAAATGAGTCAATTGAATTTTTCTGAAATATATTTGGAGATCAGTTGTGTTGAACGTATCCTGTGTGCATGCCTTGATGTAGCTGCTGATCCTTGTAGCATAACGGTCGACTAGCTGAAGTGGACATTTTCAGACGTCTTCTTTCTATCTTGCATCACGCTATGAATACAGGCGTCCAGTATGGCGTTTCTTGCTGATTTTTGTGTGGTGGTTTGCTTTCCCTATCATCATTGTCCCTCACCATTCAGGTGAACCTCCAATTCAGAGGTACAGTGTTCTATCAAATATATGTAAAAGTTAGGCCACTCCAACAGGAATCTCTGATTTCGTGACTGAGCTAGTAGGACTTTTGATACAGAGGGCTGTGATGTAGCTACATATTTTTTTCATATTTTTTTTCCAGTAAAGTGGAATTCTCTCTTTAGCCTGTTACGCCCTTGGCGTTTAGGGCAGCAACAAACATACACCATTCTTCCCTGTTCATGGCCTTCCTCTGTATTGTGTTCCAGCTATGATTCATTTCTTTCAGTTCTTGCTCTATCGTTCTCCTCCAGGTCGTCTTGAGTCTTCCACGCTTTCGCCTACCCTCTGGAGTCCATCTCAGTGCAGTTTTCGTGTCGAAGCCAGTCTCCATGCGCATCACATGTCCAATCCATCTCCAGCGTCGTCTTCGGATGATAGTGCCCATATTCTCTTGTTGGCATCGTGCAAGCAATTCTTGGTTCGAGATAGTAGTCGCCAGTACACGCGTAAAAGTGGGAATTAGACAACTTTTATTGCTATTAAGGGAGAGTTGGACAATTTGTTTTGTTTTTTTATTAAGGAGAATTGGACAACTTTTTTTGTTAGGAGACTTTTTTGGCTATTGCAGAAATAAACATTGCAAATGAATTAAGAAGGAGAATAGACATCTAAATTTGTTCTATTGCTGGAAGAATCAGATTAAAAATGGAATGAGAGAATGAACAATAATAAAATATAGGGTTTTTATTTATTGGAAGACACAAGTTGATGATACTTGAAGAGACAAAGCAAACACAATGAGACATAGATTTGTTTTTTTAATGGGTTTATAAGCAAGAAGCACTCTCCTCGTAGCGAAATAAGAGAGAGAGTGTAATCTAATGTCTTTTCCATTTTGAATGTTTGAATAAATACAATTTGTATTAAAATATTCATAAATTCAACTAAACTTTCTCATTGGTTGGTTTGTTTGGTTGTGGACTTGGCCAGGATGAGACCAAAAATGTTGATTTTACTTCTTCGAACGCTCCATATTCATCAATCGTTGTGATTTGTATGGGATCTGAGCCTAAGAGTGTTTGTACATTGTGTCAGTTATGCGCCAGCACATCCGATTTCTGTTACGCTTTTTATTTTCTAGGGTTGTCCTGTGTTGCCGGAAACGCAAAGGGAGAAAAGAATAGTAACACTGCAACCTACAAGGCATGTAAGAGGCGACTATGGTAGGCACCTAGAGAAGCTGCCCTATTAAATAAAAAGCTTATGCAGAAATCGGATGTGCTGTGGTCTACTTGTAGGTGCATAACTGGCACAACATACAATCTCTCTTAGGCTCAGATCACATACAAATCACACAGTGGTTAACAAGTGGTAGATATGGAGCGTTCAAGAAGATTTACTAGGTAGTTCCATAGGCCCCTACCTGTCGCCTCTTACAACATGCCTTGTAGGTCACAGTGTTACTATTCTTTGCTCCCTTGCAAGCCCGCAGCACAGGGTGAAATATTGATTCAAATCAGATAAGTATTTTGGCTTATAAATATATTTGTGTGGGATTTTTTTCTACCTTCATGTCTCCTTCAGCGATCTCTGATCATGCGCTTAGTTTACCTGTACGACAAATGGGCAGTCAGCTTCAGGTCTGTTTGGTTTCCCCAAAGCTTAGTTTTTAGGTCAACTTGGTGTGGCCACATGTTGCTTGTCAGCTCACACAGGAGAGGACAGTCCTGCAGGACATCTGCAGTGTCTGTTCAGAGTCAATTATAAACGTATGGGCCTTCGGACTCAGGTAAGAATTGTGGGAAATCAGACCCCAACTACACCACATGACCTTGCATTCCAGTATTGGTGTATATAGACGAATTCAATTTAAAATCAACACAAAATGCTAACTCAATGTCATATTATGTAACAAGTTAAGTTTAACAATAAGGAATATCAATATTATAAATATTTTTCAGCAATAAATAACCATAGACTCACAGAATTGAGTAAAATTGTAAAAAGTGTACAGTGTTCTATCAAACATCTGTAATTTCCAGATCCCTTTTCTTATCTAGGTCAGGGAATACCCGCCCAGTTGTCTGGCCTGTGCTAGAGCCTGGCTGTGGTCTGTTCCGCCTGTTGACACTGGCAGAGAGCTGTTTGACTTATTCTTAGTCTTATGTAACAGTCTTAGTGTTAGTCTTAGTCTTAGTCTTGTCTTAGTCTTATGTAACAGTCTTAGTGTTAGTCTTAGTCTTGTCACAGTCTTAGTCTTATGTAACAGTCTTAGTGTTAGTCTTAGTCTTAGTCTTATCACAGTCTTAGTCTTGTGTAACAGTCTTAGTGTTAGTCTTAGTCTTAGTCTTATCACAGTCTTAGTCTTATGTAACAGTCTTAGATAAGTCTTAGTCTATCACAGTCTTAGTCTATGTAACAGTCTTAGTGTTAGTCTTAGTCTTATCACAGTCTTAGTCTTATGTAACAGTCTTAGTGTTATCTAGTCTTTGTCTTATCACAGTCTAGTCTTTGTAACGTCTTAGTCTTGTGTGTCTTAGTCTTATCACAGTCTTAGTCTATGACATCTTAGTGTTAGTCTGTCTTATCCTGTGCTTAGTCTATGTAACGTCTAGTCTAGTGTTAGTCTATGAGTCTAGTCTTATGAAAAGTCTTGTCTTAGTCTAGTCTTATTGAGTCTTAGTCTTAGTCTTATCACAGTCTAGTCTTAGTCTTGTACAGTCTTAGTCTTAGTCTTATCACAGTCTTAGTCTTATGTAACAGTCTTAGTCTTAGTCTTAGTACAGTCTTAGTCTTATCACAGTCTTAGTCTTAGTCTTATACAGTTTAGTCTTATAGTCTTAGTCTTAGTCTTAGTGTTTGTGTTACAGACAATCAATTGGCAAGTATTTTACTTTGACAACTTCTAAGTTTGCACTTGTCTCTCCTGCCTTTTATAACGTTGGAATAAGTGTATACAATTATAAGAGTCTATTCTCTATTCTAACAGATGATGGCAGATGTATAACTGAAATTAAAAAGAGAATAGGAATGGCCAAGGATAATTTCAATAGTATGAGAAAGTTACTGACATCCAAACAAATCACAAACAGGCTAAAAATGAGAATGATCAAATGCTATATATATCCTATATTAATGTATGGCTCGAAACATGGACAATGAACAAGCAGTTAGAAGACAGAATTGATGCATTTGAGATGTGGATATATAGAAGAATAAGCAGAGTTTCATGGACAGAAAAACAGACAAAACAAGTTTTAGGAAAACTAGGCATGAAGAAACAATTATTAAGAGAAATAAAATTCAGACAAGTAAAGTATTTTGGGCACATAAAAGGCATGACACCATGATAAAACATTTACTAGAGGGAAAGTTGAGGGGAGAAGAGCAAGAGGAAGACCAAGAGATAAGTGGGAGGGAAACTTTAAGAAATGGACAGGTTACAGTCTGAGAGTGTGCAACACCAAGGCGAAAGACAGAGAGTGCTGGAGATTCATTGCAGCCAACCTTCGATGTGGAGACGGCACCATGATGATGATGATTCTCTATTCCCAGATGGAACATGGAGTTGGCTGTCCACTCTTGCGGTAAGTAGGGATGGGAGCTTTAATTTGCCAGATGAGTTGCCCTTGTGTTATATCCGTGTTTATGTAGTGTGGTCTTGATATTGTCTGTCCATCTTTTATTGGTCTTTCCTACCTCTAGTATCCTATCTATTTTTATTGTATGCTGTTATTGGTTTACAAGAGTACTACTTTGAAAGAGATAAAACCAGCCAAAAGCCAAAATCTACAAAATAGCTAACGAGGAAAGCAGTCCTGGGACTTATTTATCAACCCTAGTACTACTAAAAGTGATTAATTAAAAAGTTCAATGGGCGATATTATTACGTGCATGTACACATTTGGTGTGTTTCTAAGATATCTCGTGATTTAGTTCTCCCTTTTAGCCGCGGTTTAATTTGAATCGTAAAAGAAGTCCGACGTAATCCAACTTTTGAAATTGTCTCAATCAACCTTTGAACTATTGCCGATGTCGTTTCTTCGTTGTCAAGGAAACACTCCATATAAGGCATACCCAGACTTTCAGCCATCTTGAGACATCGTTCAAGAGTTACAGTTCTCGTTTGTAAATTTGATGTAATGCCAACCAAAATGGCGCCAACAAACTGATGGCTGGAGAAGTTGCTCAGATCTTGATACCTGTACGGAAAAAAAATGGATATTTGAATTGAGTGTGTTAGAATTATGGCTCTATAATTAACAACAATGGAGATTGTACGAAAGAAGTCAGAAGTCTAGCCGTTGCTTTCGCACTAAGACATTGACAAAACTATTGAAACAGCATACAAATTGGAAACTTTTGCTAAGTACAGTGATACAGAAAAGTTATTGGAACGTCAGAGAAGAGACAAAACAATGCCTGCATATCAAGAAGAATTAGCTCATAAATAACATCGTGTCGCGGAAGATGAACTATTTTGGCCACATTAAATAAAATTTATTTTTGTCAATCTATACCTCATCAGCGACTTTAACCATAGTCTCTGAGCACAGTATGTTTCATTCTTCCTGGGCATATTCATTAGTCATGAGCTTCCTGGGCATATTCATTGAGTCACTGAGCTTCCTGGGCATACTCATTGAGTCACTGAGCTTCCTGGGCATACTCATTGAGTCAGTGAGCTTCCTGGGCATACTCATTGGGTCACTGAGCTTCCTGTGCATACTCATTGAGTCACTGAATTAGCTCATAAACATTTATAAGTCACTGAGCTTCCTGGGCATACTCATTGAGTCACTGAGCTTCCTGGGCATACTCATTGAGTCAGTGAGCTTCCTGGGCATACTCATTGAGTCACTGAGCTTCCTGGGCATATTCATTGAGTCACTGAGCTTCCTGGGCATACTCATTGAGTCAGTGAGCTTCCTGGGCATACTCATTGAGTCACTGAATTAGCTCATAAATATTTATAAGTCACTGAGCTTCCTGGGCATACTCACTGAGTCACTGAGCTTCCTGGGCATACTCATTGAGTCAGTGAGCTTCCTGGGCATACTCATTGAGTCACTGAGCTTCCTGGGCATTTCATTGAGTCACTGAGCTTCCTGGCATACTCATTGAGTCAGTGAGCTTCCGATCCTGAGTCACTGAATAGCTCAATATTTATAGTCACTGAGCTTCCTGGCATACTCATTGAGTCACAGCTTCCTGGGCATACTCATTGAGTCAGTAGTTTCCTGGGCATACTCATTGAGTCATGAGCTCCTGGATATTATTGAGTCATGAGCTCGCAGCTCATTGATCAGTGCTTCTAGATACTATTGTCATGATGCTCCATAATATTATAGTCACTGGCTTGAGTCACCATGATACTAGCTCCTGGCATCTCCTTGACATGAGCTCGCACTCATTGAGCAGTGACCGAGCATACTCATGAGTCACTCGAATTAGCTCATATTAGTTTATCAGTCACTGAGCTTCCTAGCCAATCTCATGAGTCACTGAGCCAGGCATACTGCAGAGTAGTGAGCTTCCTGACTACTCATTGATCAGTGGCTCTGGAAATATTATTGAGTCACTGAGCTTCTGTACATTGATCAGTGAGCTTCCTGGGATACTATTGAGTTACTGAATTGTATAAATATTTATAAGTCATGAGTATTGCATACTTTTGAGTACTGAGCTCTGGCATACTATGTAGTGAGTTTAGCATCTTTGGTCATGGCTTCTGTAACATGATCCTGAATTAGCTCATAATGGAATGTCACTGAGCTTCACATGGATACTATTGAGTCTGAGCTCCTGGGCATACATTGAGCCAGTGAGCTCCGGGCATACTTTGATCAGTGGCTCTGAGCATATTCATTGAGTCACTGCTTCCGGCACTATATTGAGCTCAGTAGCTCTGGGTACTCATTGAGTCACTGAATTCTCATAAAATTTATAAGTCACTGAGCTTCTGGCGATGACTATTGAGTCACTGAGCGGCTTGGGCATGCTCATTGAGTCAGTGAGCTTCCGGCATACTATTGAGTCAGTGAGCTTCTGGCATATTCATTGAGTCACTGGCTTCGGCATACCATTGAGTCAGTGAGCTTCCTGGGCATACTCATGAGTCACTGAATTAGCCTAAATTTTATAAGTCACTGAGCTTCCTGGGCATACTCATTGAGTCACTGAGCTTCCTGGCATACTCATTGAGTCAGAGCTCCCAGCATACCATTGAGTCACTGAGCTTCCTGGGCATTCTCATTTGTCAGTGAGCTTCCTGTGCATACTCATTGAGTCAGTGAGCTTCCTGGTCATACTCATTGAGTCACTGAGCTTCCTGTACACACTCATTGAGTCACAGCTTCCTGGGCATACTCATTGAGTCACAGTTTCCTGGGCATACTCATTGAGCCAATGAGAAAACGTGCACGGATAAGAGTCTATGACTCCAGCCAGATCATCGCTTTAGTTACTGTCATGATGCCCATAGTGAGACTGCTTGTAGTCACGGAAAAACTACCACTGTCTTCCTTTACAACATCCACTCGGATTTGAGCAGTGAGAGCCTATGAGCTCGGCACGTGTCGAATCAATCTATTTTTAGTTTATCCTCTCATTGAGTTTTGGCACAGCCAACTTTAGATAACTAGGCCAGACAACTGACAAGGGGTTACCTGACCTAGATCAGAAAAGGAGACCGGAAAATATAGGTGTTTGATAGAGCACTGCAAGCTTTTTTACAATTTTACTCAATTCTGTGAGTCAATGGTTATTTATTGGTGAAAAATATTTATAATATTGATATTCATTATTGTTAAACTTAACTTGTTGCATGATATAACTTCGATTTAGCATTTTGTGTTGATTTTAAAATGAATTCGTCTATATACACCAATACTGGAATGCGAGGTCACATGGTTTAGTTGGGGTCTGATCTCCCATAATTCTTACCTGAGTCCGAAGGCCCATACGTTTATAGTTGGCTCTGGTTTTGGTCCAGGAGCAATTTGCATCTCCGTGTCACTAAATGTATACTGATGCTCGTCCATCATGGGTGATGATGACCACACAATTCTCATCCAAGGAAATGTAGTTGCGTTATGTTTGTCTGTGTGTGCGTAGATGACTAGTGAGCCCCATGCGGGCTTGAAATGTTCTTGTACAGTGTGGGCAGAGTATATTTGCACTTGTGGGGAGTTTTACTGCTTTTCTATTTTGACGTTTTTGTTCCATCCGTACAGTTCTATCTGCCTGCAGGCCGAAGAACCGTGTCGAAGACGTGTGCGCCAGGCTGATCTGTCTTGAGCAACATTCTCCCAGTTGTCGACATCTATGCCAAAGGATTTCATCGAGTTCTTGAGTGTGTCTTTGAATTGCTTTTTCTGACCACCCTGTTAGCGTTTACCACTATACAGCTCACCATGAAAGAGTCGTTTGGGTATTCTGCAATCTGGCATTCGAGCCACATGTCCTGTCCATCGTGCCTGGGACTGCATCAAGATTGTGTAGATGCTGGGGAGAGCATCTCTTTTCAGGACCTCTGTATCGGGGATAATATCCTGCCATTTGATGTTCATTATTTTTCTAAGGCAGACTGTGTGAAAGTGGTTTAGCTTCCTTGCGTGTCGCTGATATACAGTCCAAGTTTCGCATGCGTGAAGAAGGACTGAGAGCACGACAGCTTGATATACCTTCAGTTTTGTGGCTTGGCCAATACCACATCTGTGCCAGACATTTCTATGTAGTCTACCAAAGGTGCTGCTAGCTTTAGAGATTCTGGTATTTATTTCATCGTCTATGGTGACATTTTGGGACAGTGTGCTTCCAAGATAAGTAAATCTGTCCACTACTTTCAGTTTCTTGCCGCTTGTTGTAATATTTGGTTCGGCATATACATTTCCAGGAGCTGGTTGGTACATGACTTCAGATTTCTCGGTATTGATGGTAAGACCAAAGTTGGAGCAGGCTTGTGAGAATCTGTCCATGCTAGTCTGGAGATCTGCTCAGTGTTGGCAATGAGAGGACAGTCGTCAGCAAATAGGAGATCTCTGATGGTATCAGACTTTACCTTTGTTTTTGGATGACGTCTCCTTGGGTTTAAAAGTTTTCCATCTGTACGATACTTGATGTCGACACCTATGTGACCATCTCTGAATGCATCGGTCAGCATGGCAGAAAACATAATGCTAAACAGAGTTGGTGCAATCACACAGCCTTGTTTGGCTACATTCAGGACGAGAAAAGGCTCTGATAGCTCGCCTTGGTCCTGCATTCTGGCGTTCATCCCCTTATGCAATTGCTGCACAATCTTGATGAATTTTTCAGTACAGTCATATTTAGCCATGATCTTCCAGAGACCTTCTCTACTGACCGTATCAAACGCCTTGGTCAAGTCGATGAACAGGTCACGATGAAATGTAAACTAGAATCTGAAACTATTGCAAATGTGTATCCCTATTAGGCTATATATTACAGAGTGTTCAAGATAAAAGCAGCCCCATCAAGGGAGCCAATTTAGCATATGTTTATGAAAATGAGGTTCATTTATGACGTAGTATAGGTCAAGTAAGCGAGTCTTTTTGGTGCTGGAAGGGGCAATGTGATGAAAGGACGAGCTAGTCAGAGCCGGTCTAACTAGTAAATAGACAAAATGCAATACATACGTAGCAACTTTTGATTTGTCAATGGGGCTGCTTTTATCTTGAACACCCTATATAAAAAGTAATGTGACATAGTGAACAAATTATACCTTCCACTTCTATCAATGAAAAGAGATGGTATATACATACGTCAATGACAATCCTTCGGATACATTGTGAAATGATTTATTCCACTAGATTCCTAAATTTTACTTTCGCTGAATTGGGTGTGGAGCACGCAAATGCGTAATTTTAGGAAAACTTGACTATCGTACTGTTAAACTTCTACATGTATACCAAATCAATATCGCTATTATTTTACTAATAACAAATAAGTAAAAGTTTATAGCGCTAAAGGTTTGATGGGCAAAAATACTTTACGAAGGTCGCCACTGTTAGTTATATAAAAAACGTAAAAATCAATAATTTCTGTCAAGTGGATGATTTTATATCGGTCGGTAAAGATGTTCAAGAATTTTGAAACGAACTTGAATAGTTATGGAAATCAAGTACCAGTTCATAATATTGCTAAATGTGTCCTCTCTTGTAACATCAAATAAAAGTAGGCAACCATTTGCCCCTCTATAGTACGACCAGGTCAGGCTGCGATATCTTTCTTGTCCTGCAAGGGAGAAGCAAACATCATTATATTTATAATTTTAGAAATAAAAACATAGAGAAAACCACAGATAATAACACAGATAAAAGCACAGATAATAACACAGATAAAAGCACAGATAATAACACAGATAATAACACAGATAAAAGCACAGATAATAACACAGATAAAAACACAGATAAAAACACAGATAATAACACAGATAATAACACAGATAACAACACATAGATAAAAACACAGATAAAAACACAGATAAAAACACATAGATAAAAACACATAGATAAAAACACAGATAAAAACACAGATAAAAACACAGATAAAAACACAGATAAAAACGCAAGTAAAAACACAGATAAACACAGATAAAAACACAGATAAAAACACAGATAAAAACACAGATAAAAACATAGGTAAAAACGCAGGTAAAAACAGATAAAAACACAGATAAAAACACAGATAAAAACACAGATAAAAACACAGATAACAAGGCACTCTTTTCTACGTTTGCCGCTATGAATTCAAGGCGTAGTCAGGACGTCTGGATTCTTCTGACTGATTTTGCGTGAAGCCTGCTTTCTCTTTCTAATCGGTGTTCCCCGCCATCTGCGGACCTTCATTCCCTGACTTTATAAGTAAAAGTAGACCGGATTAGGAATCTCTGCAGCACTAAGCATGTCACTCCGTCTAGAGCTGTTGGAGGTTTCTGCAGCACTAAGCATGTCACTACACGTCTAGAGCTGTTGGAGGTTGCTGTCACTACACGCCTAGAGTTGTTGGAGGTTTCTGCAGCACTAAGCATGTCACTACACGTCTAGAGTTGTTGGAGGTTTGTGCAGCACTAAGCATGTCACTACACGTCTAGAGCTGTTGGAGGTTTCTGCTGCACTAAGCATGTCACTACACGTCTAGAGCTGTTGGAGGTTTCTGCAGCACTAAGCATGTCACTACACGTCTAGAGTTGTTGGAGGTTTCTGCAGCACTAAGCATGTCACTACACGTCTAGAGCTGTTGGAGGTTTCTGCTGCACTAAGCATGTCACTACACGTCTAGAGTTGTTGGAGGTTTCTGCAGCACTAAGCATGTCACTACACGCATAGAGCTGTTGGAGGTTTCTGCTGCACTAAGCATGTCACTACACGTCTAGAGCTGTTGGAGGTTTGTGCAGCACTAAGCATGTCACTACACGTCTAGAGCTGTTGGAGGTTTTTGCAGCACTAAGCATGTCACTACACGTCTAGAGCTGTTGGAGGTTTTTGCTGCACTAAGCATGTCACTACACGTCTAGAGTTGTTGGAGGTTTCAGCACTAACTGTCACTACAGCTAGAGCTGTTGGAGTTTCTGCTACACTAAGCATGTCACTACACGTCTAGAGCTGTTGGAGGTTTGTGCAGCACTAAGCATGTCACTACACGTCTAGAGCTGTTGAGGTTTTGCAGCACTAACATGTCCTACACGTCTAGAGCTGTTGGAGGTTTCTGCTGCACTAAGCATGTCACTACACGTCTAGAGTTGTTGGAGGTTTCTGCAGCACTAAGCATGTCACTACACGCCTAGAGATGTTGGAGGTTTCTGCAGCACTAAGCATGTCACTACACGTCTAGAGTTGTTGGAGGTTTCTGCAGCACTAAGCATGTCACTACACGTCTAGAGCTGTTGGAGGTTTCTGCAGCACTAAGCATGTCACTACACGTCTAGAGTTGTTGGAGGTTTTGCAGCACTAAGCATGTCACTACACGTCTAGAGCTGTTGGAGGTTGCTGTCACTACACGTCTAGAGTTGTTGGAGGTTTCTGCAGCACTAAGCATGTCACTACACGTCTAGAGCTGTTGGAGGTTGCTGTCACTACACGTCTAGAGCTGTTGGAGGTTTCTGCTGCACTAAGCATGTCACTACACGTCTAGAGTTGTTGGAGGTTTCTGCAGCACTAAGCATGTCACTACACGTCTAGAGCTGTTGGAGGTTTCTGCTGCACTAAGCATGTCACTACACGTCTAGAGTTGTTGAAGGTTTCTGCAGCACTAAGCATGTCACTACACGTCTAGAGCTGTTGGAGGTTTTTGCAGCACTAAGCATGTCACTACACGTCTAGAGCTGTTGGAGGTTGCTGTCAACTAACACTGTCCAAAGGGTATGTTGAGGTGTTCTGCAGCCCTAAGCATGTCACTACAGTTAGATTGTTGGAGGTTCTTTATACGTAGTTGTAGTAGCGAGTTTTGTGCTAAGCATGTACTACAGCAGAGCTAGTTGAGGTTCTGAAAGACAAGCATGTCACTACACGTAGAACTGTTAGATTTTGCAGGCTGCATTACTGACACGTCTAGAGTTTTTGGGAATTGAGACTAACATGTACTCACGTCTAGAGCTGAAGAGTTGTGATATACATGTCACTGACATCGTTCTAATTGATGGATTTATCCACTAATTCCTAATTTACTCCGACATTGTTAAGCAAAGCTATTTGAGGCTTCTACGTCTTAAACTAGCATGTCACTACACGCTATATTTACTATAAAAGGTTTTAGCAGCACTAAGCATGTCACTACACGTCCAGAGCTTTGAAGTTTCTTTCGCAAGTGATGTATATCGTCGTAAAGATGTTAGATTTTGAACGAACTGATGTTCACTAACATACAGTCTAGATTGTTGGGGTTTCTGAACATCATAAGGCATTGTCATAACGACCTAGGAGGCTGGAATTTTCTGTCCTGCAAAGAGCAATACATTAGATTTTGGAGGTTTCTGAGCACTAAGCATGTCACTACACGTATACAGAGATGTAAGTATCTCGTAAGCACGTAACATGTCACTACACGTTAGAGTTGTTGGAGGTTACACAGTCAGCACTAAGCATGTCACTACACGTCCATAAACTGTTGAGGTCTGCAGATAAACACATGATACACGTCAGAGTTGTGACAGTTTACTAGGAAAAGCATGTCACTACACGTCTAGAGCTGTTGGATGATTCATAGGTCATACGTCTAGAGTGTTGGAGGATATTCTGCACAGCATGTCACTACACGTCTAGAGTTGCGACTTTCTTCGCACTGTCACACGCTAGAGCTGTTGGAGGTTTCTGCAGCACTAGCATGTCACTACACGTCTAGAGTTGTTGAGTTTGCAGCACTAAGCATGTACTACGTCTAGAGCTGTTGGAGGTTTGCTGCACTAAGCATGTCACTACACGTCAGAGTTGTTGAGTTCGCCTACATCCTCTCTGAGCTGTTGATTTCTCTGCAATGTCTCACTCAGAGTTTGGTGCTAGGTACACACGCTAGAGTTGTTGAGGTTTCTGCAGCACTAAGCATGTCACTACACGTCTAGAGCTGTTGGAGGTTTTACCCTGCAGCACTACACGCCGAGTTGGAGGTTTCGCAGCACTACATGTCACACACGTCTAGAGCTGTTGGAGGTTTCTGCAGCACTAGCATGTCACTACACGTCAGAGCTGTTGGAGGTTTCTGCAGCACTAAGCATGTCACTACACGTCTAGAGCTGTTGGAGGTTTTTGCAGCACTAAGCATGTCACTACACGTCTAGAGCTGTTGGAGGTTTCTGCAGCACTAAGCATGTCACTACACGTCTAGAGTTGTTGGAGGTTTCTGCAGCACTAAGCATGTCACTACACGTCTAGAGCTGTTGGAGGTTGCTGCACTAACATGTCTAGAGATTGTTGGAGGTTTCTGCAGCACTAAGCATGTCACTACACGTCTAGAGCTGTTGGAGGTTTGCTGCACACACGTCTAGAGCTGTTGAGGTGCACCTGTCACACGTCTAGAGTGTTGGAGGTTTCTGCAGCACTAAGCATGTCACTACACGCCTAGAGTTGTTGGAGGTTTCTGCAGCACTAAGCATGTCACTACACGTCTAGAGTTGTTGGAGGTTTTGCAGCACTAAGCATGTCACTACACGTCTAGAGTTGTTGGAGGTTGCTGTCACTACACGTCTAGAGCTGTTGGAGGTTTCTGCAGCACTAAGCATGTCACTACACGTCTAGAGTTGTTGGAGGTTTTGCAGCACTAAGCATGTCACTACACGCTAGAGCTTGTTGGAGGTTGCTGTCACTACACGTCTAGAGTTGTTGAGGTTTTTGCAGCACTAAGCATGTCACTACACGTCTAGAGCTGTTGGAGGTTGCTGTCACTACACGCCTAGAGTTGTTGGAGGTTTCTGCAGCACTAAGCATGTCACTACACGTCTAGAGCTGTTGGAGGTTTCTGCAGCACTAAGCATGTCACTACACGCCTAGAGTTGTTGGAGGTTTGCTACTGCAGCACTAAGGCATGTCACTACACGCCTAGAGTTGTTGGAGGTTTTGCAGCACTAAGCATGTCACTACACGCTCTAGAGTTGTTGGAGGTTTGACTGCAGAGCACTAAGCATGTCACTACACGCCTAGAGTTGTTGGAGGTTGCTGGCACTACACGCCTAGAGTTGTTGGAGGTTTTTGCAGCACTAAGCATGTCACTACACGCCTAGAGTTGTTGGAGGTTTTTGCAGCACTAAGCATGTCACTACACGTCTAGAGTTGTTGGAGGTTGCTGCACTACACGCTCAGAGTTGTTGAGGTTTTGCAGCACTAAGCATGTCACTACACGCCTAGAGTTGTTGGAGGTTTGCGTTGCACTACACGTCTAGAGCTGTTGGAGGTTTGCAGCACTACAGTCCTAGAGTCTTGGAGTTCTGCAGGCCTGCTGGCACTACACGCCTAGAGTTGTTGAGGTTTGTGCAGCACTAAGCATGTCACTACACGTCTAGAGTTGTTGGAGGTTGCTGGCACTACACGCCTAGAGTTGTTGGAGGTTTTTGCAGCACTAAGCATGTCACTACACGCCTAGAGTTGTTGGAGGTTTCTGCAGCACTAAGCATGTCACTACACGCTTAGAGTTGTTGGAGGTTTGTGCAGCACTAAGCATGTCACTACACGTCTAGAGTTGTTGGAGGTTGCTGTCACTACACGCCTAGAGTTGTTGGAGGTTTCTGCAGCACTAAGCATGTCACTACACGCCTAGAGTTGTTGGAGGTTCTGCGCACTCAGCACTAACGCCTAGAGTTGTTGGAGGTTTTGCAGCACTAAGCATGTCACTACACGCCTAGAGTTGTTGGAGGTTGCTGGCACTACACGCCTAGAGTTGTTGGAGGTTTTGCAGCACTAAGATGTCACTACACGCCTAGAGTTGTTGGAGGTTGCTGTGCACACGCAGTTGTGAGTTCTAAGCATGTCACTACACGTCCTAGAGTGTTGGAGGTTGCTGCACTACACGCTAGAGTTGTTGGAGGTTTGTGCAGCACTAAGCATGTCACTACACGTCTAGAGTTGTTGGAGGTTGCTGGCACTACACGCCTAGAGTTGTTGGAGGTTTTTGCAGCACTAAGCATGTCACTACACGCCTAGAGTTGTTGGAGGTTGTGCAGACACATGTCACACGTCTAGAGCTGTTGGAGGTTGCTGTCACACAGCCAGAGTTGCTGAAGTTTCTGGCACTGCTGTCACTACACGCCTAGAGTTGTTGGAGGTTTGTGCAGCACTAAGCATGTCACTACACGTCTAGAGTTGTTGGAGGTTGCTGGCACTACACGCCTAGAGTTGTTGAGGTTTCTGCAGCACTAAGTATGTCACTACACGCCTCGAGTTGTTGGAGGTTTTTGGGTCTGAAAGAAAGCCGGGTACTTCCCTCCCACTTAAACATAGGAAAAAGGGTGACAAATCATAATTCCTGGGGTTCAAAGAAGAAGAAGAGGTAAAACGACATTGATAGCTTCCCTTTATCCCCCTACATCCTCAGACCTCGTCGCGACCAAGTACACATACGACAGAGCCAAAAAATGTCCACTCATAGATATAGAGAATAGATATAGAGAATAGATATAGAGAATAGATATAGAAGAATAGAAATATAGATATAGAGAATAGATATAGATATAGAGAATAGATATAGATATAGAGAATAGATATAGAGAATAGATATAGAGAATAGATATAGAGAATAGATATAGATATAGATATAGATATAATATAGAGAATAGATATAGAGAATAGACATAAATAGATATAGAGAATATATATAGAGAATAGATTTAGAGAATAGATTAAGAGAATAGATAGAGAGGATAGATTTAAAGAATAAATATAGAGAATAGATTTAGAGAATAGATTTAGAGAATAGATTTAGAGAATTAAAAAAAGATGTGAACAATTGAAGAACAAACAGAAAATATTGAACATTTGTCACAACCAATTGTTCTTGTTGAGTAGGTCATTGACCTTATATCATATGGTTGACCTGACCTACCTCCTGTGTCCATAACCTTGACCAGGGATCTCTTGTTATCCATTCTGAACACAACGTAGGCTGTTTCTCCATCTCTGAACTCTGTACAGCGGCCATTACTATCTTCGTCCTTGACTCTGTTCAGATGGACATTACAGTATGTTTACAACTCTGTGTGTGTGTGTGTGTGTGTGTGTGTTCTTTCTTTTTCTTACTTCGTTTCTTCTTTGCGATTGCTTTCGTATGCTTGTCTAAACCATAAGATGAATTGCCTCTATGAAGCGGCATGTCAGTTGTTCTTCGTGAGTTCCCCATACCTTGCTCTGTAAGCTTCGTTCACGAGGTCATGTTTCGTTTCGTTGGTGTATGTATGATGGACATGACTGCAGGACGTGCTCTGGAATCTGTGTTTCAGTCTGACATGCACACTGTGCAGTCTGAGCAGGCTTTATTCTGTGCATGTGATGGTTGAGCCTGCATATTGACTTCATTGCAACCGGTTTCCCAATATGACTAGATCACTCTCCGCAGAAATTGCACGCCACCTGCCTAGAGTATTGCACAAAGCACGAAAGCCGTAGCGCCAGCAACAATCCTAACAAAAGGAAAGGAACCCTTTTTATACCATTAGGCATCAGTTCCGGACTACCATCAAAGCACTTCGGACATGCCCTTAGATGAGGCATCAGTTCCGGACTACCATCATAGCACTTCGGACATGCCCTTAGTGGTTCCGATCTCTGTCTCAACAAATCAAACAACGTCCAGCCGTTCAACACACCAGCTCACTTCTTCTTCTTCTTCTTTTGTCGTCACACTGCTACCGGGTTGTTGCCCAGTGTCGTGGTTTTCTGTTTTTGTCTTGCGCTGTTCTAGTGGCTTGTGTGATTGTTATCTTTGCTCTTTCACGGGATTCTGCTACGCCATCTAACCATCTTTTCCGTGGTCTTCCTCTTGCCTTCTTTCCCGATGTTCTGTTGTAGAAGACTCTGTATACTGTGGAGTTTGGGTGCATTCTTATTATGGCCAAACCACTCATTCTTGTTTATCTAGTAATTCATAGTCAAAAGTTGTTTTCAAAAACTGTGCATAAACCACTTTGACACGCTTTTGATGACTTTGATACCAATACAGTATCTTGAAAATCCTTTTTTGTAATTCAAGCACGGTTTTGTGTCAACTTTCTTTCTTATACCAGTACACTGTTGATGATTCACATTTTTGCGTGTTTGATATGTTGTTATTTTTCGGCTGTACCAATATCGACACCCAACTCTCTCAAGCTGATCAGTAACTGGGATTCAGAGAGAGAGAGAGAGAGAGAGAGACTACGTTACTGCGTGTAGTACCATTTTTTAGTGCGACTTAGGACAGGTGGGACGAGAGCCTGAGGAATTTAATGACCGCATTGCTTGTGCAGTCGCCGCAAAGCTGTTCACGTTAGGATTTTTCATTCATGCCCATAACAACAAAAACTCATTGGCTTTACCGTGAATTGAACACGTATCTCCCGTATGGTAGCCGCGCTCTAATCCATTTGACCAGATGCTCCCCAACTGGGATTCACAACCCTGAACGACTTCAAACAGGGCAGCAAGTATGGACAGAGCCGATATCATATGCAGCGATCCAGATGGACAGAGCGTATCATCAATGCGGTACGCTCAATTATGTGACATGGGCAAGTCTCAGACACTGGAACGAGTTCGAGAATTAGGCGTTAAGTGTGAACATGCCAGACAGTGTCGTCTTCGTGGTAGAGAGAGAGAAGATATAGTAATCAACTTCTCATGGGTACGGTGAGAAATGGACTTTAGGATGGCTGCTGCAGCGGAGGACAGAGCATGCATGGGAATGCCCAATGTGCCGTGACGTCGATCGCATAACATAACATAACATAACAACCCTGAAACACCGTTGTTCGGAAAGGATCTCTCAATGAGATTTATTAGAGAGTAGTTATGCCCCTATTGTTCATTAAACATTGGCACACGATGGGTGTTGTGGTCGACATAACGCCGGCTGCATTCTTACATGTTTTGCTTTTCTGGTTTAAGATCGATAGAGTGGGGTGTGTATTATTCGATTTCTCAGCGACTGTCTGTTGAATTTTCTTTTCTTCTTTTGCCGTCACACTGCTACCGGGTTGTTGCCCAGTGTCGTCACACTGCTACCGGGTTGTTGCCCAGTGTCGTGGTTTTCTGTTTTTGTCTTGGCTGTTCTAGTGGCTTGGTTATTGTAATTTTGCTTTTGCATGATCTGCTATGATCTAACCATTGTTAATGGTTTTCCCCCTTCTTCCATGGTTTGTTGTGAAGACTCGATACTGTGAGGGTAGAAGACTCTAATACTGTGGGTTTGTTGTTAAAGACTGAATGTGTTGTTGTTGTAGACTTATACTTGGTTTGTTGAAGACTCTAATACGGGTTTGCTGTAGAAGACTCTGATGGTTTTGTTGTAGAAGACTTGAATATGTTTTGTTGTAAAGACTTGAATACTGGGGAGTTTGGATGCATTCTTATTAAGTGGCCAAATCACTTCATTCTTTGTTTCTCAATGTAATTCAAGCAAGGTTCTGTGCCAACTTTCTTTCTTATGCCGATGTTGGTGACTCTGTCTTTTCTGGTGTTGTTAGTAACTTTTCGCAAGCAGCACAATTTCACATGAGAGCCGCGGTAGCGTAGTTGTTAGTGAACTCGCTTCTCAGGGTTGGTGGTCTGGGTTCAACTCCTGCAGTGTGCGTGGAATTTTTCCCGACCGCGACGGCTCTCAGGTTGACCCAGCCTCAAGTGGGTACCAGACATGCTCTGGGAAAGTAAAGGCGGCCGGAGTGAGGCTGACCCCATCACCCATCGTGTGCCGACGGTCAATGAAAAATACAGGCCTAACACTGTATTGACCTATATACCACGATCTATGAAAGGGTTCCTTTACTTTTACTTACATTTCCCATGTAGTTAGTTTTTCTGTTGAATGAAGTCACTAAAATTGATGTTAAATCTTTATGTTTCGGCTGTTACAGAGCGTATGGGCCAACAAACATGCAAAATAAGAATCAACTCCTTTCGGAGAATCCAAATGGTATCCAAATATGTTCTAAAATTGGTAGAATTAATTTCTTCTATTTGCTCCTGGGAGATGTCTCCGAAAAATAACGAAAATAAAATGGAACTAATTCTTTTCTTATTCTGCGTTTTCATCAAACGAATTCAGGAGAAGTGATGAAATCAGAGAAGTCTCTGGTCAACCACTAGTAACAACTGTTATAAGAAGTGATGAAATCAGAGAAGTCTCTGGTCAACCACTAGTAACATCTGTTATAAGAAGTGATGAAATCAGAGAAGTCTCTGGTCAACCACTAGTAACATCTGTTATAAGAAGTGATGAAATCAGAGAAGTCTCTGGTCAACCACTAGTAACATCTGTTATAAGAAGTGATGAAATCAGAGAAGTCTCTGGTCAACCACTAGTAACATCTGTTATAAGAAGTGATGAAATCAGAGAAGTCTCTGCTCAACCACTAGTAACATCTGTTATAAGAAGTGATGAAATCAGAGAAATGTCTGGTCAACCACTAGCAACATCTGTTATAAGAAGAAGTGATGAAATCAGAGAAGTCTCTGGTCAACCACTAGTAACAACTGTTATAAGAAGTGATGAAATCAGAAAGTTCTGGTCAACCACTAGTAACAACTGTTATAAGAAGTGATGAAATCAGAGAAGTCTCTGGTCAACCACTAGTAACATCTGTTATAAGAAGTGATGAAATCAGAGAAGTCTCTGGTCAACCACTAGTAACATCTGTTATAAGAAGGAGAAGTGATGAAATCAGAGAAGTCTCTGGTCAACCACTAGTAACAACTGTTATAAGAAGTGATGAAATCAGAGAAGTCTCTGGTCAACCACTAGTAACAACTGTTATAAGAAGTGATGAAATCAGAGAAGTCTCTGGTCAACCACTAGTAACATCTGTTATAAGAAGGAAAAGTGATGAAATCAGAGAAGTCTCTGGTCAACCACTAGTAACATCTGTTATAAGAAGGGATGAAATCAGAGAAGTCTCTGGTCAACCACTAGTAACAACTGTTATAAGAAGTGATGAAATCAGAGAAGTCTCTGGTCAACCACTAGTAACATCTGTTATAAGAAGTGATGAAATCAGAGAAGTCTCTGGTCAACCACTAGTAACAACTGTTATAAGAAGTGATGAAATCAGAGAAATGTCTGGTCAACCACTAGTAACATCTGTTATAAGAAGGAAAAGTGATGAAATCAGAGAAATGTCTGGTCAACCACTAGTAACAACTGTTATAAGAAGTGATGAAATCAGAAAAATATCTGGTCAACCACTAGTAACATCTGTTATAAGAAGTGATGAAATCAGAGAAGTCTCTGGTCAACCACTAGTAACAACTGTTATAAGAAGTGATGAAATCAGAGAAGTCTCTGGTCAACCACTAGTAACAACTGTTATAAGAAGTGATGAAATCAGAGAAGTCTCTGGTCAACCACTAGTAACAACTGTTATAAGAAGTGATGAAATCAGAGAAATGTCTGGTCAACCACTAGTAACATCTGTTATAAGAAGTGATGAAATCAGAGAAATGTCTGGTCAACCACTAGTAACATCTGTTATAAGAAGTGATGAAATCAGAGAAATGTCTGGTCAACCACTAGTAACATCTGTTATAAGAAGTGATGAAATCAGAGAAATCTCTGGTCAACCACTAGTAACATCTGTTATAAGAAGTGATGAAATCAGAGAAGTCTCTGGTCAACCACTAGTAACATCTGTTATAAGAAGGAGAAGTGATGAAATCAGAAAAGTCTCTGGTCAACCACTAGTAACAACTGTTATAAGAAGTGATGAAATCAGAGAAATGTCTGGTCAACCACTAGTAACATCTGTTATAAGAAGTGATGAAATCAGAGAAATGTCTGGTCAACCACTAGTAACATCTGTTATAAGAAGTGATGAAATCAGAGAAATTTCTGGTCAACCACTAGTAACATCTGTTATAAGAAGTGATGAAATCAGAGAAATGTCTGGTCAACCACTAGTAACATCTGTTATAAGAAGTGATGAAATCAGAGAAATGTCTGGTCAACCACTAGTAACAACTGTTATAAGAAGTGATGAAATCAGAAAAATGTCTGGTCAACCACTAGTAACATCTGTTATAAGAAGTGATGAAATCAGAAAATGTTGGTCAACCACTAGTAACACTGTTATAAGAAGTGATGAAATCAGAGAAATGTCTGGTCAACCACTAGTAACATCTGTTATAGAAGAGAAGTGATGAAATCAGAGAAGTCTCTGGTCAACCACTAGTAACAACTGTTATAAGAAGTGATGAAATCAGAGAAGTCTCTGGTCAACCACTAGTAACAACTGTTATAAGAAGGAGAAGTGATGAAATCAGAGAAATCTCTGGTCAACCACTAGTAACATCTGTTATAAGAAGTTATGAAATCAGAGAAATGTCTGGTCAACCACTAGTAACAACTGTTATAAGAAGGAGAAGTGATGAAATCAGATAAATGTCTGGTCAACCACTAGTAACATCTGTTATAAGAAGTGATGAAATCAGAGAAATGTCTGGTCAACCACTAGTAACATCTGTTATAAAGGAAGTGATGAAATCAGAGAAATGTCTGGTCAACCACTAGTAACAACTGTTATGAAGTGATGAAATCAGAAAATGTCTGGTCAACCACTAGTAACAATCTGTTATAAAAGAGAAGTGATGAAATCAGAGAAATGTCTGGTCAACCACTAGTAACATCTGTTATAAAGGAAGTGATGAAATCAGAGAAATGTCTGGTCAACCACTAGTAACAATGTTATGAAAAGAAGTGATGAAATCAGAGAAATGTCTGGTCAACCACTAGTAACATCTGTTATAAGAAGAAGTGATGAAATCAGAAAATGTCTTGGTCAACCACTAGTAACATCTGTTATAGAGAGAAGTGATGAAATCAGAAAATGTCTGGTCAACCACTAGTAACATCTGTTATAAGGAAGTGATGAAATCAGAGAAATGTCTGGTCAACCACTAGTAACAACTGTTATAAGAAGTGATGAAATCAGAGAAATGTCTGGTCAACCACTAGTAACATCTGTTATAAGAAGTGATGAAATCAGAGAAATGTCTGGTCAACCACTAGTAACATCTGTTATAAGAAGGATGAAATCAGAGAAATGTCTGGTCAACCACTAGTAACATCTGTTATAAGAAGTGATGAAATCAGAGAAATATCTGGTCAACCACTAGTAACATCTGTTATAAGAAGTGATGAAATCAGAGAAATTCTGGTCAACCACTAGTAACAACTGTTATAAGAAGTGATGAAATCAGAAAAATGTCTGCAACCACCATGTAACTACTGTTAGTGAGGAAGCATAGATAAACTCAGAAAATGTCTGCAGTCAACCACTAGTAACAACTGTTATAAGAAGGGAAGTGATGAAATCAGAGAAATGTCGGTCAAACTAGTTGAACATCTGTTAAAGAAAGTGATCAATCAGAGAACAGTCTGGTCAGACATAGGAACAAAATGTTATAAGAGGAGAAGTTATGAAATCAGAAATGTCAATCTCAACCACTAGTAACATCTGTTATAAGAAGGAGGTGATGAAATCAGAAAAATGTCTGGTCAACACTAGGTTAACATCTGTTATAGAGAGCTATGTAAATCAGGAAATGTCTGGTCAACTCAAACTAGTATCATCCCTTATAATGATGAAATCAGGAAATGTCTGGTCAACCCAGTACATCTGTTATAATGATGAATTCAGAGAAATGGCTAGGTCAAACCACTAGTAACATCTGTTATAAGAAGTGATGAAATCAGAGAAATGTCTGGTCAACCACTAGTAACATCTGTTATAAAGTGATGAAATCAGAGAAATGTCTTGTCAACACTAGTAACATCTGTATAACACGAGAAATCAGAGATAATATCTGGTCAACTAGTAACATCGTTATAAGGGAGAAGTGATGAAATCGAAAAATTCTGGTCAACCACTAGTAACAACTGTTATAAGAAGTTGATAATCAGAAAATGTCTGGTCAACCACTATAACATCTGTTATAAGAAGGAGAAGTGATGAAATCAGAGAAATGTCTGGTCAACCACTAGTAACAACTGTTATAAGAAGGAGAAGTGATGAAATCAGAGAAATGTCTGGTCAACCACTAGTAACATCTGTTATAAGAAGTGATGATATCAGAGAAATGTCTGGTCAACCACTAGTAACATCTGTTATAAGAAAGAGAAGTGATGAAATCAGAGAAATGTCTGGTCAACCAGTAGTAACATCTGTTATAAGAAAGAGAAGTGATGAAATCAGAGAAATATCTGGTCAACCACTAGTAACATCTGTTATAAGAAAGAGAAGTGATGAAATCAGAGAAATATCTGGTCAACCACTAGTAACAACTGTTGTAAGAAAGAGCGCTCGTGTGTTGCCAAATCCACAGGGGGAAGCAAAGAATAGTAACAATGCGACCTACAAGGCATGTCGTAAGAGGCTACTGTGGTAGTGGGAGGGAAGCTACCCTAGTAAATAAAAAGCGTCGCAGAAATCGGATGTGCTGGCCTACTTGTAGGCGCATAACTGGCACAATCGCTCTTAGGGTCAGGTAACATACAAATCACAAAGAGTTGTTAATAAGTGGTCAATGTGGAGCGTTCGAAGAAGAAGAAGAAGAAGAAGGAGAGGATGGAAATATGTTTGATATACCTTGAGAAGAAATGATCAAAGAATACCAAAGCAGGCATTGACATAGGAGACAAATGGTTCAAGAATAAGAGGACGCTATTTAGATCATAATAGCCGTCCATCGCAAGCGATGATGACAACAATCTCAGACGTGTACTGTTGCACCTCTCTGGTGTGTGCGGAGGTGACTGTAGAGTCCAATCCTAGAACAGAATCCCCGACCACAGGTGGGGCATACATGATCAAGGTTAGACATGTGCGTGTTGTGTGCTCTGTCTTTTCGCGCTGCTCGTTTTCTCTGTGACTCAACAATACGATGATTCTCAGCTATTCGGGTTCCTCTTTTGTTGTTACAGCGCCACATTTGGCGATCTTGCGCAAGGGATTCCCAGCACGTATTGTCTATATCGAAGCATTTCAGAGACACTTTAAGAGTGTCTTTAAAGCGTTTTTCTGTCCACCAGCTAAACGTCTGCCCCCTTCAAGCTCGCCATACATCAACTGTTTTGGGATGCGTTTATCAGGCATTCGAGCAACGTGACCGACCCATCTCAGTTGGGCGCCATTTAGATAAACCTTTAATAGAAGCATTTCCTGTGTTTGACGTCACACTAGTACACAAGTTATTGCTGAACACCGACAAATAACAAGGAGGGGTTCTCATCCCGATATATAGGCACCCTGGGTATACGTGTATTAATGCTAATACCGTAATATGGGGAGGGCGGTTCAAAGGGTTAAGGAGGCTCTGAAACGAACTTTGCTGAGAGAGACAAGAAATATCGGGTTCACTTTCATGGAAGAGATTGAGTTTCTTCTTCTTCTTATCGAACGCTCCATATCTACCATTTGTTAACCACTGTGTGACTTACAAGTCATCTGAGCCTAAGAGCGATTGTACGTTGTGCCAGTTATGCCCCTACAAGTAGGCCAGCACATCCGAAGCTATTTATTTACTAGGGTAGCTTTCCTAGGTCCTACGTCAGTCGCCTCTTACGACATGCCTTGTAGGTCGCAGCTATACTATTCTTTGCTTCCCTTGCGGTTCCCGGCACCACATCGTCGAGAGATTGAACGAGTTGAGAAGGACAGAGCGGTATGGAGAAATTACTTGCAGGCGCTATGTAACTTATAACAGTACGAGAGAAGAATTATTATTATTTTCTCTTACCTTGACAATGTTCTCAGAAATCGGGACTTCCCGACGCTGTAATCCCCAAGCAAAATAATTTTAGCAGCCTGATCGTACGATTCATAACTTGTATTTGCATAAACAGGCTTCGATGATGTGTCTAATTTGATGTCGTTCTGATGAAGCTTCGTAGACAATGTGTCGAGGTTGTTCTTTCTCGGACACGATACAGGCGGACGGGATGTAATCATTGAAGAAGAGTTATCTTGGTTTTGACAGAGTTTATGTTCGTTGTTATCTGAATTACGCAATACATCGCAATAGAGATCTGTCCGTTGGGTGATTTCTCGACCTGGTTTTAAAGCACTTTTCTCTGTTTTTGCTGCTCCTATCTTGCATATGGGAGCAGTACCCACATGCATAGAAGTTCTAGTTTCTTTGGGCAAGTAAGTTGCAACTGTTGCATATTGCATTGCAAGCATTTTCTCAATGTATCTATATTACAAGTCTTTTCGAACTGTTTTTATAAATGAAAAACGGTAACTGGGTTTAAGAAATATTTGTTAATAAATTATATCTGCTGCAAATACAAATACAATTTCTGTGGATTCAAGTATCTACGGGATAAATAATTATTATCAGCAGTAGTATTTACGTAGCACTGTTAGGGACTAGCATTTTTTTTGCAATAAATATTATAGCATTAAATTATGTCCATTTAAACAAATTAATTGCATTACTTCTTAAATATCGTCCATTATTAAATGAACACGTTATTAACTTTATAACGTTTTCTAAATTATCCAGCGATGTGTATCTTATTTCTTCTGAAAATATCTTAATTAGAACAAGTGTCATTCATCGCAACTAGCAGTATGTCTTAATATAATGAAGGTGTCTGAAGCCATCATTCTTTTTGATGTTTCAGACCAGCAAAATTAACCGTTAACAAGAAGACTTTACTTCTACCTCACGTAACAGACAAGTCTTCATTTCGAACACATTATATATATGTTTTGTTAGGGAAGGTTTAGAGATAAAATGATAGGGCGAAATGACGCAGGTACATGCTGGATTGCCTTTGATCAGAACGTCTCAGTTTTAATGATTTTACTAAAGCAGTGTGTCTCAACCTTGGAACATGCCCCACCAATGACTCAAATAATGTTATGCTTCCACCTTCTTCTTACTTTACTCACACCCAGGAGTGTCTAATTTCATCGACATACCCTAGAGGATCTTCAATATCCAATCCCTATCAAGGATATACTCCTAGAGCATGTCCACATTTTCTCTTCTATCAAGGATATATAGACAGCAGCAACAAGTTTCCAACCCTTTACAAGGATTACCCCTAGAGGCATGTGTCCGACAAGGGTCTTCAATCCCTTCTATCATAGGATATACCTTTAGGGAGGCATGTGTCCGAACAATCTAATCTTCTATCAAGGATATACCTAGGGAGCATGTGTCCGTCAAAAGTCTTCTAATCCCTTCTACCCAAGGATATACCCCTAGGAGGCATGTGCCGCAACCAAGGTCTTCCAACCCTCTTCTATCAAGGATATACCCCTAGGGAGGCATGTGTCTGCAACCAAGGTCTTCCAATCCCTTCTATCCAAGGATATCTTTTCCAGATCTCTCCACTATCTCCCCATTTTCAAGAAAGTGAGACGGCAGCCAGATTTCCTTCAGGATTCCATGGGGTCAATTCATAAGTCCTTACTTGCGGGTCCCCTTCTTCTTCAGTGGCGAGCCCTTGGTTTTGGTTTCTGTAGCTATCTAGTGTGTTTTTTTAACTGGGTGGTGTAGCTAGCCCCACCTCGTTGCATCTTACGACATTCAGGGCAGGTAACAATGGTTCTGTTCTTTATACCCCTAATGTGGGTCCTGGTAACCACTCGGGCGATCGGGGATATTATAATTCTCTAATTTCCCAAATTTTTCAAATTGTCTCTTCCCCTATGTGGCATATACCCCAATACCCCACTTTGAGAAACACTGACGCAGAACTTGTTTTCTATCTGAGTTGTTATGTAAAATGCTAATACATTTTATTTTTGTGTTTCGATTTATTGTCTAATCCATGTTTGTACGTAAACTTATCACGTGGTACATAAGTTCACTATTTTGTTGATACCCCCAGAGGGTTAAATTGGTAAAATAGGGGAATGCGGAAGGTGGTTAAATGAATATTTATATGGAAGACGCGTGTTCCCAGAATCACATTTCGCAATGGTGTGATATTTTAGTCATTAGTAACGACTCTTTGGGGGATGAAAGGAAGGAGGGGTGAGGTTTTAGTCACTAATGTCTAGGGACAAAGTCAATAACAAAATACGCAGATACTTTGAATAATTAGTAGCTGACTGGAATGCGGGCATGTCACCATGAACATTGAAAAATGAAAATCGTGGCATATCCTAAAGGACGTAGCCATCAACCACAGTAAACGAGTCGTTGTTTTTCTAGGCACCACTTATACGTTCAGTAGTTTGCCATTGCTTTCTGAACGGTGGAGGTCTATTTTTACCTTTGGTAAAAATCCCACAGAAACGAATTTGCTTCCAAGTTTGCCCACCGTGGGGGTTTGAACCAGGTACGCTTTGGTCTGTGATCGAGCTCACTACCGCTTGAGCTAGAGACGCTCACATGAACATTAAGAGAGCATTTAATCTCTTCGCCAGGTAGCATTGAACAACACGATATGGGGGTCTCTATGTTTAAGTGATTAAGTCATTACATGGCGTTTCGAAGTTCGTGGGTTCAATCTTTTTTTTCTCCTTCTTTTCTTCTTCTTCTTCTTCTTCTTCTCCTTCTTCTACTTCTTCTTTATCTTGTTGTGGATGTTAGTCAAAAAGAAGTAAAGGTACTATTCTCAACCATTTATCGTCTCAGTTCAATCAGTCAATCAGTCAGTCAGTCAATCAGTCAGTCAGTCAGTTGTATTAGACTTTACCCGTTATGGTTATCAGTGATACACTGCCCAAGATGATACAGGGTGTTCAACTTAAAAGCAGCCTGTGAATGGAGCTAATCTGGCATATATGTATGGAAATGAAAGGTTCAGTTATGACGTAGTATAGGTCAAGGTTGTGTGATGATGTGTAATTGTAGTGCGGGAAGGGGTGATGAACACATTTGACGTAGGACGAGCTAGTCAGAACCGGTTTAAATAGTAAATAGACGAGATGCAATGCGTACCTGGCAAATTTCTATTTATCACTGGGGCTGCTTTTAAGTTGAACACCCTGTAGAAGCCAAAGCCACACTTGGCCATCCCTGACTATTATAGCACCAACGGTGATTTATCTCATCACACTCTTCTTCTTTTCTTCTTCGTCTTCACCCGTCCCCCCTAGGGAGGCATAGGTCCACAACCAAGACCTTCCAAGTCCACCTATACAAGGCAATCTTTACCAGATCTCTCCACTATCTCCCCATTTTCTTGCCATGAGTCCCTCCTTGCAGGGTCCTTCTTCCTCGGGTGGCAAGCTATGGTTGTGGTTTCTGTAGCTATCTAGTGATTTTTACAGAGTGGGGTAGCTATCCCCAAATCCTTAGTCACCTCTTACGACATTCGTTGCAGGTAACGGTGGTTCTATTCTTTAACCCCTTCTTCTTTGCGTTCGTTCTTTACGACCAATTTTAATCACTCTTTGTGATATGTTTGATCTTTGCCAAGAACGTGTATGCGCTGCACATTGGTTTGGTAGGCCCCTAAACACATAGACTTCTACACGTTTAGGACACATGCATCAGATTTCAGCCAAACCTCCTTAGTCGCCTCTTACGATATGCGTGGCAGGTAACAGTGGTTCTATTCTTTACACCCCAAATTTGGGTCCCAGTAACCACTCAGTTGCCTTCTTCTTTTACATATATATTTTTTCCCTCTGTTTATCTATTCCTTTCTACTACTCCGTATCTCCTCATCCTTCTCTATATAAACATCCCATTCACTCACTCACTCACTCCCTCATACAACTAAACAACACCTACCACTACCAACAACATCATCATCATTATTCAATAAACAACAACGATTGCTTTATAATATCACAAATTTAGTTTATATTTGTTATCGAAAAAAAACAACAACTTAAAATAAATCTACAACATTAACAATAACAGTTATACAGCATCAAATTTATAGAACATGGAGGATAACAAAGGAAACTATAAGAAAACTACAGACATTCATAAATGGATGTTTACGTAGAATAGAGGGACTGAGATGGTATGATAAGATTACAAACGAGGAACTCAGAGAAAGAACTCAGGAAGAGACACTGATGATGGATAGGACATACATTGAGGAGATCGACCGGAAGCATTGCAAGACAGGCAATGTTTTGGAACCCGCATGGCAAGGAAAGAGGAGTAGAGGAAGGCCTAGACAGACCCGGAGAAGAGAGCTGGAGGCTGATATTAAAAGGATAGGTAAAACATGGAAAGAATTAGAAAGGATGGCAAGGAGAGGAAGAGCTGGAAGAAGTTTGTAGAAGACCTGTGCTCCGTTGGGAGCTGAAAGGTGAAGAAGAAGATGTGGAGAACATTTGAATAAAACAACAATAAATACATTCATCAGTAACTCATTCTCTCTTTCAATATGATTTATATTGTCAAAGCCATATATATATGTACAGACTGCATCGTATATTTATCAATTAAATGATCGTAGTACAATCAGTTTGTTATATCATTCCTTCCTTCCTTCCTTCCTTCCTTCCTTCCTTCCTTCCATTCTTCCTTCTTTCATTTCTTTTTTTCTTCATTCATTTCTTTCTTTCTTCCTTTTTTCTTTCTTTTTTTCCTCCTCTCTTTACTTCTTCATCTATTTATTTCTTCGTTCATTCCTTCTTCCTTCCTTCATTACTTCTTCGTTTCTTTCTTCCTTTCTTTCTTTCTTCCTTTCTTTATTTCTTTCTTCGTTCATTCCTTCTTCCTTCCTTCATTACTTCTTCGTTTCTTTCTTCCTTTCTTTCTTTCTTCCTTTCTTTATTTCTTTCTTCGTTCATTCCTTCTTCCTTCCTTCATTACTTTTTTTTTTCTTTCTTTCTTTCTTCCTTTCTTCCTTTCTTTCTTCCTTTCTTCATTTCTTTCTTTCTTCATTTCTTTCTTTCTTTCTTTCTTCTTTCTTCCTTTCTTTATTTCTTCCTTTCTTTCTTTATTTCTTCCTTTCTTTATTTCTTTCTTTCTTTCTTTATTTCTTCCTTTCTTTATTTCTTCCTTTCTTCATTTCTTTCTTTCTTTCTTCCTTTCTTTCTTTCTTCCTTTCTTCATTTCTTTCTTTCTTTCTTCATTTCTTTCTTTCTTCCTTTCTTTCTTTCTTCTTTCTTCCTTTCTTTATTTCTTCCTTCCTTCATTATTTCTTTCCTTTCTTTCTTTCTTTCTTCATTTCTTTATTTATTTCTTCCTCTCTTCCTTTCTTTCTTTCTTCTTCCTTTCTTCTTCTTCCTTTCTTTATGTCTTTCTTCGTTCATTCCTTCTTCCTTCCTTCATTACTTCTTCGTTTCTTTCTTCCTTTCTTTCTTCCTTTCTTTATTTCTTTCTTCGTTCATTCCTTCTTCCTTCCTTCATTACTTCTTCGTTTCTTTCTTCCTTTCTTTCTTTCTTTTTTTCTTCCTTTCTTCATTTCTTTCTTTCTTTCTTCTTTTTTTCTTCTTTCTTTTCTTTATTTCTTCCTTTCTTTCTTTATTTCTTCCTTCCTTTATTTCTTCCTTTCTTCTTTCTTATTTCTTCCTTTCTTTCTTTTTTCCTTTCTTTCTTTATTTCTTCCTTTCTTTATTTCTTCCTTTTCATTTATTTCTTTCTTTCTTTCTTTCTTTCTTCCTTTCTTTATTTCTTCTCTTTCTTCATTTCTTTCTTTCTTCCTTTCTTTCTTTCTTCTTTCTTTTTTCTTCTTTCTTCTTTCTTTCTTTCTTCCTTTCTTTATTTCTTCCTTTCTTTCTTTCTTCCTTTCTTTCTTTCTTTCTTTCTTTCTTTCTTTCTTCCTTTCTTTCTTTCTTCCTTTCTTCTTTCTTTCTTTCTTTCTTCCTTTCTTTATTCTTTCTTCCTTTCTTCTTTCTTTCTCTTCTTTCTTCTTTCTTTCTTTCTTTCCTTTCTTTTCTTCTTCTTCTTCTTTCTTTATCTTCTTCCTTCCTTCATTATTTCTTTCCTTTCTTTTTTCTTTCTTCATTTCTTTATTTTTTCTTCTCTTTCTTTCTTTCTTTTCTTCCTTTCTTCATTTCTTCTTTCTTATTCTTTCTTCTTCTTCCTTCTTCCTTCCTTCATTACTTTCTTCCTTTCTTTTTTTCTTTCTTCTTTCTTTATTTCTTCTTTCTATTCCTTCTTCTTCCTTCTTACTTCTTCCTTTCTTTCTTCCTTTTTTCTTTCTTTCTTCTTCATTCTTCTTCTTTCTTTCTTTCTTCATTTCTTTCTTTCTTTCATTTCTTCTTCTTCACTTTTTCTTTATTTCTTCCTATTCTTTATTTCTTCCTTTCTTTCTTTATTTCTTCCTTTCTTTATTTCTTCCTTCTTTCATATTTCTTTCCTTTCTTTATCTTCATTTCTTTATATTCTTCTCTTTCTTTCTTTATTTCTTCCTTTTCTTTATTTCTTCCTTTCTTATGTCTTTCTTTTCATTCCTTCTTCTTCCTTCATTCATTTCTTTCTTTTTTCATTTCTTTCTTTCTTCCTTTCTTTATTTCTTCTTTCTTTCTTCTTCCTTTCTTTCTTTCTTCTTTCTTCCTTTCTTTATTTCTTCCTTCCTTCATTATTTCTTTCCTTTCTTTCTTTCTTCATTTCTTTATTTATTTCTTCCTCTCTTCCTTTCTTTCTTTCTTCTTTCTTTCTTTCTTTCTTCCTTTCTTTATGTCTTTCTTCGTTCATTCCTTCTTCCTTCCTTCATTACTTCTTCGTTTCTTTCTTCCTTTCTTTCTTTCTTCCTTTCTTTATGTCTTTCTTCGTTCATTCCTTCTTCCTTCCTTTATTACTTCTTTTTTTCTTTCTTTCTTCTTTCTTTATTTCTTCCTTTCTTTCTTTCTTTCTTTCTTTCTTTATTTCTTCCTTTCTTCATTTCTTTCTTTCTTCCTTTCTTTATTTCTTCCTTCATTCCTCCTTCCTTCCTTCATTATTTCTTTCCTTTCTTTCTTTCTTCATTTTTTATTTATTTCTTCCTCTCTTTACTTCTTCCTTTCTTTATTTCTTCCTTTTTCTCTTTCTTTCTTCCTTCATTACTTCCTTCCTTTCTTTCGTTGGCTTCAACTATTATGTATATGTTCAGTGGTGTCTCTTGTATAAACTTCACTGTTTTTATGTTAATGGAACTGATAAGATCAGAATACTAAGAGCATGCATATTCCTAGTGGCGATGTTTGGGTGTGAAGCAGTGGCGGCTCGTCATTAAGCGCCTACGGGGCCGGGCCCCACCAAAATTAATGTATAATGTGTATTTTTTAAAATAAATTTCAATATAACCTAACACAAAACCAGGATTTTTCCGAAAATGTTTGTCTGGCCCCACCAACAAAAATTATCACGACCGCCACTGGTGTGAAGCATGGATATTTAATAAAGCAGTGGAAAAACATATATGTGCTTTTGAATATAAGTGTTACAGAAGAGTCCTTCGTATATCATGGACAGAGAAGAGAACAAATAGATTTATCCAGAAAGAACTCAAAATCAAAGAAAACTGGTTGATGCTACAAATAAGAAGAGAAAATTGAGGTATTTTGGACAAATAAAAAGACACGAAGGGCTGGAGAGGACCATCATGGCAGGAGGTATCTCGGTAAAGAGAAGAAGAGGAAGACCATGGAGAAGATGGATTCAGGATGGGACTGATGTTTTGAGCATGAACTCTGCAGAGACGGGACATCTGGCCTAGGAGAGAGAGAAATTCGATGGACTGTTAGGGTGGCGGTAAAGTTCTGGTCAGGTCAAGCTATTTGACGATGATGATTCTTATATCTTCTTCTTCTGCGTTCTCACTAGATTGGGATTTCGGATTCTCTAATAATGACAACCGTCTGCCTCAGATTATCGGTCACTCCATAGAGTTTGTCTTGGACACTAGTGTAAGTGGGCCACCTCTTTCTTCTCAAGTCTGCATACTGGGGACAGTTCTGTAGGATATAATTCCTATGATCTCTGCTTCCCCATTTGTGCCGACCTTTTCCCGCAGTAAGGTTTGGCCACCCTCGTGATGGTAGGGCTGACATTCTTACTGTATGGCTAAATCTCAGAGGCAGATTGGCGACCATAGAATCAGTTATTCCATTCCTCATTGTGAGGGTCGTTGCACCATGTTATGCGCCTTACGGCCTGGTGCATCCGTTTCTGCAAGCATTTGTTTCGGGTTAGCATTCCTAGCGGACACATGCATCCAATTTCATCAAACCTCTTTAGTAGCCTTTTACGACATGCGTGGCAGGTAACAGTGGTTCTCTTATTTACACCCCAAATTTGGGCCCCGGTAACCACTCGGGCGTGATTCTTACATAAACGTCCCTATCTTTTGCAGCTGACACAGAAGTCTGTGTAATTTTCTGTCGTGTGCTGTTTCATTAGATCAGTGAGTTTCTTTCAGCGTATACCAGTTCATTAGATCAGTGAGTTTCTTTCAGCGTATACCAGTTCATTAGATCAGTGAGTTTCTTTCAGCGTATACCAGTTCATTAGATCAGTGAGTTTCTTTCAGCGTATACCAGTTCATTAGATCAGTGAGTTTCTTTCAGCGTATACCAGTGTGTTGCCTGGGCCAGAAAGGGGAGCAAAGAATAGTAACACTGCAATCTACAAGGCATGTCGTAAGAGGCGACTGAGGTAGGGCCTCTCGATTATACCAGTACTCTAACTATTAGACTACTCCATCACTCTAACCACTATACTACAACAGCACTCTAATCACTTGACTACAGCATCACTCTAACTACTTGACTACACCAGCACTCTAACCACTAGACTACAGCAGCACTCTAACCACTTGACTACACCATCACTCTAACTACTTGACTACACCATCACTCTAACCACTTGACTACACCAGCACTCTAACCATTTGACTACACGAGTATTCAAATACTTTTTTTTAATATGTCATTATTTTAAAACTTCATCATCCACAGGGGTGGAGAAAAGCAAAAACTGTTAATTACTCCACTCCACCACTTCCTCTGCCCTCCCCACATCTATACCACTACAAGAACGTTGTCGCCTATGCTACAAATTATAGTTTATCCACCTGATGTCAGCGAAATGTGTCACTGAACAGTCTCCTTGTCAATTTAGTGAGCTGTGGTACCATTAGCCGACATCATTAGAAAGATGAGATCCGCCCAACAATTACTATTATACTCAGTGGCGGCTCGTGATCCTTTTTGTTGGTGGGGACAGACTGTATATGACATTTAACGTTAATTCAACAATAATAACATTAATAACGTTATATTCAACTTTCAAAGCTAATCAGCATCACGTTAAAAATAATAATTATGAATAAATAATTTATAACATAATAAATACACGTTACACTTCTTTTTATTGGAGAGGGAGCCCCAGTGGCCCTTAATGACGAGCCGCCACTGCTTCTTCTTCTTCATTTCTTCTTCTTCCCTTCCTTCAATGTACGCTAAAATTGACGTTGAATCAATCCAGCGATTTAAGGAGATTGGAATTACACGTTGTACAAGAAGAGCTGCATGCTTGAGGTGCAGAGAGAGAAGTGTGTTTAACCAGCGAGCTACAGGAACCATCAATATGCATAGTCTTCGACCTCTGTTGGGGAAGACTGATCACTTATGGGTCTGCCCTGAGTGCTGTGACATCAGTTCACTAACCAAGCTCCCTAACATTTACCAATTCTCTTTGATGATCACACACGTGTTGAACACGTCACAAGCATACACCATCTGCACACTTACCTACGTCATAAAATACTGTGCAATATAAAAACACTAGACATCACAGCTATAACAGTATTCAAAGCAGTTCCACCTAGAGCACGGTCTCCGCAATCCACCTCTATGCTTCTATCCTTCAAATTGCCAACACGAATATCATTCACATCAACAGCATTGGAAACCTCCTGCCTCATTGTAGTATCGTTAGAAATACTCATATTATTTTCTGGAATATGAAAATCGATTTCATGTTTATGAACGTGTTCAAAATTGGGCAATATTTCGTCTGGGAATTCCCTTGTAGAGTTTTCTAAAAATAGCTCGTACTCGTATGAATTAGAAATATTATCTGTCTTTTTGTGTTCGATATTTGACCCATTTAAGAAAGTATTATTTTTCGAAGTTTCTGAAGTCGAAGAGTTTGTTGTATTATTCATTTGAGACGAGCTGTCGTTAAAATCATCAGTGTCATAGATATAGTCTGGGTCGTCGAATGGCAGAAGATGATTTGGAGGGGAGAATTGCGTGTAGAAATCGTAAAAATTGGAAGGACCGTTACAGAAATTCCCCGTGCAGAGACACATTTGTGTATCGCCATTTTGAAGACACGTATCCAAGTGTGCCAGTATGTCGTGAGCGCAGTCGTACGCAGATGTTGACCCTGTGTGACGTAATCAAGATGGAAGGTGTGAGTAAGTGTGTCATTAAATATTGACAATTTAAAACAACACAATTATGATAATTAACAAACCAAGCAAGACATGACTTTGTGTTAACAGAGCAACAAATGGACAATGAGCAAAGCACAGTCGCAAAAAATAATTACATGTGAAATCCAATGCTTAAGAAAAGTTACAAAATAATTTATCACTGATTAACGTGGAGGTTGAGGCCCTCTTGAATGACACCATCAATGATACAGATGTGGTTATTTACACCGATGGTTCAGTCATTCGCCAACAGCGATGTGCGTGGCTTGTTCAGCACTCTCAGGGGGGATAATAAGAGAGGCTAGTGGGGCCTACACAACAACCACAAGTAGTTTGACAATGGAGGTTCGGGCGGTTACGGAGACGGTGAAATGGTTGGCATCTCACAACTACTTTCGTGTTTTCATACTCAGTGACTCCATGAGCATGATTCGTAAAATCGAATCAGGAATGGCGAGACGCAACTGGGTGGAGGTACTAGTACAGACAATGATCAAAGAAATAACCTTCATTTTTGTCCCTTGGCACGCAGAAGTTAAGGGTAATGAACGAGCTGATAGATTGACTGGCTTGGCTACAATATCAGAGGAAACTGTCATGGATCGAAATGACATTCTTCACACATTGAGAAAGTCTTTCCGAACAGAGGAGTTTCAGGGCTGTGAATCCCACTCGCTGACCAGACTGAGAGAGATGGGTGTCAATATTGGTGCAGCCCGAAAAGAGCGGCATTTTAAATATGCAAAGAGATTGATTAATCAACATCGAACTGGCGTGTTTGGTGGCTGGGCGCTGCTGGATTTACTGAGGCGGAGATCGGAGCACCTATGGACATGTCCGGAGTGTTATGATGATAGTCCTCATATAACTGATATCAACAACACCAGAAAAGACAGTCACCAGCATTAGCATAAGAAGGAAAGTTGGAACAGAAACCTTCGCCCATGTGGTGCCGGAGTCCAAGGGAAGCAAAGAATAGTACTACTGCGATCTACAAGGTATGTCGTAAGAGGCGACTGATGTAGGATCTAGGGAAGCTACCCTAGTAAATAAAAACATTGCAGAAATCGGATATGCTGGCCTACTTGTAGGCGCATAACTGGCACAACGTACAATCGCTCTTAGGTTCAGATCACATACAAATCACACAGAGTGGTTAACAAGTGGTCGATATGGAGCGTTCGAAGAAGAAGAAGGGACAGAATCTTGTTTGAATTACGTAAGAAACAAAGAATGAAGTGGTTTGGCCACTTAATAAGAATGCACAACAGACCATCAGAACAGAAGGCGAGAGGTAGACTTACCCTCCTTCTTCTTTACGTTAGTTCTTTACGACCAATTTTAAACACACTTTGTGATATGTTTGATCTTTGCCAAGAACGTGTATACGTTACACATTGGTTTGGTAGGTCCCTAAACGCATAGACTTCTACATGTTTAGGACATGTGCATCCGATTTCAGCCAAACCTCCTTAGTCGCCTCTTACGACATGCGTGGCAGGTAACAGTGGTTCTATTCTTTGCGCCGCAAATTTGGACCCCAGTAACCACTCGGGCGTGGTAGACTTCGAAAAAGATGGTTAGATGGCGTAGCAGAATCCTACCAAAAACCAAAAGTAACAATTACCCATACCATTAGAGCAGCGCAAGACAAAAACAAAAAACACGACACTGGGCAACAACCCGGTAGCAGTGTGACGACACTGGGCAACAACCCGGTAGCAGTGTGACGACACTGGGCAACAACCCGGTAGCAGTGTGACGACAAAGAAGAAGAAAGATTGCGAAAGCATTTGTTGTAGGAGGGTCCCTTCGGCCCTCCCTGATTTTAGCCTTCACTGTTAAGGTTTCTTTCCTTCGTGGTACTGACTGTTTATAGATGTTCTTGATGGTCCATTGTTTATTGACTGTATCGCAGTTCAGGTTTATTTATTTCTGGTGGTACCATTTTCCCCTATATCGTTGATTCGGTTTCCGTTTCACTCTCTATATCTTCCTTATCTTAGGTTTATGTGGTTGATTTTCTGATGTGATTGTGGTGGAAGCTAGATGGTAAACCACACCAACGCTAAATGATACAAACACTGTTTTCAATTTATATTACTTTTATTTTAGATGTTAACTTTTAGAGTGTATCACAACACGTCCATTCAGCGAAAGTGTTTATATCGTCTCTCTGTGTTTACTAATTCGTTACTAACACGTCACTATTTTACTACACAAAAACGTCGTGTCTTGTAGTTATGTGTTGCACTTCTGCATAGAGAGTGCAACACATAGTCTCAACTATTAAATAATCTAATTATACTACTCTAACTATCTGGCTAACTGTCCATTCCTCCGCTGCCATCTGGGGAACTATGACACATTCATCCCGCACGCAATGCATCAGCGTAGAACTAATATTTGCGTTATTTAACTAAGGGCCAAAAAGAAAACAACTTTATGCTTAGAATATTTTACTTGTTACCTCCCTTTTATTGCACATTAATGCACAGTGATAATATCTGGTACATGCATATATTTTTCAAACGCTCCATATCGACCACTTATTAAACCACTCTTTGTGATTTGTATATGATCTGAGCCTAAGCGCGATTGTACGTTGTGCCATTTATGCGCCTACAAGTAGGCCAGCACATCCGATTTCTGCTATGCTTTTATTTACTAGGTAGCTTTCCTAGGTCCAACATCAGTCGCCGCTTACGACATGCCATGTAGGTGGCAGTGGTACTATTCGTTGCTTCCCTTGCGATCCCACGGTACCACACGGGCGCAAGCACGTATTGTCAATATCGATGTATTTTAGAAATGCTTTTAGAGTGTCTTTAAGTTGGTTTGTTTCTGTTCACCAACGGATCGTCTGCCCCATCAGACTCACCAAGCATCAATTGTTTTGATAAATAAAACTCCTACAAAATATGTTCACCATCTTCAATAATTACATCGGGGACCTTCGCCGGTGCTATAGAATTCGTGCACTACAGCTGAGATCTTCCTGTGTAAAAAAGAGATCGGAGCACACATGATTACTAAACGAAATGCAATGATGATTGTCCTATCAATCAATCAATTCCTTGAAAAATAGCCAGAGAAGAAGAAGTGAAATACGCTTTACCTGACGACACATTTAGACACTTTCCTTGACACGAGGTCGAGTACCTATAAACGTCACTCATCATTGTGGTTACGTCACATCCGTTCACTCCGTCACCATGACAACGAAAACACCTCGCTTCAATACTGTCTGAAACGGAACAGGAAATCGTATTTTTAAAGTTGAGACAACTGCATCGAATATCAAGATATCAGATGATCAGAGCATGTTACACCAAAATGAATAGGATATACAAAAACATATTGACAAATTGAACCAAAATTTTAGAAATCATCATCAAATATCCTGTAGATAGAACTTTGCAACCTTAACATTCCTTCGAAATTTCTCTCTCTCATAGGTCCCGCCTCAGCAGCTGTCATGCTCAAACCATCAGTTACATCCAGAATCCATCTTCTCCCTGGTCTTCCTCTTCTTCTCTTTGTCGGGATACCTCCTTCTGTGGTGGTCTTCTCCATTTATTCGTGTATCTTTATATGTCCAAAATCCTTTAATTTTCTCTTTCTTATTTGTGGCATCAGCCAGTTTTCTTTGATTTTGAGTTCTTTCTGGATAGACCTATTTGTTCTCTTCTCTGTCCAAGATATACGGAGGACTCTTCTGTAACACGTGTATTCAAAAGCACATATATGTTTTTCCACTGCCTTGTTAAATGTCCATGCTTCACACCCATATGTTGTCACTGGGAATATGCATGCTCTTAGTATTCTGATCTTTGTTTTCCTATCAGCTCCGTTCCATACTGTTTTAAATTGTTTTATTTTTTTTAGTAAAGCCATGTTTGCTCTTGTTTTAATTTCCTTCATCCCATTTCCATCTGTTATTAGCAAGTTGTATAAATCACGACATTGGTTATTGGTTACTAAACTGACGTCATTACACTCCGGACAGACCCATAGTTGCTCGTCTCCCAACAGATATCCAAGAGTATGTATACTGATGGTTCCGTGGCACACTGATTAAACACACCTCTCAATCTGCCTCCCAGGCATCCAGTTCGACTTGTACAACGGGTAACTCTAAACTTCCTAAATCGTTTGATCGATTCAACATCGAATAAATCACGACAAGAAAATCAATAATACTAAAACCGAAATTATGAATATAGGAAGAAAACATAATAAACTAAACATCGATGTCAATGGCACTACAATCAATCAAGTGCAAGAATTCAAATACATAGGAAGCATATTCACAGAAGATGGAAGACTAGATAGAGAGAGGCTAGAGTGCAAAAAACAAAGACTGTAACCTACCCGATAGCCTCAATGTTAAGACACCCAAACATTTCACTGACAGCTAAACAACAAATGATCAACAGTACTTTCATACCTACTCTGTGTTATACAATCATCATCATCATCAAAGTGCGTATCCTTTATAGGACGTTGCTCTCTTTGCAGGACATCTGAAATTCACTCTGTCTCTTGTCAGTTCACCCACTTCGTCGATGGTCATGTTCATGGTTTCTTTAATATCTTGTAGCCATCTTCTTCTTGGTCTGCCTCTGCGTCCTGGGACCCTGCCTCTAGTATTGTTCTTTCCAGGCCATCGTGACGCTTGATGTGACCAAGTATGTAACTTTTCAAAGTATGTTATACAATCATCATCATCAAATAGCTTGTCCTGAGCAGAACTTTGCCACCCCACCAGTCCTCCGGAATTTCTCTCTCATAGGTCAGATGTCCTGCCTCTGCAGCCGTCATGTTCAAACCATCACTTACATTCTGAATCCATCTTCTCCGTGGTCTTCCTCTTCTTCTCTTTGCCGGTATGCCTCCTTCCATGATGGTCTTCTCCAGCCCTTCATGTCTTTTTATATGTCCAAAATATCTAAATTTTCTCTTTCTTATTTGTAGCATCAGCCAGTTTTCTTTGATTTTAAGTTCTTTCTGGATATATCTTCTTCTTCTTCTTCACGTTCGTTCTTTACGACCAATTTTAATCACTCTTTGCGATATGTTTGATCTTTGCCAAGAACGTGTATACGTTGCACATTGGTTTGGTAGGCCCATAAACGCATAGACTTCTACACGTTTAGGACACGTGCATCTGATTTCAGCCAAACCTCCTTAGTCGCCTCCTACGACATGCGTGGCAGGTAACAGTGGTTCTATTCTTTACATCCCAAATCTGGGCCACGGTAACCACACGGACGTGTATAGATCTATTTGTTCTCTTCTCTGTCCAAGATATACGAAGGACTCTTCTGTAACACTTATATTCAAAAGCACATATGTTATACAATACGTGTTTTAAAAATGAAAATATAATAGAAGCCCCAATATTATTACTGTAAGCAACTAACTTTCAGAAAGCAATGTCAAACTACTGAACGTAATAATGCCTAGAAAAATCACAAACAGCGTTACAAAGCTGGGGTTGATTAGCAAAGTCCTGTAGAGGATATGCAATTAACTTAAGCAACTAACATTTATGGTTTGTTACTATTTTAATAGGGTGTCTTTGTGTCGTAGAGGTTAAATGCTCGTCTTTCGTGGCAAAGGTACCAGAGGTTCGCTCCTTCGCAGAGCCATCTGGATATTTTGCCAGAGATCCCTGATAGTAATGTAGATGACATCGAGTTCCTAATCCTATCGGAGACAGACGATACAACTTAGGTCCTGTGTCGCCCGAGTGGTTACCAGGGCCCAAATTTGGGATGTAAAGAATAGAACCACTGTTACCTGCCACACATGTCGTAAGAGGCGACGAAGGAGGTTTGGCTGAAATCGGATGCACGTGTCCGCTAGGGAATGCTAACCCGAAATAAATGCTTGCAGAAAACGGATGCATCAGGAAGTAAGGTGCATAACATGGTGCAACGACCCTCACAATGAGGAATGGGATAACGGAGTCTACGTCCGCCAACCTGCCTCGGAGATTTAGCCACACAGTAAGAATGTCAGACCTACCATCACGAGGGTGGCTAAAACGTACTGCTGGAAGAGGTCGGCACAAACGGGAAGCAGAAATCATAGGAATTATATCCTACTGAACTACCCCCAGGTGGCCCACGTACACTAACGTCCAAGACAAACTATATGGCGTGGCTGATAATCTGAGGCAGACGGATGCCTTTATTAGAGAATCCGAAATCCCAATCTAGTGAGAACTCAGAAGAAGAAGATCCTGTGTTGAAGTTGAGCACGTAAAAGAACCATTGGCAGTTCAAAATCGAGAAGAGCAGGCTGGAAAATCGCTACCCGAACAAAATACATTAGAAGATTAAATAATAACAACATTCCTACTAAATATTTTAACCATCTTCTAAATTGCATGGGGGACCCTCGCCGTTGCTACGGAGTTTGTGCACTGTAGCTGAGATCTTCCTGTGTAAGAAAAAGATCGGAGCACACATGGTTACTCACCAAAGTGCAGGTGATGATGTCCCTATCAATCATTCAATTAAAATAAAACTTGAACAAATACAAAGACGCTCTTACAAAAAGGAGTCGAAATATCTTCACTAATGGTTACTGCCATCTTTGCTCTGTCTAGATCTGAAAAACTGTCGTTCTCAGTGCTCTCAGCCCAGGTAGAATTATCATCGATATATTTGTCAGAATCGTCCTCGACTAAATTGTCATCATAATATCCTAAAATGTCCATTCTGTTTCCATGACCGGAACCCTCAGCAGCTTCTGATGATGAGTTATCAGCGTCCACGTCAGACTCCTGACCTGTTTGGAAGATACGGGAAAGAATGTTCCGGGTATTAGCTCGAAACGAAAAACTGACATAAGCTAAACTAAAAACAATATGGAATGGAACTAATAGGGAAACAAAGATCAGAATACTTCTTCTTCTTCTTCTTCTTCTTCTTCTTCTTCTTCGAATCCTAGGAATTATGATTTTTCACTCTTTTTCCTATATTGCAATAGAGCCAAGCTTTCGAACAGAACTTCATGGGGAAAGCCCTTTCTTGAAAACCTTATGCAATGGAGGCAAGCTTTCTTGAAAACCCAGAAACCTTCATGCAATGGTGGAAAGCGCCCAAGCTTTCTTGAAAACCCAGAAACCTTCATGCAATGGTGGAAAGCGCCCAAGCTTTCTTGAAAACCCAGAAACCTTCATGCAATGGTGGAAAGCGCCCAAGCTTTCTTGAAAACCCAGAAACCTTCATGCAATGGTGGAAAGCGCCCAAGCTTTCTTGAAAACCCAGAAACCTTCATGCAATGGTGGAAAGCGCCCAAGCTTTCTTGAAAACCCAGAAACCTTCATGCAATGGTGGAAAGCGCCCAAGCTTTCTTGAAAACCCAGAAACCTTCATGCAATGGTGGAAAGCGCCCAAGCTTTCTTGAAAACCCAGAAACCTTCATGCAATGGTGAAGGCCAGCTTTCTTGAAAACCCAGAAACCTTCATGCAATGGTGAAGCGCCCAAGCTTTTTGAAAACCCAGAAACCTTAATGCAATGGGGAAAGCGCCCAAGCTTTCTTGAAAACCCAGAAACCTTCATGCAATGGTGGAAAGCGCCCAAGCTTTCTTGAAAACCCAGAAACCTTCATGCAATGGTGGAAAGCGCCCAAGCTTTCTTGAAAACCCAGAAACCTTCATGCAATGGTGGAAAGCGCCCAAGCTTTCTTGAAAACCCAGAAACCTTCATGCAATGGTGGAAAGCGCCCAAGCTTTCTTGAAAACCCAGAAACCTTCATGCAATGGTGGAAAGCGCCCAAGCTTTCTTGAAAACCCAGAAACCTTCATGCAATGGTGGAAAGCGCCCAAGCTTTCTTGAAAACCCAGAAACCTTCATGCAATGGTGGAAAGCGCCCAAGCTTTCTTGAAAACCCAGAAACCTTAATGCAATGGGGGAAAGCGCCCAAGCTTTCTTGAAAACCCAGAAACCTTCATGCAATGGTGGAAGCGCCAAGCTTTCTTGAAAACCCAGAAACCTTCATGCAATGGGGAAGCGCCCAAGCTTTCTTGAAAACCCAGAAACCTTCATGCAATGGGGAAGCGCCCAAGCTTTCTTGAAAACCCAGAAACCTTCATGCAATGGGGAAAGCGCCCGAGCTTTGTTGAAAACCCAGAAACCTTCATGCAATGGGGAAAGCGTCCAAGCTTTTTGAAAACCCAGAAACCTTCATGCAATGGGGAAAGCGCCCAAGCTTTCTTGAAAACCCGAAACCTTCATGCAATGGGGAAAGCGCCCAGCTTTCTTGAAAACCCGAAACCTTCATGCAATGGGGAAAGCGACCGAGCTTTGTTGAAAACACAGAAACCTTCATGCAATGGGAGAAGCACCTGAGCTTTTTGAAAACACAGAAACCTTCATGCAATAGGAGAAGCACCCGAGCTTTCTTGAAAACTCAGAAACCTTCATGGAATGGGGGAAGCACTCGAGCTTTCTTGAAAACTCAGAAACCTTCATGCAATGGGGGAAAGCATCTGAGCTTTCTTGAAAACTCAGAAACCTTCATGGAATGTAGGGAACCACTTGAGCTTTCTTAAAACCCAGAAACCTTCATGGAATAAGGAAGCCTGAGCTTTCTGGAAAACCCAGAAACCTTCATGCAATGAGAGAAGCACCCGAGCTTTCTTGAAAACCCAGAAACCTTCATGCATTGAGAGAAGCACCCGAGCTTTCTTGAAAACCCAGAAACCTCCAACAGCTTCAGGCGCGTAGTGCTATGCTTAGTGCTACGGAGATTCCTACTCAGGTAGGGTTCAGACACAGCCAACTCTAGATAACTAGGCCAGACAACTGAGTGGGGGTTCCCTGACCTAGATCAGAAAAGGGGGCGTAAAATATATATGTTCGATAGAAACTGCAAGCTTTTTGCAATTTTACTCAATTTTGTGAGTCTATGGTTATTTATTGGTGAAAATATTCATAATATTGATATTCCTTATTGTTAAACTTAACTTGTTGCATAATATAACTTCGATTTAGCATTTTGTTTGATTTTAAAATGAATTCGACTATATACAACAATACTGGAATGTGAGGTCACGTGGTGTAGTTGTGATCTGATTTCCCATAACTCTTACCCGAGTCCGAAGGCCCATAAGTTTATAGTTGGCTGTGGTTCAGATCAGAATATTATCATCATCATCATCATCAGGTGCCGTTTCCACATCGAAGGTTGGCTGCAATGAATCTCCAGCATCCTCTGTCTTTCGCCTTGGTGTTGCACACTGCCAGACTATAACCTGTCCATTTCTTAAAGTTTCCTCCCACTTATCTCTCGGTCTTCCTCTTGCTCTTCTCCCTCAACTTTCCCCTCTAGTAAATGTTTTATCATGGTGTCATGCCTTTTATGTGCCCAAAATACTTTACTTGTCTGAATTTTATTTCTCTTAATAATTGTTTCTTCATGCCTAGTTTTCCTAAAACTTGTTTATTTGTCTGTTTTTCTGTCCATGAAACTCTGCTTATTCTTCTATATATCCACATCTCAAATGCATCAATTCTGTCTTCTAACTGCTTGTTCATTGTCCATGTTTCGAGCCATAATTAATATAGGATATATATAGCATTTGATCATTCTAATTTTTAGCCTGTTTGTGATTTGTTTGGATGTCAGTAACTTTCTCATACTATTGAAATTATCCTTGGCCATTCCTATTCTCTTTTTAATTTCTGTTATTCATCTGCCATCATCTGTTATCATCTGACCGAGATAGGAGTAGCTTTTACTTGATGTAGTAATTTCCATGTATTTTTATATTCATTTTAGGTTTTTCCATTTCCTTTTTGATTACCATAGTTTTACCATAGTGGACCAATTGGACAGAACTAGCAAGGAATATGGATTAGACATTAACATACAGAATATTATATGAGCATGCATATTTCCAGTGGCAATGTATGGGTGTCAATCACGAACATGATTGATTGAATGATAAGACCATTTCATTGCACTTAAGTGAGTAACCATGCTCTCGATCTCTTTCTTACCCAGGAAGATCTCAGCGGTGGGCACGAACTCCGTAGCACCGGCCAAGTTACCCGATGTAATGTAGAGGATGGTGAAAATATATTTGTAGTAGAGGTTAGGTGCGCGACTTTCGTCCCATAGGTACCCTGTTCGCTCCCTCATGGAGCTATCTGAATATTTTTCCAGAGATCTCTGACTTCAGTGTAGGTGAGATCGAGTTCCTAGTCCTATCGGAGACGGAAGATAAAACGTAGGTACCGTGTTCAAGTTGAGCACGTAAAAACTCTTGGCAGTTAAACATTGATAAATGTATCCTCTCTTTAGCCTGTTACGCCCTTGGCGTTTAGGGCAGCAACAAACGCACACCATTCTTCCTGTTCATGGCCTTCCTCTGTATTGTGTTCCAGCTATGATTCATTTCCTTCAGTTCTTGCTCTATCGTTCTCCTCCAGGTCGTCTTGGGTCTTCCACGCTTTCGCCTACCCTCTGGAGTCCATCTCAGTGCAGTTTTCGTGTCGGAGCCAGTCTCCATGCGCATCACATGTCCAATCCATCTCCAGCGTCGTCTTCGGATGATAGTGCCCATATTCTCTTGTTGGCATCGTGCAAGCAATTCTTGGTTCGAGATAGTAGTCGGCCAGTACACGTGTAAGATTTTTCGCAGACAAGTTGTGTGAAAGGTGGAGAGTCTGGACATATCCTGTTCTGTCATTCTCCAGCATTCCGATCCGTACAGCAATGTTGACAGCACACAGCTGTTGTAGATACTAGTCTTGGTTGATAAATGTATGCGTCAACGTAACTGCCCATCGTTCAAAAATCATTCAAATTTCTGTAAAATTTTCACCATTCATATAATGATATCGGATATCCACATTGGCGCTACGGAGTTCGTGCAATGCCACTGAGATCTTCCTGTGTAAGAAAAAGATTAGAGCACACATGGTTACTAACCGAAGTGTAATGAGGATAACCCTATCGTATTCCAACTTTTCGTCTATTTTCATATTTGTTTAGTCCAGCGTTTCCCAAAGTGGAGGTACCGCCCCATGGGCGCTGAAGCTTTCTAGGGGGCGATAGTGGGTTCAGAAGAATTTGGAGGGTGTTTAGATGATTAGGGGTCGGTGGCTCCTTAAAGAAGAGATGACTAATAAATATTTTAAAATAAATTATTTTCGTGATTTTGCGATTGAATAATGATTTTAAATTTGAATACTGCATTTAAATTCATCTTATGTCCGTCTTAGACGATCCATTTTTTCATCAATTTTCTTATGCATGTATATAATCATTTGAAAATTGACCACGTATTACAGAAATATAAATCAATATGGGGGTGTGTTGACAAACTGTTATAATGTGGAGGGGGGCTACAAAGTTTATGTTGTACAAAGTGGGCGATGGGCCGAAAAAGTTTGGGAATCTATGGTTTAGTCAAACCCTGTTTACATCAACCATCATCGACCTATTTATAAACAGAACCATACCTGAGACCGTCTTAAGTTCAGTATGACATATACCAGGCCAGGATGAGTAACCTACGTCACAGCAAGGTGAGAAAACCGTTAATTTATGACGACGAGGTAGAAGAAATAGTTGAGAATAAACAAGCGAGGTTAGTATAACAAAATCTGGGAGTTGTCGAGTCTGAAACAATAATTTAGACGTTACGGGATTTCCCATACGAGGTCTAAAAATATAGAATAGTCAATATTTCAAAGGCGTCATCAGCGTAATATTTAGCATATGTGAAAACTAAGATAAGGTATGATGGAATGGAACTGATAGGAAAACAAAGATCAGAATACTAAGAGCATGCATGTTCCCAGTGGCAAAGTATGGGTATGAAGCATGGACATTTAACAAGGCAGCGAAAAAATATATATATATGTGCTTTTGAATATAAGTGTCCATCATACATATACCAGGATGAAATGGCATGACAAAGGTTCAAGAAAGAGGTGGACCTAAGGAACCCTGACAACGAACTTCTTTGGCTAGAGAGAAGAAGGCAAGGAAATATAGTGTCCCAGTGTCCATGGAGGAGAATGAACACGTTGCCCAGGATAGAGCGGTATGGAGGAATGACTTGCAGGCCCTATGTAACGTATAACGGTACGAGAGGAATTATTATTATTATTATACATATACCAACGAAATGAAACATGGCCCCATGAACAAAGCTTACAGACTAAGCTATGGGGAACTCTCGAAGAACTCCAATTGACATGCAGCTTCATAGAGGCAACCCATCTTATGATTTAGACGAGCATACGAAACCGAACGCAAAGAAGAAGAAGAAGAAGAAGAATATAAGTGTCGCCCGAGTGGTTACCGGGCCCAAATTTGGGGTGTAAAAATAGAACCACTGTTACCTGCCACGCATGTCGTAAGAGGCGACTAAGGAGGTTTGGCTGAAATCGATGCACATGTCCTAAACATGTAGAAGTCTATGCGTTTAGGGGCCTACCAAACCAATGTGCAACGTATACACGTTCTTGGCAAAGATCAAACATATCACAAAGAATGATTAAAATTGGTTGCAAAGAACGAACACAAAGAAGAAGAAGCAAAGCAATGTCAGCGTCCGGGTATGCCACTGATAACATAATGTGGGAGAAAGATTTGCAGTGACTAGTTTTCTTCTATCGTTTGATGTCAGTGTCCAGGTTTGCCACTGATAACATAATGTGGAAGAAAGATTTGCAGTGACTAGTTTTCTTCTATCGTTTGATGTCAGTGTCCAGGTTTGCCACTGATAACATAATGTGGGAAGAAAGATTGTGCAGTGACTAGTTTTCTTCTATCGTTTGATGTCAGTGTCCAGGTATGCCACTGATAACATAATGTGGGAGAAAGATTGTGCAGTGACTAGTTTTCTTCTATCGTTTGATGTCAGCGTCCAGGTTTGCCACTGATAACATAATGTGGGAAGAAAGATTGTGCAGTGACTAGTTTTCTTCTATCGTTTGATGTCAGTGTCCAGGTTTGCCACTGATAACATAATGTGAGAGAGAAAGATTGTGCAGTGACTAGTTTTCTTCTATCGTTTGATGTCAGTGTCCAGGGTATGCCACTGATAACATAATGTGGAAGAAAGATTGTGCAGTGACTAGTTTTCTTCTATCGTTTGATGTCAGTGTCCAGGTATGCCACTGATAACATAATGTGGGAAGAAAGATTGTGCAGTGACTAGTTTTCTTCTATCGTTTGATGTCAGGTCCAGGTTGCCACTGATAACATAATGTGGGAGAAAGATTGTGCAGTGACTAGTTTTCTTCTATCGTTTGATGTCAGGTCCGGTATGCCACTGATAACATAATGTGGGAGAAAGATTGTGCAGTGACTAGTTTTCTTCTATCGTTTGATGTCAGTGTCCGGTTTGCCACTGATAACAAATGTGGGAGAAAGATTGTCAGTGAACTGTTTTCTTCTTGTTTGATGTGCACGTCCGGCAGCCACTATAACATGCACAATGTAGGGAAAGATTATGCAGTGACTGTTTTCTTCTATCGTGCATTCACATTTACCTGAGGTATTTGACTGGTGCAACATTTAGTTATGGGTGGAAAGATTGTGCAGTATAATTTTCTCTATCGCTTATGTTCCAGTAGGATATGCACATGATAACATAATGTAGGGGAAAAGATTGTGCAGTGACTAGTTTTCTTCTGAATCGTTTGATGTCATAAGTTCTACCCTGATACATAATTGGAAAATATGTGCAGACTATTTCTTTTCGTTTGATGTCTTGTAACCAGGTTTTATCACTGATATAATGTTGGCAGAAAGATTTGACATGTATGACCTAAAGTTTTCTTCTATCAGTTTGATGTAGTGTCCAGGTTTGCCACTGATGCATATTAGAAGAAGATTGTGCAGTGACTAGTTTTCTCAATCGTTTGCTGTCCAGCGTCCGGGTATGCCACTCGTAACATGTGGGAGAGAAAAAAGTTGTGCAGTGACTAGTTTTCTTCTATCGTTTGATGTCAGTCCGGTATGCCACTGATAACATAATGTGGGAGAAAGATTGTGCAGTGACTAGTTTTTTCTATCGTTTGATGTCAGCGTCCAGGTATGCCACTGATAACATAATGTGGGGAGAAAGATTGTGCAGTGACTAGTTTTCTTCTATCGTTTGATGTCAGTGTCCAGGTATGCCACTGATAACATAATGTGAGAAGAAAGATTGTGCAGTGACTAGTTTTCTTCTATCGTTTGATGTCAGTGTCCAGGTTTGACACTGATACATAATATGGGAAGAAAGATTGTGCAGTGACTAGTTTTCTTCTATCGTTTGATGTCAGTGTCCAGGTATGCCACTGATAACATAATGTGAGAAGAAAGATTGTGCAGTGACTAGTTTTCTTCTATCGTTTGATGTCAGTGTCCAGGTATGCCACTGATAACATAATGTGGGAGAAAGATTGTGCAGTGACTAGTTTTCTTCTATCGTTTGATGTCAGTGTCCAGGTTTGCCACTGATACATAATGTGGGAAGAAAGATTGTGCAGTGACTTTATTTTCTTCTATCGTTTGATGTCAGTGTCCAGGTTTGCCACTGATAACACAATGTGGGGAGAAAGATTGTGTTGAACATTGCTCTTTTTGTGTTTATGTTGCACGTGACTGACACGACACATACATCACCTTGCAACCCAGAGTTCACGCGACATATTATTACTCAAATCGTTTTACTACTTCGCTGCGCCATTCTCTCCACATTTACCGTGGATGTAAATTTCATGTTCTCGGTGGCGACACATTTTGTTTATGCGACGCTGTAAATACGAAAGGTGACAGTTAATTTTTCCCATGGGATCACGCTGGTAATGTTCCCTCAGTATGATATGTGAGCGGCGATTTAAAGTGGAGTGTAGAAGCGTGTGGGAAACACGAATGTGTGGGTAGCCCCACTGAAACAGTGGTTCATAAAAGTTCTACCCCTGACATAACCTTTGAACTAATATGTCACAGCAGACAAATAATCTTCTTCTTCTTTTCGTTCGTTCTTTACCACCAATTTTAATCACTCTTTGTTATATGTTTGATCTTTGCCAAGAACGTGTATACGCTGCACATTGGTTTGGTAGACCCTAAACGCATAGACTTCTACATGTTTAGGACATGTGTATCCGATTTCAGCCAAACCTCCTTAGTCGCCTCTTACGACATGCGTGGCAGGTAACAGTGGTTCTATTCTTTACATCCCAAATTCGGGCCTCGGTAACCACTCGGGCGGCCCGGTAACCACTCGGGCGCACCGGTAACCACTCGGGCGAGAGAAATAATAATAATTGCGGTCTTTGTGGCGAAGTGGTTACTCCTTTGTCTTGCGTTTCGATGGTCATGAATTCGAATCCTGACTCACGTCGTCTGTTCTGTTCGCGAGTGCATTTTTTCCGAAGGGCTGTTGCCAGGACTACGAATTCATGCTTTGTGAAATACTTGCAGCAGGGGGCAAGCCATTTCTGCGGAGAGGGACCGAGCCATATGCGCTAAAACCCGGGCGCAAGGAAGTCAGAATCTTTAGACTCCAGCTCATCCCTTCTTCACTTCTTATTCTTCACTTCTTGTGTATCCTTTGCTTGATAAAGACCTTTTGGTCGAAAAGTTGATGTGTATTGTTATTGTTTTTGTATTTTGTAAAACTACAGTATTTTGTTTTTACGTGTTTCGCCATTGCTACATAGCTTTACTGCAGTCTTCCCTTATATTGATAATAAAAAATGTTGTTGAACTATGAATTTATGAGAGAGTCGCGGTAGCGTAGTTGTTAGTGAACTCACTTCGCAAGGCTGGTGGTCTGGGTTCATCTCCCGCAATGCGCGTGGAATTTTTCCCGACCGCGACTGATCTCAGGTCGACCCAGCCTCAACTGGGTACCAGACATGCTCTGGGAAAGTAAAGGCGGCCGGCGTGATGCTGACCACATCACCCATCGTGTGCCGACGGTCAATAAAATATACAGGCCTAACACTGTATTGACCTATATACCACAACGAGGTATGAAATTTCCTTTACTTTATATTTATGAGCAAACGACCCCTCTCACAGACAGGTCCCCGTTGAAATCCATGAATATATTGTGGCATGAGTGAGAGAGAAGCACGACAGAGATGAAGGGGTTGGTCTCAAACCCTCAGACAAGTAAAGAATCTTTATAATAGGGAGCAAAGTGGTTACAACATCATTTAGGTATGCCAGGAAGGTGGGCAGAGGTCTCCTTAACTAGACTGGTTACGGTCATGGACCCGGGTAGGTCACTAGCCAGGAAGGTAGACAGAGACTTCTGTAATAGAGAGCAATGGTTACGGTCATGGACCAGTATGGTCGCAGCCGGGAAAGGGAAAGGCATGGTAGACTAACTGCCAAGAGAATGCCTAGAAAACCCCAACAATAATATAAATCAGCATAATAGATCTATCCAGAAAGAACTCAAAATCAAAGAAAACTGGCTGATACTACAAAAAGAAAGAGAAAATTAAGGTATTTTGGACATATAAAAAGACATGAAGGGCTGAGAAGACCATCATGGAAGGAGGCATACAGGTAAAGAGAAGAAGAGGAAGACCACGGAGAAGATGGATTCAGTATGTAACTGATGGTTTGAACATGACGGCTGCAGAGGCAGGACATCTGACCTATAAAGAGAAGAAATTCCGGGGCAAAGTTCTGCTCGGGAAAAAACTATTTGATGATGATAACATCAGTACTGAACTCCATCAAGAAACTACAAAATAAATGGTTCGGCTACATTAGCAGATTACCAACAGACAGTGCACCTCTTCTTCTTCTTCTTCAAATGATCCATATTGACGACTTGTAATTTGTATAAATCTTTGTGTCACTGCCCAATTGATTCCCACTAACGCCAGAGAAAAATCGAGAGAAACAGCTGCCTTGGTATATTGGTTCTTCATTCTGATTGGATAAAGGTTGAAGAATTACCTATATTTTTTTAGCAAATTATGAATCAAATATATCACAATTTTAAATAGGAAGCTATTTAATTATTTTAACCCTTAGAACCCATGATCCTGATATTTCGGTATTGAATGTAAACATTGCATATCCCGACATCCTGAAATATTGGTCTTCTTCTTGTTCTTCAAATGCTCCACCACTTGTTAAACCACTCTTTGTGATTTGTATGCGATCTGAGCCTAAAAGCGATTGTACGTTATGCCAGTTATGTACCTACAAGTAGGCTAGCACGTCCGATTTCTGGGATGCTTTTCTTTTACTAGAGTAGCTCCATAGGCCCCTTCCTCAGTCACCCTTACAACATGCATTGAAGGCTGCAGTGTTATATTATTGTATCCCCTTGTGAGCCCTGGTAACACACGTGCGACAGTGCCCCTCAAAGAGCAATGTCATACATACACCAACTAAACGAAACATGGCCTCATGGACGAAGCCTACAGAACAAGCTATGAGGAGCTCCCGAGGAACTCCAACTGACATGCGGCTTCATAGAGGCAATCCATCTTATGGTTTAAACGAGAATACGAAACCGAACGCAAAGAAGAAGAAGAAGAAGAAGAAGAAAGAGCAATACTACTCCGATACAGTATATAGATGTCGTCTATAGAAGTTTCTAACTTCCAGAGGATTACGTGGATATACTGTCCTGGGCATGCGGGTGTTTACGGTAATGAGAGAACGGTTCAACGTGGTCAGAAATCCGGCTGGGGTTTCTTGGCTAATGCGCATGGTAGGGTTGTTGCAGAGCAAAGTGGAACATACAGGACAACTACTTCTAGTATGAGGATGGAGGTTGAGGCCGTTACTGTTGCCCTCCATTGGATTTCTGAGACTTCATTTACTGGGGCAGCTGTTGTATCTGACTCTCAGTCGATGCTTCACAAGATCCAGAAGGGCAGGTTTCGGTATGAGTGGATCGTCTATAGAAGTTTCTAATCTCCAGCGGTTTACGTGGATATACTGTCCTGGGCATGCGGGTGTTTACGGTAATGAGAGAGCGGACATGCTTGCATCAACAGCATCGATTGTTGGGGAGTTGAAGATGGATAAGGGGATATTCTTCGGTCTCTTCGCGACTGTCTGTTGGATGAGGACACTAAAATCGACGTTGAATCGATCAAGCGATCTAGACAGTTTAGAGTTACCCGTTGTTCAAGTCGAACTGGATGCCTGAGAGGCAGAGTGAGAGGTGTGTTTAATCAGCGAGCCACAGGAACCATTAGTATGCATACTCTTCAATATCTGTTGGGGGAGACTGAGCACCTATGGGTCTGCCCGGAGTGCAATGACGTCAGTTTAGTAACCAATAACCAGTATATACAAAGCAAAAGGCCGTCCGTGCAAAAAGTGAGCCTCATAAATAACAGAATCGGTGAAAAACACTGTTTATGAAGCACACACTAAAACCCGTTCTATAAATACTTTCTTCTCCTGACGCTGTAAAACAAAACAGGATTAGAGAAAACGAAAAACGAAACAAAATAGCTTTGTTGTCAAAACCTCAACTAAAAATGTCTAACTATTAGGACTGATGGGTTATACTCTAAATTTATAATTTGCCTAGTTTGGAAGAACTGGAATCAATAATGTTTTCGTGTCAGCTAAAAGAATGCGCGTGCTTTGATCACGTGTACAGTTCCGATCTCAATGTCCACAACCTTATAATCTTGTCCCACTTTTATTCATGTTTGTCCTACTTCTGGTTGGGACAAAGAATATGGTGTCTTGCAGACGTAATATTGTGAAACGAAGTTCGGTTGAATATCATTTGTCGTCTAGTAATTTTTATAATACATATGTGAGATACATGTTTCGTCTCCGGCGTGGTCCAGTATGTCATCAGATCACAGTACCAGTAGCTTCGATGAACTGTATGATTAATTTAATCACAATTTTTTTGTCAGTCATCAGATCTCAGAACAAATAGCTTTAGTCAACTGTATTCACTTCTTTTCTCAGTCTTCTTTTTATTTTTCTTTGAACGCTCCGTATCGACCACTTGTTAAATCACTCTTTGTGATTTGTATGTGATCTGAGCCTAATAGCGATTGTAGTACGTTGTGCCAGTTATGCGCCTACAAGTAGGCCAGCACATCCGATTTCTGCGACGCTTTTTATTTACTAGGTAGTTTCCCTAGGCCACCTACCTCAGTCTTATCTTACGACATGCCTTGTAGGTGACAGTGTTACTATTCTTTGCTCCTTGCGAGTCCCACAACACACAGTGCTTCTGTCAGTCTTTAGATCACAGTATCAGTAGCTTCAGTGAACTGTATTATTCACTTCTGTCAGTCTTTAGATCACAGTACCAGTAGCTTCAATGAACTGTATGATTCACTTCTGTCAGTCTTTAGATCACAGTATCAGTAGCTTCAGTGAACTGTATTATTCACTTCTGTCAGTCTTTAGATCACAGTGCCAGTAGCTTCAATGTACTGTATGATTCACTTCTGTCAGTCTTTAGATCACAGTATCAGTAGCTTCAGTGAACTGTATTATTCACTTCTGTCAGTCTTTAGATCACAGTATCAGTAGCTTCAGTGAACTGTATTATTCACTTCTGTCAGTCTTTAGATCACAGTACCAGTAGCTTCAATGTACTGTATGATTCACTTCTGTCAGTCTTTAGATCACAGTACCAGTAGCTTCAATGTACTGTATGATTCACTTCTGTCAGTCTTTAGATCACAGTACCAGTAGCTTCAATGTACTGTATGATTCACTTCTGTCAGTCTTTAGATCACAGTATCAGTAGCTTCAGTGAACTGTATTATTCACTTATGTCAGTCTTTAGATCACAGTACCAGTAGCTTCAATGTACTGTATGATTCACTTCTGTCAGTCTTTAGATCACAGTACCAGTAGCTTCAATGAACTGTATGATTCACTTCTGTCAGTCTTTAGATCACAGTATCAGTAGCTTCAGTGAACTGTATTATTCACTTCTGTCAGTCTTTAGATCACAGTACCAGTAGCTTCAATGTACTGTATGATTCACTTCTGTCAGTCTTTAGATCACAGTGCCAGTAGCTTCAATGTAATGTATGATTCACTTCTGTCAGTCTTTAGATCACAGTACCAGTAGCTTCAATGAACTGTATGATTCACATCTGTCAGTCTTTAGATCACAGTACCAGTAGCTTCAGTGAACTGTATGATTCACTTCTGTCAGTCTTTAGATCACAGTACCAGTAGCTTCAGTGAACAGTATGATTCACTTCTTCTGTCAGAGATCTAACCTCCTGTCTGCATCAACTCTGAAACCAATATTTTCAATCAAATTAAACGAATTCTACGTACCTCTTACTGAGACATATCGTGCCTCAGGGGGTAGGCGTACCCTGGGTTGAGTATCCTTGATACAAATTGTTATTGCCTTGCTTAAAGGAGCTTAGCATGCTCTTAACGAATCATATTACTTGCTTCAAAGCACGCGCACAGCTTTTCCTGCATCTCGTCAAATGCACGTGCGTTTCATAATATATTCCTCATTTACTCACTCACTCGTGTCTTACTCTTTCGTTCACTCACGGATGGTCTGTGTAGAGAAGTTGTCAAAGCCGTTAGCTTTACGCTCTTTCGGTCGGGGGTTCAAATCCAGATCGCATCTATTTCGTTTCGCGGTGCGTTTTTTTTCCGGAGATCCTTACGATTGTTGCCGAGGCTACAGAGTACGTTCTTTGTACAATACTCTCTCGACGGTGTCTCTGTGGGGTAGAGGCTATGTGCTTGCCTCTCGTTCTGAAGGCACTCAGTTCGTTCCCTTGTGAAGCCATCGAGATATCTTTTCAGAGATCCCTGATCTCAGTGTAGGTGAGATCAAGTTCCTAGTTCTATGTCAGACAGATGATAAAATGTAATCCGTGTTCAACTTGAGCGGGTAAAAGAACTATTGACAGTTCAAATATCGAAAAGAGCAGGCTGAAATGCCGCTGCCTGGGCAAAAATCATTAGAAAGGTTAAAAAATATAATTTCTTCAAAATATTTTCGCAATTTTCTAAATTATATCGGGGACCCTCGCCTGTACTACGGAGTTCGTGCACTGCCGCTGAGATATTCCCGTGTAAGAAAAAGATCGGAGCACACATTATTACTCACCGAAGTGCAATGATGATGGTCCTATCTATCTATCTATCTATCTATCTATCTATCTATCTATCTATCTATCTATCTATCTATCTATCTATCAATTAATCAATCTATCAATCTATCTATCTATCAATCTATCAATCTATCAATCTATCTATCAATCAATATATTCTATCAATAATATCTATCAATCAATCAAAATCTATCAATCAGTCCTATCCAATCAAAGCCATAAGCTTTTTTCGATCCAGAAGCATTTGAGCTTTCAACTCTTCGGCTCGGTGTCATGCACATCGTAACCCTTCGTAAATCTGCAGAACCTGTTGCTTTTCTTCCAGGCCACGGAATTTAACCGCACTCACAGGGGGCTTGTAACCCGTCGTCCACGCTACGAACACGCTGGGCGGCAGGCAAGCATACGCTTAAGATACAATGAGATCAGATCATTGTCGTTAATTATACACTGAAACCATTTTCATTTTTAAATCTTTTTTAGCCTTCATCCCAAGGAAGACATCGGTCTGCAGTCATGGTTGTCCAAGCCCTCATATGCAAGGTCATCTTTTCTCTTTAGTTTTAACTCACCCACTCTTCATACTCTCTAATATCAAACTCACTCACTCTTCATACTCTCTAATGTCAAACTCACTCACTCTTCATACTCTCTAATGTCAAACTCACTCACTCTTCATACTCTCTAATGTTCAACTCACCCACTCTTCATACTCTCTAATGTCAAACTCACTCACTCTTCATACTCTCTAATGTCACACTCACTCACTCTTCATACTCTCTAATCTCTCCAACTCACCCACTCTTCATACTCTCTAATGTCAAACTCACCCACTCTTCATACTCTCTAATGTCAAACTCACCCACTCTTCATACTCTCTAATGTCAAACTCACTCACTCTTCATACTCTCTAATGTCAAACTCACTCACTCTTCATACTCTCTAATCTCTCCAACTCACCCACTCTTCATACTCTCTAATGTCCAACTCACTCACTCTTCATACTCTCTAATGTCCAACTCACCCACTCTTCATACTCTCTAATGTCCAACTCACCCACCTTTCATACTCTCTAATCTCGCCAACTCACCCACTCTTCATACTCTCTAATCTCTCCAACTCACCCACTCTTTATACTCTCTAATGTTCAACTCACCCACTCTTCATACTCTCTAATGTGCAACTCACTCACTCTTCTTTCCCTCTAATCTTCATTCATCCACTTCCTTTCTTTCTAATCTCCACCTCCTCCACTTTATTTCTTTCTAATCTCCACCTCCTCCACTTTATTTCTTTCTAATCTCCACCTCCTCTACTTTATTTCTCTCTAATCTCCAACTCCTCCACTTTCTTTCTCTCTAATCTCCAACTCCTCCACTTTCTTTCTCTATAATCTCCAACTCCTCCACTTTCTTTCTCTATAATCTCCACCTCCTCCACTTTATTTCTTTCTAATCTCCAACTCCTCCACTTTCTTTCTCTATAATCTCCAACTCCTCCACTTTCTTTCTCTATAATCTCCACCTCCTCCACTTTATTTCTTTCTAATCTCCACCTCCTCCACTTTCTTCTCTCTTTTTTTTTTTTTTTTTCTTTCGTCGCTTTCAACTCAGACGAAGTTTCATCTCTGAAACTGATTTTGCGTGAAAATCCGTTTTACCAATTTCTTACAATGGCAGCAGCGTGCACATTGTAAATTACTTTACACTGGCAGCCGTGTGCCCAATGTACTCGTAATTAGTATTCCCTCGCCATACAGGCAGATTTTCTCCGACTTCAGAGGTACTCACGTTATCGTCCTGAGTAAGACCAGGGGACTAGAACAAATGCCGGACAGTAGGTTCGAACCCGAGCTATGAGGCGTCTCACAGCTAGCAGGCCGAGCTACTATCAACTACTCTAGGCAGTCCCCGTCTTTCTCTCTAATCTCCAACTTCTCCACTTTCTTTCTCTCTAATCTCCAACTCCTCCACGTTCTTTCTCTCTAATCTCCAACTCCTCCACTTTCTTTCTCTATAATCTCCAACTCCTCCACTTTCTTTTTCTATAATCTCCAACTCCTCCACTTTATTTCTTTCTAATCTCCAACTCACCCACTCTTCCTACTCTCTATAATCTCTCCAACTCACCCACTCTTCCTACTCTCTATAATCTCTCCAACTCACCCACTCTTCCTACTCTCTATAATCTCTCCAACTCACCCACTCTTCCTACTCTCTACTCTTCAACTTACCCACTCTTCTTATTATATGATAACCTCTTTCTCTCTTTAACCTCTTTCTCTCTTCTACTCACCTCTCTCGCTCCTTCTTATTCTCTTCCATAGCCCTTCTCTACTACTTCCTCGCCCTTCATACCATCTCCCACTATCTCACCCTTGCACTCCCTCGACCCATCTACACCCACTCTTAAATACTCATCTTGCACAAACGATATATTTTCTCAATTCCCCCATCAAACCTCACGTCAACATCGACCAGTTATGAACCGCTTTTGTTAGTTCAACAAGCAATCACTGCCTGTTCCCTTCAAATATAATCTGCCAAACTGTTTTCTAAGACACGACTGAGGAGCCAAATTGGCTTCTTTGTTTTTGCTTCATTAGACTATATGCCAGATTGGTTACATTATTCTGGTAGATCTAACGCCAAATTGAATATTTTATTCTGTTAGATGTAATGCCAGATAGATTGTCTGATTTTCTTTTCGTTTTTGGCACATAATATCAAGATATTCCTGTCATGACTTCCCATTTTCTGGCGCCAAAGCTAGTAAATTCCTTAGACGTGACAAGAATAATATGGCTGCGGTGAAGGGTAATTTTGTTGTCAAGGGGTATTACCACCTTATTATCTTACTATTCCATCCTTTTTCTTTTCTTCTTTCTTTTTATTATGTGATCATTTCTATTTTCTTCCATTCTTTTGCGTTCTTCATCAGCAGCATCATCCAACATCAGCTTTTAAAAGTCTAAATAAAATATGGAACTGAGAGTGACCGCTAGAAGAAGAGATAGAGTGATAAACGAGAATATCAGAAGCATCGTTGGTACTATACAGTACATCGAGAAGCAAAGAATCAAGTGGTTCGGCCATCTAATGAGAATGGAACCATATTTACTACCATCACCTGCCTACAATAATCGACACTCAGGGTGCAGAGCACGAGGCAGGCCAAGAACACGATGGATATATAACATCTCAGAGTCCTTGCAAAAGCATGGACTGACAACGTCAAGTGCAACACACCTGACACAAGATAGAAACTAACTCTCTCCACGACGCTTCACGGCAAATGTGGTTAAGATAAGATAAGATAATACTGAGAGTTATATAGTTTTAAAACTAAATTAAGAAATTTTCAATTTCAATGTTGTATTAATTCTAACAGATGTTGGAAGCGAGTGTTGGAAAATGACTAACGATATTTTTAATATTTTTTTCGATAGAAACACTTGAGCTTTTAGCTCTTCGACTCAGTGCCATGGACATCGTAACCCTTCGGTTCGGTGCCACGAACAACGTAAATCTGGAGAATCTGTGGCTTTTATGCCAGCCCGCGAAATTGAACCGCACTCACAGGAAGCTTGTCACCCGTCGTTCAACGCACTACGAACACGCTGGGCAGGCGGACGACTAAAGATATAGAAAGCAAGTTGAATGAATTTGAAAATAGATGTCTGCGAAAATTAAGGATGATTAAAATGGGACGAATTCAGGAGAAGTGATGAAATCATGAAAATGCCTGTTCAACCACTAGTAATAAATATTATAAAAATGAGAAGATTGAGATTTGTTGGGCATACTCTGAGAAGAAATGATCAATGAGTACCAAAGCAGGCATTGAAGTGGGAGGTTAAGGGTTGAAGAAAGAAAGGACGCTCTAGGGAAACCCTGAGACGAGCTTTGATGAGAGAGACAAGAAATATTGGACTCAATTCAATATACAAGATTCAGCGAGTTGCCCAGGACAGTATGGAGAAATTACTTGCTCGCAGGGGGAGCACAGTGTAGTAACCCTGCGAACTATAAGGCATGTAGTAAAATACGCTAAGGTAGAGCCCAAGGGAAGCTACAGCAGTAAATAAAAAAGCGTCGCAGAAATCGGATGTGCTGGCCTACTTGTAGGCGCATAACTTGCACACCGTACAAGCGTTCTTAGGCTCAGATCACATACAAATCACAAAGAGTGGTTGAACAAGTGGTCGATATGGAGCGTTCAAAGAAGAAGAAGAATATCCAAAATATTTCAATTTTCACATTTTTATCTCTAGCATCAACCAGTTTTCTCTGTTTTTGAGTTTCTTTGGAATAGATAACTGAATGCAGTGGCGGTTCCTCCTTAAGGGCCAGTGGGGCTGGGTCCCTACCAAAAATAATGTGTAATGGGTTCTTAGATCAGACGAAAAGAGACTAAATCGACAAGTCCTTATGTGGTCACCAGTTGGGAAAAGAAAACGTGGAAGACCTAAGACCACTCTTCGAAGAACAATCCTACAAGAAAGTAAACTATTGGGATGTAAAACCATACAAGATCTCCAACTGCTAGCAACGAACCGCATCACATGGATATCTAAAACCTCTGCCCTATGTGCCCGTCTTTGGCACGAAAGGAACAAACTAACTAACTAGTGTGTAAATACTAAAATATAACCTAACCCAAAACCATGCGTTTTCCGACAATTTTGTCTGGCTCCACCAACAAAAATTACCACGAGCCGCCACTGACGAAATTCTTCTCGAAATCCACAAAACACTAAAGCTTTGCTATTAGTGGTCCCAATTCGGTGATAATTCGGTTCGATTCTTATATTACAGTGTGGATATACCTGAAGCTTTATGATCCAGGTATCTCACACGAAACATTAGTCTCACCTATGTCCAGGTGAGAAAAAAAATAAACAAAAGCAAACAACGACATTTGTCATGTTGATCTACCTGTGAAAGACTGATCTCGACACAGTTATTATTGTTACCTGTGTCTAAGAGAAACACCTGGGCCAGATAACTCTAATTAGACTATTTGAGTTTCTGTTTTTTATTTCTCTTTGTTTTATTTTGCGTGTGGAGTACAGGTTTGGTGTTTGCATCTCGTTTTAAATGTACCAGGATTGCTCCCTCGTGGAGACATTGTGATATTTTTCCAGAGATCCTGATCTCAGTGTAGGTGAGATCGAGTTCCTAGTCTTATCGGAGACGGACGATAAAATGTAAGTCTAATGTTCAAGTTGAGCACGTAAAAGAACCCTTTGCAGTTAAACATCGAGAAGAGCAGGCTGGGAAAGCCGCTTCCCGGACAAACTTCATTAGAATGATTAATTAATAAAATTTCTAGGTAATATTTTCACCATCTTCAAGATGACATCGGGGACTCTCGCCTGTGAAGAAAGAAACTGAGCACACATTGTTACTCACCGAAGTGTACTGATGATGGTCCTATTTCCCCCGATCCAGAAGCACTTGAGTTTCTCAGCTCTTCGGCTCGGTGCCATGGACATCGTAACCCTTCGGTTCAGTGCCACGAACACCGTAAATCTGGGGAATCTGTGGCTTTTTCTGCCATCCCGCGGAATTGAACCCGCACACACAGAGGGATAGTCACCCGTAGTCCAACGCGCTACGAACACGCTGGGCAGACGGGCATGATGATCAATCAATCAATCAATCAATCAATCAATCAATCAACAGGTCAGAGTTTGCATGATGCTCAAAGAAATACGATCTTCTTTCTTTAAACCTGTTTGCATCAAAGAGCCAGGATAAGAAAAATGTCTGCAAAGGGCTCTTATGTACGCTTTATACATATAAAGCGCCCGTGTGGGGGCGGGGTCCGCACGGGAAGCAAAGAATAGTACCACTGCAACCGACAAGGCATGTCGTAAGAGGCGACTCTTCTTCTTCGTCTTTGCGATCGCTTTTTTGATGATTATACCGTTAGGCGCGTTCTTATGATGAAATCGACTGTTGTCTGGAGCTCATCTCTAGTGCCATGTAGTTTTGATGATTATACCGTTAGACGCGTTCTTATGATGAAATCGACTGTTGTCTGGAGCTCATCTCTAGTGCCATGTAGTTTTGATGATTATACCGTTAGACGGGTTCTTATGATGAAATCGACTGTTGTCTGGAGCTCATCTCTAGTGCCATGTAGTTTTGATGATTATACCGTTAGACGCGTTCTTGTGATGAAATCGACTGTTGTCTGGAGCTCATCTCTAGTGCCATGTAGTTTTGATGATTATACCGTTAGACGCGTTCTTGTGATGAAATCGACTGTTGTCTGGAGCTCATCTCTAGTGCCATGTAGTTTTGATGATTATACCGTTAGACGCGTTCTTGTGATGAAATCGACTGTTGTCTGGAGCTCATCTCTAGTGCCATGTAGTTTTGATGATTATACCGTTAGACGCGTTCTTATGATGAAATCGACTGTTGTCTGGAGCTCATCTCTAGTGCATGTAGTTTTGATGATTATACCGTTAGACGCGTTCTTATGATGAAATCGACTGTTGTCTGGAGCTCATCTCTAGTGCCATGTAGTTTTGATGATTATACCGTTAGACGCGTTCTTATGATGAAATCGACTGTTGTCTGGAGCTCATCTCTGGTGTCATGTAGTTTTGAATGAGTTTGTGTTAGACAGCATTCTTTCTGATGAATTGAGTGCAGTCTGGAGACCCTTTTTGTGTCTGTGTTTTTGTTTAACGAGACGGTGCACAGAGGGGGAAAGCGACTGTTGTCTCGCCTCATCTGCAAGTGATTGATGTTTTGAATGTAGTGTTGTGTTGTAGGGCCAGCACTCCTTTCTTGGGAGGACATACAGGGGACAGTCTTGCAGAATATGTTCTGTGGTTTGTTCAGCGGAGCCACAGGGGCACAGAGGGTTGGGGACAAGAGGCGACTGATGTTTCGCCTCTGCATCTGCAATGTGATTGATGTTCCCTTCGACATGAATTGCAATTCAAGTGATGAACAGTTTTCTGTTGACATTTTATCGATGGTCATGGGCATTTATGCAGGGAGGTTGCTATTTGTGGCGGTACTACATCGGCCACACACTTAGAATGGATGAGAGAAGACTCCTTACCAATCCCTCATATGGACACCAGAGGGAAAAAGAAAACGAGGAAGACCAAGAGAGACTCTGCGTAGAACCATCACCAGAGAAGGCTCAACGATGGGCCTAGTAAACATTAAAGACCTAAAACAGATAGCAACGAACCGCGAGACATGGAGAGCTATGACCTCTGCCCTATGCGCCGCTCACAGGCCCAAGAGGAAAGACTAACTAACTAACTATAACAGCTGTTTCATTCTGGAATTAGTTTACACAGTTAGGAGACAGTTGTTAGCATTTCGTGTGATTTTCTTTGGCACAGGAACGGAGCAATTATGGGGTGACCCGTTGCAGTGAAGTTGGCACCGTACATATGAACTATAAACTATGAATGCTCAAATCATCAATTATATCTTGAATCCATCTTCTCCGTGGTCTTCCTCTTCTTTTCTTTTTCCAGGATGCCTCCTTCCATAATGGTCTTCTCCAACCCTTCGTGTGCCCGCGTGCCCAGCGTGTTCGTAGCGCGTTGGACTACGGGTGACAAGTCATCTGTATGTGCGGGTTCAACTCCGCGGACTGGCAGAAAAGCTACAGGTTCCCAGATTTACGGTGTTCGTGGCACCGAACCGAAGGGTTACGATGTCCATGACACCGAGCCGAAGAGCTTTCAGCTCAAGTGCTTCTGGATCGGAAAAGAAAAAAAAAAAACCTTCGTGTCTCAAACAAAAAGCACAGCTGCTCAAATAAATACAAGTTTGATAAATAGGCTATTTTGGTTGCATTCATTTCTTTCTTTGATCGCTCCATATCGACCAGTTGTTAGCCACCTCTTTGTAATATATATGTAATCTGAGCCTACGAACGATTGTACGTTGTGCCAACTATGCGCCTACAAGTAGGCCAACACATTCGATTTCTGCGATGTTTTTTATTTACTAGGGTAGCTTCCTAGGCCCCTACCTCAGTCGACTCTTACGACATGTCTTGTAGATCGCAGTGTTACTATTCTTTGCTCCCTTGCGAGTCCTGGCAAAACACGTGCGATTTGGTCTGCACACAAAGAAACATTATCAAAAGAATAAGAATCCAACAATCAAGGTTCTTCGGGCATATAATGCGAAGAGAAGGTTTAGAACATTTGGTGACTACAGGTAAAATTCAGGGAAGGAGAGATCGTGGAAGACAGAGGAACATCATCGTTCGACAAAATATCGACGTCAGAACTGATTACATGCACCAAGCAAAGAGAGTTGTGGAGAGACATGATCGCCTACGCCGGCAGGCATGGCACTGTTGATTGATCTTCTTGGGAACATATTAGGGTGGGTAGATGAGGGTAAGGGAAGAAGGGGCAACAGAGAAGTAATTGGGGGGCCTTCGAGAGGTGAACAAGAAGTAGTGTCCTGTCAAAGTTTAACACCAGGTCAAGCCAGAAACATAATTTTCTGGAAATCAGTTACAGTCATGTTTAGATGGCGAGACGGCATGTGACGAGATTGCACTGACAGAAGAAGGAAGCAGAAGAAGGAAGGAAGAAGCAGAAGAAGAAGCAATCGTATAGTTTGTAATACCATTGAGGTATTAAGTGATAGATAGACAGACATACATTTAGGTAGATAGACAGATGGGTATGATTGTATGCATGCATGTAGATGGGTCCGTAGGAAGATAAGGAGACAAACAGACAGACCGATCGATCGATGGATGAATAGATGGATGGGTAGATGGGTAGACAGACAGGCAGGTAGGTAGGTAGGTAGGTAGGTAGGACGGAGGATAGAGTAGATAGGATAGATAGATAGATAGACAGACAGACATACAGACAGACAGACCGACAGACAGACAGACAGACAAACGGATGGACGGACAGGTGGACAGATGGATGGACGGATGGATGTATGGGTGGGTGGGTGGATGGACGGACGAACGGGAGAGCGAGCAGGCAGGACGGTAGGTGAGATGGGATGGCTGGGTACGTAGGTATGTATGTAGGAAGGTAGATATGTATGTATGTAGGTAGGTAGGTATTTAGGTAGGTAGGTAGGTAGATATATAGATAGATAGGTAGGTGGACGGACGGGTGGCTGGGCAGAGAGCTAGAGATTCCAATATATTATACACCTCTTTCCCCCAACTCTTGTTTCTATTCATTTAGAACATTGATTTTTTTTTTTAGCCAGATGCAAATTGCAGATCGTCTGCATTGTACGTTGCGCAACCTGCGTGACGTCCTACAACCTAAAGCCATGCGTGTGCCTTAGATTAGACCTAGCGCCAAGTGATCTATCTATCTGTGTTACACAGGTTATGCCTGCCAGGAATATATTTCTTAATGGCTTGAGAAGTTTGAAACGATCGTTCGCTTATCATGTTACACGATTCTCTCCCCGCCCTATCACTCTCGCGCTCTCTCTCTCTCTCTCTCCCTCGCTGTCTCTTATACTGAATATAAATTGACGTACCTGGCAAAGTAGCTTCCTTTTGTTTTGAAATGTTGATATGCAGAAATGCGCGTGTAACGATGTGTATGTGTTTGTGTACATGTTTGAATGTCTGTCCGCGTTCTATCTATCTATCTGTCTATCTATCTATATATTTATCTATCTATCTATCTGTCTATCTATCTATCAGTCTATCTATTTTCTCATACTGTTTTGTCTTTCGACGACAGGACGAAAAAAGACATATGAAGCGAGCCTCCGTATCTGCTTTGTACAAGGTGGAATTTAGTGCCTCGGATACTCCGTCGTCCATCATTTACATGGTCGTCCTCTGGGTCTGTTGCCGTTGTTCTTCTTCTTCTGCGTTCGTCCGCTGTCAATTCAGGCGTTAGCCATGACGCCTAGTGTGGCGCTTTCTGACAGATTTTGCGTGAAAGCCTGCTTCTTCCATTTGACTGGTGTCCCTTGCCATGCAGGCGGACCTTCGACGACTTCAGAGGTACTTGAAGATTAGATCCTTTAAGTCCCTCGTTTAAAACTTCCCTCGATGAACTAGCGCGCTCACTCAAACGCACCGTCATTCAGTGGATACCATCACATTGTAACGTAAGGGGAAACGAAGCAGCCGACAAACTAGCCAAAGAAGGCAGGCGACTACCTCAGACTGATCTCGAGATCAGTTATGAGGAAGCCAGAACAACCATCGGTTCGCACTATAGAAACAAATGGACAAAAGAACACCCTCAGTATAACAGTGACGGATACTATGGTCTATCTCGTAGTGAACAAGTTGCCATACTTCGCCTCCGTACCGGACACAACAAGCTCCGAGCCCACATGTTCCACAAATTTAAAATTGGCACAACTAGCCTGTGCCCCTGCAAAAGGCGGACATGACGGCAGAACATGTCTTGCAAGACTGTCAACGGTTAGCAGGTATAAGGAAAGAGTCATGGCCACAACACACAGAGCGTCGCGAAAAGCTGTACGGAGGAACAGAGTCCCTTAAAACCACGGTAAAATTCATGATAAAAGTTGGTTCATCAGTCTAGGCCGGGATCGCGTGAGAAAGATCCTTTAAGTGTGATTTTTCATGAAACCGGTATCATCTCAGATGTTGACGCTCTTCCGTGCCATGAAGTCAGACTATCCAATATTTTCTCTCTCTATCTTCCTCTGTCTCGTCTACCCTCGATTTTACCAGTTGTTACAATGTGTTCCAAACCTCCCTTCCTCATCACATGTCCGAAAAATGATGACTGTCTCTTTCTTATATTGACGATAAGCTTTCTCTGTGTCTTGACCTCATTCAACGTCTTCGTATTAGTTATTTTAGCATTCCATGGGATTCTCATTATTCTTCTGTAAAACCACATTTCTGTGGCCTCAAGAGATATTTCGATAAGAATAAGAATCAGTCGCCCGAGTGGTTACCGGGGCCCAAATTTGGGGTGTAAAGAATAGAACCACTGTTATCTGCCACGCATGTCGTAAGAGGCGACTAAGTAGGTTTGGCTGAAATCGGATGCACATGTCCTAAACGTGTAGAAGTCTATGCGTTTAGGGGCCTACCGAACCAATGTGCAACGTATACACGTTCTTGGCAAAGATCAAACATATCACAAAGAGTGATTAAAATTGGTCGTAAAGAACGAACGCAAAGAAGAAGAAGAATCAGTGGCGGCTCGTCATTAAGGGCCAGCGGGGCCGGGCCCCACCAAAAATAATGTATAACGTGTATTTATTCTTTTATAAATTAACATAAAGCAAGCAACCAAAAGCCATGATTTATACGGAAAAAAATGTCTGGCCCCAACCAACAAAAATTATCACGATCCGCCACTGATAAGAATAGAGAAAGCAGCAAAAAGTTGCAGACATTCATCAATCGATGCCTGCGTGGGATACTCCATCTGCAATGGTATGACAGGATCACAAACAGGGAACTCTGGGATAGAGCAGGACAACGGCAGGTGGGACAAGAGATAATGGCAGAAGGAGGCGATAGATAGAACACACACTGAGGAAACACCCTGACAGTATTACGAGACAGGCTCTCCGATGGACCCCACAGGGCAATATAGGTAAGGGAAGACCCAGGAACGAACACCTGGAGATGGGAGTTGGAGATGGAATGCAAGAAAATGTGGAGAGAGTGGAGAGATCTGGAAAGATGGCATTCGATAGGAGGGATTGGATGGTCTTGGTTGCGGACCTATGTTTCCCTAGGGATGAAGGGTGAAGAAGAAGAATACAGAAGTTAAGAAGGGATCAAAGGTGCATGGGGACAACGTCGCGCTAGGATTAGTGAGCTGGCACTAATCAAGATCCTACCCCACCTCCACGTGATGACCCTGGTAACAGACATTGATACCTGTCTGGCTAAGCGGGTAGGGATCGAGGGAGAGCTACTGTGACATAAGTAGAGATTCAGACGTCACGTTGGATGGGATCCGCTCGCAACACAGACGAGCGGAATCCCAGAGTGACTATTAATGCACGTCTCTACCGGCCGATGGGAAAAGCTGAGCGGATAACCATAAAGGGATGAGAGGTGCATCCAAAGAAGAGACGTGGGCCCGCGTGGAGCAAAACTTGGGCCCGAGATGAGTTTCACGTGTGCCCACATAGGGGAAAACTCGGAGCCCTGAGGTGGGGGCCCGAGTTAAGCCCCATGTCCGGACAGTCTTGAGGCATGGTAAATGTGAGCACGGTGAGAGCTGATGGAGATGGTGGGGCAGGCACCAGGGCGGAGTGAGCACGCAAGTGGACGATGCACGAGTAGGCCCACCGGTGGGCAGACGTTCACGGCGCTGATGTGGCGTGGCAGGCATGAAGGTGGGCGGACCACCCAAATGTGCAACAAACTAGACATCCCAGCAAAGGTTGAATCCATTGCGCGTTTCCGCTTGCAGGGAACTATTACTGCCTTGTAGTTTGATTGGGGACAATCAAAGGCTAGCGGAGTAAACCGTACACAAAACTGGACGGCAGGAAAACCAAGTAATCCACAAAAAGACAAGTTTCCTGGGCAGATGACGCTCAACAACCCGGTAGGGCAGGTCGTCTAAGGGTCGCTACCCTAAAGAAAATAGCAACCTGCTGCCTTGCAGGTTGGCTGGGGACAGTCAAATGCTAACGGAGAGCGAACCCAGTAAACGCTTGTTGAAATCGGACACGTCGCTGAAGAACAAGCACTAGAGCTCCAAATAGTACCGAAGATTGTGACGTAAAACCCGTTCTTGGCAAAGGTTATTTATATATCACAATAAGAATGATAAAAATGGTCGAAAAAGAACGAGAGAGAGAGAGAGAAGACAAGAAAGCTTTCATCGCACAAAGAAATCTATGAAAATCTGAAGAAATCAAATCTAGAACCAAAATTAGAATATATGATCCTTTCATTCCGTATTTATTCTCTCTTCTTTCTTCAACGTTTTCAGACATCGATGTGTATACTTTTAAAGTAGTTAGTGATCAACCGGAGTCTATGTACATCTCCATATAGCTTGTCTTGGACTGACATCGATGTGTATACTTTTAAAGTAGTTAGTGGTCAACTGGAGTCTATGTACATCTCCATATAGCTTCTTAGACTGACATCGATTTGTATACTTTTAAAGTAGTTAGTGGTCAACCGGAGTCTATGTACATCTCATATAGCTTCTTAGACGACATCGATTTGTATACTTTTAAAGTAGTTAGTGGTCAACCGGAGTCCATGTACATCTCATATAGCTTCTTGACCGACATCGATTTGTATACTTTTAAAGTAGTTAGTGGTCAACCGGAGTCCATGTACATCTCCATATACTTGTCTTGTACTGACATGGGATTGGCCATGAGTTTTCTCTCTGTTCCGTGTATGTTGGACATTATTGCAGTATGTGTGTCTCTGTCATCTTGCTGGTGCAACATGTACATATTCAATGGGCCTATTTTGTATTTGTTAAATAGATGGTACCTCAGCCTATTGTGCCTCCATGTTCATAGATGAAAAATGACAACCTGTTCTTCTCTACTTAGTTGGTGGTATGCATCGTACTTTTCATGATCTGGGTGATTTCTCAGCCATTTGTTCTTGTAGGCCATTTTTATCAGTACTTTTGCTTCCTCATATGTCATACTGGTGTCTGTCTGTGGTAGCCTGCTTCCTGCTTTTGCCAATATGTCCGCAGTCTCGTTGCCAGGTATTCCGCAGTGGGATGCTATCCACTGTATTATCACTCTAGAGGAGATGTTGCATACTTTCAACGTATTGATTGATTGATTGATTGATTGATTGATTGATTGAATTGTTGATTGATAGGACCATCAACATTGCACTTCGGTAAGTAGCCATATGTGCCCCGATCACTTTCTTACACAGGAAGATCTCAGCGGCAGTGCACGAACACCGTAGCACAGACGAGTGTCCCCAATGTAATTTAGCAAGCGGTGAAAATATTTTGTAGTAATGTTATTTATCAACCTTTCTAATGAATTTTGCTCGGGCAGCGGCTTTCCAACCTCCTCTTCTTGGTTTTGAACGGCCAATTGTTTTTTTTCACGTACTCAACTTGAACACGGGACCTACGTTTTATCGTCCATCTCCGATAGGACTAGGAACTCGATCTCATCTTCACTGAAATCAGGGATCTCTGGAAAAATATTCCGATAGCTCCAAGAGGGAACGAACCGAGAACCTTTCGAACGAGAAGCGGGAACATAACCACTACGCCACAATAATTTGTGTTTACCTTAGGACGCTGGATTTTGTCATGATTGATGTTCCTTCGACAAGAATTGCAATTCAAGTGATGAACAGTTTTGTGTTGCTACATTAGCGACGGCCATATGCATTTATGCGGAGCAGGTTTCTTTTTGTGGCGGTACGCGGCTGTTTCATTCTGGAATTAGTTCACACAGGAAACATTTCACAGTTGTTAGCATTTCGTATGATTTTCATTGGCACAGGAACGGAGCAATTATGGGGTGACCCGTTGCAGTGAAGTTGGAACCATACTTATGAACTATGAACTATGAACCTTAGGACGCATTTTATATAGCAATATTTACTGAGTTGGCTAGTATATCGGTTCTGAGTAAACTTATAAATATTCCCGCGAGCCACTATATCAGATCATAAGGGTGAAAGGGTTATTAAACTAGCTGTGGCGTATAGGTTAGCTGGTATGAGTTGGTTGAGGGGCAATGCCTCAATCGGGGTTTTAAAGGCATGCGAGCAGTGGCGGCTCATGATTCTTTTTGTTGGTGGGGTCATACAAAAGTTTTCGGAAAGATCATGGTTTTGGATTTGGTTATATTTTAATTTACTAAATAATAAATGCATGTTTTACATTATTTTGATGGGGCCCGGCCCCACTGGCCCTTAATAACGAGCCGCCACTGCATGCGAGAGGGATTAACATCAACAGAAGAAAAATAAATAAGAAGAATTGGATGCTTGAGGATCAGAGAAAGAAGTGTGTTTAACCAGCGTGTCACGGGAACCATCAGTAATTATACCCTTATTGGGGGAGACTGAGCACCTATGGGTATGCCCGAAGTACTCTGACGTCAGTTTAGTATCCAATAACCAAGAGTGGATTGATATGACCATCATCATTGCACTTCACTGAATGTGTGCTCTGGTCTCTTTCCTACACATAAAATGCCAGCGGCAGTACACGTACTCCGTAGTTCCGGGTGGATTTCGATAGAATTTTGAAGATGGTTGAAAAATGTGTAGAAATGTTCTTTTAATATTTTTAATTAATTTTGCCCGGGCAGTGACTTTGCAGCCTTTTTTTTAACGCTTTTAAACTGATAAACGTTATATTACGTGCTCAACGTGAAGACGAGACCTCTACGTCATGTTATGTTATGTTATGTTATGCGATCGACGTCACGGCACATTGGGCATTCCCATGCATGCTCTGTCCTCCGCTGCACCAGCCATCCTAAAGTCCATTTGCTCACCGTACCCATGAGAAGTTGTATAGTCCGTCTCCGATAGAACTAAAAACTCGATCTCACTACACTGAAATCAGGGATCTCTAGAAAAATATCACAATCGCTTCACGCTGGGAACGAACCAGGTAGCTTTGGAGCGAGATGCGAACATCTTATCTCGCCGACACACAGACTCCGTCCTATATTTATATAGGAGCAAACAGCAAACATAGTCAGGATACGGACATAAATGTTTTTATTATTTTCTCGATATAATCTAAACCATGTTTTTTTGTGTTGGTGAAGTACGTCATATCACGCACGCACAGGGATTGGTTGAAACTTTACATCCATCACGTGTGCCAAGTCTGTTCATTTGTTTACAATTGCTATTTCTTAAATATAATTATAATAGATATTATATTTCTGATATAAGCGATATCATAACACAGTTTACATCAAACTGCTGGTATACACGATTAGCCTTTTAGTGCTGAGACTTCTTCTTCTTTTGTCAGGAGACTGTTACCGGGTTGTTAACCCAGTGTCGGCCCGCCTGCCCAGCGTGTTCGTAGCGCATTGGACTGCGGGTGACTAGCCCTCTGTGTGTGCTGGTTCAATTCCGCGGGATGGCAGAAAAGTCACAGGTTCCCCAGATTCGCGGTGTTCGTGGCACCGAACCGAAGGGTTACGATGTCCATGGCACTGAGCCGAAGAGCTTTCAGCTCAAGTGCGTCTGGATCGGGAAAAAAAACACCCAGTGTCGTGGTTTTATGTATTTGTTTTGCCCGTCTGCCCAGCGTGTTCATAGCGCGTTGGACTACGGGTGACTATCCCTCTGTGTGTGCGGGTTCAATTCCGCGGATGGCAGAAAAAGCCACAGATTCCCCAGATTTACGGTGTTCGTGGCACCGAACCGAAGGGTTACGATGTCCATGGCACCGAGCCGAAGAGCTGAAAAGCTCAAGTGCTTCTGGATTGGAATAAAAAAAAAAAAATGTATTTGTTTTGCGCTTCTCTGGTGACTTGTGTGATGGTTTTCTTAGTCCCCTGGCAGAATTCAAGTACGTTATCTATCCACCTTTTCCTCGGTCTTCCTCTCGCCTTCCTTCCTGATATTCTGTTGTGGAAAGCTTCATAGGCAGTTTGGTCATTCTTACTAAGTGGCCAAACCACTTCATTCTCTGTTTCACTATATAGTTCAAGCATGGTCTTGTTCCAACCTTTTTTCTGATGCTGGTATTCGTTACTCTGTCGATTCTTGTGTTGTTGGTGACTTTGCGGAGACATCTCATTTCTCATGTTGCTGAAACTAATCTTTCTTTTTTTTTTTCTTCAATCCTGGTTTCCCTCTCAGCGTCAGATAAGAAGAGATTTCTAGAACGAGCCCTAGAAAGTGTGCGCTTCCTAAATAGTGTTTTTGTCGCCTCCGTTATCTCTGAGGTCCACCTTTTGAGTGACTGGTCTTTTGCTTTGTATCTGAGCAACATTGCTCTTTGTAGCGGACTGCCTGTTGGTAATCTGCTTATGTGGCGGAATCATTTAATTTGTTGTTTCTTGATAAAGTCTAGTACTGATGTTGTACCCATTTTTTTCCGGACGTCTTCATTTCTCAACCAGTCTCTTCTTGTTACACCCAGCATTCTGTGTAGACACTTCATCTCTGTTGTGACTAGTTTTCTTCTATAATTTTATGCAAGCGTCCATGTTTGGCACTGGTAGCATAATGTGGGGAGAAAGATTGTGTTCTCTTTTTGTGCTCATGGTGACATCGTAGCAGTTATAAAAAATCGTTATACAAAGTGGACATGGAGACGAACTGTAGACAGAGAATGAGAAGAGACGGGAAAGACCTGGAATTAACTACACTGTCTTGCTCAAGACAGATCTGGTCGGAGGAAATTTGTTGATGTCCTCTTCTACTTCTTCTTTATACGCTCCATATCGACCACATATTAACCGCTCTGTGTTAACTCAGACAAGTGTTCTCAAACCGTATCTGTCTTGAACAAGCCAGATTAGTTTATTACAGGTCTTTTCGTCTCTTCTCATTCTCTGTCTCGACCGTGTGGTTCCGGGGCTCGCAAGGGGAGCAAAGAATAGTACTACTGCGACCTACAAGGCATGTCGTAAGAGGCGACTGATGTAGGACCTAGGGAAGCTACCCTAGTAAATAAAAAGCATCGCAGAAATCGGATGTGCTGGCCTACTTGTAGGGGAATAACTGGACAACGTGCACTTGCTCTTATACTCAGATCACATACAAATCATACAGAGTGGTTAACCACTGGTCAATATGGAGCGTTCGAAGAAGAAGACGGCACCTGATGATGATCTCTTCTTTTCTTGATTCTGTTCTTTCACCAATTTTAATCACTCTTTGTGATATGTTTGAACTTGCCAGAACGTGTATACGTTGCACATTTTTGATAGGCCTCTAAACTGCAAGACTTTACCACTTAGGACACATGCATCGATTTCCCAACCTCTATATCGCCTCTTACGACATGCATGAGCAGGTAACAGTGATTCTATTCTTTAGCACCCAAATTTGTGACTTGGAACCACTCGGCACCGATGATGATGACTTGAAACTTGCAAGCATTTTTCCCCAACCGTTCTATTCTGGGCAACTCGTTAAAACCGTCTACAAAATCGAGTAAAATATTTCCTCTCGGTAAAGTTCGTTTCAGGGTTTCCCCAGGGAGTGATTCCTTTCTTGAACCTTCTGTCTCCAACAACAGAACAATATACATAATCAATATGAACAATTTGCTGCACACACGAAGCACGTTGTGTTCTTGATTGACCTTTGGTTTTTCCGTATGGTTAAACCACAGCCAACTCTAGATAACTAGGCCAGACAACTGACCGCGGAATCCTTGACCTAGATCATAAAAGGGGGCTGGAAATTATAAACGTTTGAAAGAACACTGCACGCTTTATTGTAATTTACTCAATTCTGTGAGTTTATGGTTATTTATTGGTGAAAAATATTCATAATATTGATATTCCTTATTGTTAAACTTAACTTGTTGCATAATATAACTTCGATTTAGCATTTTGTGTTGATTTTAAAATGAATTCGTCTATATACACCAATACTGGAATGCGAGGCCACATTGTGTAGTTGGGGTCTGATTCTGTTATTTGTGAGGTTCACTTTTTGCGCGGACGGCCTTTTGCTTTGTATTGGTTATTGGTTACTAAACTGATGTCATTGCACTCCGGGCAGACACATAGATGCTCAGTCTCCTCCAACAGATATCGAAGAGTATGCATACTGATGGTTCCTTGGCTCGCTGATTAAACACACCTCTCACTCTGCCTCTCAGGCATCCAGTTTGACTTAAACAACGGGTAACTCCAAACTGCTTAAATCGCTTGATCGATTCAACATCGATTTTAGTGTCCTCATCCAACAGACAGTCGCGAAGAGATCGAAGAATATCCCCCTTATCCATCTTCAACTCCCCAACAATCGATGCTGTTGATGCAAGATGTCCGCTATCTCATTACCGTAAAACCCGCATGCCCAGGATAGTATATCCACGTAAGCCGCTGGAGGTAAGAGACTTCTATAGACGACATCCACTCATACCGAAACCTGCCCTTCTGGATTTTGTGAATCATCGACTGAGAGTCAGATACAACAACTGCCCCAGTAAATGAAGTTCCAGAAATCCAATGGAGGGCAGCAGTAACGGCCTCAACCTCCATCCTCATACTAGAAGTAGTTGTCCTGTACGCCCCACTTCGCTCTGCAACAAACCCATACCATGCGACTGATATATTGACAAAAACAGGCAGCAGGCTACCACAGACAGACACCAGTATGACATATGAGGAAGAAAAGTACTGATAAAATGGCCTACAAGAACAAATGGTTGAGAGATCACCCAGGTCATAGAAATGATGATGTATACCACCAACTAAATAGGGAAGAACAGGTGGTCATTTTTCGTCTATGAACAGGGCACAATAGGCTGAGGTACCATCTATTTAACAATTACAAAATAGGCCCTTCTGACATATGCACATGTGGCACCAACAAGTTGACAGAGACACAAATACTGCAAGAATGTCCAGCATACAGTGAACAGAGAGAAAACACATGGTCATCCCCCATACCAGTCCAAGACAAGCTATATGGAGATGTCTACGCAGAATACTAAAAACAAACTGGCAGGACAAAATTCCAGACAGCGAAGTCCTCACAAGAGCAAAGATCCCAAACGTCAACACCCTGTTGCAGAAGGCCCAACTGAGATGGGTCGTCACGTTGCTCGAATGCCTGATAAACAGTTGATGTATGGCGAACTTGGAAGGGGGCAGACGTTTAGCTGGTGGACAGAAAAAACGCTTTAAAGACACTCTTAAAGTGTCTCTGAAATGCTTCGATATAGACAATACGTGCTGGGAATCCCTTGCGCAAGATCGCCAAATGTGGCGCTGTAACAACAAAGAGGAACCCGAATAGCTGAGAATCATCGTATTGTTGAGTCACAGAGAAAACGAGCAGCGCGAAAAGACAGAGCACACAACACGCACATGTCTAACCTTGATCATGTATGCCCCACCTGTGGTCGGGGATTCTGTTCTAGGATTGGACTCTACAGTCACCTCCGCACACACCAGAGAGGTGCAATAGCACACGTCTGAGATTGTTGACATCATCGCTTGCGATGGACGGCTATTAAAATATGGAGATGTAAGTGGACTCCGGTTGACCACTAACTACTTCAAAAGCATACAAATCGATGTCTGAAAACTTTGGAAAAAGTAGAAGACTAATTGTTAGTGACCGTAAAAGTTCCGAGGATACAAGGACACACGGCAAGTGGTTCGGACTACAGGTCTCCTGAAAAGATCACACTTGAAGAATCTAAACTTCAAGTACGTCTGAAATCAGCGAACTCTCGCCTGCATGGTGGGGGACACCAGTTAAATGGTAAAGTAAGCTTTCACGCAAAAATCAGTCAGAAACGAGATACCAAGTTTAAGAGCAATTATACGTTGTGCCAGTTATGCACCTACAAGTAGGCCAGCACACCCCATTTCTGCAACGCTTTTTAATTAACTAGGGTAGCTTCAGGGGCGGCTCGTCATTAAGGGCCAATGGGGTCTGGCCCCACCAAACATTTTGAGTAACGTGTACTTATTAATTTTAGAAATTTTTCGCTGATAATTATTACTTTCAACGTGATACTGATTAGCTTTGAAAGTTGATATATAAAGCTAAAACATCACACAATCTGAAATTTGAAATTTAGAAATTCCGGAGGACTGTTGTGGTGGCAACTTTCTGCTCAAGACAGGCTATTTGATGCTGATAATGAATAGTCAACTCTCTTTAATATCAAGCTGTTGCAGAACAGAAGCATGTGTTCTTTTCTCGAAAGGGAGAATAACTTCCCGGAATAGACAAATAATAGTACGCAAGAGGAGCTTTCATTGCACTGCGAAACATTTGGAAGTCCAAAGAAATCAAATCTAGAACAAAATTCGGATATTTAACTCTAATGTAAAAGCAGTTCTACTGTATGGGTCAGAAACATGGAGAACAACTAAAACAATAGCGCATAAATTGCAAACATTCATCAACTGGTGTCTGCGCAGAATAGAGGGAATAAGATGGTATGATAGGGTCACAAATGAGGAACTTATGGAGAGAACAAGACAGATTCCAGTGAACGAACAGGTTAAAAAAGACGCTGGCGCTGGATAGGACACACTTTGCGAAAACCGGAGGGAATATAACAAGAAGGGTCCTTGTCTGGAACCCGCAGGGACAGCGAAAGAAGGGAGGCCGAGAAATACATGGAGACGAGATTTGGAGGCGGAGATCAACAATATAAAGAAGAGCTGGAGAGGGAGCTGCAGGAGATAGCTAGAGATAGGAAGACTTGGCATGAGTTGGTTGAGGCCTATGCCCCAACCCGGGTAAAAGGCAAAGAGAGAGTCCAAAACCATGATTTTTCAGAATATGTTGTCTGCCCCCACCAAGAAAAATGACCACGAGCCGCCACTGGGTAGCTTCAATAGGCCCCTACCTCAGTCGCCTCTTACATCTTGTATGTCGCAGTGTTACTATTCTTTGCTTCCCCTTGCCGACCCTGATAACACAAAGGCTAGCTGGTGCCTGCCTGCTGACGTAAGAGATAATGAATCTCCACTAATCTCTGTCTCTGGTGTTTGCTATCAACTCAGGTATTGATGCTCTTCCGTGCCATAAAGTCAGGCTATCCAAAATTGTATATGTCTTCCTCTGTCTCGTCTACCCTCGATTTTACCAGTTGTCACAATGTGTTCTAAACCTCCCCTCCTCATCACATGCCCGAAAAATGATGACTGCCTCTTTCTTATATTGATGATAGCTTTCTCTGTGTCTTGATCTCATTCATAGCTAAACACGTAAAAACAAAGTGCTATAGTTTTACAAAATACAGAAACAGTGACGATAAACAGCAACGTTTCGACCAAAAGGCCTTTATCAAGCAAACAATACAACAAGAATGACGAATTTCGAGGAACGTGTATTTTGTAAAACTATAGTACCTCTTGATCATTTGGTCAACATTTTGATAAACATGGTTTTAGTTGCTATTTTTTTTATAACCGTTAAAGGTTGTAATACACCCCTGATAACTTTGTATGTGTTTAGCTATTTTCCAAAGTTTACCATCTCACTTTTCGATGATCTCATTCAACACCTCAACATTAGTCATTTTAGCAGTCCATGGGATTCTCATCATTCTTCTGTATAACCCCATCTCTGTGGCCCTCAAAGATTTTTCGATCTGTGTGTTCATTGTCCATGACTCGCATCCGTATGTCAGTATTGGTTCTATGTAGCACTGTATGACTCGCATTCTGATATCAATTGACAAGGACGTGTTGCATATAATAATGCTTCTCATTTTCTGGAAAGATGTTTTCGCTTGCCCTATTTTGCTTTTTATTTCTGATCGGTATCTGCCATCTGATGTTACCAGGACTCCGAGATATTTAAATTGGTGTACTTGTCTAAACTCAGTCCCATTTACTGTGATGGTGCATTTTGTCAAAGTCTGCTTTTTAGATATGATCATAACTTCTGTATTCAAACTGAGTCCTTTGTTGTTACTTTCTGTCACAACCTTATCAACTAATTTCTGGAGCTCCATTTCATTTCTTGTTATTAAGACTGTATCATCAGCTTATCTCAGGTTATTTATGGTGAAAATCGTGGCATATCCCAAAGGACGTAGCCATCAACCACAGTAAACAAGTCGTTGATTTTCTAGGCACCACTTATACGTTCAGTAGTTTGCCATTGCTTTCTGAACGGGTGGCGCCATCGTCCTTTGTTAAAATCAACGGAAACAATTTGCAAGCAAACTGTCCGCAGCGTGATTCGAACTCAGAACGTCGGGGTTAATAGACAGAGTCACTAACCCTAGGCCACAGACGCCACTTATTTATGGTATGTTCTAATAAAAAAAAACTGTAAGCTAATAGGACCGATTTTTGTAAAAAAGAAAATGTGAGAAACAAACAACATAAAACAGATAGATCATTGATAAACTTGTCTCCATATTTTACTTACTGGCCAGGTACGGAATGCAAATCGCTGCCAATAACGATATAACGCTCCAGTAGTAAATAATTCCAACAGAAAACACTAAATAGTTTTTCGTCCTTTTAAAAGGCTCCATTCTCACGTTACTATTAACAAACAGAACATGCAGCCCAGCATCATTACACGTCGGGTAAATGCTTGACATTTATCCGTTACTATCTGCTGCTTACATCGAATTTAGCTCGCGGTTTCTCAAAGAGAAGGGTTGTGACGACCAAACATAAGCGGGCATCATCACTAGTCGCACGGCATGCAGACGAGAAGGGGAGACAAATTTGAACCAGGTAAACTTGAGTAATGGCTTGAAGTTGAATTAACAAAACCGGGAAATAAACGTACTAGACAGCTTAAATATGTTAGAATATAACTTCCTGTACCAAATTGGAACCAGGTATGAGTTATTTAATAGGAGTACGAGCGGATGTTGATCTTTAAGTACAAATTGGCCCCGTGCGTTAGACAAGTTACTTAGGAAGAAGCAGGTGTTATCTCCCTTCATATCGAATATTAGTGGATGTTCAACAACTTTATATTTTTAGATCAGATTAACACAGGCAGGCATTCTTCTTCTTCTTCTGTTCCACCATTTACTTCTTTATAAAAGTGTGGGGGCGTACTGATCTTTTGCTGCTTGTTATAAAGGCACTTTGTTAGCTGATATTCATTTTCGTAAGGCTGCTTCATGCCGTCGCTCCATCTTTTCTTCTTCTTCTTTGCGTTCGTTCTTTACGACCAATTTTAATCACTCTGTGATATGTTTGATCTTTGCCAAGAACGTGTATACGTTGCACATTGGTTTGGTAGGCCCCTAAACGCATAGACTTCTACACGTTTAGGACATGTGCATCCGATTTCAGACAAACCTCCTTAGTCACCTCTTACGACATGCGTTGTAGGTAACAGTGGTTCTATTCTTTACACCAAAAATGTGGGCCCCGGTAACCACTCGGGCGGCTCCATCTTTTGCGTACTATTCCTATTGTTTTGTACTCGTTATACTTTTTCTGTGTGGCTCTCTGTGGTAGACGATACCAGGCATTCTTGTCAGGTGTTCAAACCATTTAATCTGTTGTTCTTTTATGAATTGCATGACTGGTTTCACATCCAGTCGCCTTCTGATTTCTTCTTTTCTAATTTTGTCTCTTATTGTCACACCTGCAGCTCTTCTAAGACACCTCATCTCCGTCGTTAGGATTTTCCGCTCATTAGCTGCTGTTATTGGCCATGTTTGACACTGGTAACATAGTGTTGGACAGAAAATCGTTCTTATGAGATTTGCTTTAGTTGTTAGCGGTATCTCTTTATGTGACAACAGTGGTGTTAACTGTCCCAGTACTTGGTTAGCTTTTGTGCAACGATTGCTGATTTCGCTATCGATACTTCCATCTGCTGTGAAATTGCTCCTAAGTATTTGACCTCAATTGTTTGTTTTATTTCTACGTTCTGGAGTTTTATTGTAAGGTTTTCTGATTGTCTACTTATTGCCATTGTCTCTGTCTTTATTATATTTATTTTTATGTTGTACTCCTCACTCTTGATGTTAACTAAGCTCAAATGATTCTGGATGGAGAGATTCCTCGTTTTCTGCAATCAGTACTTGGTCATCTGCAAATAAAATTTCTGAAATATTATTTTCTTCCTCTATTCCTGCTTCTCTACTTATGTTGTCCATGTATGTAACACAGGCACTAAAGATCACAATTCAAACTAACATCAGCTTTTAAAAGTCTCAATAAAATATGGAACTGCAAGTTATACAGTCTTATCTTATCTCAACCACATTTGCTGTGAAGCGTCGTGGGGAGAGCTAGTTTCTATCCTGTGCCAGATGTGTTGCGCTTGACGTTGTCAGTCCATGCTTTCGCATGGACTCTGAGAAGTTATCTATCCATCGTGTTCTTGGCCTGCCTCGTGCTCTACGCCATGAGTGTCGATTATTGTAGGCACGTGATGGTAGTAAATGTGGTTCCATTCTCATTAGATGGCCGAACCACTTGAATCTTTGCTTCTCTGTGTACTGTATGCGTGGTATAGTACCAACGATGCTTCTGATATTCTCGTTTCTCACTCAATCTCTCCTTGTAATGTTGACAGCTTTTCGTAGACAACTCATTTCACATGTAATCTTTCTTTCTTGTGTCTTAGTAAGGGGCCATGTTTGGCACTGATAGCAGAGAGTTGGAATAAATATGCAGTTTATCAGTTGTCATTTGACTGCCATGTTAATGCTTGGATGTTTTAATAGTGGTGACAGTTGGTATGTCACTGCGTTTGCCTTCTGGCATCTAGTCTCGATTTCTCTGTCCAATTTTCCATCTGCTGTGAATATACTCCCGAGATATTTGAATTCTGGCGTCTGTTGTATTTTTATATTATTCACGTGTATATTTAGTTGACCTGTTGACCTACTTATTGTCATGACTTATGTCCTGAGTTATATTCGTAACTAAATTACGAATTTTCAATTCAAATGTTGTATCAATCCTAACATATGCCAGCGAGAGTTAGAAAATGACTAAAGATATAGAAAGCAAGTTGAATGCATTTGAAAATAGATGTCTGCGAAAAATAATGAATATAAAATGGAACGAATTCAGGAGAAGTGATGAAATCAGAGAAATATCTGGTCAACCACTGTTATAAGAAAGAGAAGATGGAGAAGAGACGTGGGCCCGCGTGGAGCAAAACTTGGGCCCGAGATGAGTTGCACGTGGACCCACATATGACGAAACTCGGAGCCCTGAGGTGGGGTCTGAGATGAGCTTCGTGTGTCTGGACACGCTTGAGGCATGGTAAATGTGTGCACGGTGAGAACCAATAGACACGGTGGACAGGCACCGCAGCAGAGCGAACACGCATGCAGACGATGCACGTGTGTGCCCAACGGTAGGGCAGACGTGCACGGCGCTGATGGTGGAACGAGGCAGGCGTAGAGTGAACAGACCATCCAAATGTGCAGAAAAACTGGAAAGTCCAGCAGATGCTTGAATCCAGCGCACGTTTCCACTCGCAGGGAACTACTACTGCCTTGTAGTTTGATTGGGGACAATCAAAGCCTAGCAGAGTAAACCGTACACAAAACTGGACGGCAGGCAAACCAAGTAGTCCAAATAAAGACCGGTAACCTGGGTAGATGACGCTCAACAACACGGGAGGGTAAGTCGTCAAAAGGTCGCTATCCTAAAATAAAATTGGAACCTGCTGCCTTGCAGGTCGGCTGGGGACAATCAAAGGCTAAGGAGAGCCCAATAAACGCTGGTTGAAATCGGACACGTCGTCGAAGGACAAGCACCAGAGCTCCAAATGGAGTGAATGATGTGACGTAAAAAAACGTTCTTGGCAAAGGCTGTTTATAAATCACAATAAGAAATATCAATATTGCCGAAAAAGAACGATCACGAGAGATCAAGTGGCCGAAATCTTATCTCTCTCGCGATCGTTCTTAGGCCGCTTTCAAACATCAAGAACGGATGTACGTGCACGGCCTTCAGTACCTATTAGAGCTCAGGCGTTTATCCTTCGGCGGCTTGTTCGATTTCAGCCAGCATTTACTGGTTTCGCTCTCCGTTAGCCTTTTGCTGTCCCCAGCCGAAACCCACAAGGCAGCAGGTTGCTTTTTTCTAACAGTGCAGTGACCCGTAGACGACCTGCCCTCTTGGGCTGATGAGTGTCATCTGCTCAGCTATATCCGCCTTTTTAATGGACTGCTTGGTTTGCCTACCGTCTAGTTTTGTGTTAGGTTTGCTCCGTTAGCTTTTGATTGTCCCAAATCAAACTACAAGGCAGCAGTAAATCATCTCTTATAACATGCCTTGTAGATCGCAGTGGTACTATTCCTTGCTTCCCTTGCAGGACCAGACACTGTAGTGACACGGGCGACATTTATATATGAAATATGAGGATCTCTGCAGCGTAGAGGTTAGGTGGACGCCTCTAGTGTCAAAGGTAACCGGTTCGCCCCTCGTGGAGCCATCAGGATATTTTTCCAAACATCCCTGATCTTAGTGTAGGTGAGATCGAGTTCCTAGTCCTTTCGGAGACGGACGATAAAACATAGGCCCTGTGTTTATTTGAGAACACAAAAGAACCCTTGGCAGTTCAAAATCAAGAAGAGCAGGCTGGAAAGTCGCTGCCAGTGCAAAATTCATTAGAAAAAAGATTTAAAAGAATATTCCAACAAAATATCTTAACTACCTCCAAATAACATCGAGGACCCTCGCTGGTGATATAGATTGCATGCATTGCAGTTGAGGTCTTCTTGTGTAAGAAAGAGATCGGAGCACACATGGTTACTCACCAAAGTGCATGCATTACAGTTGAGGTCTTCTTGTGTAAGAAAGAGATCGGAGCACACATGGTTACTCACCAAAGTGCATTGATGAGGTCTTCTTTTAAGAAAGGTCGGAGCCACATGGTTACTAAAATGCATGCATGCAGTTGAGGTCTTCTTGTGTAAGAAAGAGATCGAGCACACATGGTTACTCACCAAAGTGCATGCATTGCAGTTGAGGTCTTCTTGTGTAAGAAAGAGATCGGAGCACACATGGTTACTCACCAAAGTGCATGCATTGCAGTTGAGGTCTTCTTGTGTAAGAAAGAGATCGGAGCACACATGGTTACTCACCAAAGTGCATGCATTGCAGTTGAGGTCTTCTTGTGTAAGAAAGAGATCGGAGCACACATGGTTACTCACCAAAGTGCATGCATTGCAGTTGAGGTCTTCTTGTGTAAGAAAGAGATCGGAGCACACATGGTTACTCACCAAAGTGCATGCATTGCAGTTGAGGTCTTCTTGTGTAAGAAAGAGATCGGAGCACACATGGTTACTCACCAAAGTGCATGCATTGCAGTTGAGGTCTTCTTGTGTAAGAAAGAGATCGGAGCACACATGGTTACTCACCAAAGTGCATGCATTGCAGTTGAGGTCTTCTTGTGTAAGAAAGAGATCGGAGCACACATGGTTACTCACCAAAGTGCATGCATTGCAGTTGAGGTCTTCTTGTGTAAGAAAGAGATCGGAGCACACATGGTTACTCACCAAAGTGCATGCATTGCAGTTGAGGTCTTCTTGTGTAAGAAAGAGATCGGAGCACACATGGTTACTCACCAAAGTGCATGCATTGCAGTTGAGGTCTTCTTGTGTAAGAAAGAGATCGGAGCACACATGGTTACTCACCAAAGTGCATGCATTGCAGTTGAGGTCTTCTTGTGTAAGAAAGAGATCGGAGCACACATGGTTACTCACCAAAGTGCATGCATTGCAGTTGAGGTCTTCTTGTGTAAGAAAGAGATCAGAGCACACATGGTTACTCACCAAAGTGCATGCATTGCAGTTGAGGTCTTCTGTGTAAGAAGAGATCGAGCACACATGGTTACTCACCAAAGTGCATGCATTGCAGTTGAGGTCTTCTTGTGTAAGAAAGAGATCGGAGCACACATGGTTACTCACCAAAGTGCAATGATGATGGTCCTACCAATCAATCAATCAATATATACCACTCCCGAGTGGTTACCGGGGCCCAAATTTGGGGTGTAAAGAATAGAACCAGTTACCCGCCATGCATGTCGTAAGAGGCGACCAAGGAGGTTTGGCTGAAATCGGATGCATGTATCCTAAGCGTGTAGAAGTCTATGCGTTTAGGGGTCTACCAAACCAATGTGCAACGTATACAAGTTCTTGCAAAGATCAAACATATCACAAAGAGTGATTAAAATTGGTCGTAAAGAACGAACCAAAGAAGAATATATATCAAATAAATTAACCGCCCATGCGTTGCCGGAGCCCACAAGAGGAGCAAAGAATAGTACCACTGTGACCTACAAGGCATGTCCTAAGAGACGACTGATGTAGGACCTAGGGAAGCTACCCTAGTAAAAAAAAGCACGCCCGAGTGGTTACCGAGGCCCAAATTTTGGGTCTAAAGTATAGAACCACTGTTACCTGCCACGTCTTAAGAGGCGTCTAAGGAGGTTTGGTTGAAATCGGATGCACGTGTCCTAAACGTGTAGAAGTCTATGCACCAAACCAATGTGCAACGTATACACGTTCTTGGCAAAGATCAAACATATCACAAAGAGTAATTAAAATTGGTAGTAAAGAACGAACACAAAGAAGAAGATCAAACAGCTTGTTTCCTGCCCTATTTTCCCATAGCTAAACACGTAAACACAAAGTACTACAGTTTTACAAAATACATAAACAGTGACGATAAACAGCAACGTTTCGACCAAAAGGCCTTCATCAAGCAAACAACACAACAAGAATGACGAATTTCGAGGAACACTACAAATGGACGATTACATGTGGAAACATAAACCTATCTAATGAAAATCTGAAATAAAAACGAACAACGAAATGAGTGCAACACAAAAACCGAAAGTGGAAAAGAAGAGAAACAATAAACAATATAGTGGATAAATGACACATATATGGAGCAAACACACATATAGATAACAAGGCACGAGATAAGACAGTACTAAGAAGCATAGGAATGTAATGCGTTGAGTCCAAGAGGTCGCAAAGTGCCATAGAATGAAATAAAACGGTTCTCCAGGGCGAATCGACTGCGATTATCCTATTTTTGATTATCCTATTATATGATCCTATTTTCCCATACACGCTTTGCTAATTTCAACATAGCAGTGGATGACTTCCCAATGAGACTGTTAATTTCATCACTGAGGTAAAGGTTGCTGCTGGTGACAGAGCCAAGGTGTAAATAATAATTCCTCTCGATCAATACGTAACATAGGGCCTGCAAGCAATTTCTCCATACCACTCTATCCTGGGCAACTCGCTCAATCTCCTCCATGGAACTGAAACCGATATTTCTTGCCTCGCTCAGAAAAGTTTGTTTCAGGGTCTCCCTAGGTCGTTCTCTCTTTCTTGAACCCTTTGCACCCCACTTCAATGCCTGCTATGATATTCGTTGATTTTTTCTTCTCAACGTGTGTCCAACACATCTCCATCTTCTCTTTCTTATAACAGTTGTCACTAGTGGTTGACCAGACATTTCATCACTTTTCCAGAATTTGTTCCATTTTATACTCTTTATTTTTCGCAGACATCTATTTTAAAATACATTCAACTTGCTTTCTATATTTTTAGTCATTTTCCAACTCTTGCTGGCATATGTTAGGATTGATACAACATTTGAATTGAAAATTTGTAATTTAGTCATTTACTAAGCCAATAGAGCCAAGGTATGCAGAGGTGTAAACAAGTTATATCAAATAAATCACAAACATGGAAATGATTCAGCAATATAATTTTTATTACAATATAACAACTTGTAAAGAATACAGATGAAATTTTAAATACAAATTCTGAAAATTAATGATTCAGAAGTTATAAATATGAAGAAATGCTAAAACTGGCCAAATTGATGAAACTAATAACATGCTCAATATGAACAAACGTCCTCTGAATATCAGAGGAATAGTGAAATTTGTAACCAAACCAAAATTGTGGTAATAGTTTTTGGATGAGAAAAGGTTGTTAGAAAAATCTGGTGATATTGATATATAGACTCCTTTCTCAACTCGCTGACAAACACAAGAATAAGCAGATTAGAAATAACTTGGAAGTAGAAGGCATGCCTGTATGGTGGGTGAACACTAATAATAAAAAGTAGGCCTTCACACAAAAATCAGTCAGAAGCATTAAACCAGGTGCTCTGGCTACACCTGAATTCATAGCAGGCCAATGCAAGAAGAAGCAGCAGATTAGAACAAGGTACCATTCTGTGCATCAGGACCAACAATAGACAATTGTGTCTCAGCCATGTGTACATGCATTCAAGACTGCAGCCGATTATGATATACTGAGACAAACTCACATGCCTAGGGAAATGATACTAGAGATAAGACTACATGGGCGTATGTGTGAGTTACAAAAGACAGTGAAGTTTATACAAGAGAGAACATTGAATATATAGACAATGTTTCAAGGGAATGAACGTAATGATGTGATATTAAGAATTGATAATCAGAAGAACTGCACCAAGGAGACTTACAGGATGACATAGCTCTAGTGGGGGCCCTCAAGGGAATGAAAGAATAGTAACACTGTAACCTACAAGGCTTGTTGTAAGAGATGATTACGGTAGTGGCCTAGAGAAACTACCCTAATAAATAAAAGTACCGTAGAAATCAGATGTGTTGGCCTACTTGTATAACGTACAATTGCTCTTAGACTCGGATCACATAGAAATCACAAAGAGTGGTTAAAAGTGGTTGCCGATATGGAGCTTTCTAAGAAGACATAACTCTATTCCGACGACTACATAAGTGCAGCCCTCTATTCTGACTACATAAGTGCAGCCCTCTATTCCGACTACAGAAGTGCAGCACTCTATTTAAACTACATAAATCTATTCCGACTACAGACATCTATTCTGACTACTGAATTACAACGAACTCTATTCCAACTACAGAAGAACATCCCTCTATTTCCAAGTGAAAGAAGTACATCGCCAATAGAACACAAGACTTTAGAAGGAAGAACATAAAATGACAGTAGCTACTTACATGATTAGTTGGCCAATTACCTGATCCAAATTTCCTACACACCCAGGCTGACAATATAAAGTCAGTCGCGCTGGACAAAGTGTTACGTCACAGTCAGCATTGAATCCCACGGTGACAACACAATTCCAAGTGAACGACAGTGTCCTAGAACGAGGATAGCTCTTTCAGATGATAAACGGATTATGTGCGGATGTTTCCATCTTAATTGTGACCAGCATTGGAATCCACAGAAAGTACTGCCCGGTATTGATAGAAACGAAAACACTTTCCAAACGTCCGCCAAAATTATCATCCACGTTAAAACAGAATACCAACCTTCCATAGTTTGGGAAGCGGTGAGGTTTAACATCCCGCTTGCAAAAATGAAAGCATCAGAAGAAAAAGAACTGAAATGTGAATACTCCTCTCCATGTCCTTACAGCGGTGTGGTTTAACATCCGTTGCAGAAATGAAAGCATCAGAAGAGAAAGAACCTGAAATGTGAATATTCCTCTCCATGTCCTTAGAGAAGAAAAAATTTAAACAGTATATGATCCTTCCATACAACGATCCAGCGCAGTTTTCCAAAGAAACCGTCTCACTAAAAAAATGTACATTATTGCTAAAAGATTTCGCAATTATTTTATCAATTACTAAGAATTACATTAGAAAGATGCTATATTTAATTAGACAAGAATATTTCATGGTGATTTTTAAGTTGGGAAATGCAACCGAACAGCTGATCACAAAGAGTGGTTAACAAGTGGTTGATATGGAGCGTTTGAAGAAGAAATCAATTGAGCCAGATGCTCCTCGGGAGAGAAGAAATCTACAAATGTGTTTTTGTTTAATCACCAAGGAAATATCAACGTCTAAATCACTACGGAAATAGCTAGCTAGATCACTACGGAAATAAATCGTCTATTACACCTATACTCTATTAACAGAATCATGCATATCGCACACCTTCTAACAACTCACTACTCCCACACGACTCCATTATCCAGTGCGTGAATATCCACACCTCAGGATAAGGTGTTCCCTTCCACACTCTTCATCCATCCTTAGCATCATTCCCATCCATGAAAAATCCACTCTGAAAGCAAAACTTTTTGCTCCCAGAATCCTTATCCTAATCCCAAATCCATGGAATCTTTTATCCAAATTTATTCCTCTACACATCCTCCATCCAATCTTTTCCATTTCTTATCCATTAAGTATCCAACTAAAGGAAAGAAAATGGAAAAACTGGATTAGCAATTGACAAAAATATTTTAAAAGGCATAAATCTGTTGTATTTGATTGGATGAAAAGACTCACAATTTCTGTAAATATTTACCACATTAACTATGCTGACGTTTCAAACCCAAACTATGCCCCACAACAGGAAAAATAAAACTGTCTTTACGGCCTGTAATACCGCTTTTTAGGGCAGTGTCTTCTTCTTTCGTTGTCTTTACGACCAATTTTAATCACGCTTTGTGATATCTTTGATCTTTGCCAAGAACGTGTATACGTTGCACATTTAGGGCGGTGTAAGACGGGAGGGATTGTGTGTAAGAATGATCCTTCAGGTTATCAGCGGGAGTCCCTGGCAGGTCTAACCAAACCGTCTCAGAGCACACCTCCATAGAATGGGTCTCAGCTGCCAGCACCTGTGAAGCACATCCTGCCCCAGCATGAGAATAGAAATTTGGTCAACAAAAACAACCCTTCTGAACAAATTATGGGCGGGGCCTGTGCAGACCTCAAGTGCAACGCCTTGTTTATGACATACCGGAATAATCGCATAGCAGAAGTTGATCGCAGAAGAAGATAACCAAGAACAGACTGAAGGTGAAAGGTTAGACCAAACAGTGAGTAGCAGGATGGAGCCTCATAAGGTGATGGTGCAGAACCCACCAATGAGTGGTAAATGTTCTGGTTGTAACCAACCCATCCGCCAGCTACGGGACTAATAGTAGTCATTCTTCTCTCTCCCTTGAGGGCATTTTCTTCTTATCTTGTACCACACTTTCCCTAAGTATATAGGGATTAAACTGATCGTTAAGGAGCAATGAATACATGAAGGAAGGGTAAGTGTGGGAGACTGACTGTCAGCGAGACACTCAAAACATTTCTTGTAGGACAAAAACGGAAGCCCTGTTCTATACGTGTATGGTACCATACACAAGTAGGGGCCTAAGAACCAAGGTGCAGCGTACAGTCGTTCTTGTCAAAGATCAATTATATATCACAATAAGAATGATAAAATTGGTCACAAAAAATGAACACTAAGAAGAACAGGGATTAAACTATAGCGTCCTCGCCCGTGTGATGCCGGGCCCCACTTGGGAAGCAAAGAATACAAGGCATGTCATAAGAGGCAACCAATGTAGGACCTAGGGAAGCTATTCTAGTAAATAAAAGCATCGCGGAAATCGGATGTGCTGGCCTACTTGTAGGTGCATAACTGGCACAACGTACAAATTCTCTTGGGCTCAGATCACATACAAATCACACAGAGTGGTTAACAAGTGGCCGATATGGAGCATTCAAAGAAGAAACTATAGTGTCCAGGGAGCACACTCTGCACAAAATCCAGGGTTGGTGAGCCCAACGACAGAAGTCACATAGAGTAGGACAACTCCAGACAAATCCGGGAAGACAGATCTCGCCAGCAAATGACTGCAATTGTATGGTAGGCAAACTTTAAAAAAATTCCCTAGAAAAGGAACCATTATTAGCGGGGACGAATCAACACACAAATAACTCAATGACCATTAACAGCGGTCAAATAATTTCGATAAAATTTTGGTACACTGTGAATAACATCCCCCCTCCTGCATAATCCTAACAAATTAGCAGAACAACAAAAAAATGCAATACTAGGACTGACTATTGTTTTAAAAAAAAACAGCTTGCTTAATCGTACCATAGAGATTAACATCCATTAAAAAACAGCATATGAAAGATGAGTGAGTGATCCACGATCACTTGCTCCACACACACCAATCCTTGCCTCCGGCGCTCACTTTTCTTCGCCTCACGGAATATGGAAGCATAATTTAGGAGCGCTCTGAGGAGGGAGATGAATGCAAGGTCAACGAAGAAAGATAATCTGTATTATTGTTTTAAATTGCTTCACTGCAGAATCTACCCTACCTAAAATAATCAACACTAAAATCTGAACTAACAGATATGTTTTGTTTAACATAAATTACCTTAGTGCAATAAATGTACAGGGTTGGAAGCAAGAAATCAACATAATCAAGACTGTACAAAATAAAGGTCATCCATTCCCTCAAAAAATATCAATTACATTTTGTGAGCTATTAGTAACAAATTCTGTGTTCTTTCTTTCTCTCTTTTGTGCCTTTTTGTTCATCCATGGTTCTGGAATATGCTCTCAACCCAAAAACTGTCTGTAATACCACTATTTAGGGTGGTGTATCATATGTGCATGTGGAATTTAATGGCAATATGGCTAGCGCAGTCACAGCAAAACTGTTCTGATTAGAATTTTTATATGTGCCTCCCAACAGAAAATAAACTCCTTGGCCTTAATGGGGATTGAATCCGGGGCCCGCACTTTAATCCATTCGACCAGACGCTTCACTGCCCTCAACTAACTTATCCTAAATCTTAAGCTATATCTTGTTTGTTTGCTATGTAGGGATTAAAGCCTCTTTAAGCCGAGGCACGCTTTTCAATCCAAGGACGAACCATGTTTTGGTTATATTTAAGTGGGAACAAAAACAAACATGAAAAATAACAAATAACTCCATTTAGAGAATCAAGTTAGCTATCTCTTGCAGCTTCTTCCAGCTAGTTATTATTTTCTTGTAGTTCCATATTCTTTATTTTCCAGATGAATTTGAGTGCAACTTTTCCAAATCTTACAACTACATTGCACCACTTTAGCACACAACGTACGTGGGCTATCATTTCAATGACCACTACACCAAATTATTAACAAATCATAACCAAACCGTAACATTATTGCTTAGAATTTGAAATTAAGAATAAGTATTAATGATTAATTAAAATTAAATAACAACGAAATCTAATGTTGGTGTTCTTTCAACAGAACTTATAGACCAAAACATGCCTGTTTAAACACTGGGTGATACTAATTACCAAAACGAAAAGTAAATTGTTCTGTGATAAATTCTAATCTGCTCTGATGTTGCAAGTTAATAAGGAGAATATGAACGTTCTCTGTCTCTCATGGGAGAATATCTTGGGCTGCCTCGAGATCTCTTAGGACTTCCACTCAGACTTCTAGAACCACGGGGATTGTCCTCTTTCACTCGAATATATGCAACTTCACCCTGAAAATAATGATGACATATTGGTTTCCTTTAAATGGTTTACACAGCTAAAGTCCACATTAGATACTGCAATAACACATGAACAGAGGAGTTTCAGGACTGTTAATCCCACTCGCTGACCAGATTGAAAGAGATGGGTGTCAATATTGGTGCAGCCCGAAAAGAACGACATACTAAATATGCAAAGAGATTGATTAATCAACATCGAACTGGCGTGTTGGGTCGCTGGAGGCTGCAGGATTTGCTGAGGCGAAGATCGGAGCACCTATGGACATGTCTGTAGTGCTATGATGATAGTCATATATAGCAAGCGATGATGACAACAATCTCAGACGTGTGCTGTTGCACCTCTCTGGTGTGTGCGGTGGTGACTGTAGAGTCCAATCCTAGAACAGAATCCCCGACCACAGGTGGGGCATAAATGATCAAGGTTAGACATGTGCGTGTTGTGTGCTCTGTCTTTTGCTCGTTTTCTCTGTGACTCAACAATACGATGATTCTCAGCTATTCGGGTTCCTCTATAACTGATAACTGAATAACACATGACAGATCAAGCGGATTTGAACATTGTATCCAGGAATGCAGCTTTTATGAAAATGAAAAATACACCATGTGTGAATTCACTTTCAATGACATTGTGGTAATGAGTACTCCAGTGATCTATTGAACCAATGCTTATGTATGGAAGCCGCCCGTGTGTTGCTGGGGCCCACAAAGCAAAGAATAGTGACCTACAAGACCAGGAAACTTTGGGAGCGAGGTCAAAGGCTAACGGGATTGACTCGCCTAGAAGGATATACTCCCGAAGTTGTTTTTTGGTACTTGTCTATAATTTCACCGCAGGAAAAGGGAAACCTCGCTGACCTAAGTTAAGTGACGTCAGTCCACCATCAGTGTTTGCGGACGTGGAGGAGAACCGGGTTCAAAGGTCACGGATGTGGTGTTTATTGTGTATTCTGTATGTAAATAAGCAGTGTTTTAATTGAATTGGAAGCCCTGAAAAGGACTGTATGTGGGAATGTGAGGTGGAAGGAGGCAGGATGTGACTAGGAGTGTTACTGTGGGGGCCAGAAACTTATGGTATCAGCAATAATAGCTACAAGGGGTCTAAATTTCTGGATTTAGTAAGGCGACGCCACATAAACTCACTCACACAGGGAATGACGGGATTTTACGTCAATAACATAAATAATGGGGAACCTCTGCGCTATATTTAGAACAATGCTCAAAGTCTATATTTAGAATGACCCAGTTTTTAGGTGAAATTGTAGACAAGTACCGGGTTTTTTTAACGCTCTACTTAGGGAGGTGACCCTGAATAAAAAGCATGCAGAAACCAGATGTGCTAATCTACAAGGTCTGTAGGCACCTAACTGGCACAGAGAACTTGCGCTCTAAGACACAAATGGCATACAGACCACAAAAAGTGGTTTAGAGTTAACGACAAAGAAGTGCAGTTATATGACTTCTGAAAAAGTGCAAATTGTGACATTTCCTTTACAGGACAACGCCATCAACCACAGTTAACGAGATGTTGATTTTCTCAGCAGCACTTATACATTCAGTAGTTTGCCATTAATTTCTGAGCCGTGAGGTCTATTTTTACTGTTCATAAAAAATCAAGTGGGACAAATTTGCTTCCAAACTGTTGTGGAGTTTGAACCAGGTACTCTTGGTTGTGGTGAGCTCACTACTGATAGGTTACAGACGCTCACTAGATATGACTTCTATCCATTCTTCTTCTTCTTCTCTTACGCTCCTATCAATCAATTATTAACCATTCTTTGTGATTTGTCTGTGATCTTAGCCTAAGAGTGATTGTACGTTGTGCCAGTTATGCACCTACAAGTAGGCCAGCACATCCAATGTCTGCGATTATTTTTATTTACTAGCGTAGCTTCCCTAGGCCCCTAACTTAGTTGCTTCTTACAACATGCTTTGTAGGTCACAGTGCCACTATTTGTTGCTCCTCTTGCAAGCTCCAGCACTATCTATTCAAAATGTTATCCCTTTAAACAATAAATAAATACAGTAACAAAAAAAAAAAAAAACCAACCTCGTGAGATCTGAACTTTGTGTCATCAAGTTTTACGACGCATACTTCATATCATCTCTGCGTAGAAATTCTACCACACCTGTGCCATCCTTGAACACATCTGCATAACACACATCTCCAGCTTCTCTCATGTGATCCTTCAAATCCTGCCAGCTACCACTTGTGGGTAATCCTTTTTAAAAAAAGATTTTAACATAAACGTTAAATATAAAACAATACATAAAATGTCAAACATCAAAACTTTTACATCATGGTTGGATGTAAATTTTCTTTCAGTATTCACCATCAAGTAGCATATCTTTTAATGAATGTCGCTTTCATCACAAACTGCCTGAAAACCTCTTGCCTCTAGAAAATTATCCCACCTCCGGGGGACTGCCTAGAGTAGTTGATAGTAGCTCGGTCTGCTAGCTGTGAGACGCCTCATAGCTCGGGTTCGAACCTACTGTCCAGCATTTGTTCGAGTCCCCTGGTCTTACTCAGGACGATAACGTGAGTACCTCTGAAGTCGGAGAAAATCTGCCTGTATGGCGAGGGAATACTAATTACGAGTACATTGAGCACACGGCTGCCAGTGTAAAGTAATTTACAATGTGCACGCTGCTGCCATTGTAAGAAATTGGAAAACGGATTTTCACGCAAAAATCAGTTTCAGAGATGAAACTCTCCGAGTTGAAAGCGGACGAAAGAAAAAAACAAAATCCCACCTCCTTCAATGAATGTCATGTACAATCTTTCTTTAAAGTCACATTGTCCCCACGTTGTGGTCATCCCCTGCCTCATTTTCAGGAACTATGTCCTTCCTTCCTTTCGTTCGCTTGAAATATTGTCTATATATTCAATGTTATCTCTTGTATAAACTTCACTGCGTTTTGTAGCTCACACAGAGGTCTGTGTAGTTTTCTTTCAGGTGTTGTTTCGTTAGGCCAGTGAGTTTGCTTCAGTATACCATATTCGTGGCAGCCTTGAAATATGTGCTCTGTAGCTTGATGCACCTGTCCACATGGCTGAATTGTCAATCTTTTTTTTTGTATACATGTGCTGCAGAGTCTATTGTCCTGTTCTAAGGCACAGAATGACAGCTTGTTCCAATCTGCTCATATTATAGAAATCATCTTGTGTTGGTGTTTGTGCTCTCTAATTGATTTAATCATCCTTTTATTTTGGGGGTAGGTAACTGAAATGCTTACCACTATTGTTCTCTCCAAACCACTGTGACCGTTTATAATCTTCTTGCGTCAACGCTCCATATCGACCACTTGTTAACCCCTATTTGTGATTTGTATATGTTCTAAACATATGAGCGATTATATGTTGTGCTTATTATGTGCCCACAAGTAGGCCAGCACTTCTGATTTCTAATACAATTTTTATTTACTAGGGTCAATAGAATGTATGGGGAGATCTGGTACATCAGTCTGGGCGGTGATCGAGAGAGATGTGCTGGTCAACTTGTAAGCGCATAACTGGCACAACGTAGTCGGCTTTAAGCTCAGATCACATACAAATCATGAAGAATGGTTTAACAAGAGGTCGATACGGAGCGTTTGAAGAAGATATTCATAAACAGGATTTGAGTAATTGATGAAAATGTGTCTTGAAAGTGTTCACAAAATCCAAACTAAGAACCTAAATATACCAAACATGTTCATATTTAATAAAGGTTCCATTAAACAGCTTATAATTCTTAGATACAAACCTGAAACCAAAACTCTATACTGTGTTCTCCTGGAAGGTGGTCCCCCTCGTGGCCCACCGCCAAACCCACCCCTCCCTCTAAAGCCTCCTCGGCCCCCAGGCGCACCATTGCCTCGAGGAAACTCCACTCTCAGTGTGTATCCATCATAATTGTAACCGTCTCTTTGTCTGACTGAATCCTCTGCATCTCTGAAATATCCACACACAAAAAATTGAATTGTCATAGAAAGCAAGGACATGTCCAGTCGTGTTGTAACAATTGATTAACATTTAGATACAAGTATAAAATAATTTCCCTTATTTAACTAGCAGTAGTAAAAGTATTAGTAGTAGCAACAGTAACAGTAGTATTAGCAGCAGAAGTAGTACAAGTAGTAGTGGCAGAAGTAGTAGAACCACAAACATGCCACAGAAAGGGGTCAAAAAGTGTTGTGAATAGCCAACACAAAAGAATATTCTGACTAATAGGAGTTGCAATAGGCTCAGCAGTGGTCAGCGCCCTTAAGTCGGTGATTGCTAGAAAAACCTAGAAACATCAGTGTTTCAATATGTACAAAACATTACGGACAAAGAGCAAGAGTCCAAGAACGACTGGATCAGTTTCAAATATCTTCATTGCACTCCGGAAATGTCCATAGGTGCTCCGATCTCCTTCGCAATATCTTTAACAGCATCCAGCGACTGACCATACCAGTTCTATTTTGATTGATGAGCCTACTAGTATACCTGTTGTACTGTTCTTTTCTTGCCACACCAATCTTCAAATCCAGCTCTCGCAACCTAGTAGTTGACGTGGATTGGTTTAGATGAAGGTCTTCTCTGCGCCACGCTCTATGAGGGCGTTCAAGATGTCAGCTCTGTCCATTGGCTGGTCCTCTGATATGGCGGCAGAGCCTCCAGACCACCCATGTGCCCCGGAACAAAGATGAGTGTAATTCTGCAAATTGTTGACGCCTGCAGTGATTCAGTCCATTGTTTGCACACCGAACCTAGAGGGATGCTACCCTAGTAAATAAAAAGTGTCGCAGAAATCGGATATGCTGGCCTACGTGTAGGTGCATAGCTAGCAGAACGCTAAATCGCTCTTAGGCTCAGATCACATACAAATCACACAGTGGGTGACAAGTGGTCGATATCATATGATAATCCGATATCATATGATTATTGATTATCTTCTTCTTCTTTGCGTTCGTTCTTTACGACCAATTTTAATCGCTCTTTGTGATATGTTTGATCTTTGCCAAGAACGTGTATACGTTGCACATTGGTTTGGTAGGCCCCTAAACGCATAGACTTCTACACATTTAGGACACATGCATCCGATTTCAGCCAAACCTCCTTAGTCGCCTCTTACGACATGCATGGCAGGTAACAGTGGTTCTATTCTTTACACCCCAAATTTCGGCCCGGTAACCACTCGGGCGATTATTGGATTATGATATCAGAATGGGGAGCGTTCGAATAACTTAAGACTTGAATAATATAAATAAAATTATTAAAATATTATTAATATTTAACTCACACTGTCCCAGTAATTAGGACTGTATAGCTATCTCAAGTCCCAGACAAGACAAGCTCATTCAGGACATACGGCAAAATATCAGCTTGTTGTCAAAAATCCGAACTGGTCACAGTGGATACCAGCTCACTGTGGCATACCAGGAAACGAAAAGGCTGACAAACTCGCAAAGGCGGGGGGAGCCTAACACAACACCACCCAACACAAAGTTTTACAGAAGCAAAGACTCTCCTGAAACAATCCAGGAAAATGATCTGGAGAAAAACAAATGGAGGATACAGGCCAGAGCACGACAGCATAAATACACTAAACAGAAAAGCACAGACCACAATCTTCAGACTTAGAACGGACACTGCAGTCTCAGAGCACACCTCCACAGAATGGGTCTCAGGGACTCGGCGGCCTGCACCTGTGGAGCACCAAAGCAGTCCCCAGAGCACATCCTGCAAGACTGCCCTAGTCTGAGTAGTGAGAGATTGGAGATCTGGCCAACAGAAACAACACTACAAGACAAACTATGGGAACCGGTGAAGACCTCAAGCGCACCGCCCTGTGTTAGTGTACTGTATGACACATACCGGAGTAGTCGCATAGCAAAAGTTGAACGCAGAAGAAGAAGGACTGTATAAATAATAAAACTACGCGGAAGAAAATACTTTCAAGGTTAACGTATGTTATGAACCTGTGTGCTCAAAAAGAAACGATATTATATCAATATCAATGTGTGTACCTTGGATCCTCAAATTCAACAAACGCAAATGGTGGTCCCCTCCTGTTTTTCAGGTCAATAAATGTGATTTCTCCATACTTATAAAACAAATCTTCAATATCTCTTGTCCTTATGTCTGGTGGAAGGTTGCCAACATAAATTCTGCTATCTCGAGCCATTGTCTTGGTATGGAATAAACTTTAATTTGAATAAAATGATAACTACTGTTAAACTTCCGAAGCAATTCACGCCGTTCAACTATTATGGCGTCAATGGATTCTGATCTGCAAATAGTCAACTATTCGTTACTCGAATACCTATCAATGCGTAGATCCGAATCGATCTCCAACATGCGCATTTTGGCTGGCAGCACAGATAAGAGATAAGCCGAACACAGATTGTCATGTGATGAATAAACTGGTAAAAGAACACTGGTCAACAGAGCACAGAGACGAACACACATGCATCGCTGTTTGAAAACCTCGATGAACTTACAAACAGAACATTCATCCAGAGAACCTGACTCCTTGTACAGAAACTAAACAACAGAAAATGAAGATCATTTTCTTTTCTTCAATCCTGCTTTGCCTCACAGGTTCAGGATAAGAAGAGATTTATGGAACGAGCCCTTGTGTGCGCTTCATAAATAGTGTCTTTCGCTACCCCTGTTATCTCTGAGGTCCATCTTTTGCGTGGTTGGCCTTTTGCTTGTATCCATTGTATGGGAGCAACATCGCTCTTTGGGGTCACTGTCTGTTGGTAATCTGCTTATGTGGCCGAATCATTTAATTTGTTTTTTCTTGATGAAGTTCTGTACTGATGTTGTATCTTGGTGTCTTCCTTTCTCAACCGGACTCTTCTTGTTACCCCCAGCATTCTGTGTAGACACTTCATCCCTGTCGTGACTAGTTTCCTTCTATCATTTGTTGTCGGCGTCCAGGTCTGGCACTGATAAAATAATGTGGAGAGAAATTTTGTGTTGCACATTGCTCTTTTTGTGTTCATGGTGACATGTTTGCATTTTTAAATTGGCGCCATTTGTCCTATCATTTGATTTGCTTTGTTGCATCTGTGTTGGATTTAATTAGTTATTCATCCGTTTGCTGAAAAAATGCTCCATAGATATCTCTTTCTCTCTCGCGCGATCGTTCTTAGGCCGCTTTTATCATTCTATTGTGATATATAAGTAGCCAAACATCAGAACGTGATGTACTTGCACAGCCTTCAGTACCTATTGGAGCTCAAGTGCTTATCCTTCGGTGGTGTGTTTGATTTCAACAAGTGCTCCATAGATATGTAGTATTTGACTTGTTTTAATGAAGATCACCGGGGGTCTCTGTGACTAAGTGGTTAAGCCCTTTGCCTTGTGAGTCAAGGTCGTTGGTTCGAGTCCGGATCGCGCCGTTCTGTTCCCGAGTGCAGTTTTTTCCAGAGACCCTAGGATTGTTGCTGGAGCTACGGAGTTCGTGCTTTGTGCAATACTTCGGCAGGTGGCGTCCATTTCTGCGGAGAGGGGCCGAGCCATATGGTTTAAACCCGGTGCAATGAAGTCAATCCTTGGCTTTAAAAAAAATACTATGTATAATCGATCAAGTAGTAACATGTCCCTTGCGAAACGTTGCTTTCTTCACAACCCGTCTGAAAAAATATCTCTTAGCAAGTTTTCACGCCTCTTCCAGCGTCGTGGTCATGGTTTCTTTGATGTCCCGATGCCACCTTCGTTTTTGTCGTCCCCTACCTCGTATTCCAAGAACCAGGTCTTCCATTACCGATCTCTCCAAACCATTGTGACGTTAACGTGACCAAAATATTTCATCTTCTGGGACATGATGTTATTTGTAAGCCAATGTTTCTTAATATGTAGATCTTGTAGAATGTTTCTTGTCTGTCCAGGATGTCTTTCTGTTTTCTCTTCTCTGTGCTGGGTGTTCTAAGAACTTTTCTGTAACATCTTGTTTCAAAAGCTTCAATTTTGTTCTTTTTTTTTTCCGATCCAGAAGCACTTGAGCTGAAAGCTCTTCGGCTCGTGTCATGGACATCGTAACCCTTCGCCTCGGTACCACGAACACCGTAAATCTGGGGAACCTGTAGCTTTTCTGCCAGTCCACGGAGTTGAACCCGCACTTACAGAGGACTAGTCACCCGTAGTCCAACGCGCTACGAACACGCTGGCGAATGTTGTTCTTTAATGTTTTTGTTATAGTCCACGATTCACATCCATATGTTGTCACAGGGAATATACATTTTCTTAGAAGTCTTAATTTTGTTTCGTTGCTTGTGTCGTGCTATAGTTTCTTTATGCTTACCACCTTCTGGAAAGCCATGGCTAGTCTTCTTCTTCTTCCAACGCTCCATATCGACCACTTGCTAACCACTCTTTGTGATCTGTATACGACCCTAGTTTAAGAGCGAACGTACGTTGTGCCATTTATGCACCTACAAGTAGGCCAGCACATCCGATTTCAGCGAAGCTTTTTATTTATTAGTGTAGCTTCCCTAGGCTTCTACCCAGTGGCGGCGCGTGATCTTTTTTGTTGGTAGGGCCAGACAAACATTTTCAGAAAAACCATGATTTTTAGTTAGAGTAAATTTTATTTGATTAAATAATAAATACACATTATTTGTGGTGGGGTCCGGCCCCACTGGCTCTTAATGACGAGCCGCCACTGCTTCTACCTGAGTGGCCTCTTACGACATGCATTGTAGGTCGCAGTGGTACTATTCTTTGCTTCCGGCAACACAAGGGCGGTTATGATGTGATATTGTGGAGTTGTAAGATGTATGTGCCTCCATCAAACCATCTTTTTCTTGGTCTGCCCCTTCCTCTTGATGATTCCATTTTCAGGTGGTACGCTCTTGCTACTGGTATATTCGGGTTCATTCTGACCAAGTGGCCAAACCATTGGAGTTTCTGTTTTTCAATGAATCTAACAGGTGTTGTTCAGACTGTCTTTCTAATTTCTTATATGGCCTCTTGTATTATTTACAACTTTCCTCAAGCATCTCATTTCACAGATAACTTGCTGCCTTGCAGGTCGACTGGGGACAGCCAAAGGCTGACGGAGAGCAAATCCAGTAAACGCTGGCTAAAACTGGACACATTGCCGAAGGAATTTTCCCGATCCAGAAGCACTTGAGCTTTCAGCTCTTCGGCTCGGTGCCATGGACATCGTAACCCTTCGGTTGCCACGAACACCGTAAATCTGGGGATTCTGTGGCTTTTTCTGCCATCCCGTGGAATTGAATCCGCACACACAGAGGCATAGTCACCCATAGTCCAACGCGCTACGAACACGCTGGGCAGATGGGCGATCGCCAAAGGATACGCACCAGAGCTCCAAATGGCGCTGAAGATGTGACGAACCACGCCATTGCTAAGGTTGTATGAATCATATTTCCACATGAATAAGATTTATGGGGAAATCTGGTACACCAGTCTAAGCGGTAATCGCGAGAGAGATTTCACAGGTGGTAATTTTCCTTCTTGTTTTTTATCAGTGCTCATGTTTGGCACTAGTAGCACAGTGTTGGTATGAAGATTGCATTTATAATCTGTCTCGCCCGAGTGGTTACCGGGGCCCATATTTGGGGTGTAAAGAATAGAACCAGTCACCTGCCACGCATGTTGTAAGAGGCGACTAAGGAGGTTTCGCTGAAATCGGATGCACATGTCCTAAACGTGTAGAAGTCTATGCGTTTAGGGCCTACCAAACAAATGTGCAACGTATACACGTTCTTGGCAAAGATCAAACATATCACAAAGGGTGATTAAAATTGGTCGTAAAGAACAAACGCAAAGAAGAAGATAATCTGTCTTTTGGTCTCTACTGGAATTGCGTGTTTCAAGAATGGAGTAAGTTGGTATGTAATGATGTTGGCTTGCTGAGTTCTAGTTTCGATCTCTCTGTCCAGTCTACCATCAGATGTCAGGACACTGCCGATGTATTTGAATTGTTGCACTTGCTTTAGCCACAACAACTTCTCAAATAAATGGAGTCACAAAGAACTAATGGAGGCAGTAGTAACGGCCTCAACCATAAGTAGTTGTCCTGTATATCGATTACCTACCCGGTTCACTCCCTCGTTGAGCCATCGGAATATTTTTCCAGAGATCCCGGTGTATGTGAGACGAGTTACTTCTCATCGGGTGACGATAAGTAGTCCCTTTCAAGTAAATGGGACGCCACCTGGCAGTTTCACATGCTTCGAACTTTGCGTTCGCAACGAACCAGGTTTAAATCTGCCTTGTAAACGATACGGTGTTTGATCTTGTCCAAGAAGGGCTTACACTTGCACAGAGACCCCAAACGGATAGATGTTCCAAGTTTGGAGACGACATAAATGCAGTTCCGTTTCAGCTAAAAGAACCATTGGCAGTTCAAAATCGAGAAGAGCAGGCTGGCGCTGCCCGGGCAAAATTCGTTCGAAAATATTGTGCCGCTGCCCGGGCAAATTCGTTCGAAAATTTTTTTAAAATTCCTACAAAAATATCTTCAAAATTACATCGACGATCCTCGCCGGTGCTACGGAGTTCTGCACTGCTGCTGAGATCTTCATGTGAAAGAAAGAGATCGGAGAGCACATGGTTACTCACCGAAGTGCAATAGTGATGGTCCTACAATCAATCAATCAATCGATTAAGTAACGAACATCAAGTATTTGTTGCAAAAATAACGAACTGTTTCACATATTTTGAGAGTAACTGAAACGTAAATCATACGTCACGGTAAGTCTAAATTACATCTCGCAACGGAAAATGTTTTTATACGTTTTCCACAACCAACCGATAGATATGTTGTATTTGCGTCACTAACTAGTGAGATGCTTAGTATCGTAAGGTAGACCGTAGCTGATAATTCATAACTCAACCAATCTGGATTAAAAACATTTGAGTACTTTTCATAGAGGTCGAAGGTGAACCACCTGAATAGAAGTAGTGATGCTCGAATAGAGTAGTAATGCAAGCGTAGTTACGCATGGTATGATAATGAACTGCGCAATAAATAGTTTACGAGATACTAGTTCCGGCGTGCTGCCAAAAGAAACCGTCTGTCATTCACGACAACATTAGTCTAACCCTATTGGTCGTACCATCTTTTTCTTCTTCTTTGCGTTCGTTCTTTACGACCAATTTTAATCACGCTTTGTGATATGTTTGATCTTTGCCAAGAACGTGTATACGTTGCATATTGGTTTGGTAGTCCTCTAAACACATAGACTTCTACACGTTTAGGACATGTGCATCCGATTTCAGCCAAACCTCCTTAGTCGCCTCTTACGACATGCGTGGCAGATAACAGTGGTTCTATTCTTTACACCCCAAATTTGGGTCCCGGTAACCACTCGGGCGATTGGTCGTACCATAAATGCCCGGTTTGAAAAATTACTTTAATGGTTACTATTTCCACAATTACACAAGGAAAACAATGCAGAATGAAAATTTATAATTTCTGGGGGAAGGCACAAACAATCTGTCTCATCCAGAACTGAGATATGCATGGGACATACATCGTCTTCTTTCTCCTTTTGTTGCTCGACATCAACCAGTTGTTAAACCACTATTTGAGGTCTGTATGCAGGGCTGTGCGGTATATTTTCTCGGTATGATGCAAGTCTTGAAACGCCGCCCTGAAATGTTTTCTTTCTTCTTCTTCTTCTTTGCGTTCGTTCCTTACGATCAAATTTTAATCACTCTTTGTGATATGTTTGATCATTGCCAAGAACGTGTATACGTTGCACATTGGTTTGGTAGGCCCCTAAACGCATAGATTTCTGCACGTTTAGGACATGTGATCAAGACACAGAAAAAGCTTATCATTAATATAAGAAAGAGGCAGTCATCATTTTTGGGCATCTGATGAGGAGGGGAGATTTAGAACACATTGTGACAACCGGTAAAATCAAGGGTAGACGAGACAGGGAAAGACAGAGAGAGAAAATTTTGGATAGCCTGACTTCATGGCACGGTAGAGCGTCAACATCTGAGTTGACAGCAAACACCAATGACAGAGATTTGTGGAGATCCATGATCGACTACGCCAGCTGGCACGGCACCTGATGATGATGACGTAGAAAAGAGGAACTGAGATGGTATTATAAGATTACAAATGAGGAACTCCGAGAAAGCAGATACCAGTGGAGAAAGAGTTTAGGAAGAGACACTGGCGATGGATAGGACATACATTGAGAAGACCAACCGGAAGCATTGCAAGAAAGGTACTGTTTTGGAACCCGCATGGAAAGAGAAGTAGGGAAAGGCCTAGACAGACCTGAAGAAGAGAGCTGAAAGCTGATATTAAAAGGATAGGCTTCGTCCGAGTGGTTACTGGGGTCCAAATTTGGGGTGTAAAGAATAGAACCACTGTTACCTGCCACGCATGTCGAAGAGGCGACTAAGGAGGTTTGGCTGAAATCGGATGCACATGTCCTAAACGTGTAGAAGTCTATGTGTTTAGAGGACTACCAAACCAATGTGCAACGTATACACATTCTTGGCAAAGATCAAATATATCACAAAGAGTGATTAAAATTGGTCGAAAGAACGAACGCAAATAAGAAGAAAAGGATAGGTAAAACATGGAAAGAATTGGAAGGGATGGCAAGAGAGAGGAAGAGCTGGAATAAGTTTGTTGAAGACCTGTGCTCCGTTGGGAGTTGAAAGATAAAGAAGAAGAATTCACACTTCTAAAGTAGAAAGTAAACAGTTATTAAAAATAGTTTTATTGACATAATTCTAGTTTGACATCAGGAGTCCGGCACACACAACACATCTTTTATTTCTGACACTAAATCCTTCAATAAATTAAATGTTTACAAAAACATATACACATAACTATGTCGCCCGAGTGGTTACCTGGGCCCAAATTTGGGGTGTAAAGAATAGAACCACTGTTACCTGCCACGCATGTCGTAAGAGGCGACTAAGGAGGTTTGGCTGAAATCGGATGCATGTGTCCTAAACATGTAGAAGTCTATGCATTTGGGGGCCTACCAAACCAATGTGCAACGTATACACGTTCTTGGCAAAGATCAAACATATCACAAAGAGTGATTAAAATTGATCGTAAAGAATGAACGCAAAGAAGATGCAGGAGGAGATATAACAATGTTTATAATCTCAAAATTGTAAGAATCAAGAACTCAATCAATTAAACAATCAATCAGTTCAACAATCAATCAATTTTCTTCTTCTCTAAACACTCTGTATCGACCACTTGTTAACCACTCTGTGTGATTTGTATGTGATCTGAGCCTAAGAGCGATTGTACGTTGTGCCAGTTATGTGCCTTCAAGCATGCCAGCACATCCGCTTTCTGTGATGCTGTTTATTTACTATGGTAGCTTCCCTATGCCCTATATCAGTCGCTTCTTACAACAAGTCTTGTATGTCAAAGTGGTACTATTTTCTGCTTCCTTGTGGGCCCGCACCACAAGGAATACACGTGGCTGAGTGGTTAAGCCCATTGCCTTGTGAGTCGAGGGTTCGAGTTCGGACCGCGGCCTTCTGTTCACGAGTGCAGTTTTAACCCCTAGGATTGTTGCGGGGCTACGGAGTTCGTGCAATACTCTCTGCAGGTGGCGTGCCATTTCTGCGGAGAGGAACCGAGCCATACGGGTAAAACCCGTGCAATGAAGTCAATCCTTTGGCTTTTAAACCCTTTTATTAAAAAATGTATAAATACAACATTTATAATGTCAAAATTGTGAGAATCAAGAACTTGATCAATCAAACAATCAGTCAGTCCAACAATCAATCAATCAAGTGCCATCTCCACATTAAAAGCTGGCTGGAAGTTTTAAAAACCAAATCTTCCAGTACTGAGGTAAGTGTTCATTGATTGCCTCTACTGGTATCCCCAATGAATTGATTTATACCCCAAATACCAAAACAAAGCTTCACAGAAGCAAAAACAGTCCTGAAACATTCCAGAAAAATGATGTGAGAAAAAAAAACAGAGGAGCGCAACAGTATAAATACACTAAACGGAAAAACACAGACCCCAGTCTTTAGACTTAGACACTGCGGTCTCAGAGCACACCTCCATAGAATTGGTCTCAGGGACTAGGCTGAGTGCACCAGTGGAGCACCAAAGCACATCCTGCAAGACTGCCCCAGCCTGAGCAGTGTGAGAATGGAAATCTGGCCAACAGAAACAACACTACAGGACAAACTATGGGGAACCGGTGAAGACCTCAAGCGCACCGCCCTGTTTATGACACTTACTGGAGTAGTCGCATAGCAAAAGTTGATCGCAGATGAAGAAGGTAAACCTGTATGTTGGGGGACACTGAAAATAACAAAAGCAGGCCTTCACGAAAAACCAGTAGGAGGCTCCATACCAGGCGCCCCGACCATGCCTGAATTCACAGCGGGAAAATGAAAGAAGAACCTTGACTGTTCAAAATCAAGAACAGGCGGAAAAGCTGAAACTCTGGTAAAATTTATTAGAAAATTAATCTATGAAAGCTTAATATGCCTGAATCCACAGCGGAAAATGAAAGAAGAACCCATGACAGCTCAAAATCAAGAACAGGCGGAAAAGCTGATGCTCTGGTAAAATTGAAAATTAATCAATCTAACATCAAAACATTGAAGAAAGTCTAGCAGAATGTGCAATCATGGCAAAAAACAGATTGTGCTTCAGATTTCTTGAAGACAATCTCAATGTGAAGACAACACTTAACACTTTCACTGCCAAGGACGACAAACTCCCATTCACTGCCACGGTCGACTTTTGTCGGCAGTGGAGATGTTTTTATTTTTATGGGGAGTTTCCCTGACCATACACAGGTATTACATTACTTAATACTTCCCTATTGTTCAGAAGAGCTCTCCACAATGGCGATTGTATTGGACATGTGTTTAAAATGCATGTAGTCCATTTTTCAACAATGTGTTAGCGTTTTTTGATAAGTAAACAAAGATTTTCAAAATAAGTGATTTAGCTGATGATAGTCAGGTCCAAAATGATTCGGACTTCTTAGCCAGTGACAAAATGGGCTCTGAATGTGATACAAATTTGGACTTTGATTCAAGTGACGATGATCATAAATCAATAGCAGATATTTCCAGGGGTACATATTTTTTAAAATTATCACCCTGAAAACTGATCATGACCTAAAAATAGTGTGGGAGTGAGCCAGACTTGGTTGAAAAATGGGTGGCAGTGAGCTAGACTTAGTTGAAAAATGGATGGCATTGAAACTGATCATGTCCAAAACCGATCATGCCCAAAAAATAGTGTGGCAGTGAGACAGACTTGGTTGAAAAATGGGTGGCAGTGAAAGTGTTAAATGTGATCTACCAGAAATCTAAATCTTGAATCCTGAATGTACAGCAGCCACCCCAAACATTAAGTTGTCGTATGTGACCATCCTGAAGCCAGCTGCTTTGATCATTGATGCAAAATCTTCCTATATAGAGAAGAAAAACATAACTTCATGAGTTTAAAAATCATCAGTAGTTTTATTTATTTGTTTGTTACGCCTGTATGTTGCCGGGGCTTGCAAGGGAAGCAAAGAATAGTACCAATGCGACCTACAAGGCATGTCCTAAGAGGCGACTGATGTAAGACCTAGGGAAGATGCCCTAGTAAATAAAAATCATTGCAGAAATCGGATGTGCTGGCCTTCTTGTAGGCACATTATTGGCACAGCGTACAATTGCTCTTAGGCTCAGATTACAGAGTGGTTAACAAGTGGAGTGTTCAAAGAAGAAATGATATGTTTATTTAAAGAGACCTCATGTAACATTTTTACTCATAAAGTTTTTACTCTTTTCCTGGCAGTTATGTAAGCTTAGTGAGGTAATAAACTCAATCATGAAACCCAAGTGTAACTTGGTCTCAGAACCCGCTGGTTGACGCTCTGGCGGCAGTTTGGAAGCAAATTTGTTTGGCGTGGATTTCTACAAACAGTAAAACACAGACCTCATCATTCATAAAGCAATAGCAAACTACTGAACATATAAGTGGTGCCTAGAAAACAACAACTCATTTACTGTGGTTGATGGCGAAGCCATGTAAAAGATATGCCATCATTTTCTCACTCTTTTCCTATGTAGCTCTAAGGAAGTGGGTTTTGGTTTTTTGCTCTGGTTTTTTCCCGATCCAGAAGCACTTGAGCTGAAAGTTCTTGGCTGGTGTCATGGACATCGTAACCTTCGGCTCGGTGCCACGAACACCGTAAATCTGGGAACCTGTAGCTTTTCTGCCAGTCCGCGAAGTTGAACCCGCACTTACAGAGGACTAGTCACCCGTAGTCCAAGTGCTATAAACACGCTGGCACGGGCAAGGAAGTGTTTTCTTTCTTTCACACAGGAAATTCCACATTTTGGCATGGTGTGCTTCTTCTTATGCTCCATAATTACGCCTGAGTGGTTACCCATGCTCAAATTTGGGGTGTAAAGAATAGAACCACTGTTACCTGCCACCAGTCGTAAGAGGCAACTAAGGAGGTTTGGCTGAAATCGGATGCACATGTCCTAAACGTGTAGAAGTCTATGCGTTTAGGGACCTACCAAACCAATGTGCAACATATACACGTTCTTGGCAAAGATCAAACATATCACAAAGAGTGATTAAAATTGGTCTAAAGAACGAACGTAAAGAAGAAGAGAAGCTCCATAATGACCACTTTTAACCACTCTGATTTGTATGTGATCTGAGCCTAAAAGCGATTGTTTGTTGTGCCAATTATGCGCCTTTAAGTACAAGTAGGCTAGCACATCCAATTTCTGCATCACTTTTTATTTACTAGGATAGCTTCCCTAGGCCCCTACCTCAGTCGCCCCTTATGACATGCCTTGTAGGTCACAGTGTTACTATTCTTTGCTCCCCTACATCTGTATAGAAATTTACAAGTACCTCTGAAGTTTGAGCAAGGCTAGCCTGAATGGTGAGGGACACTGATGATAAGGAAAGCGAGACATCATGCAAAAACCAGTCAGAGGTGCCATATTAGGCGCCATGACTATGCCTTAATTCATAATTGGCGAATCATAACCACTTGTATTTTCATACTCAGTGACTCCATGAGTATGATTCGTAAAGTCAAAGCAGGAAGGGTGAGGTGAAACTGGGTGGAGGTATTGGTACAGATAGTGATCAGAGAAATCACTTTTATTTTGTTCCTGGGCATGCAGAAGTCAGTGGTAACGAACAAGCTGATAGATTGGCTGGCATGGCTACAATATCAGATTGAGCTGCCATGGACCAAAATGACATTCTTAACACATTGAGTCTTTCCGAACTGAGGAGTTTCAGGGTTGTGAATCCCACTCATGGAACAGATTGAGAGAGATGGGTGCCGATATTGGTGCAGCCCGAAAAGAATAACAAACCAAATATGCTAAGAGATTGATTAATCAAAATCGAACTGGCGTGTTGGGCCATTGGACCCTGCTGGATTTGTTAAAGCGGAGATTGGAGCACCTATGGATGTGTCCGGAGTACTATGACGATAGTCTTCATATAACTGATAACATCGCGGGCGAATAAAAATAATTATATATAATGAAGTTGTGATAAAACTGACTTACTTGATTTGGAAACTGGCGTATACTCTCAACAAGATATTGATAAGATTTCCAGTCGCCAGCAATCAGTTGCCCCATCACAGGAATCACTTGAAATGAATAGTTATCATACACTCTGTAAAGAGAATAAAAATGATGGCATCTGGTTAGTCTCAGGAGACAATGAATGTATCCGCACTTGGATGTATCTCATGAGATGGATACCTGTCTAAGAATGCTGAAACAATGTTCATTCTCCTGTTTCGCCTGTGTGGTGCCGGGCACGCAAGGGGAGCAAAGAATAGTAATACTGTGACCTACAAGGCATGTCGTAAGAGGCAACTGATGTAGAACCTAGGGAAACTACCCTAGTAAATCTTCTTCTGCATTCTCACTAGATTGGGATATCGGATTCTCTAACAAAGGCAGCCGTCTGACTCAGATTATCAGCCATGCCATACAGTTTGTCTTGGACGCTGGTGTAAGTGGGCCACCTCTTTCTTCTCAAGTCTGCATACTGGGGGCAGTTCTGTAGGATATAATTTCTATGATTTCTGCTTCCCCATTTGTGCCGACCTCTTCCCGCAGTAAGTATTAGCCACTCTTGTGATGGTAGATCTGACACTTTTACTGCGTTGCTAAATCTCAGAGACAGATTGGCGACCGTAGAATCCGTCATCCCATTCCTTATTGTGAGGGGCGTTGCACCATGTTATGCGCCTTACGGCCTGGTGCATCTGTTTTCTGCAAGCATTAGTTTCGGGTTAGCATTCCCTAGCGGACACGTGCATCAGATTTCAGCCAAACCTCCTTAGTCATCTCTTACAACATGCGTGGTAGGTAACAGTGGTTCTATTCTTTACACCCCAAATTTGGGGTGTAAAGAATAGAACCTGCTAACCACTCGGCGTACCTAGTAAATAAAAAAGCATAGCAGAAATTGGATGTGCTGGCCTACTTGTAGGCGCATAACTGGTACAACGTACCGCTGAGTGGTGCCGAGGCTCAGAAGGGAAGTGAAGAATAGTAAAAACTGCTACCTACAAGGCATGTTGTAAGAGGCGACTGATGTAGGATCTAGGGAAGCTACCCTAGTAAATAAAAAGCATAACAGAGATTGAATGTACTGGCCTACTTGTAGGCGCATAACTGGCACAACATACAATCACTCTTAGGCTCAGATCACATGGTCGATATGGAGCGTTTGAAGAAGAAGACTACATCATAATCCCATTATAACACTTACGTTCGAAGTACTGTATTCTTGACTTCGCTGAACTCCAAACATAAGAAACGTCCACCTGGTTTCAGAACACGATAGGCTTCATTCAAAACCTGAATAAATACACACAAAATTACAAGTCAGATTGGCTCGCTGTCATTTTACAAAAAAACTGTCATTACTATCTGTAGTACCGCTTTTTAGGGCAGTGTAGGACATGTGGGACGAGAGCTTGAGGAATTTAATAGCATCATGGCTAGTGCAATCGTCACGAAGCTGTTCAGGTTAGATTTTTTTCTTTTATGCCCACAACAGAAAAAAATCCTTGGCCTTACCGTGGATTGAACATGGGTCTCCTGCATGGGAGCAGCACTCTACATATTTTAATACTTTTTTCCCAATCTGAGTTAGTGCTTGAGCAACGCTGTGAACTATGAATGTCACATGGAATGTTTTTTGCGGTGTAAACTGTGCGTTTGTTGTGATTGTGGATATTCAGAAAATGGTGGACAGCGGTTATGACGAACCAACTCAATCTGCCGTATGCAGTGTTTTGCTGCGATCGATGTTCCCTTCGACATGAATTGCAATTCAAGTGATGAAAAGTTTTGTGTTGACACTTTAGCAGCGGCCATATGCATTAATGCGGTGTTGGTTGCTTTTGTGTGGTATGGCTGTTTCATTCTGGAATTAGTTCACATGAGACAGTTGTTAGCATTTCGTGTGATTTTCGTTGGCACAGGAACTGAGCAATTATGGAGTGACCCGTTGCAGTGAAGTTGGAACCGTACATATGAACTATTCAATTTTTCACAACTTGGTTAGTTATTAGACTCTAGAAAAATATAATAGCCGTCCATCGTAAGCGATGATGACAACAATCTCAGACGTGTACTGTTGCACCTCTCTGGTGTGTGCGGAGGTGACTGTAGAGTCCAATCCTAGAACAGAATCCCCGACCACAGGTGGGGCATACATGATCAAGGTTAGACATGTGCATGTTGTGTGCTCTGTCTTTTCGCGCTGCTCGTTTTCTCTGTGACTCAACAATACGATGATTCTCAGCTATTCGGGTTCCTCTTTGTTGTTACAGCGCCACATTTGGCGATCTTGCGCAAGGGATTCCTAGCACGTATTGTCTATATCGAAGCATTTCAGAGACACTTTAAGAGTGTCTTTAAAGCGTTTTTCTGTCCACCAGCTAAACGTCTGCCCCCTTCAAGCTCGCCATACATCAACTGTTTTGGGATGCGTTTATCAGGCATTCGAGCAACGTGACCGACCCATCTCAGTTGGGCCTTCTGCAACAGGGTGTTGACGCTTGGGATCTTTGCTCTTGTGAGGACTTCGCTGTCTGGAATTTTGTCCTGCCAGTTTATTTTTAGTATTCTGCGTAGACAGCTTGTGTGGAAGTGGTTTAATTTTCTTGCGTGTCTGCTATACACTGTCCATGTCTCGCTTGCGTACAGCAGCGTTGTTAGCACTATGGCCTGGTAAACTTTCAGCTTTGTGACTATGCTTATCCCTTCCGTTCCCACACAGTGACACGTAACCTTCCGAACGCAGCACTGGCTTTGGATATCCTATTGTGGACCTCAGAATCTATGTTTGCCGATCTGGATAGGAGGCTGCCAAGATAAGCAAAGTTGTCCGTTGACTGGAGACGCTGGTGTTTAATGTTGATGACTGGATCGTAATACTGTTCTCTAGGGCGGGCTGGAACATGACCTCTGTTTTTTGGTGTTAATGGTGAGGCCAAACCTATCACAGGAATTCTATCTAGAAAATATAGACATACATTGGATGGTAGAAGTGAAGAGGTACTAATCTGACCAGCAATGGCGGAATGCGGGAGGGCAATTCAGAGTCAGGACTGTTTGATTCTGAACACGACTTTGCTAGCGCATTTCCGTTATGTTTGGTCTGGTATTTTCCGGTTTCGTTTGCTGAGCTACGGAGTTAGTGCTTGATCAACGCGGTGAGCTATGAATGTTACATGGAATGCTTTTGCTGTGTCAACCGTGCGTTTGTTGTGTGTATTCAGAAAATGATGGACAGCGGTTATGATGAACACACTCAATCTGCCGTATGCAGTTATATTGTGGGTGCAGAAAGCTGGATTTTGTCGTGATTGTTGTTCCCTTCGACAAGAATTGCAGTTCAAGTGATGAACAGCTTTGTGTTGCTACATTAGCGACGGCCATATGCATTTTATGCGGTGCAGGTTTTTTTGTGGCGGTACGCGGCTGTTTCATTCTGGAATTAGCTCACACAGGAAACATTTCACAGTTGTTAGTATTTCGTGTGATTTTCATTGGCAAAGGAACGGAGCAATTATGGGGTAACCCGGTGCAGTGAAGTTGGAACCGTACTTATGAACTATGAAGAGGTACTAGGTAAAGTTACTTATATCTTCTTCTTCACTTTTCAACTCCAGAGAACAGGTCTTCAACAAACTTCTTACTCTCTCTTGCCATCCCTTTCAATTCTTTCCACATCTTACCTATCCTTTTAATATCAATCTCCAGCTCTCTTCTCCAGGTATTTCTAGATCTTTCCCAACTCCTCTTTCCAAAACAGTGCCTGTCTTGCAATGCTTCCTGTCGGTCTTCTCAATGTATGTCCTATCCATCGCCAGCATCTCTTACTGAGCTCTTTTCCACTGGTATCTGTTTGTTCGTTCTGAGTTCCTCATTTGTAATCTTATCATACTATCTCAGTTTCTCTACTCTACGTGAACATCCATTTACGAAGGTACTCACCTGTTGTACGTGGGTACAATTACGTATACCGAATGCAACAGTGTATGCATCAAAAAGATTATCAGACAACGGAAGAGCTTCTGCATTACCTGTGAGCCAAGATATTCCTGAAAGCAAACAAAAGGGATACAATTATACATGGAGCATTACCAACTGCACAAACTCATGTTCTTCTTCTGCATTCGCCTGCTGTGAATTCGGGCGTTAGGCATGATGACGGGTATGGCACTAATGACTGATTTTTGTGTGAAAGTCTGCTTACCCATTTGACGTGTCCTTCTTCATGCAGGTGGACCGTCGTAGACTTCAGAGGTACAAGCTCATGATAAATACTTCTTCTTCTTCTTCGTTCTCACTAGATTGGGATTTTGGATTCTCTAATAAAGGCAGCTTTCTGTCTCAGATTATCAGCCACGCCATACAGTTTGTCTTGGACGCTGGTGTAAGTGGGCCATCTCTTTCTTCTCAAGTCTGCATACTGGGGAAGTTCTGTAGGATATAATTCCTATGATTTCTACTTCCCCATTTGTGCCGACCTCTTCCTGCAGTAAGTTTTGGCCATCCTCGTGATGGTAGGTCTGACATTCTTACTGCGCGGCTAAATCTCAGAGGCAGATTGGCGACCGTAGAATCCGTTATCCCATTCCTCATTGTGAGGGGTCGTTGCACTATGTTATGTGCCTTACGGCCTGGTGCATCTGTTTTCTGCAAGCATTTGTTTCGGGTTAGCATTCCTAGCGGACACATGCATCCGATTTCAGCCAAACCTCCTTAGTCGCCTCTTACAACATGCGTGGCAGGTAACTGTGGTTCTATTCTTTGCATCCCAAATTTGGGCCCCGGTAACCACTCGGGCGATGATAAATACAGATTCGTATATAAAAACAGGGGCCACATGGCGAAATAGAATAAAGCGACAATGCTGTGCCAGGGTAAGTGAGCTGGCACTGACCAAGACCCTACCCCACCTCCATGTTGTGGCCCTAGAAACAGATTGCGGCACTGTAGTCTGGCAAAACAGGTGGGGATTGAGGGAGAGCCACCGTGCATTATGTTAGTAGTGTGGATGAAATCATGAATGCTATGTGATCTGCTTGCAATACTTCTTTCTTATTTGACCTCTCTCTATCGACCACTTGTTAAGCCACTTTTTGTGATCTGAGCCTAAGAGCGATTGTACGTTGTGACAATTATGCGCCTACAATTAGGCCAGCACATCAGATTTCTGCAATGCATGTGGTGGCGGGGAATGCATATAGTGAACCCAACCTTGGCTGCTGTATCATTGATGCCCTATTGCTAGAGCAGTAAAATTCTGGCTAATGTAGCTTGGGCGGTAAAAATCCACAGGTTGGCCATTTCTTCAAAGTCACCTACAAAATACATACTACAAGATATTTCTTCTTCTTCTTTGTGTTCTCACTAGACTGGGATTTTGGATTCTCTAATAAAGGCCGTCTGCCTCAGATTATCAGCCACGCCATACAATTTGTCTTGGACACTAATGTAAGTGGGCCACCTCTTTCTTCTCCATTCTGCATACTGGGGGCAGTTCTGTAGGATATAATTCCTATGATTTCTGTTTCCGCAGTAAGTTTTGGCCACCCTTGTGATGGTAGGTCTGACATTCTTGCTGCGTGGCTAAATCTCCAAGGCAGAATGGCAACCGTAGAATCCGTTATCCCATTCCTCATTGTGAGGGGTCATTGCACCATGTTATGCGCCTTACGACCTGCTGCATCCGTTTTCTGCAAGCATTTGTTTCGGGTTAACATTCCTAGCGGACACCTACATCCGATTTTATCCAAACCTCCTTAGTCGCCTCTTACGACATGCGTGGCAGGTAACAGTGGTTCTATTCTTTACACCCCAAATTTGGGCCCCGGTAACCACTCGGCGCTACAAGACATTGGACAGAAAGGCAAGATCCCAAGTTCAGCTGGACCATTGAAGGTAAAACAGGAGTATATAGTGTAACGCTCCACAGTTGGTTCGGGTATTTACTAGGGTAGCTCGCCCGAGTGGTTACCGGGCCCAAATTTGGGGTGTAAAGAATAGAACCACTGTTACCTGCCATGCATGTCGAAGAGGCGACTAAGGAGGTTTGGCTGAAATCGGATGCATGCGTCCTAAACGTGTAGAAGTCTATGCGTTTAGGAGCCTACTAACCAATGTGCAACGTATACACGTTCTTGGCAAAGATCAAACATATCACAAAGAGTTATTAAAATTGGTCGTAAAGAACGAACGCAAAGAAGAAGAAGAGACTAGGGTAGCTTCCCTAGGCCCCTACCTCAGTCACTTCCTACAACATGCATTGTAGGTCGCAGCGTTACTACTCTTTGCTCCCTTTGCGAGCCCCGGCAACATACAGGAGAATTTCATGTCAATTTTAGTGTCCTCATCCAACAGTAGGTCACCAAGAGACCGAAAACATCCCTCTTATCCATCTTAAACTCCCCAACAATCGACCACTTTAAAGTCCGCATCTGAAGTTATACTGTAGCATGGTATCAGATCTGATTGATCATAGAGAGGTTGTCAGAGCCAACTCGCTCTCACAAGTCGTACTGGATGCCCGAGAGGCAGAGTGAGAGGTGTGTTTAATCAGCAAGCCACGGGAACCATCAGTATGCATACTCTTCGATATCTGTTGGGGAGACTGAGCACCTATGGTCTGCCTGGAGTGCAATGACGTCAGTTTAGTAACCAATAACCAGAGCCAACTCATTCCAAACAACATAGGGGGTCTCTACAGTGTAGAGGTCAGGTGCTCGCTCTAGTCCAACGGTACCAGGTTCACTCCCTATGGAGCTATCAGGATATTTTCCCAGAGATCCCTGATCTCAGAGTAGGTTGTTGTTTCGACTGCTCTTCTCGACCATCTTGTTGTGATATATAAACAGTGTAAGTTGCGCCCTCCCCACCCCTTAGGCACCTACTAGTGTAGGACTAGAGCATCCGAAACCGAAGTTTTCAGCCTAAGCAGTAGAGGTGAGAATGAGTTCCAAGTCCTATTGTAAAAGGACGATAAAATGTAGGTCCCATGTTCAATTCGAGCATGTAAAAGAACCCAATGAGTGGAGCAGGCTGGAAAGCTGCTGCCCAAGGAAAAATTCATTAGAGAAAATTAAAAATAATATTCCTGCAAATTATCTTCACCATCTTCAAAATTACATCGGGCACACTTGCCTATGCTACGGAGTTTGTGCACTGCAGCTGAGATCTTCCTATGTACGAAAGAGATCGGAGCACACATGGTTTCTCACCGAAGTGAATGATGATGGTCCTATCAATTCTCTTCTTCTTCAATCGGTCCATATCAATCACTTGTTAACCACTCTGTGTGATTTGTATGTGATCTGAGTCTAAGAGCGATTGTAAACGCACGGTGTAGCCAGTCTATTGTACTGCTTACAAGTCAGCACATCCGATTTCTACGATGCTTTTATTTACTAGGATAACTTCCTAGGTCTCTCTCTACGACATGCCTTGTAGGTCGCAGTGGTACTTCTTCTTCTTTGTGTTCGTTCTTTATGATCAATTTTAATCACTCTTTGTCTTCTTTGTGTTCGTTCTTTAACACCAATTTTAATCACTCTTTGTGATATGTTTGATCTTTGCCAAGAACTGTATACGTTGCACATTGGTTTGGTAGGCCCCTAAACGCATAGACTTCTACATGTTTAGGATATGTGCATCCGATTTCAGCCAAACATCCTTAGTCGCCTCATACGACATGCGTGGCAGGTAACAGTGGTTCTATTCTTTACACCCCAAATTTAGGCACCGGTAACCACTTGGGCGATCACTCTTTGTGATATGTTTGATCTTTGCCAAGAATGTGTATATGTTGCACATTGGTTTTGGTAAGCCCCTAAACACATAGACTTCTACATGCTTAGGACACATGCATCCGATTTCAGTCAAGCAGTGGTACTATTCTTTCTCTCTTGGGCCTCCGACCCCGATACATGGGTGTATCAATCAATCAATAAATCCAAACAACAATTACCTGATGTGTATCCCAACTGCAGCGACTTCTGTCTCCCTACATCTAGCATTGCTTGGTTAATGTCACACACTGTTACATGGCTACCTTTGGGATCTGGTGGCAGGGATGTATTCGAATGTTTATCTTGTCTAGATTTGGAGCTGTCATCACTTGAGTCATCACTTGAGGATGTTGAGTCATCAGAAGAACCCATGTACACCTGGAGTTTTAAGTAAGGAAAATATTTAGTTTACTCTTCTTCATCTTTGCGTTCGTTGTTTACCACCAATTTGAATCACTCTTTGTGATATGTTTGATCTTTGCCAAGAACGTATATACGTTGCACATTGGTTTGTAGGCCCCTAAACACATAGACTTCTACACGTTTAGGACACATGCATCCAATTTCAGCCAAACCTCCTTAGTCGCCTCTTACGACATGCGTGGCAGGTAACAGTGGTTCTATTCTTTACACCCCAAATATGGGCCCCGGTAACCACTCGGCATAGTTTAGTATAAACCAGGTTTCCTAAACTGGGGTCTGTTGACCCCGGGAGTCCACGAGTATCTCACAGGGGTCCTTAACTCTTTCCATGGAGTTATTTTCTCAATTTTTTTAAATTAGCAGTTAATCCAAGGAGGTAAAAAGAAAACAAACAAAAACGATCCCAACTACTCAATAAATAAACATATATATTTTATTATAAACTAAATTGAAGAAAACTGGACAACCCAATAGAATAACAAGGTTGAAAAGTAGTAGAAGTAAAACAGTAGAAGTAAAACTAGAAAGACTTTTTATAAGGTAAGCAACTCTATGGCGCAGTGTGCGGCTAATAGCGTGCAACGGACATCTGTCGTGGTGCAGTGTGAGGCTTAAAGCGTGGAAAGAGTTAATAGCTTGAATAAATATTATGATCTTTGACATTTCAAAATGAAAAATATATTTTAAGCCTAATTATAGGCCTATGTTGTTTATAAAAATGTTAAATTGCAGACATTGTTTACTATTGTAACACATAGATAATTAATTCCTGTCCATTTTCATATATAGATACTTTTGGGGGTCTGTGGCAGCAAAATGTACTTAAAGGTCAACTATAATGCAAAGTTTGGGAACCGTTGGTCTAAACCAGCGTTTCCCAAAGTGGGCGGACCGCTCCTGTGGCGCTGAAGTCTTCAGGGCGATAGTGTGTTCAGAATCATTTGGGGATTTTTTCTCATGATTTTGTGATTGAATAGTCATTAAAAATTGGAATTTGGCATTTTAATTCATCTTGTGCCCATCTCACATGATCCATTTTTTCATCAATTTTCTATTTTATGTATATAATCGTTTGAAAATTGACCATGTATGACATAAATATATATCAATTCTCTATGTCAACGTGAAAATAGAGCATGTATATATGTATGGAGGGGGGCGTTGGCAAACTGTTATAATGGGCAGGGCGTAAAAGTTTATGTCGTGCAAAGTGGGCGTGGGCAAAAGTTTGGGAACCGTTGGTCTAAACAATGAGAGAGCCACAGTAGTGTATTTGTTAGTGAACTCAAATCTTAGTTTAGTGGTCCAGGTTCAATTCTACAGTAGGCGTGGAATATTTTCTGCACTTCGTGAGTAACCATGTGTTCTCCGATCTCTTTCTTAACAGGAAGATCTCAGCGGCAGTGCACAAACTCGTAACACTAGAAAGGGTCCCAGATGTAATTTAGAAGATAGTGAAATCATTTTAACTGTGACACCATTTCAGGGCAAATGCAGAAGAAAAAGAAGAGATATTTCGCCCAAACACATGCTGCAATGCTTACCTTTGTAGCGGCATCTGTAGGGATATCAAAGTTCTGATGTGTACGTATCCGAGTTGGTGTGTTGACATATTTCAGAACCTAAAGCAATGTCCCTTCAAGAGAAACAATTTTATTTGGTTTAGTAATACAGGTTCCATTAATGATGGGAATGCAGGAGAAAAGCAATCAATATGATAATAATCCTCTCGTCTATATGTTACAAGGGCCTGCAAGTAATTTCTCCATCCCGCTCTATCCTGGGCAACTTGCTCAATCTCCTCTATGGAACTGAGACCGTTATTTTCTACCTCTCTCAGCAAAGTTCGTTTCAGGGTCTCCTTAGGTCAACCTCTCTTTCTTGAACCCTTTGCATCCCACTTCAATGCCTGCTTTGATATTCGTTGATCATTTCTCCTCAAGGTGTGCCCAACATATGATCCTTTCATAATAATAGCCGTCCATCACAAGCGATGATGACAACAGTCTCAAACATGTGCTGCTGCACCTCTCTGGTTTGTGCGGAGGTGACTGTAGAGTCCAATCCTAGAACACAGTCCCCTACCACAGGTGGGGCATACATGATCAAGGTTAGACATGTACGTGTTGTGTGTTCTGCCTTTCGCAGTCCTCTCAGTTTTCTCTGTGCTTCAACGGCCTGATGACTCTCAGCTATGCAGGTTCCTCTTGTGTTGTTACAGCACCACATTTGGTGAACTTGCGCAAGGGATTCCCAGCACATGGTGTCTATATCGAAGTATTTCAAAGACACTTTAAGAGTGTCTTTGAAGCATCTTTTCTGTTCACCAGCAGAACGTCTGCCCCCTTCAAGTTTGCCATACATCAACTGTTTTGGGATGTATGTATTAGGCAACGTGACCGGTCCACCTCACTTGGGCCTTCTGAAACAGGGTGTTGACGCTTGGGATCTTTGCTCTTGTGAGGACTTCGCTGTCTGGAATTTTGTCCTGCCAGTTTATTTTTATTATTCTGCGTAGACAGCTTGTGTGGAAGTGGTTTAGTTTTCTTGCGTGTCTGCTATACATATGATCCTTTCATAACCGGAGAAAGACATGAACTAAGATAAACTTATGATACAGTGCTGCTGTCAAAATCGCAAAAAGGGATTGAGAAATTAATCACTGAAGTGCAAGAGAAAAGCAAAAAACAATATCTATATCTCAATGTGGCAAAAACAAAATCAATGGATAAGACAACCACGACAATGGATATTTGTATCAGAACGAAAATATAAAATGTGGTGAGAAGTTTTGATTATATTGGTTCACTGCTAACTTATTTCTAGGGAGGACATACAGGGGACAGTCTTGCAGGACATGTTCTGTGGTTTGATCTGTGGTGCCACAGAGGGGATGAGGACAATTGTATCCTGTGTAGGTGTTTGTTCAATCTGTTATGTCCTATCCCGAGTTGAAAGATGGTCTATGGCTCTGTAGGTACCTAACTGACACAACAAACTCACACTCTTAAGGCGCAAATCACATACAGGCCACAAAGAGTGGTTTATCTCTCTTTCGCAATCACCCTTAGATTGATGTACCAGATTTCCCCATAAATCTCTTTCATGTGGAAATCTGATTCATGCAGCCTTAGCATGGGTATGTTTTGTCACATCTTCAGCGCCATTTGGAGCTTTGGTGCTTATCCTTCGACGATGTGTCCAGTTTTAGCCAGTGTTTACTGGGTTCGCTCTCCATCCTCAGCCTTTGGCTGTCCCCAGCCGACTTGCAAGGCAGCAGGTTATTTTTTTTTAGGGTAGCTACCCTTAGACAACCTTCCCTCCTGGGATGTTGAGCGTCATCTGTCCATGTTACCAGTCTTTTTGGGCTACTTGGTTTGCCTGCCATCCAGTTTTGTGTACGGTTTGCTCTGCTAAACTTTGATTGTCCCCAATCAAACTACAAGGCAGTAGTGGTTCTCTGCGAGGAAACACAGTTATTGTTCTCTGGATGGAGACCCCATCTTCGAGGCTCAAAGAGTTGTTTTTTTTTTTTTTTCGTCCGCTTCAACTCAGACGGTTTCATCTCTGAAACTGATTTTGCGTGAAAATCGTTTTTCCAATTTCTTACAATGGCAGGTACTCGTAATTAGTATTCCCTCGCCATTCAGGCAGATTTTCTCAGACTTCAGAGGTACTCACGTTATCGTCCTGAGTAAGACCAGGGACTCGGAACAAATGCCGGACAGTAGGTTCGAACCCAAGCTATGAGGCGTCTCACAGCTAGCAGGCCGAGCTACTATCAACTACTCTAGGCAGTCCCCGCTCAAAGAGTGATTTAACAACTCGTTGATGTATAGCAAATGAAAGAAGAAGTCACCGACATACAAATTTCATACTAACCAGTTCCTCCCGCGACATCTAGTAACTTAACGCCCGGGGAAGGTGCTAAGTGTTCTAAAAATATATCCTTCCATATTCTGTGGACACCTGCACTCATGGCATCATTCATCAAGTCATATTTGGATGCTACATTCTCAAAGACTTCGTACACTGCAAGAACAAGAAAACAGATATAATTATTATGTTCACTGTTTATTTTAGGATTATCTTCATCACACATGTCCATAACTGTTCCGATCTCCTTCCAAGCATGTATCTCAGTGTGTTTAGACTAACAACCCCTGTTCTGTGCTGATTGATGTATCTACTGGGTTTTCTCTCGTGGTTTTCTCTCTTGCCGCACCTATCGGTATGCACAACTTGTGCAGCTGAGATAGAGAATACCCTTTATCTTCATCATTGAAATCTTCAGAGCATATGTTTTCTCTGAGAGCATTGATGATTTCGCTTCTGTCCATAGAAGACCCATTCTCAATCATAGCATTGCCCACCAGTGCGTCTGCTCTATCATTATGTTTTTATGACTATTAAAAACTACACTACCCAAATACACCAGTTGCCAGAGCATACAATCTGAAAATGGAATCATTAAGAGGAAGGGGCAGACCAAGAAAAAGATGGATTGATGGAGTTATAGACATCTTAAAACTTCACAATACCACAGCATATCAAGCAACCGAGCGTGCATTATCTCGGAAACCAATCATCAGTTAAACCTGCTACGCCTAGCGGCAAAAAGCAGAGAGGGACAAAAGAAAGAAGGAAAAATCGACACTACAGGCATATGATATTCTATTGTCAAATGTTTTGCTACAGAACCTAGAAAGACTAAGACACAGTGGCATATTCTTCATGTGTGATACGTGTGCAGCGCACACCTATATCAGGCCAGAAGGAAAATAAAAATAAAGTAATTATTCTGTTACGTATTCACAGCAATATTTGCTATAAAATATTTATAAAGTCGCTAGGTACATAGGTTATGAGTTACGACCCTTGTCTGCGCATGTCAATGAAAATCACCCAGGGGTTCCGCCTTGACATGAGCTGGTCTTCGTAAATTTACACCAAATATAACAATTTGTGAAGTGGGTGAGGGGAGAGATTGGTGGACAGGTTGTGGTTTTTTAAAGAGGAAGTGTGCTGTTAAAATCAGTGGGCTTGGTGTCTAAAAGACGTTTATGGAGAAATGTTCGACTATGTACGATTTAAAAATAAACTTGTGGTACTTTATTGTTCGGATGAGTTCTACAATAAGTCAGTTTATGACTTCCTACAGTTTTTAGTTGAAAATTATCTCAGGTCAGATTGGAAAGAAGTGTTCAAAACTGGTAGAATTGACCATGACTATTCCAGCAACTACTGCGCATCTGTTGAAAGGTTGTTTTCAGTATTAAAGCAAATCCACAGCTGCTGCAGATTTGCACAAGTTCAAGATAGACTCTCATCTTAGCTTTTTGTTGATTGAAAAGGAACTGTTGAGCAAGGATGGAATGAAGAATACATTTTACGATGCCGTTTCTGCAAAAGGAAAGAAGAATGGATCTGATCTTCAAGTGAAGCATGTAAGTGGAAATATGTACTATTTAAAACAATATATTTCCTAGTTGAATAACTATCATTGTGTAATTGAATATAGTTGGCTTTTCAATTAAAAGAGGTTAAATAGTAAATGGAGAAACCTAAAATGAATATAAAAATACATGGAGAATTACTACATCAAGTAAAAGTTTCTTATATCTTGGTCAGATGATAACAGATGACGGCAGATGTATAACAGAAATTTAAAAGAGAATAGGAATGGCCAAGGATAATTTCAATAGTATGAGAAAGTTACTGACATCCAAACAAATCACAAACGGGCTAAAAATGAGAATGATCAAATGCTATATATATCCTATATTAATGTATGGCTCGGAAACATGGACAATGAACAAGCAGAAGACAGAATTGATGCATATGAGATGTGGATATATAGAAGAATAGGCAGAGTTTCATGGACAGAAAAATAAACAAGTTTTAGGAAAACTAGGCATGAAGAAACAATTATTAAGAGAAATAAAATTCAGAAAAAGTAAAGTATTTTGGGCACACAAAAAGACATGACACCATAAAACATTTACTAGAGGGGAAGTGCAAGAGGAAGACCGAGAGATAAGTGGGAGGGAAACTTTAAGAAATGGACAGGTTACACTCTGGCAGTGTGCAACACCAAGGTGAAAGACAGAGGATGCTGGAGATTCATTGCAGCCAACCGTCGATGTGGAGACGGCACCTCATGATGATATGATGAAATAGTAAAATAGGAGGGCACATAATATTTTAAGTAACAACAGCACAACCTCAGCACACCAATCACACATTATCAGGCTACGGGGGAGAATTATAACTAACAAGACTGTTAGCAACCAACTTGCTTTGTTAGTGTTTAATTTATATCGCAGATATTTATTTATTTAACCTTTGTGCTCTTTCTCTTCTTCATACACTGACTGGAACCCAAAATGGGTCTCCGGGTTCTTAAACTCTTTCGACTTTTCAGATTTATCGACATATTCACCAGCCTTTGAGCTCTGCGAAACTAGCAAACGGATCAGATGTGTCCATTGAGGCCTAATAGAATTATACCGAAAGAGAAGACTCAATCTCGCTTTTCTACAGAAGGGCGCAGCCATGTTTACATATAAAAAGTTGAATCAGGGATCTGTCATTTAATTTATTTCAATTTAAATAATTTGAAATAGAAAACAGAAAAGTGCAACAAGCGACAATAAATAACATTGATTTAAAACAGTTTTTCTTCATAATCAAAACCTGATTGTTGTAGAATTTTTGGAAGTGCGGACCAAGTTGAAATATTTTAATTCAATATCCCTTATGTGTAGTGTCCTGTGTTACTATCGGCAGCAAACAGTATGGCTACCACAAGACACGATCTCGATATAGCAGAAGCAAAGACGTTTCGAGACAATGTGACTCGGTTAAACAATTTTTCTCTTCAAGACGACGACAAATCGAGGAATACTTTAAGTTTGCTGCTGGACGAAATTTTGTCTGTTGAATCATCTGCCTGTAGTTTCCATCATGAAAACGTAAGTCTTATTTGAAATAATTTTGACAATAAATTATATTAAATAGTAATAATAATAAATTTGAGTCAGCGAGTGAGTCACAATCACAATGTAACTTAACTATTTGAATGTGTGTATTATTCTTCAGTCTGATTAGCTTACTTTTATATTTCATCAATAAATGCAAGTGTTGCTCACATGCACTAGTCTCAAGTTGTAAAATTTATATATATTTATATTATAATAATATATATATAATAATAAAATATATATTTAATTATATTTAAATTTAATATATGTGTGTATTATTACTGTATAAATAAAATGAAAATTCCCGTAACATAAAAGAAGACCAAACTCTTGATCGAACCACAATGTACAAATAGTTATCTTTGCTGTGGATAAATATTGGAAATTGGATCACAATATGTCGATATAACTTGAGCGCTAATCATACATGAACGCTTGTGCAGAGTGTGTGGCAGTTGGGTAATTTAGTAGACAATCTTGACGCACTCTACGGCAGTTAGTATTGAAACGCCCGTGTGGTGCCGGGGCCCACAAGTGAAGCAAAGAATAGTACCACTTTGACCTACAATGCATGTCGTAAGTGGCAACTGATGTAGGCCCTAGGGATGCTACCTCAGTAAATAAAAAGCAGCACCAAAATCGGATGTGCTGGCCTACTTGTAGGCGCATAACTGGCACAAAGTACAATTGCTCTTAGGCTCAGATCACATACAAATCACACAGTGTGGTTGACTAGTGGTCGATATGGAGCAATCGAAGAAGAAATAGGGAAGAATTTAACTTGGTTGATAAGATCAAACGCAAACAGACAATATCATCTGTCTCTGATAGGACTAGTAACTTGATCTCACTTACATTGCGATCAGGGGTAATTGGGAAAGTAATCTAATTGCTCGACGAAGGATGCAAAAATAATACTTTTGAAGTGATAGGTGAACCTGTCTCAGTGACACAGATGTAACATTTTTACACTTTATATTTCTTTTCAGGAAGGTAGTGAGTTGCTTGCTCACCTTGCACATATTGTACCACTGAACCTGGATAAAATTGTGGCTAAAGTGTGTTATGTTATCGTCAGCTTCTGTGTGCACAAAAATGTAAGTCGTTCTTCTCTTTTAGCAAAATAAATTAATCGTTTTCTTATATTTTGGAGCACCTGTGTGGTGCTGGAGCCCAAGGAAGCAAAGAATAGTACCACTGCAACCTACAAGGTATGTCGTAAGAGGCAACTTATGTAGGACCTAGGGAAAGCTATCCTAGTAAATAAAAAGCGTCACAGAAATCTGATGTTCTGGCCTACTTGTAGGCGCATAACTGGAACAACATACAATCGCTCTTGGGCTCGGGTCACATACAGGTCACACAGAGTGGTTAACAAGTGGTCAATATGGAGCGAAGAAGAATATTTTGGAAATGTTATCAGCCACAAAGGAGGAGCTGGATCTGACATACTTGCCCACCTTGCACCTGTTGTATCACTGAACTGGAGCGAGCCTAACACAACCACACCCAACACAGTGTGCTTTACAGAGCAAAGACTTCCCTGAAACAATCTAAAAAAACAATTTGCAGAATCACACTTATCTTCGTTCCGGGACACATGGGTGTCGTTGGCAATGAGAGAACAGACAGGCTGGCTGGCTCTGCCACCATATCAGAGGGCCAGCCAATGGATAGAGCTGATATTTTGAACGCCCTCATAGAGTGTGGCCGCAAAGATTTTCATTTAAACCAATCGACGTCAACTACTAGATTGCAGGAGCTGGGTTTGAAGATTGGAGTAGCAAGAAAAGAACAGCATAACAGGTACGTGAGTAGGCTCATCAATCAAAATCGAACTGGTACGGTCCAGTCGCTGGACGCTGTTGGAGATATTACGAAGGAGATCGGAGCACCTATGGACATGTCCGGAGTGCAATGAAGATATTCCAAACTGAAACTGAAAGTCTAGAAAAACGACTTGGAGAAAAACAAATGGAGGATACAACCCAGAGTACAACAATATAAATACATTAACCAGAAAATCACAGACCACAATCTTCAGATTGTTAACGGGACACTGCAGTTTCAGAGCACACCTCCATAGTATGGGTCTCAGTGATGGCTGTCTGCATCTGTGGAGCACCAAAGCAGTACCCAGAGCACATCTTGCAAGACTGCCCCAGCCTGAGCAACGTGAGAAGGGAAATCTGGCCAGCAGGAACAACCCTACAGAACAAACTTTGGCCCTTCAGACAGTCTAGAAATCAACCAAGTACAGCTTCAGAACCAAGATTAATATATACGGCATCTGTGTGCTATTAACTTTACCATATGGATCAGAATGCTGGAGAATGACAGAACATGATATATCCAAATTCTCCACCTTCCAGAAAACTTGTCTCGAATGAATTCGTAGAAAGATTAATTCATAAAATTCCTATAGAATATGTTCACCATCTTCTTCTTTCCGTTCACTCTTTACAACCAATTTTAATCACTCTTGTGATATGTTTGATCTTTGCCAAGAACGTGTATACGTTGCACATTGGTTTGGTAGGCCCCTAAACGCATAGACTTCTACACGTTTAGGACATGTGCATCCGATTTCATCCAAACCTCTTTAGTCGCCTCTTACGACATGTGTGGCAGGTAACAGTGATTCTATTCTTTACACCCCAACTTTAGGCCCGTAACCACTGGCGACCATCTTATAAATTACATCGGGACCTCGCAGGTGCTACAGAGTTTGTGCGTTTATTATACACATAAATTATTTTATTTAGACAACTTTAATGACTTACCATTTCTGCTTAAACAAGTGTACTGCTACAAATGATCTACATGTGTGTACAGTTCCTAACGATTCACAGATCAATGTCCAAGTTTTGCATACAGAAGTCCTTAGTGCATTGTGTGTGTGTGTGAAAACAATACGTATCGTATTGAGGTAAGTGCAACATATATGCAATAAAACATCAAATCATAGAACAAATGGAGCCAATTTTGAAATACAAACTACCTGTGTGTTGCCAGGCTGCAAGGGAGCATAGGATAGTAACACTGCAACCTACAAGGCATGTTGCAAGAGACAACTGATGTAGGGGCCTAGGGAAGCTACCCTAGTAAATAAAAACGTCACAGAAATCTGATGGCGCACAACATGTACAATGTACAATCATTCGTAGGCTCAGATCACATACAAATCACAAAGAGTGGTTTAACAAGTGGTTGATATGGAGCGTTCAAAGAAGAAGAAGAAGAAGAAGATCAAATGAAAAAATGTTTCTCACTCTGAGTGTTACAACATTATTGTCCCCTAAATACACTAACATTATAATAATAATTCCTCTCGACTGTATACGTATAGGGCCCTCAAGCAATTTCTCCATACCACTCTATCCTGACAGCTCGCTCAATCTCCTCATGGAACTGAGTCCAATATTTCCTGCCTCTCTCAGCAAAGTTCATTTCAGGATCTCCTTAGGTCGTCCTCTCTTTCTTGAACCCTTTTCATCCCACTTCAATGCCTGCTTTGGTATTCGTTGATCATTTCTCCTCAAGGTGTGTCCAACATATCTCCATCTTCTTTCTTATAACAGTTGACACTAGTGGTTGACCAGACATATCTCTGATTTCATCACTTCTCCTGAATTGCTCCATTTTATATTCATTTTTTTGGTGGACATCTATTTTCAAATGCACTCAACTTACTTTCTATATCTAAAGACAACAACATTGGCAGTGAAAAAAATAAAGATTAAAAAAATAATTTTTTCCCACAAATTTGATAAAAATGTAAACGTGAGTCAAATGCCGGCTTACTAACCCAAGTACTGCCTTGCCACCTATTTCATTAGGATTGTGACACCACTATCATGTGTCCTTATTAAACGCTGATTATATTTCCAGAGATTCCATGATGTCCTTGTTGGTGGCAAAGGTATATTACTACAACTGACTGATGACACGACATGTGAGGATGATGTGGTTGTCGGCTTGTCAGATGTTTGGCTGTTTTCACAAGCATGAGGTAGATATATAAAACATTATTTTAATTTTAATTTTTTTATTACTGTTGGATGAGGATACTAAAATTGACGTTGAATCAATCCAGCGATTTAAGGAGTTTGGAATTACACAATGTACTCTCCTCCTCATCTTCTTCTTCGCACACTTCATATCTACCACTTGTCAACCACTTTGTGTGATTTGTATGTGATCTGAGCCTAAGAGCGATTGTACATTGAGTCAGTTATCCGCCTACATGTAGGCCAGCACATCCGATTTCTGCGATGCTTTTATTTACTAGGGTAGCTTCCTAGGCCCCTACCTCAGTTGCCTCTTACGACATGCCTTGTAGGTCGAGTGTTACTATGTTTTGCTCCCTGGGAGCCCCAGCAACACACTGGCGAAATGTAGGTTGGAAAATAGTGCCTTTCTTACAATGCTTCCTACGACTAAACTAAACTAATTAAATTGCATTTGTTATCTCTTAAAACGCCAGAATGGTTGCCGGGGCCCAAATTGGGGTGTAAAGAATAGAACCACTGTTACCTGCCACGCATGTCATAAGAGGCGACTATGGAGATTTGGCTGAAATCGGATGCATGTGTCTGCTAGGGAATGCTAACCTGAAACAAATGCTTGCAGAAAACGGATGCACCAGGCCGAGGCATAACATTGTGCAACGACTCCTCACAATGAGGAATGGGATAACGGATTTTACGGTCGCCAATCTGCCTCGAGATTCAGCCACACAGTAAGAATGTCAGACCTACCATCACAAGGATTGCCAAAACTTACTGCTGGAATAGGTCGGCACAAACAGGGAAGCAGAAATCATAAGAATTATTTCCTACAGAACTGCCCCCATTATGCAGACTTGAGAAGAAAGAGGTGGCCCACTTACACCAGCATCCAAGACAAACTTATGACGTGGCTGATAATCTGAGGCAGACGGCTGTCTTTATTAGAGAATCCGGGGGACTGCCTAGAGTAGTTGATAGTAGCTCGGCCTGCTAGCTGTGAGACGTCTCATAGCTCGGGTTCGAACCTACTGTCCGGCACTTGTTCTAGTCCCCTGGTCTTACTCAGGACGATAACGTGAGTACCTCTGAAGTCGGAGAAAATCTGCCTGTATGGCAAGGGAATACTAATTACGAGTACATTGAGCACACGGCTGCCAGTGTAAAGTAATTTACAATGTGCACGCTTCTGCCATCGTAAGAAATTGGAAAAACGGATTTTCACGCAAAAATCAGTTTCAGATATGAAACTTCGCCTGAGTTAAAAGCGGACGAAAGAAAAAAAAATTTAGAGAATCCGAAATCCTAATCTAATGAGAATGCAGAAGAAGAAGAAGAATCCCTTAAAAAATGTAATAAATTTATGATTTCTATTGTCCCAGACCAAACCATGCAGATTGCATAGAAGTTCGGTATCTGTCTGCAAGCTTTGACACATTTGTGCACATCTTACACCGAGCATCACAAACTAAACTGGATGTACACATGAGACATAAGGTGTGTTCAACTTTTTCTTGCTCATCCTTTATTTTATGTATGTTATATTATGTTATTTAATAAAGCAGTGGAAAAACTTATGTTCTTTTGAATATAAGGGTTTTTTTAAAAAAGTCCTTCATATATCATGGACAGAGAAGAGAACAAATAGATCTATCTAGAAAGAACTCAAAATCAAAGAAAACTGTCTGATGTTACAAATAAGAAAGAGAACACTGAGATATTTTGGACATATAAAAAGACATGAAGGGCTGGAGAAGGGCATCATGAAAAGAGGCATACCGGCAAAGAGAAGAAGAAGAAGACCACAGAGAAGATGGATTCAGGATGTATCTGATGGTTTGAATATGACGGCTACAGAGGCAGGACATCTGGCCTATGAGAGAGAGAAATTCTGGAGGACTGTTGGGGTGGCAAGTTCTGCTCAGGACAAACTATTTGATGATGATGTTATGTGACAACTGCTATAAGAAAGAAAAGATAGAGATATGTTGGACAGCTGTTGAGAAGAAATGATCGAGGATCCAAGCAGGCATTGAAGTGGAATGCAAAGGGTTCCATAAAGAGAGGACAACCTAAGGAGACCCTGAAGCGAACTGTGCTGAGAGAGGCAAAAAATATTGGTCTCAGTTCCATGGAGGAGATTGAGCGAGTTGTCCGGGATGGAGCGGCATGGAGAAATTGCTTGCAGGCCCTATGTAACGTATAATGGTACAAGAGGAATTATTATAATGTTATATTGTGTGATCTACATCATGGCACATTGGGCATTCCCATGTATGCTCTGTCCTCCACTGCAACAGCCATCCCAAAGTTCAGATGCTGACCGCCGCTTGTTGCCGGGCCACAAGGGCAGCAAAGAATATTACCACTGCGACCTACAAGGCATGTCATAAGAGACGACTGATGTAGGAGCCTAGAGAAGCTACCCTAGTATATAAAAAGCATCACAGAAATCGGATGTGATGACCTACTTGTAGGCGCATAACTGGCAACAACGTACAATCGCTCTTAGGCTTGGATCACATACAAATCACAAGTGGTTAACAAGTGGTTAATATGGAGAGTTCGAAGCAGAAGAAGTTATACTAACACCTCTGAAGTCGAAGAAGGCACACCTGTATGGCGGAGGACACTGATAATAAGGAAAGCAGGCCTTCAGGCAAAAATCAGTCAGTAGTGACATACCAGACACCCTGACTACGCCTGAATTCATAGCAGCCGAATGCACAAAGAAAAAGAAATTACAAATTTACTTTTGATTATAAATTGTCGTTTTTATATTCCACAGCTACTCATGTATTGCTTTAGTGGAATTCAGAATATCATGGCAATCAAGCGACTGCCGAACATTGAACTTGGTATCCTGTTTGCTGCTGTGAGGGTTAGTATTTAATTGTTGTTTGGTTATTGGTTATTGGTTGCTAAACTAACATCATTGCACTCGGGCAGACCCATAGGTGCTCAGTCTCCCCAACAGATATCGAAGAGTATGCATACTGATGGTTCCCTGGCTCGCTGATTAAACACACCTCTCACTCTGCCTTTCAGGCATCCAGTTCAACCTGCACAATGGGTATATCCACATTGCCGAAATCGCTTGATCGATTCAACATCGATTTTAGTCTCCTCATCTAACAGACAGTCGCGAAGAGACCGAAGAACATCCCCCTTATCCATCTTCAACTTCCCAACAATCGCTGCTGTTGATGCAAGCCTGTCCGCTCTCTTATTACCCTAAACACCCGCATGCCCAGGACAGTATATCCACGTAAGCCTCTGGAGGTTAGAAACTTCTATAGATGATATCCACTCATACCGAAACCTGCCCTTCTGGATCTTTTGAATTTTTGTTTGTTTACCATAAGTGATACAAGGAAAGACTGCAGTAAAACTTTGTAGGACTTATGGACTAATTGGTCGATATGCAGATGATGATCCGACTACTAAACTAAACTGAGAGACATACTGAGGTGGAGATCGGAGCACTTATGGACTAATTGGTTCGATGTGCAGTGATGGTGATCCGATGACTAAACTAAACTGAGAGACATAGTTAGGAGGAGATCGTAGCACTTATGGACTAATTGGTTCGATGTGCAGTGATGATGATCCGACAACTAAACTAAACTGAGAGACATAGTTAGAAGGAGATCAGAGCACTTATGGACTAATTGGTTCGATGTGCAGCGATGATGATCCAACGACTAAACCAAACTAAACTGAGAGACATACTGAAACAGCATTGTTTGGCCTAAATATTTTGAGCCTTATGTAGCATAAATTTCAAATTTCTCACCACTTTTTTTTTTTTAGGTCTGGTCTAAGGAAGGTAACTTAGATCCTTGCTAGCCCTAGTAATCTGTCTTCAGTGGGACTCTGAACGGGATAACCACACAAATAAAAATGTATCATTCTGTGTTTTTTCTCAGGCATATATGTTTTATGGATTGACGAATCAGACCCTAAACATTCCATCGCAACTGTACCCCAACGTGGTTACTCCTTATGATCCACTGACCTCCTCCAAGACCCCAAAACCCCTGGTGATGTTACAAGAAAGGAAGGAAGAAAAGTAGCCACCACAAGCACACCAGGAAATTCTGGGGAGGTTTGTTGACTGCATGTAACGATTAATTGTTTACTGTTATCTGATTTTTATTGTAGACCAATCAGATTTATCTGATTTGATTGTAGACCAATCAGATTTATCTGATTTTACTGTAGACCAATCAGATTTATTTGATTTTTACTGTAGACCAATCAGATTTATCTGATTTTGTTGTAGACCAATTGGATTTATTTGATTTTGTTGTAGACCAATTGGATTTATTTGATTTTTTTGTAGACCAATCAGATTTATCTGATTTGATTGTAGACCAATCAGATTTATCTGATTTTACTGTAGACAAATCAGATTTATCTGATTTTTACTGTAGACCAATCAGATTTATCTGATTTTTATTGTAGACCAATCAGATTTATCTGATTTTGTTGTAGACCAGTCAGATTTATCTGATTTTATTCCATGTTACACTATTTAAAAAAACAGTTTACCTGCTAAGCTTTTAGACATAGTCATGGTGCCTTTGACCGGTTTTTACATGGAGACGTGCTTTTCTTATTACCAGTGTACCTAACCATTCAGGAGAACTCTACTCTGACTCCAGAAGTACTTGTAATTTAGACCTCAAGTGAAGGATCAGGGTCTTGTGTATTACAGCTGCATACTTTGTGCACATTTTTTTCAGCAGCATAGCTTGGAACTAGGAGACCCTGAAACAAACTTTGCTGAGAGAGGCAGGAAATATCGGTCTCAGTTCCATGGAGGAGATTGAGCGAGTTGCCCAGGATAGAGCGGTATGGAGAAATTACTTGCAGGCCCTATGTAACGATAACGGTACGAGAGGAATTATTATTATAGCTTGGAACTGAATGAGACTTACGAGTTTTAGAAAATAAAATGAGAACAAGGATTTATTTTGGACATATAAAATACAGGAAAGTTTGGAGAAGACCATTATGGAAGGAGGCATCCTGGCAAAGAGGAGAAGAGGAAGACAATGGAGAAAATGGATTCAGGATGTAACTGATGGTTTGAGCATAATGGCTACAGAGGGGGGACATCTGGCCTACAAGAGAGAAATTCCGAAGGACTGTTGCAAAGTTCTGCTCAGGATAAGCTATTTGATGACTGATGATTTTAGCGTGATGGCTGAAGAGGTGGGAATCTGGTCTGTGACAGAGATGAATTCTTCTTCTGCATTCTCACTAGATTGGGATTTCGGATTCTATAATAAAGGCAGCTGTCTGCCTCAGATTATCAGCTACGCATACAGTTTGTTTTGGACGCAGTGTAAGTGGGCCACCTCTTTCTTCTCAAGTCTGCATACTGGGGACAGTTCTGTGGGATATAATTCCTATGATTTCTATTTCCGTTTGTGCCGATCTCTTCCCGCAGTAAGTTTTGGCCACCTCGTGATGGTAGGTCTGACATTCTTACTGCTTGGCTAAATCTCAGAGGCAGATTGGTGACTAGAACTCTATCCCATTTGTCATTGTGAGGGGTCAGGAACCATGTTATGCACCTTACGACCTGGTGCATCCGTTTGCAGCATTTGTTTCGGGTTAGCATTCCTAGCGGACATGTGCATCCGATTTCAGCCAAACCTCCTTAGTAACTCTCTACAACATGCGTTTCAGGTAACAGTGGTTCTATTCTTCACACCCCATATTTGGGCCCCGGTAACCACTCGGGCGAGATGAATTGTAAAGGACTGTTACAGTTGCAAAGTTCTGCTCAGGACAAACTATTTGACATTATTTGAGCATGGCAGCTGCAGAGGCAGGACATCTGACAGTGAAAAAGATAAATTCTGAAAAACTGTTAGGGTAGCAAAGTTCTGCTCAGGACAAGCCACTGGATGATTAGTTTTAGTGTGTTAGTTTCTTTTTAAGTGTGAAGAGCAAATTACTAAGAGTTGTCTTTGCTTGTTTAATTTCTGCCATTTCATCAGACAGGAACTGGCAGAGGTCATGGAAGAGGTGAGGCAGCAACCTCTAGGGAAAGGAATCGAAATAAAAAGTTGAGAAAGAAGAAAGGACGAGGGTGGAGTTCAGGCGAAAGAGATGAAGAAAAAAGAGACTCAATGGAGAGTGATCGATCTTCATATTCGACAGCTGGTGAGTTATCTGTTTGTTTGTTTTTAAGTCTGTGTCTTGTATGCTATTGTTCAATCTTAGTGTCATCACACTGCTTCCAGCCTCCAGGTTGTAGTCCAGTGTCATTACACAGCTATCAGGTTGTAGTCCAGTCTCGTTACACAGCTATCAGGTTGTAACCCAGTGTCATTACATGGCTTTCAGGTTGTAGTTGAGTTTTGCAGTTTTCTTTGTTTGTCTTGCGCTTTTTGGATTGCTGGAACTATGCATTTCTGCAACTTTTGCCATTCTTTTGCCTATCCATCCATCTTTTCCATGGTCTTTCTCTCGCTGTTCTGCTGTAGCAGACTTTACAAACAGTTAGGCCCGGCTGCATTCTTACGAGCTGGCTAAGTAAAAGTATTAAGAAAATAAGTATGTGATGATTATACACAAGATACATCTTGGTATACCTTTGTCGTATGATCACTCTTGGATATTTTTATCACCTGTGTGTTGCCGGAACTCACAAGGGGTGCAAACAATAGTAACACTGCTACCTACAAGGCATGTCGTAAGAGGCGACTGAGGCAGGGGCCTAGGAAAGCTACCCTAGTAAAAATCGTGTGCTGGTCTACTTGTAGGCGCATAACTAGCACAACGTACGATTGCTCTTAGACTCAGATTAAAAGAGTGGTTTAACAAGTGGTCGATGTGGAGCGTTCGAAGAAGAAGAATATTTTTATTGTTTGTGGGAAATATTACTAGTTTTTGTTGTTATTGTAAACATGAAAATTCTTAGTATTAGTTAGTATTGCAGATATGATAATTTTTAGCATAAATCTTACGATGTGTTACCAGTCAAACATGTACAATGAGCAAAGCACAGTCGTCCGAGTGGTTACCAGTACCCAAATTTGGGGTGTAAAGAATAGAACCACTGTTACTGCCATGCATGTCGTAAGATACAACTAAGCAGGTTTGGCTGAAATCGGATGCATGGATCCTAAACGTGTAGAAGTCTATGTATTTAGGGGCCTACCAAACCAATGTGCAAAGTATACACGTTTTTGGCAAAGATCAAACATATCACAAAGTGATTAAAATTGGTCATAAAGAACGAATGCAAAGAAGAAGAAGCAAAGCACATTCACAAAAATGACTACATGTGAAATGTGATGCCTATAAAAGTTACCAACAACACCAGAAAAGACTAGAGTCACTCATCATCATCATCATCAGGTGCCGTCTCACATCGAAGGTTGGCTGCAATGAATCTCCAGCATCCTCTGTCTTTGCCTTGGTGTTGCACTCTGCCAAACTGTAACCTGCCCATTTCTTAAAGTTTCCCTCCCACTTATCTCTTGGTCTTTCTCTTGCTCTTCCCCCCTCAACTTTCCCCTCTAGTAAAGTTTTTATCATGGTGTCATGTCTTTTTATGTGCCCAAAATACTTTACTTATCTGAATTTTATTTCTCTTAATAATTGTTTCTTCATGCCTAGTTTTCCTAAACTTGTTTATTTGTCTGTTTTTCTGTCCATGAAACTCTGCATATTCTTCTATATATCCACATCTCAAATGCATCAATTCTGTCTTCTAACTGCTTGTTCATTGTCCAGAGTCACTTATTCTTTTGTCGTCACACTGCTACCGGGTTGTTGCCCAGTGTCAGTGGTTTTCTGTTTTTGTCTTGCGCTGTTCTGGTGGCTTGTGTGATTGTTATCTTTGCTCTTTCACAGGATGCTGCCACACCATCTAACCATCTTTTCCGTGGTCTTCCTCTTGCCTTCTTTCCCGATGTTCTGTTGTAGAAGACTCTGTATACTGTGGAGTTTGGATGCATTCTTATTAAGTGGCCAAACCACTTCATTCTTTGTTTATCTATATAATTCAAGCACGGTTTTGTGCCAACTTTCTTTCTTATGCTGATGTTGGTGATTCTGTCTTTCTTGTGTTGTTGGTAACTTTTCTCAGGCAACGCATTTCACATGTAGTTATTTTTGTGACTGCGCTTTGCTCAATGTCCATGTTTGGCTCTGGTAACACAAAGTAGGTATAAAATGCTGTTGATCATTTGTTTCTTAGCTGCCTGTGAAATTTTTGGGTGCCTTAACAATGGGGCTAGCTGGTAGGTTACAGCATTTGCTTTTGTACTCTAGCCTCTATCTCTCTCTCTAGTTTTCCGTCTTCTGTGAATATGCTTCCTAAGTATTTGAATTCTTTCACTTGGTTTATTTTAGTGCCATTGACATGGATGTCTAGATTATTATGTTTTCTTCCCATATTCATTATTTCTGTTTTAGAGTCACTAACATCAGCATAATAAAGAAAGTTGGCACAGAACCTTGCTTGAATTACATTGATAAACAAAGAATGAAGTGGTTCAGCCCCTTAATAAGAATGCAACCAAACTCCACAGTATACAGAGTCTTCTACAAAAGAACATCAGGAAAGAAAGTGAGAGGAAGACCACGAAAAAGATGGTATAGCAAAATTCTGTCAAAAGTAAAATTAACTATCACCCTAACCCAAAGCAACGTAAGACAAAACAGAAAACCACCACACTGGGCAACAATCCGATGACAGTGTGACGACCAAAGAAGAAATTAATGCAAATATGATGTTTCTTAGAATAAGTTGTTATTCTTCTTCTTCTTTGTCAGCACACTTTACCGGTTGTTAAACCAGTGTCGGGTTTATGTATTTGTCTTACGCTCTCTGGTGACTTGTGTGATGGCTTTCTTAGTCCCCTGGCAGAATTCAACTACGTTATCTATCCACATTTTCCTCGGTCTTCCTCTCGCCTTCCTTCCTGATATTCTGTTGTGGAAAGCTTCATAGGCGGTCTGGTCTGATTGCATTTTACTAGTGGCCAAACCACTTCATTCTCTGTTTCGCTATATAATTCAAGCACGGTCTTGTTCCAACCTTTTCTCTGATGCTGGTATTCGTAACTCTGTCGATTCTGGTGTTGTTGGTGACTTTGAGGAGACATCTCATTTCGCATGCTGCTATTTTCTGTGTATGTTTTTATTCATTGTCCATGTTTGACATTGGTGGTGTTATTGTGAAGACTAAACTGTATTTCTTATTTAGCTCCACAAAAGTATGGTCCAGCATGGAATGACTCAACTGCTGACTCTGAAACTCAGAACTGGGAAATGACTTGGTTAAAACTGAGTAGCTCAGAGTCAGAGTTCTCAGACACAGAGGGAGGAAGAGCAAGACAACAGAAAACAGAGATGGTAAAAGTGAGGCAGAGTGCTCTTAACTGTTTCCTTAACATTGTACGGGTAAGGCTTCTCAATTTGTGTTCAGTTCTTTTCATTGACATTTAACCCATGTATTGCTGGGGCGCTCAAGGGGAGCAAAGAATAGTAACACTGCGACCTACAAGGCATTTCATAAGAGGCTACAAAGGTAGGAACCTAGGAAACTACCCTAGTAAATAAAAAGCATCGCAGCAATCGGATGTGCTGGCCTACTTGTAATGGCGAAACACGTAAAAATAAAGTACTGTAGTTTTACAAAGCACAAAAACAATAATATGCATCGACGTTTCGACCAAAAGGCCTTTATCAAGCAAAGGGGGACTGCCAGAGAGTTGATAGTAGCTCGGCCTGCTAGCTGTGAGACGCCTCATAGCTCGGGTTCGAACCTATTGTCCGGCATTTGTTCGAGTCCCCTGGTCTTACTCAGGACGATAACGTGAGTACTCTGAAGTCGGAGAAAATCTGCCTTTATGGCGAGGGAATACTAATTACGAGTACATTGAGCACACGGCTGCCAGTGTAAAGTAATTTACAATGCACGCTGCTGCCATTGTAAGAAATTGGAAAAACAGATTTTCACGCAAAATCAGTTTCAGAGATGAAACTTGCCTGAGTTGAAAGGACGAAAGAAAAAAAAAAAAATCAAGCAAAGGATACAAGAGAAGTGAAGAATTTCACTTCTTACAAGGCACAGAATATACAGATTCAGACAAACAAAGGATACAACAATAAATTCCTAACCGCACTAAAATGAAAATATGTAACTAAAAACGAATAACGAAATAAATACAAAAAACTAGAAGTGGAAAACAAGAAGATAAACTGTAAAAATCAAATATATATAACCTATATGCATTTAACATATACACATATAGAATATGGAGCATAGGAATTAGCATGTTGAGTCTACGAGGTAGCAAGGTACTTTTAAAGATAAAAGCCGCCCGAGTGTTTACCGGGGCCTAATTGTGTGGTGTAAAGAATAGAACCACTGTTACCTGCCATACATGTCGTAAGAGGCTACTAAGGAGGTTTGGCTGAAATCGAATGCATGTGTCCTAAACGACGTGTAGAAGTCTATGCGTTTAGGGGCCTACCAAACCAATGTGCAACGCTTACACGTTCTTGGCAAAGATCAAACATATCACAAAGAGTGATTACAATTGGTCGCAAGAACGAACACAAAGAAGAAGAAGCAGAAGAAGATAAAGACATTTCGCTTAAACGCTGCTAATGGACAGAGCTGACATTTTGAATACCCACATAGTATGTGGCAGCAAAAATGTTCACCTTAATCAATCCACGACAACTACTAGATTACAGGAGCTGAGTTTGAAAATTGGAATAGCAAGAAAAGAACAGCATAACAGGTATATGAGTAGGCTAATCAATCAAAATCGAACTGAACGGTCCAGTGGCTGAACGCTGTTGGAGATATTGCAAAGGAGATCAGAGCACCTATGGACATATCTGGAGTGCAATGAAGATATCTGAGCTGAAGATATTCAAAACTGTTCACATTTTCTACTTTCTCTCTGTTGATAAAAATAGTTTTTGTCATGTTCGTTTTATCTGTTGTCATTATAACGGACTATTACATGGATTAAAATAAACAATTTTGATACTGTTTTGTCTTCAGGTAATTGACAAGAAGGTCATGTTCGGCTTCTGGTCATCCTTCATTCCAGATGTTGGATTAGCTGTCAGCACGCCACAGTTGCAGCAGTCTCTGTTCACGACCATACTCAAAGATCCATCACCACGGGTAAGAATTATTCAGATTAAGTGCCATCTTCACATTGATCTACTTCTTCAGTGATCCAACAGCGCTTGAACTCTTGCTCTTTGTCCCAATGCTTTGTAGTGGTATCTGCATGTGTTTGTAAGTTGTTCTTTTATTCCGTATAATGTGTTCCATTTATCTGGCCTTGGAGGAAGGAGGGTCTTCCTGATGTCATCTAGTGCTTGACACCTGAAGAGGTGGTGGTGAACAGTTTCATGATGATGTGCACACACCTGACACTCTGAAGTGTGTTGTGGTTGAATTCTGTTCAAGTGATTATTAAGTGTTGGTTCGGGTCTAAAATGGTGCTCTGATCTCTTCTTGTAAGGTGGTTGATGTTGTCAGTAAGGTTAAGGCTGACCATACTTCACATTGATGAATATACGTAGTTTTTTTTTGGACTGTATAATCATATGTGAGAGTCTATAGCTTAAGCAGTAGTGAGCTCAATCACAACCCAAGTGTACCTGGTTCGAACTCCACGTCAGGCAGTTTGGAAGCAAATTCGTTGCAGTGGGATTTTTATGAGCGTAAAAATAGACCTCACTGTTCAGAAAGCAGTGGCAAACTAATGAATGTATAAATGGTGCCCAGAAAATCAACGACTCGTTTACTGTGATTGATGACTATGTCCTGTGAAGGATATGCCACAATTTAATTTTAACTAATACATATTAAAAAACAACTTCACTTCTTCATTGGCCTCTTTGTCTCAGGAGACAATAGGTCTTGCGTCACATAGTATGTTCTGTGCTGAATCACAACATTTTTTGTGTTTTTTTTGATCCAGAAGCACTTGAGCTTTTCAGCTCTTCGGCTCGGTGCCATGGACATCGTGAACCTTCGGTTCGGTGCCACGAACACCGTAAATCTGGAGAATCTGTGTCTTTTTCTGCTATCCACAGAATTGAACCCGCACACACAGAGGGATAGTCACCCATAGCCCAACGCGCTACGAACACGCTGGGCAGACGGGCAAATCACAACGTTTAAAACATAACACAACATGCTAAATCAATTTTATATATTATTTTACAAATTAAGCAAAAGATTTCACATACCTGGGGAGCATTTTTTCAGCAAATGAAAGAATAACTAATGAAATTCAACACAGATGCAACAAAGCAAATCAAATGATAGGCAAATGGCGCCAATTTTAAGATGCAAACACGTCACCATGAACACAAAAGAGCAATGTTCAACACAATCTTTCTCCCCAAATTATGTTACCAGTGCCAAACCTGGACGCTGACAACAACGATAGAAGAAAACTAGTCACAACAGAGATGAAGTGTCTACGCAGAATGCTGGGTGTAACAAGAAGAGACCGGTTGAGAAATGAAGACATCAGGAAAAAGTGGGTACAACATCAGTACTAGACTTCATCAAGAAACAACAAATTAAATGGTTAGGTCACGTAAGCAGATTACCATCAGACAGTGTACCCCAAAGAGCAATGCTGCTCCGATACAATGGGTACAAAGCAAAAGGCCGGCCACGCAAAAGATGGACCTCAGAGATAACAGAGCGCGAAAGAGACTATCTACGAAGCGCATACTAGGGCCCGTTTTAGAAATCTCTTCCTGACCTGCGCTGTGAGGCATACAGGATTCGAGAAAGAAGAAGAAGAAGAAGAATTAAGTTTAAAGCTAAGGAATATCAGTATTATTAGCATTTTTCATCAATAATAGCCGTCCATCGCATGCGATGATGACAACAATCTCAGACGTGTACTGTTGCACCTCTCTGGTGTGTGCGGAGGTGACTGTAGAGTCAATCCTAGAACAGAATGTTCCCCATGTACCTTCGCACACCCAGTTCTCCATATACCTGTCACACACTGTTCCCCATATACCTGTCACCGTCAGTTCCCCATGTACCTGTCATACACCCAGTTCCCTATATACCTGCCCAACCTAGTTCCCCACATACCTGTCACACATCCAGCCCTCCATAATAATATAATAGCCGTCCATGTAGCGATATGACAACAATCTCAGCGTGTACTGTTGCACTCTCTGGTGTGTGCGGAGGTGACTGTAGAGTCCAATCCTAGAACAGAATTCCCGACCACAGGTGGGGCATACATGATCAAGGTTAGACATGTGCGTGTTTGTGCTCTGTCTTTCGCGCTGCTCGTTTTCTCTGTGACTCAACAATACGATGATTCTCAGCTATTCGGGTTCCTCTTTGTTGTTACAGCGCCACATTTGGCGATCTTGCGCAAGGATTCCCAGCACGTATTGTCTATATCGAAGCATTTCAGAGACACTTTAAGAGTGTCTTTAAAGCGTTTTCTGTCCACCAGCTAAACATCTGCCCCCTTCAAGCTCGCCATACATCAACTGTTTTGGGATCGTTTATCAGGCATACGAGCAACGTGACCGACCCATCTCAGTTGGGCCTTCTGCAACAGGGTGTTGGCGCTTGGGATCTTTGCTCTTGTGAGGACTTCGCTGTCTGGAATTTTGTCCTGCCAGTTTATTTTTAGTATTCTGCGTAGACAGCTTGTGTGGAAATGGTTTAATTTTCTTGCGTGTCTGCTATACACTGTCCATGTCTCATTGCGTATAGCAGCGTGTTAGCACTATGGCCTGGTAAACTTTCAGCTTTGTGACTATGCTTATCCCCTTCCGTTCCACACAGTGACACGTAACCTTCCGAACGCAGCACTGGCTTTGGATATCCTATTGTGGACCTCAGAATCTATGTTTGCGATCTGGATAGGAGGCTGCCAAGATAAGCAAAGTTGTCCGTTGACTGGAGGCGCTGGTGTTTAATGTTGATGACTGGATCGTAATACTGTTCTCTAGGGCGGGCTGGAACATGACCTCTGTTTTTGGTGTTAATGGTGAGGCCAAACCTATCACAGGCCATTGAGAACTTGTCCATGTAAGTCTGCATTTCTTCCACAGAGTTGGTAGCGAGGTCATCAGCAAACAACAGGTTTGAGATAGTTGATTCTTTTACCTTGGTGGAGGATTTTAACCTCGAAGATTGAATAGATTACCGTCTGTCCTGTATCTAATCTTTACCCCATGTTCGTCGCCTTCCCAAAAGACATCCGTGAGCATGGCAGCAAACATCATGCTGAAGAGTGTTGGGGCCAGTACACAGCCCTGTTTGACGCCGTTGGTGACATGGAAGGCTTCCGACAGCTCCTCTTCGTCAAGTACACGTGCCATCATGCCCTCGTGAAACTGTTGGGACGATCTTGATGAATTTCCTGGGCATCCAAATTTTTCCATGATCTTCCATAGACCCTCCTGTTAACCGTGTCGAAAGCCTTTGTCAGATCGACAAAGACCATATAGAGGTTACGGTGCTGCTCTTGGCATTTCTCCTGTAGTTGGCGAGCAGCAAATATCATGTCTGCTGTTCCACGACCTGCTCTGAAGCCACATTGGGTCTCAGGGAGTAAGTCCTGTTCCAGGTGATCGATTAATCGATTGAGGAGGACTCTGGCCAGTATTTTGCCAGCGATTGACAGGAGGGAGATCCCCTGTGGTTATCGCAGGCCTGGCGGTTTCCTTTCCGCTTGTACAGGTGGACAATAGTGGCATCCTTTAATTCCTGTGGCACACGTTCGTTGCACCAAATGGATGTAAATAACTCTGTCAATTTTAGCATCAACGTGGGCCCTCCTTCTTTGTAGACTTCGGTTGGCATTGAGTCCGCACCCGGTGCCTTCCGCTGGACATCTGGCTTGTTGCCTTCTTGACCTCTGCTAAGGTAGGTGGAATATCAAGCTTGGCATTGATTGGGACCTAGGGCATGCGCTCTATGGCTTCATAACATATTTTTCATCAATAAATAACCATGAAAGCATAGAAGTGAGTAAAATTGCAAAAAAGTGTAGTGTTCTATCAAACATATATAAAAACTAGCCCCCATTAAGCAGGAATTTTCTATTTCATATCTGAACTAGTTGACCTTATGTTGCCGGGAGCCACGCTCTAACCTTGTTTGGGCATTCTATGCACAATCATGCTAATTTATTCTTTTAAAAAGAATTCCCATTGTTTTTTTTAGATCTTTGGTTATGAAGTACGGAACATCAAGCGCCCGAGTTGTTACCAAATTTGGGTGTAAAGAATAGAACCACTGTTACCTTCCATGCATGTCGTTAGAGGCGAATAAGGAGGTTGGGCGTGGGGCTAGCTACCCAACACTGTAAAAACACTAGATGGCCACAGAACGGAGAGCAAACCGAGTAAACGCTGGCTGAAACCGGACACATCGCTGAAGGATTAGCACCAGAGCTCCAAATGGTGCTGAAGATGTGACGTAAAACACACCAATGCTAAGGCTGCATGAATCAGATTCCTACATGAATGGAATTTATGGGGAAATCTGGTACATCGGTCTGGGTGGTGATCGCAGAGGAGAGAACATCACAAAGAAGGCGAGAAGACCACAAAAAAGATGGCTAGATGGCATAGCAGAATCCTGTCAAAAAAGGAAAAATAACTAACACCACGCCATAGAGCAGAACAAGACAACAAAAAGAACATTTCGACACAGGGCAACAACTTGGTAGCAGTGTGACGACAAAAGTATAAGAATGGTACTAAGTACAAAACATCAGGAAAGAAGGCGAGAGGAAGACCACGAAAAAGATGATTAGACCGCATAGCAGAACTTTGTCAAAAAGCAAAAATAACTAACACCCACGCCACCAGAACAGCACAAGAAAAAAAACAGAAAACCACGACACTGGGAAATAACCCGGTAACTATGTGATGATAACAGAAGAAGAAGGGTATGAATTCACTTGAAATTTCTAGCTCCTAGTGTGCAGAAGGTAGGAGGGCCAATTCTTTTCCTCATGAATCGAACGTCAAGTGTGGAATTGAACCGACAACACTTGCATCCGAGTCGATAGACAAATGCTTATGCATTACACTAATCCACCCCACCATTCATCCGTTACTGGTTAAAACTAACGGTTGTGAGAGCTGGATGCTCAATACAGAATTGGAGCGAAGAATCCAGACCTTCGAATATAAGTGTTTAAAGGTTTTAAAGCCGAAGGATTGACTTCATTGCACCGGGTTTTACCCCATATGGCTTGGTCCTTCTCCGCAGAAATGGCAAGCCACCTGCCGAGAGTATTGCACAAAGCACGAACTCCGTAGCTCCAGCAACAATCCTAGGGTCTCTGGAAAAACTGCACTGTGAACAGAACGGTGCGATCCGGATTCGAACCACGACCTTCGACTCTCAAGGCAAAGGGCTTAACCACTCAGCCACAGAGAATATAAGTGTTACAGACGGGTACTATGTATTAGTTATATAGAACATAAGACGAACATTTATGTAAGAGACCAAATAAACAACCTTGCAGGTCGACAAGTGCCACTCATGACAATCGTGAAAAGGTGTAAACTTGCATGGTTCGGGCATGTGATGAGACATGGTTCACTCTCTAAGACTATCCTACAGGGAACAGTTTAGGGTGGAAGAAAGAAAGGAGGACAGAGAAAATACTGGTTTGACAACATCAAGAGCTGATCTGGGCAGAGTTTCTCCACACTCGCTTGAGGAGTTGAAGACAGAGACTCATGGCATGCTTTTTGTGCTGATATCTCCACAGTGACACGCCTACGACCCTAATGGGTTATGGGCTTTATTATTATATTAAATCTAAACTAATATTTTTTTATAATTCAGTGTCGAATGGCAGCTGTAGCTAGTCTAACGAACATGTTGGAATCAACAAAGTCATACCTGGCGGCCGCAGAAGAAATCACCACCCATCAGTCGGCTTTTACGCCATTTTCAGCCATCCTCGGATCTATGATAAGGGAGATGCACAGATGTCTGCTGCAGGCTCTGGTAGCAGAGAACTTCAAGTCTGTTATTACACAGATTATTAAGGTAAGCCCTAATTTAAGGCCTTCGATTACGGGGGCCGTTGTTGTATCTGACTTTTAGTCGATGCTGGGGTCTTGTTGTATCTAACTCTCAGTCGATGATGGGGTCGTTGTATATGACTCTCAGTCAATGCTTCACAAGATCCAAAATGGCAGGTTTCAATTGGAGTGGATGTCGTCTATAGAAGTTTCTAACCTTCAGAGGCTTACATGGATCTACTGCCCTGGGTATGCATGTGTTTGCAGTAATGAGAGAGCGGTCAGGCTTGCGTCAACAGCATTGATTGTTGGGGAGTTGAAGATGGATAATGGGAGTGTTCTTCACTCTCTTCGCGACTGCCTGTTAGATGAAGACACTAAAATAAAAGTTGAATTAATCCAGCGATTTAAGCAGTTTGGAGTTACCCGTTGTACAAGTCGAACTGGATGCCTGAGGGCCAGAGTGAGGAGTGTGTTTAATCAGCAAGCTACATGAACCATCAGTATGCAATACTCCTTCATTTTGTCCCTGGACACGCAGGAGTTAGGGGTAATGAACGAGCTGATAGTTTGGCTGGCTTGGCTACAATATCAGAGGGAGCTGCCATGATCGAAATGACATTCTTCACGCATTGAGAGTCTTTCCGAACAGAGGAGTTTGAGGACTGTGAATCCCACTCACTGACCAGATTGAGAGAGATGGGTGTCAATTTTGGTGCAGCCCGAAAAGAACGACATACTAAATATGCAAGGAGATTGATTAATCAACATCGAACTGGCGTGTTGGGCCGCTGGACGCTGCTGGATTTGCTGAGGCGGAGATCGAGCACCTATGGACACGCTCGGAGTGCTAGATGATAGTCCTCATATAACTGATAACTCTTTGATATCTGTTGGGGAGACTGAGCACCTATGGGTCTGCCCGGAGTGGAATGATGTCAGTTTAGTAACCAATAAGTTAAACCTTGATACTGACCGCTCACATTTTATACTATTAAGTTAAACCTTGATACTGACCGCTCACATTTTATATTATTAAGTTAATCTTGACACTGACCGCCTGTTTTTCATTGAGTTGAGTTTGACACTGACCGATTGCGCCACCTTCATTTTTGTCTCAGGTCATTCTGGGGTGAAGGGCAAGGAGAGAGCAGATGCACTGATGAGCAATGCTGCGATCGAGAATGGGATTTCTATGGACGAAATCATTATCTTAGTATCATTCCTGATCATTCTTGAGCTCCTTAACATTCTTCAGAATGGCAAATGCTGATCATGCCTTTTGTATTCTTCTTCTTTGCGTTGTTCTTTACGACCAATTTTAATCACTCTTTGTGATATGTTTGATCTTTGCCAAGAATGTGTATTACTGTTTGCATAATCTAGTTTAGGCAGGCATCCTTCAAATGCATATAGACTTTCTACACGTTTAGTACATGTGCATCCTGATTCTCAGCCACATTTATTTTTGGTATTCTAATCCTAACATCTTCATCTGTGTCACACTTTATATTACTACTATACAGGGTGTTTGTAAAGTCTCACAACACTTCATGTGTAGGTCAGCTTCAAAAATGTAGTACATGACGTCATCAAAAATGTGCTAAAACAAAGTAGTGAAATTAGTCACAATAGTTACTGCTATTGTCTACTGTTGTTTTTGGTAAACTAGAAAGAACAAATGAATATTCATTATAACAGATGTTGGAAATATTACATACTTAAGATATGTCTGTATACATTCTTTATTTGTCAAATATTCTTTCTGGAGCACACCGTACAAAAACTGGGCAAGAGCAAATCAGTAGTCAAAAAGACTGGTAACCTGTAGATGACGCTCAACAACCGGGAGGAAGGTTGTCTAAGAGTACTACCTAAAGAAAATAGCAACCTGTTGCCTTGCAGGTCAGCTGGGGACAGCCAACGCTCGGGAGTGAATCAGTACGCTGGTTGAACCGACACATCGCAAAGGATAAACACAGAGCTCCAAATGGCGCTGAAGATGTGATGTACAAACCACACCAATGCTAAGGTCATGAATAAGATTTCACTGAATGAGTTTATGAAATCTGGTACATCAGTCTGGGTGGTGATCTGAAGAAGAAGAAATATTCTTTCTTCAGTTGAAAACACTATTATGGTTTGAGTAAAAAAAATTACCCCAGCAGACAAGTCATTTACTGCATATTACCAAATTACTATGGAAAAATTTTTGATGCGTCATTACTATGTTTTCACATTTGTTCTACAAATAAAGTGTTGTGAGACTTTACAAACACACTGTACAATATGCCTCATGGTATGAAAAGGAGGTTATTTACTTTAATTTACTGTTGTGTTATTTCAGTGTCTGGCAAATCTTGTCAATACAGTACCATATCATAGACTTAACCCAGGTCTGCTGACCAGAGTCCTGAAACAGATACGGCACTTCTACAACCACAAAGGTGAGAATATATACATAGCTTCCTTCCTTTCTTTTTGGAGGTCACTATGGCGTAGAGGTTAGATACTCATCTCTCGTTCCAAAGGTACTAAGTTTGTTTCCTCATGGAGCCATCAGGATATTTTTCCAGAGATCCCTTATCTCAGTGTAGGTGAGATCAAACTCTGAGTCCTATCGGAGACGGATGATAAAACGTAAGTCCTGTGTTCAGGTTGAGCATGTAAAAGAACCCCTGGCAGTTCACAATTGAAAAGAACAGGCTGAAAAGCCGCTGCCCAGGCAAAATTAATTTAGAAATATTAAATAATAAACTTCCTACAAAAATTGAAATGGGAAGACTGCAGTAAAACTTGGTAAAATCGTCACCATTGGTAAAATCGGTAAAATGGAAAAATTGGTAAAATCTTAAATTGGAAAATTGGTAAAATCGGAAAATTGGTAAAAATCGTAAATTGGTAAAGTTGGTAAAATCGAAAATTGAAAAATTGGTAAAATCAGTAATTGGTAAATTTGAAAAATTGGTAAATTTGAAAAATTGGAAAAATCGGTAAATTGGAAAAATTGGTAAAATCGGTAAATTGGAAAAATTGGTAAAATCGTAAATTGAAAATCAGTAAATTGGAAAAATTGGTTAAATTGGAAAAATTGGTAAAATCGTTACAAAAATTGTCATCATCTTCAAAATTGCATCAGGGACCCTCACGGGTGCTACAGAGTCCGTGCAGTGTTGCTGAGATCTTCCTGTGTAATAAAGAGATCGAACACACATGGTTACTCACCGAAGTGCAATGATGGTGGTCCTATCAATCAATTCTTTCGTCTGTTCACTTGAAATATTGTCTATATATCCAGTGTTGTTTCTTGTATAAACTTCACTGTCTTTTATGGGTCAAACATTTGTATCCACTGTATCGGAGTAGCATTGCTCTTTGAGTGCATTGTCTGTTCGTAATCTGCTTATGTGGCCAACCATTTCATTTTTTGTTCCTTGATGAAGTTCAGTTCTGATGTTGTTCCCACTTTTTTCCTGATGTCTTCATGTCTAAACCGGTTTCTTCTTGTTACTCCCAGCATTCTGCGTAGACACTTCATTTCTGTCGTGACTAGTTTTCTTCTATCATTTGTTGTCAGTGTCCAGGTTTGGCACTGGTAGCATAATGTGGGAGACAGACTGTGTTGAACATTGCTCTTTTTGTGTTCATGGTGACATGTTTACATTTTAAAATTGCGCGGTTTGTCCTATTATTTGATTTGCTCTATTGCATCTATGTTAGATTGCGTTAGTAATTCTTCCATTTGCTGAAAAAATGTATTTACTCCATTTACCAGATTAACTTTCATGAATACATTTCCTTTTTCATTCATTTTCAGACCCGAATGTACGAACAGCTTGTTTAACCTGCATCGGAGCCATTGTTGGCATCAAACCTCCTTTACTGGAAGTCTCACAACTTATTAAACCACCTCACAACCCGGTTGGTGTCAACCGATCAGTCAACCCTTGTGATTCCCCACTATTTCGCCCTGAAGACGCATCATATCTTTTATACCCAAGTTTTACAGCACCGCAAGTTTTGAATGTTCTGGAAGAAGGTTCTACAGTTTCCAGGAACCACACAGAAGTAACAACAAATCAAAATGAACCTAGGACTCTATCGGAGAAATCTATACCATCCGCTGAAGACGTCTCTACGTATAATAGCAACGATTTAAAACCTGACATTCAGCTTGAAGTTCCGGATTTAAATAACCGATTAAAACTAGTAGACGGACTGAAGAACACAAAATTGATCCCTCATTCTCAAAATTTTAATTCTGGTCTTGAATCCGGAGACAGACCACATCAGCATGTTGATCAGTTAAATGAAACATCGAAGACGAACCAAATGTTGTCAATGTCTGATCCGGTCGCGGATCTAATGAGTGTTGAGTTGGGGGTGAGTTCAGGGCTGGATACTCCAGTCTATGCTGACCAAATGTTGCAAGCAGAAGCACGACAGACGTCATGGGTGATAAAACTGTGTATTAAAAATATAACAGGTATGTTTAATTGTCCATGTTTGGCTTCATTATAGAGAGATGTTGTGTTTAACCTCATTAAACAGAGATTTGTATTTGTCTACGTTATAGAGATGAAGTGTCTACACAGAATGCTGGGAGTAACAAGAATAGACCGGTTTAGAAATGAAGACATCAAACGATAGAAGAAAACTAGTCACAATGGAGATTCTTCTTCTTCGAACACTCCATATCGACCACTTGGCAACCACTCTGTGTGATTTGTATGTGATCTGTGCCTAAGAGCGATTGTACGTTGTGCCTGTTATGCGTCTACAAGTAGGCCAGCACATCCAATTTCTGCGCTGCTTTTTATTTACTAGGGTAGCATCCTAAGGCCTACATCAGTCGCCTCTTACGACATGCATTGTAGGTTGCAGTGGTACTATTCTTTGCTTCCTTACAGACCCCGCACCACACGGGCGATCAAGACAGAGATGAAGTGTCTACACAGAATTCTGGGAATAACAAGAATAGACCGGTTTAGAAATAAGACATCAAATGATAGAAGAAAACTAGTCACGACAGAGATGAAGTGTCTACACAGAATGCTGGGTGTAACAAGAAGAGACCGGTTTAGAAATGAAGACATCATGAGAAAAAAGTGGTACAACATCAGTACTGAACTCATCAAGAAACAGCAAATTAAATGGTTCGACCACATAAGCAGATTACCAACAGACAGTTCGCCACAAAGAACAATATTACTCCGATACATCGGATACAAAGCAAAAGGTAGGTCACATAAAAGGTGGACCTCAGAGATAACACAGCAACGAAAGACACTTTATGAAGCACACACAAAAGCCTGTTTTAGAAATCTCTTCTTATCCTGAAGCTGTGAGACAAATCAGGACTGGAGAAAAGAAAGAAAGACAAGGCGCATAGAGAGGCTCGCTCTAGGTGTCTCCTTTTTCGACCTGATGCTGAAAGACAATACAAGATTAGAGAATAGATAGATAAAACGCATTGAGAGAGTTTTTCCAAACCGAGGAGTTTCAGGGTTGTGAATCCCAGTCACTGACCAAATTGAGAGAGAGGGGTGTCGATATTGGCACAACCCGATAAGAACAACATACCAAATATGCACACAAATAATAGATTGATTAATCAACATTGAACCGGCGTGTTGCCTGAGTGGTTACCGTGGCCCAAATTTGGGGTGTAAAGAATAGAACCACTGTTACCCGCCACGCATGTCGTAGAGGCGACTAAGGAGGTTTGGCTGAAATCGGATGCATGTGTCCGCTAGAATGCTAACCGAAACAAATGCTTGCAGAAAATGGATGCACCAGGCCGTAAGGCGCATAACATGGTGCAACGACTCTCACAATAAGGAATGGGATAACGGACTCTACGGTCGTCGATCTGTTTCGGAGATTTAACCACACAGTAAGAATGTCAGACCTACCATCATGAGGGTGGCCAAAACTTACTGCAGGAAGAGATTGGCACAAACGGGGAAGCAGAAATCATATAAATTATATCCTACAGAACTGTCCCCTACACGGCGAACCAACACCACTCTTTTAGTAATTTGCACTACTTTTTCATCGCAGTCCGCGACGGAACACAAGTCAGCCATTGTGTTTTTGCGATCGAATCGATGAAACAGCGTATAAACAATTGCTTCATATGAAATATGTGTCATTCATATAGTAAAACCGATTGTTCTACGTGTAACTGTAACATATTCTACAGATCTGGAAAATTCTATGATTATATGTTAAGTAGAAGCTATTTTGAACGAAATTTTTTCGATGGTCACTACCATTATTTTGGAACCTTGAAAATTTCGCTTGGGTACTACCCATAAACATCGTATTACTGAAAGCGACATTATTAACTTCTCTTTACTCATAAATTTTCATTACTAGAAACATTTTCTCTCTTCTAAGGGCAACTTTACGTCTGCACCGTGTCAATAACCTACCAGACTTACCATTTCTCTGTGCTATGAAGCCGGTTTGCTTTTGACGTCCATAACAACCGCTGCAGTTTGCGATCTTCTCGTGAATTCTTTTCGTCATTTTACTTGTGTCAACGATATCTAGCAATGCTAAATACAAATTTATAATTTTCTTTTTATATTTCAAACATTATTTATGCCTTTCAGTTGACTTTTGTATCGAGTATCAACCGTAATATTAAATATCCCACACTAGATCTAGCTGTCCAAAGTGAACCATTCGTCAGCGATAGACGGCAATAATGACTGGACGGATCTTTATCGTACACTATTCAGATTTACTTGAGAAGTCTCATATTATTGTATTGTGATTTCAGAATTAAAATAACTAGTGAATCATTTCAGTATTCTGTTAATTGTCTTTCTTAATTATAGGCATTTCATGTTTAAAAGTTGTGCCATTTAAATTGCACTCATTGCTTAGCTGCAATGAAGCTTTGTGACAAAATATAGTCTAGTAGCAATTTCAAATGTAACTATTGCAAGATCATCTACGTTTTCTTTTTATGTAAACTTCTTCTGTGACTTTCAATTTGTTAGTGGTTGAACTAAATGTGATCATTTATATTTACTCAACATATATAAATGATTTACCAAATAAGTATCCAGCATGTTTGTATGTGAGATGTGCATACATAAGTAAATATATAAAACTCACACTATTCAAAGAGTCACTCAGAACAGCACAACATATTGCAGATAAATCAAGAAATATATATGAATACAAAAATTAACCTCTGATGCTAGAGTGAATAATTTACCAATATGCTTTTATTATTTTCTAAATTGTTTTGGTTGTGTGGAACATATAATGAGCACTAGATCAACAGTTTCAATAATAATATTCACTATGATCTCCCATGCAACTGGCTTCAACTTTGCAATAACATTAAATATATTTATTACTTTATTTTAAAAACTGGAGATAGAGGTTGTGTGAATAATTTACTCAGAAAGTGTTAAAGCTTGACCATCATTGCAAGACTAAGGTCAATGCATGGGAAAATTAGAAAGGATATTATTCAATGAAATTGTTGATCTAGTAGTCAATACATTTTTAAAACAATCAAGACAGTTTTTGACAATAATGAAAACACACTGGTAAATCATTTACCTGTACTTCAACTATATAGAAATTAGGATTTATACAAAGATCTGATTTGCTGTATCATTGTGTTTACTGTACCTTTGATTAATCAATTTTACTCAAAGCTCAGGTCCTACACAAAACTTTCAATGACATAAAATGTGCTTGTTCAATGTATGTTCATATAGAAGACATGATGCAGTATTTCATCACTAATTATCACATTTAGTTCAACCACTAACAAATTAAAAGTCACAGAAGAAGTTTACATAAAAACAAAAACGTAGATGATCTTGCAATAGTTACATTTGAAATTGCTACTAGACTATATTTTGTCACAAAGCTTCATTGCAGCTGATTGCAGCTAAGCAATGAGTGCAATTTAAATGGCACAACTTTTAAACATGAAATGCCTATAATTAAGAAAGACAATTAACAGAATACTGAAATGATTCACTAGTTATTTTAAATTCTGAAATCACAATACAATAATATGAGACTTCTCAAGTAAATCTGAATAGTGTACGATAAAGATCCGTCCAGTCATTATTGCCGTCTATAGCTGACGAATGGTTCACTTTGGACAGCTAGATCTAGTGTGGAATATTTAATATTACAGTTGATACTCGATACAAAAGTCAACTGAAAGGCATAAATAATGTTTGAAATATAAAGAAAATTATAAATTTGTATTTAGCATTGCTAGATATCGTTGACACAAGTAAAATGACGAAAAGAATTCACGAGAAGATCGCAAACTGCAGCGGTTGTTATGGACGTCAAAAGCAAACCGGCTTCGTAGCACAGAGAAATGGTAAGTCTGGTAGGTTATTGTGATGCAGACGTAAAGTTGCCCTTAAAGAGAGAAAATGTTTCTGTAATGAAAATTTATGAGTAAGAGAAGTTAATAAATGTCGTTTCACGTAATAGATGTTTATGGGTAGTACCCAAGCGAAATTTTCAAGGTTCAAAAATAATGGTAGTGACCATCGAAAAAATTTCGTTCAAAATAGCTTCTACTTAACATATAATCATAGAATTTTCCAGATCTGTAGAATATGTTACAGTTACACGTAGAACAATCGGTTTTACTATATGAATGACACATATTTCATATGAAGCAATTGTTTATACGCTGTTTCATCGATTCGATCGAAAAAACACAATGGCTGACTTGTGTTAAATTTATTTACCGTCACGGACTGCGCTGAAAAAGTAGTGCAAATTACTAAAAGAGCGGTATCTCAATGCAAATATGACGCTGTGCCTAGTATGTAGACTTGAGAAGAAAGAAGTGGCCCACTTACACCAGCGTCCAAGACAAACTGTATGGCGTGGCTGATAATCTGAGGCAGACGGCTGCCTTTATTAGAGAATCCGAAATCCCAATCTGGTGAGAATGCAGAAGAAGAAGAAGAACTGGCGTGTTGGGCCACTGGATTTTGTTGAGGTGTAGATCGGAGCACCTATGGACATGTCCAGAGTGATATGAGGATATTCCTCTGATAACTGATGCCAGCCGACCTGGCACATGATGATGCTAAATCAAATCTCCTAAATATCTTTTAAATGCCAGGTGCCCCCTGCATCTGACTCATCTGTTTGCAATTTGACTATCACATTTTGCACCCATTTTCTTTTTAGCCTTCACCTCTTTATATTTCCTGGCTCACATCACTTTCTCTCTCCCTCTCATTCTTTTTTGGTCATTTTGATCATTCTTATTGTGATATATAAACAGCCTTTGCCAAGAACGTTTTCTTACGTCACATCATTCAGCGCCATTTGGAGCTCTAGTGCTTATCCTTCGGTGATGTGTCCAGTTTCAGCCAGCGTTTACTGGGTTCGCTCTCCATTAGCCTTTGACTATCCCCAGCCAACCTGCAAGATAGCAGGTTACATCACTTTCAAAAAGCTAAGGGCGTTGCCCAACACTTAAGTTATATACACAAATGCTGCTCACCCGTCTGCCCAGCGTGTTCGTAGCGCGTTGGACTACGGGTGACTATCCCTCTGTGTGTGCGGGTTCAATTCCACGAGATTGCAGAAAAAGCCACAGATTCCCCAGATTTATGGTGTTCGTGGCACCGAACCGAAGGATTACGATGTCCATGGCACCGAGCTGAAGAGCTGAACAGCTCAAGTCCTTCTGGGTCGGAAAAAAATACACAAATGCTCTGTGAGCCCTATAGCCACTCATTTTCAATGGAACTGACCAATTGGGAGCTTACGATGGACTCTACGCACTACATTCCTATGCTTCTTAATACTATCTCTTCTCATGCTCCATATTCTATGTTTTTACGTTAAATGTATATATACACTATGTATATATTTGATATATTAGGTAAATGCTACAGAAAGATCCTACGAATACCATGGACAGAAAAAGAAAGAACACACGTCCTGAAAGAACTAAATGTTAAAGAGAATTGGCTGATAAACAACATACTATACAGAAAAATTACATACTTTGGTCACATCAAGCATCACGATGGCCTGGAGAGAACAAATTAGAGGGCAGGATCCCAGGACCAGAGGCAGACCAAGAAGAAGATGGCTACAAGATATTAAAGAAACCATGAATATGACCATTGACAAAGTGGGTGAACTGGCTAGAGACAGTGAATTTCAGATGTGCTGCAAAGAGAGCAACGTCCTATAAAGGATACGCACCTTGATGATGATATATTTGATTGTTATTGTTTTATCTTCTTTTTTTTCCCTTCCTAGTTTTTCACATTTATTTTCATTTTAGGGCCGTTCGGGCAGGACTGCATAGAGTAGTTGATAGCTCTGCCTTGCCCTTGCCCTAGGGAGCATAGGCCATTCGAACCTACTGTCGGCATTTGTTGTCCTGGTTTCCGGCGTCTTGAAATCTGCCTTGGGTCTATTAAGTACATCTCCTTATTTAATGTGCTGCCATTATGCGTTTTCTCGTTTCGAGATACGTCGGTTGACAAAGACCTTCAGTCCTATCATAGTTATTTAGGCCAGAGATATTTATATGTCTGCCGTTTCTTGTCTTCACCCTTGCGCCCTAGGAGGCATGGTCCAAGCAAGACCTTCCAAGTCCACCTATCAAGGATCTTTACAGATCTCTCCACCGTCTCCTTATTTTCTTGCTATGAGTCCTCCTTGGAGGTCCTTCTTCTTGTGCAAGCTATGAATTTTCCTGGTTTGTAGTTTCTGTAGCTATCTAGTGATTTTACAGAGTGGGTAGCTAGCCACAAACCTCATTCCTCTCGACATCGTGGCAGGTACAGTGGTTCATTCTTTCCTAATTTGGGCACGTGACCACTGGCGATGTCACGTTAAGGTGAAATTCTTACCTCTGGTGTATCTGTGCTGATAAAAGCTATTTATCAAGCGCTGTGTGTATTGTTTTTGTACTTTGTAAAACTACAGTAATAGTCAACTAGAAGATTTGGATTTTGCAGATGATATTGCCTTGTTAAGTAGAAACAACCAAGATATAACAAAGAAACAAACAGACAACTTGTCATCTATAGCATCAAAGTTGGACTGCAGATAAGCTATGAAAAAACAAATATAATGAAGACACCTATGGCACGTAATGCAGATATCACCCTGGAATCTAAAATGATAAAAATAACAGAGCAGTTCACATATTTAGCTAACAATTTTGATTTCACAGGAAATGTTAAAAAAGAAATTATTGATACGAATTGTCAAAGCAACATCAGCTTTTAAAAGTCTAAATAAAATATGGAACTGCAAGTTATATAGTATTAAAACTAAATTACGAATTTTCAATTCAAATGTTGTATCAATCCTAACATATGCCAGCGAGAGTTGGAAAATGACTAAAGATATAGAAAGCAAGTTGAATGCATTTGAAAATAGATGTCTGCGAAAAATAATGAATATAAAATGGAACGAATTCAGGAGAGGTGATGAAATCAGAGACATGTCTGGTCAACCACTAATAACAACTGTTATAAGAAAGAGAAGATGGAGATATGTTGGACACACCTTGAGGATAAATGATCAACGAATATCAAAGCAGGCATTGAAGTGGGATGCAAAGTGTTCAAGAAAGAGAAGTCAACCTAAGGAGACCCTGAAATGAACTTTGCTGAGAGAGGCAGGAAATATTGGTCTCAGTTCCATGGATGAGATTAAGCGAGTTGCCCAGGATTGAGCGGTATTGAGAAATTACTTGCAGGCCCTATGTACATATAGATGCGAGAGGAATTATTATTATTTAAAGCTATAGTATTTTGTTTTTACATGTTTCACCACTTTCATTATCACAAATTTCCATTTTAAACCAGATTTTTCCAATGAAGATAACCAATTGAGATTGGATTCGCTTCAGAAATATGAGCCTCTGCCTGTCAGACTGGAAGCACTTCAGGTCATGAGTAACCTGCTTCGGAATTACTTTCCTGTCATACGGTAAGAGCAAATGTGTCTTGTTTTTCACCTTTCAACTCCCAATGTTGCAGAGCGAAGTGGGACATACAGGACAACTACTTCTAGTATGAGGATGGAGGTTGAGGCCATTACTGCTGCCCTTCATTGGATCTCTGGGACTTCATTTACTGGGGCTGTTGTATCTGACTCTCAGTCGATGCTTCTCAAGATCCAGAAGGGCAGGTTTCCGTATGAGTGGATGTCATCTATAGAAGTTTCTAACCTCCAGAGGCTTACGGAGATATACTGTCCTGGGCATGCGGGGGTTTACGGTAATGAGAGAGCGGACAGGCTTGCATCAACAGCTTCGATTGTTGGGGAGTTGAAGATGGATAAGGGGAATGTTCTTCGGTCTCTTGCGACCGTCTGTTGGATGAGGACACTAAAATCGATGTTGAATCGATCAAGCGATTTAGGCAGTTTGGAGTTGTACAAGTTGAACAGGATGCCTGAGAGGCAGAGTGAGAGGTGTGTTTAATCAGCGAGCTACGGGAACCATCAGTATGCATACTCTTCGATATCTGTTGGGGAGACTGAGCACCTATGGGTCTACCGGAGTGCAATGACGTCAGTTTAGTAACCAATAACCAAAATGGAGCACAGCTCTTCAACAAACTTATTCCTCTCTCCTGCCATCCCTTTCAATTCTTTCCATGTCTTGCCTATCCTTTTAATGTATCGCGCTCTCTTCTCCAGGTATTTCTAGGCCTTCCTTTACTCCTCATTCTTTGCTGGTTCCAAAACAATCTGTGTGGCGTTGAGCTATTAAGCTCGCCTCTTTCTTCAAATGAGAGCCGCTGTAGCGTAGTTGTTAGTGAACTCGCTTCTCAAGGCTGGTGGTCTGGGTTCAGCTCCCAATGCACGTGGAATTTTTCCCGACCACGGCGGCTCTCAGGTCGACACAGCCTCAACTGGGTACCAGACATGCTCTGGGAAAGTAAAGGCGCGGGCGTGATGCTGACCACATCACCCATCGTGTGCTGACGGTCAATGAAAAATACAGGCCTAACACTGTATTGACCTATATGCCACAAGGTATGAAAGGGTTCCTTTACTTTTACTTTACTTTCTTCAAATGTAGTCAGTTCACTTCTGACGTGAAGAGATCAGACTATTTTTCCAGAGATCTCTGATCTCAGTGTTGGTGAGATTGAGTTTCTAGTCCTATCGGAGATGGACAATAAAACGTACATCCTATGTTTAAGTTGAACATGTAAAAGAAAGATAACAAATGCAGTGGTTTGGATATTTAACGAGAATGAAATACAACCAACCACCAATAACAGCATACAATAACAAGAGATCGGGTACTAGAGCTAAGGAAGATAAGAAAAAATGGATGGACAATATCAAGACCACACTACATAAACACGGATACAACACAACAAAGGCGACTCATCTAGCCCTAGAACGCAAATTAAAGCTCCCATCCCTATGCTTAACGGCAAGAGTGCACAACCAATTCCATCATCCACCTGGGAATAGACAATAGATACGAGGGGAAGTTAATAAGTAAGCCACAAATGGCTGTAGAAAATAACTAAACATGATAACAACTTGAAACCAGTTTATTTTTATACATACATTGTCCTTTATTTCTCAACATAATTTCCACCAACATTGATGCACTTATCCCATCGTTTTATCAATCCTCCCAAACCGGCTGCATAGAACTGCGGGCTCTGTTTTCTAAACCACGTTTCACTTCACATTCAACTTCGGCGTCATTCACGAAATGTCTCCAGCCAAGGTGGGTTTTCAGTGGACCAAAGAGGTGGAAATCGCTAGGGGCTAAGTCGGGACTGTAAGGTGGATGTTCCAGAACTTCTCACCTTAGTTGGTTAATTTTCTCCTGAGTTAATCGAGCCGTATGTGGTCTGGCATTGTCATGAAGAAGCAATACTCCTCTAGTCAGCAACCCTGAACGTTTTTTTCGAATTGCATCATGAAGCATCGATATAACTTCACAGTACAATTCGGAATTCACATTGTCACCTTTCTTCTTGAAATTGGTTAAAAGCACTCCCAGACAATCCCAGAACACCGTCAACATAACCTTCCCTGCTGATGGCGTAACCTTGAATTTTGGACACAAAGTTAAGAAGGATGTTTCCACTGCATTGAAGCACACTTTGATTCGGGCTGGTAGTGATGCACCCATGATTCATGCCCAGTAACAATCCTGTTCAGCATGTCTTCTCCTTCATCTTCGTATCAACAGAGATGATGTAAGGACAGGCCAAATCGGTTCATTTTGTGTTCCTCTTTCAATTGTCTGGGTATCCACCTTGAGCACACTTTCTTAAATTTCAATCGATCATGCATTATGCTGTATGCTGAACCATGTGAGCACCCTATTGCAGATGCTACAGAGTCTATCGTTACTCGTCTGTCACCTCTAATCATCTCCTCCACCCGTTGCACTGATACTTCTGTTGCAATCTCAACAGGACGACCAGATCGGATTTCATCGACAATTTTAGAACGTCCTTGAGAAAATTTATCTACCCAACTATGCACCGTTTACGGACAAACATTTGTCAGAATAAACAGGAAGCATTTCCTTATGAATGTCCTTTGCAGGCAGTCCTTTTGCCCACAAAAACGCACAACAGCACGTTGCTCTTTGGTTGTACTCTCCGTAAGTACAGTCGCCATTTTGTTTATGCGCTGCGCATGCGCAAGAGACATATAGCGCCACCTGGCGAATGGGAATATAAAGTTGGATATTGCTGTCACCTAATGACACTTTTAGAAAACACCAACTACATTTACCTACCATCTCACATAACTTTGTGGCTTACTTATTGACTTCCCTCGTAGATAGACAATGTAAAGGAAATTATGCTATTAATTGTCATAGCAACATCAGCTTTTAAATCCAAATAAAATATGGAACTGCTTGTTATATAGATTTAAAATTAAATTAAGAATGTTCATTTACAATGTTGTATGAATCCTAACATATACCATCGAGAGTTGCAAAATAACTAAAGATATAGAAAGAAAGTTGAATGCATTTGACACCTGTGTGTTGCCGGGGTAGTAGGGGGGGAAAGAATAATACCCCTGCAACCTACAAGGCATGTCGTAATAGGCGACTAAGTTAGGGGCCTAGGAAAGCTACCCTAGTAAATAAAAAGAATTGGAGAAATTGAATTGAAATATGCTGGTCTACTTGTTGGTGCATAACTGGCGCAGCGTACAATCGCTCTTAGGCTCTGATCACATTCAGATCACAAAGAGTGGTCGATATGGAGCGTTCAATTGAGAAGAAGAGTATGATACCATGTATACTTTGCATGAAATGTGTTCTTGAGCTACCATGTGTTTGAGACCTGTCATCGCCTGAGTGGTTACCGGGCCCAAATTTGGGGTGTCAAGAATAGAACCACTGTTACCTGCCACGCATTTCGTAAGAGGCGACTAAGGAGGTTTGTCTGAAATCGGATGCGCGTGTCCTAAACATGTAGAAGTCTGCGTTTAGGAGCCTACCAAACCAATGTGCAACGTACACACGTTCTTGGCAAAGATCAAACTTATCACAAAAAGTGCTTAAAATTGGGTGTAAAGAATGAACGCAAAGAAGAAGAAGAAAATCTGTCTTACCTGTTGAGAAATGAAGACATCAGGAAAAAAGTAGGTACAACATCAGTACTTAACTTCATCAAGAAACAACAAATTAAATTATTCGGCCACATAAGCAGATTACCAACATCTCAACGAGCTAGGCTACTCCGATACAGTGGATACCAAGCAAAAGATCGTCCATGCAAAAGTTGGACTTCAGAAGTAACAGATTCAGTGAAAAACACTGTTTATGAAGCGCACACAGCATATGCCCATTCTTAGCCTGACTATGTTGCAGGAAACAGGATTAGAGAAAAGAATAAGAAGATATCACGTGTTTTAGACCTAACATATCACATGTTTTAGACTTAACATACCACATGTTTTAGACCTAACATATCACATGTTTTAGACCTAACATATCACATGTTTTAGACCTAACATATCACATGTTTTAGACCTAACATACCACATGTTTTAGACCTAACATATCACGTGTTTTAGACCTAACATATCACATGTTTTAGACCTAACATACCACATGTTTTAGACCTAACATATCACATGTTTTAGACCTAACATATCACATGTTTTAGACTTAACATACCACATGTTTTAGACCTAACATATCACATGTTTTAGACCTAACATATCACATGTTTTAGACCTAACATATCACATGTTTTAGACCTAACATACCACATGTTTTAGACCTAACATACCACATGTTTTAGACCTAACATACTACATGTTTTAGACCTAACATATCACGTTTTAGACCTAACATATATCACATGTTTTAGACCTAACATACTACATGTTTTAGACCTAAGACTATGTTTTAGACTTAACATACCACATGTTTTAGACCTAACATATCACATGTTTTAGACTTAACATACCACATGTTTTAGACCTAACATATCACATGTTTTAGACTTAACATACCACATGTTTTAGACCTAACATATCACATGTTTTAGACCTAACATATCACATGTTTTAGACCTAACATACCACATGTTTTAGACCTAACATATCACATGTTTTAGACCTAACATACCACATGTTTTAGACTTAACATATCACGTGTTTTAGACCTAACATATCACATGTTTTAGACCTAACATACCACATGTTTTATTTATGATATACCATTTGGCAGACAAAGCTTCCCTCTTCTGAAGAACTTGGTTCAAACATGCCTTGGGGATTCGAACCACATCATTAAGCTTCATGGGGTGAAGGTTTTGGATGAGCTGACTCAAGCATTGCAGAAAGATGTCAAAGATGCAGACATGTCACCAAATCATGTGATTCCTTGTCAGCAGGTATATGGGGAACTGGGTGTGTGACAGGTTAATGGGGAACTGTGGGTGTGACAGATATTTGGGGAACTGGGTGTGTGACAGGTATATGGAGAACTGTGGGTGTGACAGGTAAATGGGGGCTGGATGTGTGACAGGTATATGGGGGCTGGATGTGCGACAGGTATATGGGAAACTGGGTGTGTGACAAGTATATGGAGGGCTGAGAGGAATTTTTTTTTTTTTTTTTTTTTTTGGCAGGACAAAATTCCAGACAGCGAAGTCCTCACAAGAGCAAAGATCCCAAGCGTCAACACCCTGTTGCAGAAGGCCCAACTGAGATGGGTCGGTCACGTTGCTCGAATGCCTGATAAACACATCCCAAAACAGTTGATGTATGGCGAGCTTGAAGGGGGCAGACGTTTAGCTGGTGGACAGAAAACGCTTTAAAGACACTCTTAAAGTGTCTCTGAAATGCTCGATATAGACAATACGTGCTGGGAATCCCTTGCGCAAGATCGCCAAATGTGGCGCTGTAACAACAAAGAGGAACCCGAATGGCTGAGAATCATCGTATTGTTGAGTCACAGAGAAAACGAGCAGCGCAAAAAGACAGAGCACACAACACGCACATGTCTAACCTTGATCATGTATGCCCCACCTGTGGTCGGGGATTCTGTTCTAGGATTGACTCTACAGTCACCTCCGCACACACCAGAGAGGTGCAACAGTACACGTCTGATATTGTTGTCATCATCGCTTGCGATGGACGGCTATTATATTATTATGGAGGGCTGGATGTGTGACAGGTATGTGGGGAACTAGGTTGGGCAGGTATATAGGGAACTGGGTGTATGACAGGTATATAGAGAACTGGGTGTATGACAGGTATATAGGGAACTGGATGTATGACAGGTATATAGGGAACTGGGTGTGTGACAGGTATATGGAGAACTGACAGTGACAGGTATATAGGGAACTGGGTGTATGACAGGTATATGGAGAACTGGGTGTATGACAGGTATATGGGGAACTGGGTGTATGACAGGTATATAGGGAACTGGGTGTATGACAGGTATATAGGGAACTGGATGTATGACAGGTATATAGGGAACTGGGTGTATGACAGGTATATAGGGAACTGGGTGTATGACAGGTATATGGGAACTGGATGTATGACAGGTATATAGGGAACTGGGTGTATGACAGGTATATAGGGAACTGGGTGTATGACAGGTATATAGGGAACTGGGTGTATGACAGGTATATAGGGAACTGGGTGTATGACAGGTATATGGGGAACTGGGTGTATGACAGGTATATAGGGAACTGGGTGTATGACAGGTATATAGGGAACTGGGTGTATGACAGGTATATAGGGAACTGGGTGTATGACAGGTATATAGGGAACTGACAGTGACAGGTATATAGGGAACTGGGTGTATGACAGGTATATGGGGAACTGGGTGTATGACAGGTATATAGGGAACTGGGTGTATGACAGGTATATGGGGAACTGGGTGTATGACAGGTATATAGGGAACTGGGTGTATGACAGGTATATAGGGAACTGGGTGTATGACAGGTATATGGGGAACTGGGTGTATGACAGGTATATAGGGAACTGGGTGTATGACAGGTATATAGGGAACTGGGTGTATGACAGGTATATAGGGAACTGGGTGTGTGACAGGTATATAGGGAACTGGGTGTATGACAGGTATATAGGAACTGACAGTGACAGGTATATAGGGAACTGGGTGTATGACAGGTATATAGGGAACTGGGTGTATGACAGGTATATAGGGAACTGGGTGTATGACAGGTATATAGGAACTGGGTGTATGACAGGTATATAGGGAACTGGGTGTATGACAGGTATATAGGAACTGGGTGTATGACAGGTATATAGGGAACTGGGTGTATGACAGGTATATAGGGAACTGGGTGTATGACAGGTATATAGGGAACTGGGTGTGTGACAGGTATATAGGGAACTGGGTGTATGACAGGTATATGGAGAACTGACAGTGACAGGTATATAGGGAACTGGGTGTATGACAGGTATATGGAGAACTGACAGTGACAGGTATATAGGGAACTGGGTGTATGACAGGTATATGGGGAACTGGGTGTATGACAGGTATATGGGGAACTGGGTGTATGACAGGTATATAGGGAACTGGGTGTATGACAGGTATATAGGGAACTGGGTGTATGACAGGTATATAGGGAACTGGGTGTATGACAGGTATATGGAGAACTGGGTGTATGACAGGTATATAGGGAACTGGGTGTATGACAGGTATATGGAGAACTGGGTGTATGACAGGTATATAGGGAACTGGGTGTATGACAGGTATATAGGGAACTGGGTGTATGACAGGTATATAGGAACTGGGTGTATGACAGGTATATAGGGAACTGGGTGTATGACAGGTATATAGGGAACTGGGTGTATGACAGGTATATAGGGAACTGGGTGTATGACAGGTATATAGGGAACTGGGTGTATGACAGGTACATGGGGAACTGACGGTGACAGGTATATAGGGAACTGGGTGTATGACAGGTATATGGGGAACTGGGTTGGGCAGGTATATAGGGAACTGGGTGTATGACAGGTATATAGGGAACTGACAGTGACAGGTATATGGGGAACTGACAGTGACAGGTATATGGGAAACTGGGTTGGGCAGGTATATAGGGAACTGGGTGTATGACAGGTATATAGGGAACTGACAGTGACAGGTATATGGGGAACAGTGTGTGACAGGTATATGGGGAACTGACAGTGACAGGTATATGGGGAACAGTGTGTGACAGGTATATGGGGAACTGACAGTGACAGGTATATGGGGAACTGGGTGTGTGACAGGTACATGGGGAACTGTGTTTGTGACAGGTACATGGGGAACTAGGTGTAGCAGGCACATGGGGAACTGGGTGTGTGACAGGTACATGGGGAACTGGCTGTGACCCCTACATCAAAGAGGCAAAGATAATAGTACTGATGATTGCTGTGACAATCTTTCTTTCCCTCTCTCATTAGGTGCAAGATTTTTGGCTGTTCCTTTTGGAAGGTCCACTCCCCTTGCTGCTGAACTTTAACCCAGAAATGTCAGTTGAAGGCAACAACTTGGTGAGGTCTGGAGCTTGTGAGTGCATGGCCAACATTGGGAGGAGATTTTGCTAAGATGCCAGTATGAAATTCTGTTTTTATACACAGTGTTTGTAAAGTCTCACTACACTATATATCTAGCACAGCTCGAAAATCAAAACACATGATGTCATCAAAAAATGTGCTAAAATAAAGTAATGACAGTAACAATAGTTACTGCTATGGTCTACTGTTGTTTTTGGTAAACTTGAAAGAACCAATGAAATATTAATTATAGCAGATGTTGGAAATATCCACCACGGGCGTCCGAGTGGTTACCGGGCCCAAATTTGGGGTGTAAAGAATAGAACCACTGTTACCTGCCATGCATGTCGTAAGAGGCGACTAAAGAGGTTTGGCTGAAATCGGATGTGTGTGTCCTAAACGTGTAGAAGTCAATGCGTTTAGGGGCCTACAAACCAATGTGCAACGTATACACGTTTTTGGCAAAGATCACACATATCACATATAGGATTAAAACTGGTCGTAAAGAACAACGCAAAGAAGAAGATCCACCATGGGCTTCAAGACATATCTGTAGATGTTTCTTCATATTGTCAAATACCTTCTGTTCAGGATCGAGAGAGAAATACCTTCTGTTCGGGATCGAGAGAGAAATACCTTCTGTTCGTCCAAAAATATTCTTTCTTTCGTTGAAAACACTATTATGGTTTGAGTGAAAAGAATTACTCCAGCAGACAACAGTCATTCACTTGCATATTTCGTCACGATTGACTATGGAGCACATTTTTTTATGACTCCATGTACTTCATTTTTCACACTTGTTCTACATATAAAGTGTAGTGAGACTTTACAAACACCCGGTATATATGTAATGAATATAAAATGGAACGAATTCAGGAGAAGTGATGAAATCAGAGACATGTCTGGTCAACCAGTAGTGACAACTGTTATAAGAAAGAGAAGATGGAGATATGTTGGGCACACCTTGAGGAGAAATGATCAACGAATATCAAAGCAGGCATTGAAGTGGGATGCAAAGGGTTCAAGAAAGAGAGGTCGACCTAAGGAGACCCTGAAACGACTTTGCTGAGAGAGGCAGGAAATATCGGTCTCAGTTCCATGGAGGAGATTGAGCGAGTTGCCCAGGATAGAGCGGTATGGAGAAATTACTTACAGGCCCTATTTAACACATAACGATACGAGAGGAATTATTATTATTATTATATTATATATATATATATATTTGTTTATTCTCAAGTAGTAGCATGTCCCTGGTGGAATGTCGCTTTCATCACAGCCCGCATGAAAAACTCCATCTCTAACAAGTTCTCCCACCTCCTCCAGCATCATATTCAAGGTTTCTTTGATGTCCTGCTGCCACTTTTGTCTTGGTCATCCCCTGCCTTGTACTCCAGGAACCATGCCTTCCATTACCGTTCTCTCCAAACCACTGTGGCGTTTAATGTGGCTAAAATATTTCATCTTCCAGGACATGATGTTATTTATGAGCCAATGCTCCTCGATATGCAGGTCTTGTAGAATGTCTTTGTTTTTCAGGCAGTCATAATTGTGTTAGTAGGAAATTATTTTGTTGCTTAGGTTATTATAAGTAAAGTAAAGGAGCACTTTTTCATACTTCAATATATATTGGGGAGTACAATTTTGGACCTGCTATTGATGATGTGGTCACATCGGCCATTTTTACTTTCCAGTACTTTGCCTGGTACCCACTTGAGTCGTAAGTCGACCTGAGAGCCGTTACATTGGAAAGATATTCTGCACCCACTGTGGAATTGAATTAGACCATGTACATAAGAAGCGAGTTCACTAACAACTACACTACTGCAACTCTCTGTCATCATTTGATGTTGATTGCAGTTCAATCAGGATATATGACAAAAAATCAGCTTGCTATCAAAATAATCTGAACTAATCTTACAGTGGATACCAGCACACTGTGGTATACCAGGAAATGAAAAGGCTGACGAACTCGCACGGACTGGAGGGAGCCTAACACAACACCACCCAACACAAAGCTTTACAGAAGCAAAGACTGGAGGAAGCCTAACACAACACCACCCAACACAAAGCTTTACAGAAACAAAGACTGGAGGGAGCCTAACACAACACCACCCAACATAAAGCTTTACAGAAGCAAAGACTGGAGGGAACCTAACACAACACCACCCAACACAAAGCTTTACAGAAGCAAAGACTGGAGGAACCTAACACAACACCACCAAACAGAAAGCTTTACAGAAGCAAAGACTGGAGGGAACCTAACACAACACCACCCAACACAAAGCTTTACAGAAGCAAAGACTGGAGGAAGCCTAACACAACACCACCCAACACAAAGCTTTACAGAAGCAAAGACTGGAGGGAACCTAACACAACACCACCCAACACAAAGCTTTACAGAAGCAAAGACTGGAGGGAGCCTAACACAACACCACCCAACACAAAGCTTTACAGAAGCAAAGACTGGAGGGAGCCTAACACAACACCATCCAACACAAAGCTTTACAGAAGCAAAGACTGGAGGGAACCTAACACAACACCACCCAACACAAAGCTTTACAGAAGCAAAGACTGGAGGAACCTAACACAACACCACCCAACACAAAGCTTTACAGAAGCAAAGACTCTCCTAAAACAATCCAGAAAAATGATGTGGAGAAAAACAAACGAAGAATACAACCCAGAGCATAACAGTATACATACACTAAACAGAAAAGCACAGACTACAGTCTTCAGACTTAGAACGGGACACTGCAGTCTCAGAGCACACCTCCATAGAATGGGTCTCAGGGACTCGACTGCCTGCACCTGTGGAGCACCAAAGCAGTTCCCAGAGTACATCTGCAAGACTGCCCTAGCCTGAGCAGTGTGGGAATGGAAATCTGGTCAACAGAAAAAACCCTACAAAACAAATTATGGGGGAACCGGTGAAGACCTCAAGCACGCTGCCCTGTTTATGACACATACTGGAGTACTCGCTTACTTACTTACTTATTTACTTAATCCCGGCATGCCTAGTGACACATGGGGCTTCAGAAAGGACTTTCCATGCTCTCCTGTCCGTGCAACCTTCAGCGCAGAGCCCCACGTCAGAGATGCGGTGTCCAGTTCCTCTTCCATCATGCGCTCCATGTTGTCCGTGGTCTGTCTTTCTTTCTCTTTCCTTCTGGTGTCCAAGTGAGGGCTACCCTTGCAGGCATTTCTTGTCTCATTCTCATAACATGTCCGAGCCATTTCCATCTTCTCTTTTGAGTATGTCATTCATTGCCTCTTGTCTTATATCTTGGAGTAGTTGGTTATTGGATATTTTTACTGGCCAAAAGATTCCCAAGATTCTGCGAAGACAAGAGTGGTGGAAAACTGACAGCCTGCTAGTATCTCCTTTGGAGTAGTCGCTTAGCAGAAGTTGATTGCAGAAAAATAAGATGTTGATTGTATAATAAGAAGAAGAAGATGGTGATCACAAAAGAACAACAACAACAAATAGTACTTGCAATTTCTCATTTTTTCTTCTTGTTTTTCTTGTGTCTCCTTGTGCAGATACCACGTCAGATGCAGTGTGTAACTTTAGTTTTGGGACTGGCTGGTGATGAGGATAAATTGATAAGAGCTTCCGCTGTCCGTGCTGTTGGTGTCTACGTCATGTATTCTGGTTTGAAAGAGGTACGTATCCTGGACATTATCATTGGCCTCTTTGTCTAAGGAGACAATAGGTTTTGTGTGATATAGTTTGTTCAGGGCGTCTGTAGCTTCAGTTGTAGTGTGCTCGATCATAACCCAAGCGTACCTGGTTCAAATTCTGTATAAGAAGGATAAGAAGAGATTTATAGAACAGGCTTTTGTGTGCACTTCATAAACAGTGTCTTTCCTCGCCTCTGTTATCTCTGAGGTCCATCTCTGGAAAAATATCTTGATCGCTCCACGAGGGGAACCAGCAGAATATATTTGGAGCAAGAGGTGAGCACTCTACTTATACCCGGCAGAGGAACCCACACCCCAAATTAATCATCATTAGTCCTTGTTGCGCCAAGGACACATAAGGCAGAGAGAAAAGAAAAATGCCCACTCATTTCAATTTTGTGCATGTCTTTGACATCTGTTACGCCAGTGTGTTGCTGGGGCCCGCAATGGGAACAAAGAACAGTAACACTGCAACCTACAAAGCATGTCGTAATAGACGACTGAGGTAGGGGCCTAGGTAAGCTACTCTAGTGAATAAAAAGTTTTGCAGAAATCGAATGTGCTGGTCTACTTGTAGGTGCATAACTGGCACAACGTACAATCACACTTAGGCTTAGATAACATACAAATCAGAAAGAGTGGTTTAGCAAGTGGTCGATATGGAGCATTTGAAGAAGAGGAAGAAAAAAAGGGCTTCTGTTTTATTACAGAATTATTCATCATCAAGTTGCTTGTCCCTTCCGGAACTTAGCTCCCATGACAGCAGTCCTGAAAAACTTGCTATTCTATGCAAGTTGAACGCCGTCAGCAGCAGTCATTCCCAGATCGTCAATGACATCTTGCACCCATCGACTTCTAGGTCTTTCATTCTTCTTCCAGGCACCATTCCATCCAAAATTATCTTCTCTAGGCACTCATGTCATTTGATGTGTCCGAAATATTTAATTTTCCTTGATGTTATGCTCTTTACTTACTTTATATTTAATATCAAGCTGTTGCAGAATAGAAGCATTTGTTCTTTTCTCTGTCTATGAAACTCTGTAGTAATCTTCTGTAGCATTTGCATTCAAAAGCATTAATGATCTTCTCCACCGCTTAGTCAATGGTCCATGTCTTCTTCTTCTGCATCACCCGCTATAATTCAAGCGTATGCCATGGCGCTGGTGTGGCGTTCTGACTGATTGTTGCATGAAAGCCTGCTTACCGTTTTATTGATTTCATTGCCACTCAGGCAGGTCTTCTGACTTCAGAGGAGAGATCCATAGATTCCTAGATTTACGGTGTTCGTGGCATCGAACCGAAGGGTTACGATGTCTATGGCACCGTGCCGAAGAGCTGAAAAGCTCAAGTGCTTCTGGATCGGGAAAAAAAATCTCACAACCATATGTGGCCAAGGGAAAATACAGGCTCTTAAACACTTAATTTTTTCTTATGTCAGTTCCTTCCATAGGCTAGTTAGTTCTTTTAGTTTTTGCAAAGCAATGCTCTGCTTCATTACTTGTGTTAAAATTTGTTCCCAGGATGTAGCGTTTGTGTTGGATGCTGGGAAAGCAGTTCTATCATGCATGAAGTGCAGCAGCAATAGTGTCAGATTTAAAGCAGCATGGGCCATGGCTAACCTTTGTGACACACTGGTCAGTAACAAGTAAGTGCTGATAGTGGTTGTTGATACTTAGGATTAATAATTCCTCTCGATCTTTATACGTTACATAGGGCCTTCAATGAATTCTCTATACTGCTCTATCCTGGACCACTCGCCAATCTCTTCCATGGAACTGAGACCGATATTTCTGCCTCAGCAATGTTTATTTCAGGGTCTCCTAGGTCATTCTCTTTCTTGAACCCTCTGCATCCCACTTCAATGCCTGCTTTGATATTCTTTGATCATTTCTTCTCAAGGTGTGTCCAACATATCTCCATCTTCTCCTTATAACAGTTGCAACTAGTGGTTGACCAAACATTTCTCTGATTTCATCACTTCTTCTGAATTTGTCCCATTTTATGTACATTATTTTTTGCAAACATCTATTTTCAAATGCATTCAACTTGCTTTCTATATCTTTAGTCATTTTCCAACTCTGCTGGCATATGTTAGGATTGATACAACATTTGAATTGAAAATTCGTAATTTAGTTTAATACTATATAACTTACAGTTTCATATTTTATTTAGACTTTTAAAAGCTGATGTTGCTTTGCCAATTCGTATCATAATTTCTTTTAACATTTCCTGTGCAATAAAAATTGCTACCTAAATAGGTGAACTGCTCTGTTATTTTTAGAAGCTTAGGATTACTCTGTTGTAAATGTAGCATCAGTTGTGGTTGTAGTTTTATCATCAGTTGTTGTTGATTGAACATTGTTGTGGTTTGTTGTATTTGCAGATGTTGTTTTGGTTTTATTAGCATTGATTGTTGTTGCACTCTTGAACGCTCCATATTGACCACTTGTTAACCACTCTTTGTGATTTGTATGTGATCAGAGTTTAAGATCGATTGACGTATGTGCCAGTTATGTACAATGTACAAGTAGGCCAGCACATCCGATTTCTGCAATGCTTTTATTTACTAGGTAGCTTTCTTAGGTCCTACATCAGTCGCTTTTACAACATGCCTTGTAGCTCGCAGTGGTACTATTTTCTGCTTCCTTCGGACCTAGCACCGACAGGCCACATGTACACAAAAATCCAGGATGTCCATTCAGCCCTGTCTACATATGGGTAGATATCGTAGACTATTGCAACGTTATCATTACTCTTGGAAGAGAATGTAGATGATGGGACAACATGAAGGCTGAACACACAATTAAGCAGCTGATAGAATATAATGTAAGGGATGATGATGTTGTTTATACTGATGAGTCTAGAAGCAAAAACCATCTCTAGAGGGCACTACAAAGCAAAGTGGGATAAAGAACACCCAAAACACAATAAGGTGATGAATATTACCAACAGTCCAGGGGGACTGCCTAGAGTAGTTGATAGTAGCTCGGCCTGCTAGCTGTGAGACACCTCATAGCTCGGGTTCGAACCCACTGTCCGGCATTTGTTCGAGTCCCTGGTCTTACTCAGGACGATAACGTGAGTACCTCTGAAGTCGGAGAAAATCTGCCTGTATGGCGAGGGAATACTAATTACGAGTACATTGAGCACACGGCTGCCAGTGTAAAGTAATTTACAATGTGCACGCTGCGCCATTGTAAGAAATTGGAAAACGGATTTTCACGCAAATTCAGTTTCAGAGATGAAACTTCGCTGAGTTGAAAGCGGACGAAAAAAAAAAAAAAAAAAACCAACAGTCCAGAAGGGGCCAGACAGTCATACTTCGCCTCCGGACAGGTCACAACAGAATGAGATACCACCTGTATACTAAATTCAAGATAGGCACCTGTGACTTGGCAAGTGTGACAACAGAGCATATCCTACAGAACGCCCCCAGGATGCAGACCTGATAAGAAAGAGGTGACCCACTTACCCCAAGACAAACTATATGGCATGGCTGACAATCTGAGGCAGACAGCAGCCTTTATTAAAGAATCCGAAATCCCAGTCTAGTGAGAACGCAGAACAAGAAGAAGAATACTGATGGATCTGTGCATTAGTGAGGAATACAATCTGCTGACATTAACTCATTGTGTTTTTTATTGTGCAGAGACAAACATGTGGAAGAATTTGTGATGGACTTTCCAGACGACCTACTTCTGCAGCTGGTTCAGTGTGCGGCTTCTTCTACAAAAGACAGTGACAAAATTAGTTGTAATGCAGCTAGAGCAGTTGGAAATCTTTTGAGGTATATGCCACCAACTTTTTCCCTGCAAGCAGACATGGAGAAGGCGATAGAGGCTGCAGTGAAGGGACTCGTCAAGAATATGAATAGCGGAACAATGAAGGTGAACAATGTTTGCAAGAGATGATGACATTTCATGTCTAACCACTGTAATGTGGTCATTCTTCTGAATGCTCAGCTTGACCACTTGTTAAACCACCTTTGTGATATGTATGTGACCTGAGCCTAAGAGTGATTGTACGTTGTGCCAGTTATGCACCTACAAGAGGCCAGCATCCGATTTCGTGATGCTTTTCTTCTTTGCGTTCTTTTGTATGCATGTCTAAACCACGATATGTGTTGCCTCTATGAAGCTGCATGTCAGTTGGAGTTCTTCGAGAGCTCCCCATAGCTTGCTCTGTAAGCTTCGTTCATGAGGCCATGTTTCGTTGGTGTATGTATCTTCTTCTTTGCGTTCATTTTCATATGCTCGTCTAAACCATGAGATGGGTTGACTCTATGAAGCTGCATGTCAGTTGGAATTCTTCGAGAGTTCCCATAGCTTGCTCTGTAAGCTTTGTTCATGAGGCCATGTTTCGTTGGTGTATGTATGATGGACAGGACTGCAGGATGTGCCCTGGAGTCTGTATTTCTGTCTGACATGCACACTGTGCACTCTGAGCAGACTTTATTCTGTGCATGTGATGGTTGAGCCTGCAATGACCTGTTCTTGGGTGAAAGATTGTTGTATGCTGTTTTCTGTTAAGTCTACTGATGGGTTCTTGTGGGTGTTTGCTGTGGGTTTGTTGCCTCCACAACTCTTTGTACTTTCGCTTAATATCTATCTTGTTTTCTGGTAGTGACACTGGGTGTTTGTGTTGTATCAGTTTTGTTCCTTCCTTAGCCAGCCTGTCTGCTCTCTCATTTCCTAATATGCCACAGTGAAATAAATTTGTTTAAAAACCTGAATAGCAAAACAAATTCTTATTCCCTAAGGTTCGATGGAATAGTTGTTATGCAGCCAGCAACGCCTTCCAGAACCCTGACCTTCCCACAAACAGAGTATGGGTGACAGACATTCTCAATATGTTGAGTAAAGTGGTACAAAACTGTACAAACTTCAAGGTAAATCATAACTAATTAGTTATCTTATCTTATCTTAACCACATTTCTGTGAAGCGCGTGGGAGAGTTAGTTTTCTATCTTGTACCAGGTGTGTTGCGCTTGACGTTGTCAGTCCATGCTTTCGCAGGGACTCTGAGATGTTATCTATCCATCATGTTCTTGGCCTACCTCGTGCTCTGCGCCCTGAGTGTCGATTATTGTAGGCACGTGATGGTAGTAAATGTGGTTCCATTCTCATCAGATGGCCGAACCACTTGATTCTTTGCTTCGATGTACTGTATGCATGGTATAGTACCAACGATGCTTCTGATATTCTTGTTTCTCACTCTGTCTCTCCTTGTAACGTTACAGCTTTTCGTAGACATCTCATTTCACATGTTGTAATCTTTCTTTCTTGTGTCTTAGTCAGGTGCCATGTTTGGCACTGATAGCAGTTATGTTATGTTATAATAACAGCGCGGTTCACATATTTAGATAGCAATTTTGATGGCACTGGAAATGTTAAAAAAGAAATTATGTTACAAATTGTCAAAGCAACATCAGCTTTTAAAAGTCTAAATAAAATATGGAACTGCAAGTTATATAGTCTATCTCTCTATATCCTCTTTGTGTTCCAATTGACACATAAGGCTTCCACAAGACTTCCACTTTTACCGTTCTGCTGCCTGTCTACCAACCGTCTCCCACGTCCGGCCACACTCCTTCAACTCTCCACCGTTCTTCTCCATGTTTCCTTTGGACGTCCAGGCCTTCTCTTCCCATCCGCTGTCCATCTGAGAGCTGTCCTAGCCAATGCCCCACTGGCATACGACATGTCCTAACCACCTCCATCTTCGTCTCTTAATGATGGTCTCCAAGGATGCACAGTTTGTTTCAAAAGCTCCTCATTTGTTTATATAGGTTTAACATACATAGGTTTAACTGCTGAAAATTACGAATTTTCAATTCAAATGTTGTATCGATACTAACATATGCCATCGAAAGTTGGAAAATGACTAAAGATATAGAAAGCAAGTTGAATGCATTTGAAAATAGATGTCTGCAAAAATAATGAATATAAAATGGAACGAATACAAGAGAAGTGATGAAATCAGAGAAATGTCTGATCAACCACTAGTAGCAACTGTTATAAGAGAGAGAAGATGGAGATATGTTGGACACACCTTGAGAAGAAATGATCAACGAATATCGAAGCAGGCATTGAAGTGGGATGCAAAGGGTTCAAGAAAGAGAGGATGTCCTAAGGAGACCCTGAAACTGACTTCATGAGGGTAAGTGGTTCGAGTCCTGTGTTTGTTTATTTGTTTTTTCGGAAGCTCTTAATACCTGCACTGCAGCCAAGATCTTTTCGTGTTAGAAAGAAATCAGAGCAAACATGGTTACTCAACGAAGTGCAATGATGATGTTCCTATCAATCAATTTAACCCTTTCACTCTGTAATTATTTTGATCTGCTGAGAGAGGCAAGAAAAATTGGTCTCAGTTCCATGGAGGAGATTGAGCGAGTTGCCCAGGATAGAGCAGTATGGAGAAATTGCTTGCAGACCCTATGTAAGGTTTAAAGGTTCGAGAGGAATTATTGTTATGTTATGCAATCGACGTCATGGCACATTGGGTATTCCCATGCATGCTCTGTTCTCCACACATCCGATTTCTGCAACGTAGGTCGCAGTGGTACTATTCTTTGCTATCCTTGGCCCGACAACACGTGGACAATGTGCAGAGCAAATCGCTTTACGTTGACGTAATAGTAGTTTATTTCCTGTTATTTTCTTTCACAGGTTCGTATCAATGCTGCTCTGGGGCTGTCTGCTCCTTCTAGTAGACCAGGTTATGGGAGCCAGGAAACATTTAGCAACGTATGGGCAAGTCTGGTGTCTGCTCTGGAAACTGCTGAGAACATCAATGACTTTGCAGAGTACAAGTACAAGGATAGTCTTACTGAGCATGTAAGTCATTTGGAAGTGGAGAGTTAGCTCTTTCTTCATTCTTATATTGAACCCTTTCTTCTTCTTCTGCGTTCTTACTAGATTGGGATTTCAGATTCTCTAATAAAGGCAGCCGTCTGCCTCAGATTATCACCACGCCATACAGTTTGTCTTCTGCATTCTCACTAGATTGGGATTTCAGATTCTCTAATAAAGGCAGCCGTCTGCCTCAGATTATCAGCCACGCCATACAGTTTGTCTTGGACGCTAGTGTAAGTGGTCACCTCTTTCTTCTCAGGTCTGCATACTTTCCCAGAGATCCCTGATCTAGTGTAAGTGAGATCGAGTTCCTAGTCCTATCGGAGACGGACAATAAAACGTAGGTCCCGTGTTCATTTTGAGCACATAGAAGAACCCTTATCAGGTCATAATCGGGAAGAGGGGGCTGGAAAGCCGCTGCTCAGGTAAAATTCATTAGAAAAGATTAAAAATAACATTCCTACAAAAATATCTTTACCGTATTTCAAAATTACATCAGGAAACCCTCACGGTGCTACGTAGTTTGTACACTGCAGCTGAGCACAAGGAGTTGGTTTTTTTTTTTTTTAAGAACCCCAAGGAAGCAATGGAAGTAACGAATATGTGAATGGCTCATTGGTTGTGTTCGTAAAAAAAACACTCGTATTGCTAGGCTAGACGATTGGTGTTGTAAGGACTAGGGTAAGTGGTTCAAGTCCCGTGTTTGTCTATTTGTTTTTTCGGAAGCTCTTAATACCTGCACTGCAGCTGAGATCTTTCAGTGTAAGAAAGAAATCAGAGCAAACGGTTACTCAGCGAAGTGCAATGATGATGTTCCTATCAATCAATTTAACCCTTTCACTCTGTAATTATTTTGACCTCTGGATGCATTTATTTTGCAATTCAAATTTAACATTTAATATCAAGTAGTTTAAATCTTTATAACTCTAGTACTGTTTCTCTAAAGTATGACATATTATATATTAAATTTGCCTGTTTGTGTCGGTCCGAATGGAAGCAAAGAATAGTACCACTGCGACCTACAAGTCATGTCGTAAAAGGCGACTGATGAAGGACCTAGGGAAGCTACCCTAGTAAATAAAAAGCATTGCAGAAATCGGATGTGCTGGCCTGCTTGTAGACACATAACGGGCACAACGTTCACTCGCTCTTAGACTTAGATCACATACAAATTATACAGAGGGGTTAACAAGTGGTCGATATGGAGCGATCGAAAACGAAGATATATTAAATTGTTGCTAATCGGATGTGGAATAATTAATATCACCAAGAGATTGAAGAACATCCCCCTTACCAATCCTAAACTCCCCAACTTTCGATGCAAGCATGCCCGCTCTCTTGTTGCCATGAACACCCACATGGTCAGGACAGTAGATTCACTTGAGATAATAGAGGTTGGCAACCTCAATAGATGACCCTCAATAGACGACATCCACTCACACCACAAATTGCCATTTTCGATCTTCAGAAGCATTGACTGAGAGTCAGAAACAACAACAGCTCCAGTATACGGTAGTTGCAGAATGCCAATGGAGGGCAGCAGTAATGGCCTCAACCTCCATCCTCATACTGAAATGTCACCTGTGCTTTGCCGGGCTCGAAGGGGAGCAAAGAATAGTAACACTGCGACCTACAAGGCATGTTGTAATAGGCAAATGAGGAGGGCCTAGGAAGCTACTCTGGTAAATAAAAATCCTTGCATAAATCGGATGTGCTGGCCTACTTGTAGGTGCATAACTCATACAACATACAATTGCTCTTAGACTCAGATCACATACAGATCACAAAGATTGGTTTAAAAGTAAAGAATCTTTTATATCATGGGGTATCGCCCGAGTGGTTACCGGGCACAAATTGGTTAAAGAATAGAACCACTGTTACCTGCCACGCATGTCAAGAGGCACTAAGGAGGTTCGCTGAAATCGGATGCATGTATCCGCTAGGAATGCTAACCCAAAACAAATGCTTGCAGAAAACGGATGTACCAGGCCGTAAGGCGCATAACATGGTGCACCACCCTCACAATGAGGAATGGGATAACGGATTCACGGTCGCCAATCTGCCTAGGAGATTTAGCCACGAGTAAGAATGTCAGACCTACCAGCATGAGGTGGCCAAACTTACCGGGAAGAGGTCGCACAAACGGGAAACAGAAATCATGGAATTATATCTACAGAACTGCCCCAGTATGCAGACTTGAGAAGATAATGGTTGCCCACTTACACTAGCGTCAAGACAAACTGTATGGCGTGACTGATAATCTGAGGCAGACGGCTGCTTTATTAGAGAATCAAAATCCCAACAGTGAGGATGCAGAAGAAGAAGAAGAATACCACAGGGTATGTAGGTTAAATCGGTGTTAGACCTGTACTTTTCATTGACCTTTGACACACGATGAGTGATGTGGTCAACATCAGGTCGGCCGCATTTACTTCCACTGTTTTCCTGGTACCCAATTGAGGCTGGGTCGAACTGAGAGCTGTTACTGTCAGAAAACATCCGACACCCGCTGGAGAATTGAACCTGGACCACTAATCTTAGAAGCGAGTTCACTAACAACTATGCTTCTGCATCTCTTAAAGAGTGGTTTAACAATTAGTCTATATGGAGAGTTTGAAAAAGAAGATAGTGAAATGCACTAGTATTGCTCTACAGGGTGTTCAAAATAAAAGCAGCCTCATTGACAAATCAAAAGTTGCTAGGCACGCATTGCATTGCATTTTGTCTTTCTACTATTTAAACCGGTTCTGACTAGCTCGTTCTTTGACCGCTTTGTTCATCACCCTTCCCGCACCATGATTACACAACATCACAAAAAGACTCGAGAGCCGCGGTAGCGTAGTTGTTAGTGAACTTGCTTCTCAAGGCTAGTGGTCCGGGTTCAACTCCCGCAGTGGCGTGAGATTTTTCGTGACCGCGATGGTTCTCAGGTCGACTCCAGCCTCAACTGGGTACCAGACATGCTCTGGGAGTAAAGGCGGCCGGCGTGATGCTGACCACATCACCCATCGTGGTGCCGACGTCAATGAAAATACAGGCCTAACACTGTATTGCCCTATATACCACAAGGTATGAAAGGGTTCCTTTACTTTTTACTTACTTTACAAAAAGACTTGCTCACTTGACCTATACTACGTCATAATTGAACCTTCTCATTTTCATAAACATATGTCAGATTGGCTCCCTTTGACGAGTCTGCTTTTATCTTGAACACCCTGTTAAGACATCTAATTGTCTGCTTTTCCGTCTGCTAGTTATGTGGAGCAGTCTTACATGTGACCTCATTAATTGAACTAGCAGACCTGAGCATCCTGGCACAGTTTGTAAACATCAAGGGCCATAGTTTTCGGACATACATGGAGAAATACATCAAGCTACAGTTATCAAAGAAAGGTGAGATTTGTGAGAGAATTCTTGTTCAGATGTTTCTTCCTTTCTTTCACTTTAAATTTTATCTTCTTCTTCTACGAACGCTCCATATCGACCACTTGTTAACCATTCTTGTGTGATTTGTATGTGATCTAAGCCTAAGAGCGATTGTACGTTGTACCAGTTATGCATCTACAAGTAGGGCAGCACATCCAATCTCTGCCATGCTTTTTATTTACTAGGATAGCATCCCTAGGTCCTACATCAGTCGCCTCTTACGACATGCCTTGTAGGTCGAAGTGGTACTATTCTTTGTTCCTTTGCGGGCCCTAACACCACACGGGCGGTATCATTTGCTGAATAAAGGCCTTTTAGTCGAAACATTGCTGTGTATCGTTATTGATTTTGTATTTTGTAAAACTACAATACTTTGTTTTTACATGTTTCGCCATTGCTACATAGTTTTACTGCAGTCTTCCCGTATATCGATAATGTTATTTTCTGGCCACTTCAATCTTCTTCTTCTTCTTTGCATTCATTCTTTACAATCAATTTTAATCACTCTTTGTGATATGTTTGATCTTTGCCAGAACGTATACGTTGCACATTGGTTTGTAGGCCCTAAACACATAGACATCTACACCTCCTTAGTCGCTCTTACGCATGCGTGATGGGTAACAGTGGTTCTATTCTTTACACCCCAAATTTGGGCCCCGAACCACTGCGGCCACTTCAATCCAAACACTTGCAATCTAGCAGTTGATGTGGATTGATTTTAATTAAAATCCTCATGTCAGTTCAAAATGTCAGCTCTATCTATTGACTGGTGCTCTGTGGTTTAGGGGATAGTGACTAGGTCTATTAACCCCAACGTTCTGAGTTTGAATTGCGCTCAGACAGCTTGGTTGCAAATTGTTTCATGTGAATTTTTACAAAAGGACGATGGCACCACCTGTTCAGAAAGCAATGGCAAACTACTGAACGTAATAATGCCTAGAAAATCACAAACAGCATTAAAAAGCTGGGATTGACTCGCAAAGTCCGCAAAGGATATGCAATTAATTTTTTAAAATCCATTTGCTGGCTCCCTGATATGGTGGCAGAGCCAGCCTGTCTGCCTGCAAGAGTGGCCTGTCTGCCTGCAAGAGTGGCCTGTCTGCTCTCTCATTGCCATCGACACCCATGTGCTCTGGAACAAAGTTGAATGTTATTCTGCAAATTGTTGACTTGTAGTGATTCAGTCCATTGCCTGCACACCGAACCAGTCTCCACCTTTTGGATCATACTCAATGAATCGCTCAAAATGCACGCATGAGTGTAGTCCAGTCAGAATAGTTCCTTAGTCACCGCCAGTACTTCCATTGTCATGCTGCTTGTTGTTATAAAAAAGTAAAGAAACACTTTCATACCTCGTGGTATATAGGTCAATACAGTGTTAGGCCTGTATTTTTCATTGACCGTCAGCACACGATGGGGGATGTGGTCAGCATCACTCCGGCCGCCTTTACTTTCCCAGAGCATGTCTGGTACCTAGTTGAGGCTGGATCGACCTGAGAGCCGCCACGGTCGGGAAAATTCCACGCGCATTGCGGAGCTGAACCCAGACCACCAGCCTTGCGAAGCGAGTTCACTAACATCTACGCTACAGCGGCTCTCGCTTGTTGTTATACTAAATTTAAAAGTTTGAGAACCACTGACACTTTGTTTATTTTTGCAGGTCAGAACATCAACCCAACCATTGAAGAAGTGAGAGACCACTTAGAGAGATTGGAATCATCAGCAGTATCTGATGACCAGAGGAGATGTCTGCACAAGTTGTTACAGGCCTGTGTGCCAGATACAGGTGGGTTTTATGTTGTTCAGTTGTCATTGTCAGTCCACACTCTCCTTCTTCCTTCAGGGGGCTACACACAAGCTGTATGGGCTTGCAGCAGTCAGCGACACATAGTTGATTGTTAGGGTCAGCAACAGAACCTTGCTTAAATTACATTGAGAAACAAAGAATGAAGGGGTTTGGCCACTAAATAAGAATGCAACCAAACTCCACATTATACAGAGTCTTCTACAACAGAACATCAGGAAAGAAGGCAAGAGGGAGGAAGACCACGGAAAAGATGGTTAGATGACATAGCAGAATCCTGTCAAAGAGCAAAAATAACAATCACACAAGCCACCACAACAGCGCCAGACAAAAACAGAAAACCACCACACTGGGCAACAACCCAATAGCAGTGTGACGACAAAAGAAGAGAGAAGAAGTAGAAGGGTTAAAATAAGAACAAAAATGGGCAAGACTTCACTCTGTCCTCCTTGAGGAGACTACACACAAGCTGCATGAACTTGTAGCGGTCGTCGACTCATAACTGACTGCTAGCGTTAGGGTCAGCATAAGAACAAAAATGACCAAGACACCATCTCCCCCTTTCAGGAGACTTCACAGAAGGTACATGGATTTGTGCAGCATGGGCACCCATTATTACGCTTCTGATCTGACTAAGCTGAAAAATCAGTTTTATTTTGTGCCAGGGCATGCAGGTGTAGTGGGGGTGAACGCACCGATAGGCTTGCAGGTATGGCTGCTGTACAAAGCGGGCGAGAAATGGACCAGGCTGTTATATACAAATTCCCTAAGGGAGAGAGGGTGTGCACATGATTCAAGTAATAGTGGTAAATCTGCAACACTAACCAGACTGTAAGAATTCCAAGTCAAGTGTGGTGTGGCTAGACAAGGACACTATGCTGGTAGCCAAAGAAGAAGAATAAAACAACAAAGAATCAATGTTGTTAGTCGCAACACGCTGAGACACATACCGAGGAGGAGATTGAATCACTTGTAGACTAATTGGTTCGACGTGCAGTGATGCAAAACCTATTGTCTCCTGAGACAAAGAGGTCAATGATGATGATGACATGGACTTGTAGTTGTCAGCGACTCGAAGCGACCGCTGGTGTCAGTGTACGCCCGAAGTCTCCTCTGACGACCCTGGAAACAGACATCTACTAAGAAATCTGGCTACGTTTGTAGAGATCGAAGAGGGAGAAGCTCACCCTCTTCGATTAAAAAAACACCCTATGATGAAGTCGGATATGTCGGATCGAAAGGTACAGATACCACAGCTCACGCTGAAAACTGTGACACAGTGCATTTCGTTCTCAACAACAGAACGCATCTTGCTATAACCAACGAGTGCATGAGAACGAATGAGGAAAAATAAGAAGAATTTTCATTGTTTCTGTTAATATCTTTATCCAAACTTTGACTTTTTGTTGTTCTTAACTGTGCTCTTTTGTGTGTCAAGTTAGATGTTTCACACGATGGATGATGTGGTCAGCATCACGTCGATTGCCTTTACTACCCAGTGTTTTCTCTGCCATGTTTGCTGGGGAACCGGTGGCTTTCCTTACCACCCGGGTCTGTGATCTGCCAACAGCTAACTCTCATCCACTGCTTAACAGGGGAATGTTTGTACTGTCCTACAGCAAAAGGGCAAAGCAATAGACATCTCCCAACCGTCCACCATGTCCCCAAGGCATGTGCCACCCTGATTCATTCCCCGCCACCGTTGTCTGTTTGCATGCTTCGCAATTCATAAATAGAATAGAGTGAGGTAGCCACTGTACACAGACAAACGAATCATCAATTCCTGGATTGTTAGTGTCAGTGCGAAGACGTGCATGTTTTCATGGTCGAGAGGACGTTGATGCATCTCAAGATTGCCATAAATGTCAACTGTGTGACTGTTCAGAAGAAACTGTCACACACCATCTCTTCCAGTGCCCTGCACTCAGTGACCTACGCCACAAGTACCTACCTCCATACCCAGATGTTGAAAACACTCTCTATGCTAACACACCACAACTCAGACAGACCTGTAAATTCATTGCCATGGCTGCCTCAAGTCGAAGGGCAAATGCTCATATGACTGCTGGATCGTAAAAGTAGAGTACTACCCAGTATTACTCTATACCCAATTGAAGCTGGGTACCTTCGTGTGTTGTTGGGGCGCGCAAGGGGAGCAAAGAATAGTAACACTGCTACCTACAAGGCATGTCGTAAGATGCGACTGAGGTAGGGACCTAGGAAAGCTACCCTAGTAAATAAAAAACGTCGCAGAAATTTGATGTGCTGGTCTACTTGTAAGTGCATAACTAGCACCGCATACACTCGCTCTTAGGCTTAGATCGCATACAAATTACAAAGAGTGGTTTAACAAGTGATCGATATGGAGCGTTCAAGAAGAAGAAGAATATAAGTGTTACAGAAGAGTCCTCCGTATATCATGGACAGAGAAGAGAACAAATAGATCTATCCAGAAAGAACTCAAAATCAAAGAAAACTATGTACATGTTCGAAGTGCCATAAGATATTTCAAACGGAACTATTTTAATACTGTGTTTTTAAAGTCTCACTACACTTTATTTGTAGGACAACTTTTAAAACTAAGTACATGCCGTCTGCCCAGCGTGTTCGTAGCACGTTGGACTACGGTGACTATCCCTCTGTGTGTGCGGGTTCAATTCCGCGGATGACAGAAAAAGCCACAGATTCCCCAGATTTACGGTGTTCGTGGCACCGAACCTGAAGGGTTACGATGTCCATGGCACCGAGCCAAGAGCTGAAAAGCTCAAGTGCTTCTGGATCGGAAAAAAACTATTAAAAAAACTAAGGACATAACATCATCAAAAAATGTGCTAAAACAAAGTAGTGAAATTAGTCACAATAGTTACTGCTATTGTCTACTGTTGTTCTTGGTAAACTAGAAAGAACAAATGAAATATTCATTATAACAGATGTTGGAAATATCCACCATGGGCTTCAAGATATGTCTGTACACGTTTCTTCATATTGTCCAATATTCTTTCTTCAGTTGAAAACACTATTATGGTTTGAGTGAAAAGAATTACCCCAGCAGACAACAGTCATTCACTGCATATTGCGCCCGAGTGGTTACCGGCCCAAATTTGGGGTGTAAAGAATAGAACCACTGTTACCTGCCACGCATGTCGTAAGAGGCGACTAAAGAGGTTTGGATGAAATTGGATGCGCATGTCCTAAATGTGCAGAAGTCTATGCGTTTAGGGGCCTACCAAACCAATGTGCAATGTATAAACGTTCTTGGCAAAGATCAAACATATCACAAAGAGTGATTAAAATTGGTCGTAAGAACGAACGCAAAGAAGAAGAAGAAGACTGCATATTGAGTCACAATTGACTATGGAACACATTTTTTGATGATGTCATGTACTTTATTTGTCACATTTGTTCTACATATAAAGTGTTGTGAGACTTTACAAACACCCTGTAGTTTCCAATTGAATTGGTTTGTACAATTATTACCTTATCTTCTCATTCTCAGACTCAGCGGATGAGAGGACTCCAGAGAAGACATCGTTCCAGAAGATTTATGATTAGAAGATTTCTATTGTGAAGTGTGTGTATGTGATTGTATTTTTAAGTCAACTGTGTTGCTGACAACTATGAAGTGCCTACAGGGCACTAGGTGTCTATAGCTTAAGCGGTAGTGAGCTCGATCACAACCCAAGCGTACCTGGTTCAAACACCATGGTGGGTAAGTTTGAAAGCAAATTCATTTCCGTGGGATTTTTATAAAAGGTAAATATAGACCTCACCGTTCATAAAGTAATGGCAAACTACTGAACATGTAAGTGGTGCATAGAAAATCAACAACTCGTTTACGGTGGTTGATGGTTACTTCATGTAAAGGATATGCCACGATTTTCATTTGATCACTGCAGACATAATTAATCTATTGTGCCACAAAGTTGAAGTATAATTATTCTGCCATCAAATATTTTTTTTAAATTCTTCTTCTTTCTTCTGCGTTCTCACTAGATTGGGATTTCGGATTCTCTAATAAAGGCAGCCGCCTGCCTCAGATTATCAGCCATGCCATACAGTTTGTCTTGGACGCTGGTGTAAGTGGGCCACCTCTTTCTTCTCAAGTCTGCATACTGGAGGCAGTTCCGTAGGATATAATTCCTATGATTTCTGGCCCCGTTTGTTCCGACCTCTTCCGCAGCAGGTTTTGGCCACCCTCGTGATGGTAGGTCTAACATTCTTACTGCGTGGCTAAATCTCCGACTCAGATTGGCAACCGTAGAATCCGTTATCCCATTCCTCATTGTGAGGAGTCGTTGTACCATGTTATGTGCCTTACGGCCTGGTGCATCCGTTTTCTCCAAGTATTTGTTTCGGGTTAGCATTCCCTAGCAGTACGTGCATCCGATTTCAGCCAAACCTCCTTAGTCGCCTTTTATGACATGCGTCACAGGTAATAGTGGTTCTATTCTTTACACCCCAAATTTGGGCCCGGTAACCACTCGGGCGATTTTTTTAATAGATTACACAGTATTTCTTGGGCGTGTACATAGGTTGCTTCGAACGCAGTTTTAAGATATGTTGTAGCTTCATTTTATTTTTTAAATTGAAGAGCTCTTCTGTAACTTTTGTTTCACATAAATTTTGTATTCTTCTTCTTCTTTGCATTCTTTCTTTACGACCAATTTTAATCACTCTTTGTGATATGTTTGATCTTTGCCAAGAGCATGTATACGTTGCACATCGGTTTGGTAGACCCCTAAACACATAGACTTCTACACTTTTAGGACATGTGCATCCGATTTCAGCCAAACCTTCTTAGTCGCCTCTTACAACATGCGTGGCAGGTAACAGTGGTTCTATTCTTTACACCCCAAATTTGGTATTGATATAGTCACAATTTGATTTTCTATTTTGGAAATATGTCGAAACATAGAAAACTAAGTATTGTAGTTTTACACGGTATAAAAACTATATACAACGACATTTTGGTCAAAAAGCCTTTATTAAGCAAAGGATGCAACAGAAGCGAGAAATGTTGTCTTCCTGTACGGCAGACATAGAGAGCTGCTGTAGCGTAGTTGTTAGTGAACTCGCTTCTTAGGCTAGTGTTCCGGGTTCAATTCCACAGTGGGAGTTTTTTTCAAACCGTAATGACTCTCAGGTCTATTCAGACTCAATTGGTTACCAGGAAAAGGACTGGGAAGTAAAGGTGGCTTGTGTGATGTGGGTCAATCTGTCATATGCAGTTATATTGCGAGTGCAGAAAGCTGGATTTTGTCATGATTGATGTTCCTTCGACAAGAATTACAATTCAAGTGATGAACAGTTTTGTGTTGCTACATTAGCCATATGCATTTTATGCGGTGCAGGTTGCTTTTTGTGGTGGACGCGGCTGTTTCATTCTGGAATTAGTTCACACAGGAAACATTTCACAGTTGTTAGGATTTCGTGTGATTTCTATTGGCACAGCAACGGAGCAATTATGGGGTGACCCGTTGCAGTGAAGTTGAAACTGTACTTATGAACTATGACCACATATTTCTTTGTGTGCCGACGGTAATGAAAAATACGGGCCTAACACCGTATTACCCTATGGTGTTAAAAGGTTCTTACAAAAAATAGTAACACATGCAATCGTACAATAAATCCCTTATCTTATCTTAACCACATTTGCCGTGAAGCGTCGTGGGGAGATTTAGTTTTCTATCTTATTCCAGGTGTGTTGCGCTTGACGTTGGTCCATGCTTTAGCAGGGACTCTGAGATGTTATCAATCCATCATGTTCTTGACCTGCCTTGTGCTCTGTGCCCTGAGTGTCGATTATTGTAGGCACATGATGGTAGTAAATGTGGTTCCATTCTCATTAGATGGCCGAACCACTTGATTCTTTGCTTTTCGATGTACTGTATGCATGGTATAGTACCAACGATGCTTCTGATATTCTCGTTTCTCACTCTATCTCTCCTTGTAACGTTGACAGTTTTCGTAGACATCTCATTTCACATGTTGTAATCTTTCTTTCTTGTGTCTTAGTCAGGGCCATGTTTGGCACTGATAGCAGAGAGTTGGAATAAATATGCAGTTGGAATAAATCCCTAACAGCCCTAAAATAAAAATATGACTAAAAACGAAATAAATGTGAAAACGGAAAAAAAGATTACTCTTTGTGATTTGAATGTGAACTGAGCCTAAGAGCGATTGTACGTTGTGCCAGTTATTCACCTGTAAGTAGGCCAGCACATCTGATTTCTGTGATGTTTTTTATTTACTGGGGTAGCTTCCATAGACCCCTACCTCATTCGCCTCTTATGACATGCCTTGTAGGTTGCAGTGTTACTAATCCTTGCTCCCCTTGTGGGCCGCGGCAACACACAGGTATCTGTGATTCACGTAAATATAATTTCAACGAAGAAGATAAAGGGTATTCTCTATCTCGGTTGCGCAAGTTATGCATACCGATAAGTGCGCGAGACATAAAACCATGAAAGAAACCCAAGTAGATACATCAATGAAAACAGAATGGGAGTTGTTTGTCTAAACACACTGAAATACATGCTTGGGAGGAGATAAGAGCAATTATGGACATGTGCAATGAAGATGATCCTCAAATGAATAATATAACATTCATAACATAATTTGGATTACACTCAATATAACATAATTTGGATTACACTCAATATAACATAATTTGGATTACACCGAGGCCTAGAATGCAGTGAATTACAGAACTGACAGCGACCCTACTTCACCTACAAGTGATGACCTTATTAATAGGCTGCATACTGCAGTCTAGTTATCCAGTAGATAAGGCGCACTTGGTCCTAAACAATGATTTTGCTGAAAACCACGACCATGTGGTGCCAGTGCCCTCAAGGGAAGCAAAGAATAGTACCACTGACCTACAAGGCATGTCATAAGAGGTGACTGTAGTAGGGGCATAGGGAAGCTACCCTAGTAAATAAAAAGCATCGCAGAAATCAGATGTGCTGGCCTACTTGTAGGCGCATAACTGACACAATGTACAGTCGCTCTTAGACTCAAATCACATACACATCACAAAGAGTGGTTTAACAAGTGGTCGATATGGAGCTTAAGAAGAAAAAGCTGAAAACTGATATTTCTAATATGTACCAACTTTTTGTGGAAAGGGTTGATACAGTGCATAGAGCATTCACTTATCGAATCAGACACAAGAGGGTTGGTAGTTCAGTCCCATACTCAACTTTCCATACATGAGAACTAACTTCATCAAGAAACAACAAATTAAATGGTTCGGTGCATAAGCACATTACCAACAGACAGTAATGCCTCAGAGATCAATGTTACTCCAAAACAGTGGATATAAAGAGGCATATAAAGAGGCAAGAGGCATCCACGTAAAAGGTGGACATCAGAAATATCAGTGGAGGTGGTGAAAAACGGCGGCTGTTTATGAAGCGCACATAAAAGCCCATCCTAGAAATCTCTTCTTATCCTGACGCTGTGAGGCCAAGCAGGATTAAAGAAAAGAAGAAAAGGAATTGGCACTTCTACCTCCTGCATATTCTGGTCTAGAAATGTGAAATGACACACATTGCATACCCTAAGGCCTTAAAATAATATGGGACAATTTTTGAAGTGACTTATTTACAACTGAGCCATCATATTTTATTTGTATCTTGTATTTGTGTGCCTGATAAAGAGCTTTTTGTTGAAACAACGATTTAGTCTGTTGTTGTACTTTATAAAAATACGTTTCTTCATGTTTAATGTTCTGTTTCTGGTATAAAGCATTGATATACCACTGGTCAACCACTAGTAACAGAGGATGAAAGACTAGATAGAGAGATAGAAGCTAGAGTCCAGAAAGCAAATGCAATAACCTACCAACTTGCACCACTGCTTAGACATCTAAACATCTCACTGACAGCTAAACAACAGTTGATCAACAGCATCTTCATACCCACTCTATGTTACCAATGTCAAACATGGACAATGAATAAGACACATGCACAGAAAATAGCAACATGCGAAATGAGATGTCTCCGCAAAGTCACCAACACCACAAGAATCGACAGAGTTACGAATACCAGCATCAGAGAAAAGGTTGGAACAAGGCTGTGCTTGAACTACAGGGTGTTCAACTTAAAAGCAGCCCGTGAATGGAACTAATCTGTCATATATGTATGGAAATGGGAAGGTTCAGTTATGATGTAGTATATGTCAAGGTTGTGTGACGGTGTGTAATTGTAGTGCGGGAAGGGGCGATGAACAAATGTGACATAGGACAAGCTAGTCAGAACCGGTTTAAATAGTAAATAAACACAACTTAATGCTGTACCTGGCAACTTTCGAATTGTCAATGGGGCTGCAATTATCTTGAACACCCTGTATATAGTGAAACAGAGAATAAAGTGGTTTGGCCACTTAGTAAAAATGCGAACAAACCAAACTGCCTACAAAGCTTTCCACAACAGAATATCAAGAAGGAAGGCGAGAGGAAGACCGAGGAAAAAGGGGGATAGATAACGTAGTTGAATTCTGCCAGGGGACTAAGAAAACCATCACACAAGTCACCAGAGAAGCGCAAGACAAATACATAAAACCACGACACTGGGTTAAGCCCGGTAACAGTGTGCTGACAAAAGAAGAAGAAGAATCACTAGTAACAAATTATAAAAAGAAGAGGATGGAGACATGTTGGGTATACTTTGAGAAAAAATGATCAAAGAATACGAAAGCAGGCATTGAAGTGGGAGGTTCAAGAAAGAGAGGATGACCTAAGGAAACCCTGAAATGAACTTTACTGAGGGAGGCAAGAAATATCAGACTCGATTCCATGGAAGAGATTTAACGTGTTGTACAGGACAGATCGGTATGGAGAAATTACTTGCAGGCTCTATGTAAGGTATAAGCATCGAGAGTAATATATATATATATATATATATATAAAAGCATTGTTATGTTATGTTATGCGATCGACGTCATGGCACATTGGACATTTCCATTCGTGCTCTGTCCTCCGTTACAGCAGCCATCCCAAAGTCCATTTGCTCACAGTACCCATGAGAAGTTGATTACTATATCTTCTCTCTCTACCACGAAGACGACACGGTCTGGCATGTCCAAACTTAACGCCTAATTCTCGAACTCGTTCCAGTGTCTGAGACCCATCCATGTTACACAATTGAGAGCGTATATATATATATATATATATAGCATTGTTTCGACTATGTGTTGCCAGAACCCCCAAGGGGAGCAAAGATTAGTAACACTGCAATCTACAAGGCATGTCGTAAGAGGCGACTGAGGTAGGGAAGCTACTCTAGTAAATAAAGTGTCGCAGAAATCAAATGTGCTGGCGTAGGTGCAAAACTGGCACAACATACAATCGCTCTTAGGCTCAAGCCGCATACAAACTACAAAGAATGGTTAACAAGTGGTTGTTATGGAGCGTTCGAAGAAGAAGAAGATATAGCATTGATTTCCAAATTTTATGTGCTTGAGACCGAAAGAAAGAAAAAAAGGCATTTAAGGGCGAAGAATTAACTTCATTGCATTGGATTTCATCATCAGTTTTATGAGGACTATCATCATATCACTTCAGGGGAATGAAGATGCTGACAGACTGGCTAAAGAGGGAGCAGGAATGCCCCAAGATAACAACCTGGTTAGCTATGAAGAAGCAAAAACTATCGCCAAAGGGCACTACAAAGCAAAGTGGGATAAAGAACACCCAAAACACAACAAGAATGATGGATATTACCAACTGTCCAGAAGGGACCAGACAGCCATACTTCGCCTTCGGACGGGTCACAACAGAATGAGACACCACCTGTACACCAAATTCAAGATAGGCACCAACGACCTGTGGCCCTATGGCTTAGCAAGTATGACAACAGAACATATCCTACAGAACTGCCCCCAGTATACAGACCTGAGAAGAAAGAGGTGGCCCACTTACACCAGCGTCCAAGACAAACTGTATGGCGTGGCTGATGATCTGAGGCAGACGGCTGCCTTTGTTAGAGAATCCGAAATCCCAATCTAGTGAGAATGCAGAAGAAGAATATCACTTCGGACATGTCCATAGGTGCTCCAATCCTGCATCAATAAATCCAGCAGCGGCCCAACACGCCAGTTCAATGTTGATTAATCAATCTCTTTGCATATTTAGTTTGTCGTTCTTTTCGAGCTGCACCAATATTGACACCCATCTCTTTCAATGAGTGATTTCTTTTCTAACAACACAGTGAGAGAAAGAACACACCAACAACCTGTATCAAATATTATAAGAAAACGAAGGTGGAAATATTTAGGTCATGTTCTTAGATCAGACGAAAAGAGACTAAATCGGCAAGTCCTTATGTGGTCACCAGTTGGGAAAAGAAAACGTGGAAGACCAAAGACCACTCTTCGAAGAACCATCCAACAAGAAAGTAAACTATTGGGATGTAAAACCATACAAGATCTCCAACTGCTAGCAAAGAACCGCATCACATGGAGATCTAAAACCTCTGCCCTATGTGCCGTCTTTGGCACGAAAGGAACAAACTAACTATCGCTCTCAATCTGGTCAGCGAGTGGGATTCACAGCCCTGAAATTCCTCTGTTCGGAAAGACTCTCTCAATGCATGAAGAATGTCATTCCCCATATGGCTCATTTCTTCTCCACAAAAATGGCATATGACAAACTCCTTAGCTCCTGCAACAATTCTAGGGATCTCTGGAAAAAATGCACTCATGAACTGAACAAAACGGTTCAGATTCAAACTCACAATGATCAGAACTGAGAAACTGTTGAACACCAGACTTGCTCTACAACCTGTTGGATTTGTGACAGAAGCAAAATCAGCACTCCAGTCCAGAAAATTGTCAGGTCTACAGACCTTACTGTCTAAACCGTGCAAGCAGCGGCGCACGGTTGTCTTGCAGTGGATACCGTCTCACTGTGGAATACCAGCAAATGAAACAGCAGACTGACTGGACAAGGAAGGTGCTGCAGGAGAGCAACCGGGTGTGCCAGTTACCTTCCACCAAAGGAAAAGAATAATTAAATCAATCAGAAAGCCACAAATACAAGACGATTACTATAATATGAGCAGATTAGAACAAGTTGTCATTCTGTGCCTCAGAACAGGACACAATCGATTCCACAGCCACATGTATACAAAATTCAAGATTGCCACTTCAGCCATGTGGACAGACATCCCAGACTGCAGAGCATATACTTCAAAACTGCACAGAAGATGATACCGCCTGAGTGGTTACTGGTGCCCAAATTGGAGTGTAAAGAATAGAACCACTGTTACCTGCCACGCATGTCGTAAGAGGCGACTCAGGAGGTGGGGCTAGCAACCCCACACCGTAAAAAATACTAGATGGCTACAGAACGGAGAGTGAACCGAGTAAATGCTGGCTGAAACCGGACACTTCGACGAAGGATTAAACACCAGAGCTCCAAATGGTGTTGAAGATGTGACGTAAAACACACCAATACTAAGGCTGCATGAATCAGATTTCCACATTAATAGAATTTATGGGAAATCTGGTACATCGTCTAGGCAGGTGATCGCGAGAGAGATAGAGAGCGAGAGAAGATGATACACTGAGACAAACTCACTGATCTAGTGAATCAACAGTGAACAGAAAACTAAACAGACCTCTGTTTCTTCTTCTTTTTTTCTTATTTTTCTCAAATCCTATTTTTGCCTCACAGCGTCAGGATAAGAAAAGATTTATAGAACATGCTTTTGTGTGCGTTTCATTGACAGCGTTTTTCGTTGCTTCTGTTATCTCGGAGATCCACCCTTCGCATGAACTGCCTATTTCTTTGTTTCCACTGTAAAGGAGTAGCGTTCATCTCTGTGGTAATCTGCTTATATGACTGAACCATTCAGTTTGTTGTTTCTTGATTAAGCTCAGTACTGATGTTATACCCCTTTTTTATTGATGTCTTCATTTCTAAACCGTTCTCTTCTTGATCTCGGGGGTTGCTGTGGTTAAAGCATTGCAAGTCGAAGGTCTGGGTTCGAATCTTGACCACTCCGTTCTGTTCACGAGTGCATTTATTCCAGAGACCCCTTGGATTGATGCAGAAGCTACAAAGTTCATGCTGTGTGCAGTACTCTCAGCAGGTGGCGTGCCATTTCTGCGAAGAGGGAACGAGATATATGGGGTAACACCCAGTGCAATGAAGTCAATCCTTTGGCTTTAATTCACTTTTAACATTTTCTTGATACTCCCAGAATTCTGTTGTATCTGACTCTCAGTCGATGCTTCTCTCTCTCTCTCTCTGCCTTTTTACCCCGGGTTGGGGCATAGGCCCTCAACCAACTCATGCCAAGTCTTCCTATCTCTAGCTATCTCCTGCAGCTCCCTCCAGCTCTTCTTTATATTGTTGATCTCTGCCTCCAAATCTCGTCTCCATGTATTTCTCGGCCTCCCCTTCTTTCGCTGTCCCTGCGGGTTCAGGCAAGGACCCTTCTTGTTATATTCCCCTTCGGTTTTCGCAAAGTGTGTCCTATCCAGCGCCAGCGTCTTTTTAACCTGTTCGTTCACTGGAATATGTCAGTCGATGCTTCACAAGATCCAAAAGGGGAAGTTTCGATATGAGTGAATGTCATCTATAGAAGCTTCTAACCTCTAGTGGCTTTCGTGGATCTACTGTCCTGGGCATGCAGTATTTGCGTAATGAGAGAGCGGACAGGCTTGCATCAATGGCATCGATTGTTGGGAGTTGAAGATGGATAAGGGGGATGTTCTTCGATCTCTTTGCGACTGTCTGTTGGATGAGGACTCTAAAATAGATGTTGAATCGATCCAGTATATATATATGGAACTGCAGTAAAACTATTTGATTGGCAAAACACGTAATCACAAAGTACTGTAGTTTTACAAATTACAAAAACAATGACAAAATACAGCAACGTTTCGACCAACAAGGCCTTTATCAAGCAAACGAACAAACAGGAGTGACAAATTAAAATGTTATATTCCATTCTTATGCTTCTTAGTACTTTCTCTTCCCCTGCTTTGTAATCTATATGGGTATATGTTGCATGTATTCAAGTTATATATTTACTAGATGTTTCATTGTTTCTTTTCCGTTCTATTTCTAGTTTTTATGTGTGTTTTTGTGTTACATTTATTTCGTTATTCGTTTTTATTCCAGATTTTCCTTAGATACGTTTGTATTTGGTCGTCCATTTGTGTTTCATTTTAATTTATCACTCCTGTTTGTTCGTTTGCTTGATAAAGGCCTTGTTGGTCGAAACGTTGCTGTATTTTGTCATTGTTTTTGTAATTTGTAAAACTACAGTACTTTGTGATTACGTGTTTTGAATCGATCCAGCGATTTAAGCAGTTTGGAGTTACCCGGATTACAAGTATAACTTGATGCCTTAGAGGCAGAGTGAGGATTGTTTTTAATCAGCGAGTCACGTGAACCATCAGTATGCATACTCTTCGAAGTCTTCTTCGATCGTTCCTTTCGGCCATTTTAACCATTCTTATTGTGATGTATAAACAGCCTATGCCAAGAACTAATTTTTTACGTTGTGCCAACTATGCGCCTATGGTGACTAGGTCAGCACATGCGACTTCGGCAGCATTTTATTTACTAGAGTAGCTTTCCCTAGGAATATTCCTCGATATCTGTTGGGGGAGACTGAGCACCTATGGGTCTGCCAGAAGTGCAATAACGTTAGTTCAGTAACCAATAACCCAGAATTCTGCGCAGACACGTCATCTCTGTCGTGACTATTGCTAGAAAAGAAAAGGAAGTTTATACAATAGACAACATTGTATATGTGGACAATATTACAGGTAAACGGAGGGAAGGTAGGAAATAAAAGAGACTGGTCATGGCAATTTATAGACCAATTAGTATAAGAAACACTTACATAGACTAGGAATAGTTCAGACAGCTCTGTGACAGCCGACAGAACAGACACCAGAGCATGTCCTGCAAGACTATCCTCGCTTTGGTGATCTTCTTCTTCTTTCGATCGTACTAGGCTAGTTTTTATAATTATTGTGATGTATAAACTGCCATACATCAGAACGTAATGTACGTGCACCAACCTTCATCACCTATTTGAGCACAGTTGCTTATCCTTCGGTTGGGTGTTCGATTTCAGCCAGCTATTGTGTGTGGTTCGCTCTCCGCTAGCCTTTGACTGTCCCCAGCCGTAATCCACAAGGCAGTGGGTTGCTATTTTCTTTCAGGGCAGCGACCTTTAGACGGCCTGCCCTCCCGGGCTTATGAACGCCATCCGTCCAGCAAAACCGATCGTTTTAATGAACACCTTGGTTTGCCGTCCGTTCAGATTTGCTCCGCTAGCCTTTGATTGTCCCCAATCAACTACAAGGCAGCAATAGTTCCCTGCGAGCGGAAACGCGCACTGGCTTTACCTCTGCTGGGCTTTCCAGTTGTTCTGTACATTTGGGTGGGAGGCACACCCTGCCTACCGCTGCCGCGCTTGCTGTTGCCTCGCTTGCCACTGCCATGCTTGCCGCTGCCGTGCTTTCCAGTTGTTCTACTCATGTGGGTGGGACGCACACCCTCTTGCCGTACCGGCCTGCCCCTCGATGAGGCCCACTATGACTTTGCCAGCGTGCTTGCTAGCTCTGTCCTGATGCCCTGTCACCATCGACTTTTTCCGTGCCCACATTTTTCGCCACATGTGGCGCCACCCTTGCAACGTCCGTATGCGCGCTCGCTCTGCCTTGGTGCCTTCCTCACCATTTCCGTCAATTCCCTCTGGGCTGTCCGACTTCGGGGGAGGGGGTGGGAATCCGAGTTTCGCCCCATGATGCCCACGTGCAACTCAGCTCGGCACCCAGCACACTCATCGGCTCTAGCGAGGCGTATTCAGAGAAAGTGTGCGCGGGCTCCGAGTTTCGCCTCACGTGGGTCAACGTCCCCTCGATTGTTTTTGATTCGTGCCTCTCTGTGATGGGGGCTGGACTTTTGACCTATGTAGATGGTCTTGCGGACACGTAAGCGGAGCTCATCACTCGGCATGCCCATCGGCTCAAGTGAAGTGCATCAAGAGAGAATGCGCGGCACCGAGCTCCACCCGCAAGATTCCACATGTATCATCGTACTAGCTATCCCATCGTACGGGAGAGGCGAGCATTAATAGTCACTCTGGGAGTTCGCTCGTCTAGTTACGAGCGAATCCCATCAAGCATGACTATCTTTGCATCTCTACACATTGCCACAGAGCGTCAACATCTGAGATAATATCAAACACCAACGACAGAGATTTGTGGAGATCCATGATCGCCTACGCCGGTCGGCACGGCACCTGATGATGAAGATGATACAAAACGACCTCACTTCTTCACGAACAGGGGCAAAATATGCACAAGCTCTTTATCATCATTGGCCTCTTTGTCTCAGGAGACAATAGATCTTGCGTCACACATGATCTTTAGCGTAGATGGTATATATGTATATAGGCTGCATTGAGTGGCTAAAGTTTGGACAGACCCGAGTATACAGGGTCTTCTATAGCAGGAAAGAAGGCGAGAGGCAGACCACGAAAAAGATCCATAGATGGCATAGAAGAATCCGGTCAAAAGGCAAAGATAACTATCGCTCAAGCCACTAGAGTAGCGCAAGACAGAAGTAGAATTCTACGACACCAGGTAACAACCCGGTAACTGTGACAACAACAGATAAAGATTGAGTGACTGAGAAGCGACCAATAAAGAATTAATGATTTTAAGGGCCAGGCGCAAAAGTTGGACCTCAGAGATAACAGAGACGACGACAGACATCGTTTATGAAGCGCACACAAAAGCCCGTACTAGAAATTTCTTCTTACCCTGAAGCTGTGAGGCAAATCAGGACTGGGGAAAATAAAGACAAAGCGCATAGAAAGGCTCGCTCTGGTGTCTCTTTTTTTCGACCTGGCGTTGAAAGGGAAAACAGGATTAGAGAATAGATAGATAAATAGAGGGCCAGAAATAATAGATGACGTCTGGGCAGTGCCGGATTAGGCTAGCGCGGGGCCCGTAGCAAATCTTAGCGCGGGGCCCTAGGTTTTGTATGATAATAAAATAAAACACAACTTTTACAAACAAACTTTTCTTGATTTAATGTGAGCAAATTTAGAGATAATACTAGACAAATCAATTTCTCTAAGTAAATTACTTTCAATGTTCATTAAGGTGAGGTTATTTAGACGATCTTGTCCCATCATGTTCCTTAACTCACTTTTTATACACTTTAATGTTGAAAAGAACGTTCTCCGCTGCAGTTAGTAATCATTAAAAACTAGTAAATTCGTAAGACTATTTCTACATTTGGGAAACACGACTCTAATAAATTTTCCATTATAAGTTTATAAAATTGCAGTTCTAGAGCCTCATGCTTTTCGTTGCAAATAGCAGCAGCTACATTAGTTTTAAGAAGTTCAGTGAACTGCATAAGTTCGTCGCCTAGGCTTTCTTCCAAATCCTCTTGGTAAGAGCTGACAATATTTGGAGTTCTTTTCAAGATCTCTTCCTCTGTAATAGATTTTAACTGCCGGAGTATTCCAAATACACCAGTCACTCTATGGTACAGCCTAAATCAATAACTTTTCAAACAAAACAGAACAGTTGTCCTTTAGTTTCTGTATAACACAACCAATCTTTCACGTGAGTTTTGTTTGTTGGTGTATGTGTGTATGTGAAAAACGACTTTCGACAAAATCGTGGATTGTTTGAAGCTGTTTGGCCATTCACCAATATCGTTGGGTACATTTTACTTTCGTTGTGTTTTTGGCTTGTAGATGATGTTGCTACATTAGAAGCATGTGCTGTGCTTTCTGCCTCTCTTTGGCTTGAAGATGATATGGCTAAATTGGGAGGACTTGTTGTACATTCGATTTCAGTTTGTCTTGTGAAAAATGTGGCTAAATCGTGAAGAGTTGCTGATCTTAATGGTAATATTGGTAATGATGATTCTTCTATAGCACTGCTTTCATCTACTACACAGTAGGACACGTCTTCTGTATTTTCTGCTTCGATTTCGTTGGATTCAGCACCATCACAGACGACATTTAAAAATTCAGACAGCTTGCGTGTTTTTGATATAACATCTGGTTATTTTTCCATTTTCATCTGTCACATAGGCGCGGGGCCCCCAGAAGCGCGGGCCCGTAGCATTTGCTACTTCTGCTACTAGGCTAATCCGGCTCTGCGTCTAGGACTATCTGATTAGTCAAATCCAAGCATCATTTTTGGCTTCATGATTGATAGAAGCATCGTCATTGCACTTTTGTAAGCCTACTGGTGCACATAGTTTTCTATACTTCTTCCCATCCCCGGGCTTGTCGTGACTCTTTGCCATTCTCGCAGCTCTTACGCCTTCATCGCCTTTGTAGCGAGGACGATGATTTTCTTGAGAGAGCTCGCGAGATGCTTGATTTCTTTCGTAGGCGCCTATACCCGGAGAGGGTGCTTGTCTCGACTATGCATCGAGTTAAGAAAATCACTCGCCAGCAGGCCCTTACCAGCCAGCATAGGACTACTAACTCTGACAGAGTAAAACTTATCTTAACTTACCACTCCCATAGTTCCCTGGTGAAAAATGTTTTATTCCGTCATCTGTCTATCCTTAGATCAGATCCTGAGACCCGTTCTGTCTTCCCCAACTATCCTTTGGTGTCTTACAGACGGAACAGAAGTCTTAAGGATATGTTGGTACACAGTCGCCTTAAGTCCAATATCCAGACTCATTTTGGCACTGTCCAGTGTGGCCGTCGGCGTTGCAACACGTGTGCTTATGTGATACAGACGCGTACTGTATCTTTTCCTTTAGGAACGTTTCTTATTGACGATGGGTTCACATGCGAGTCCCGTAATCTTATCTATGCCATTATCTGTAAGCGGTGTAACAAGGCTTATATCGACGAGACAGGCAAGAGGCTCAGTGACCGATTCGCCCAACACTTGCGCGACATACGCCAATGCTCTGTGACCCCTGTAGCCACACATTTCAATGATACTGGCCATTTAGGAGCTCACGATGTTCAGGTCACAGCCATCCGATCATGTTCCTCGGATGATCGCAGTCGATTTGCTCTGGAGAATCGGTTGATTTCTTTGTATGGTACCTTGCGACCACGCGGGCTCAACGTATTACATTCTTATGCTTCTTAGTACTTTCTCTTCCCATGCTTTGTAATCTATATGGGTATATGTTGCATGTATTCAAGTTATATATTTACTAGATGTTTCATTATTTCTTTTCCGTTCTATTTCTAGTTTTTATGTGTGTTTTTGTGTTACATTTATTTCGTTATTCGTTTTTATTCCAGATTTTCCTTAGATACGTTTGTATTTGGTCGTCCATTTGTGTTTCATTTTAATTTGTCACTCCTGTTTGTTCGTTTGCTTGATAAAGGCCTTGTTGGTCGAAACGTTGCTGTATTTTGTCATTGTTTTTGTAATTTGTAAAACTATAGTACTTTGTAATTACGTGTTTCACTTTTGTAAGTAACCATGTATGCTCCGATATTTTTCTTACACAGAAAGATCTCATCGGCAGTGTACAAAATCCATAGCACTTGCGAGTGTCCCAATGTAATTTTAGAAGATGTTAAAGATATTTTGTAGGAATTTTATTTAAAATCTTTTTTAATGAACTTTGCAAGGGCAGCGACTTTCCAGCATGCTCTTTTCAATTTTGAACTGCCGAGGGTTCTTTTATGCTCTCAAATTCAACAAGGGACCTCCGTTTAATATTCCGTCTCCGATAGGACTAGGAACTTGACTCACATACACTGAGATCAGACATCTCTGGATAAATATCCCGATGGTTTCACGAGGGAGCTAATCAAGTACCTTTGGCACAAGAGGTGAGCACTTAGCTTCGACGCCACACAACACACTCATATTATCAGCACAATTTACTAAGTGTGGTTAATTTACATGTTCAGAACGAATGCAAACACCAACAACAGCAAAGGTTTGGTTCAGTATCAACTGGTCATAACGAGTACTATTATATTCTATGAATGAAAATCGTGGCATATCCCAAAGGACGTAGCCATCAACCACAGTAAACAAGTCGTTGATTTTCTAGGCACCACTTATACGTTCAGTAGTTTGCCATATATTCTATATGTTTTTTAAAAGAGTTTTAAAGCCAACGAATTCACTTCACTGCACCAGGTTTTACCCCATATAGCTCGGATCCTCTCCTCAGAAATGGCATGCCACATGTAGAGAGTATTGCACAAGCATGAACTCCGTAGCTCCAGAAACAATCCTAGGGGTCTATGGGAAAAAATGAAACCGTGAACGGAGCAGCGCGGTCCACATTCGAACCCACGACCTTTAACTCACAAGGCGAGGGCTTAACCACAGATACTCCCAGAAATATTCTAGAAATGGGTTCAATTGTTCAAGGCAAGCGGATCATCATGTCCTGAGTCATTGCACCTCACAGTGAGTGTCAGTATCATTCTTGCTTCTTTCTAACGACCGAAAGTTCACTTATTTCACAAACATAAAACACACTTTATAGTACCACATCTACTGAATTATAATATAGCACGATCTTATTCTGTTTCTATGTGTCGAGACGCATGGTCCATAGGCTCTGTATTTTTCACACGATGACTCTCTATATCATCATCATCAGGTGCCGTCTCCACATCGAAGGTTGGCTGCAATGAATCCCAGCATCCTCTGTCTTTCGCCTTGGTGTTGCACACTGCCAGACTGTAACCTGTCCATTTCTTAAAGTTTCCTCCCACTTATCTCTCGGTCTTCCTCTTGCTCTTCCTCCTCAACTTTCCCCTCTAGTAAATGTTTTATCATGGTGTCATGCCTTTTTATGTGCCCAAAATACTTTACTTGTCTGAATTTTATTTCTCTTAATAATTGTTTCTTCATGCCTAGTTTTCCTAAAACTTGTTTATTTGTCTGTTTTTCTGTCCATGAAACTCTGCTTATTCTTCTATATATCCACATCTCAAATGCATCAATTCTGTCTTCTAACTGCTTGTTCATTGTCCATGTTTCCGAGCCATACATTAATATAGGATATATATAGCATTTGATCATTCTAATTTTTAGCCTGTTTGTAATTTGTTTGGATGTTAGTAACTTCTATACTCTCTATATAAACCATCATATAAAAAATCGTTTAGTTTTTGTTTGTTGTTTAGTAGGGGATTAAAGCCTCTTAAGCCGAGGCACGCCCCTTCAACCTAAGGCGAACCTTTTATTGGTTATATCAGAGCGTGTAGGTCAACAAACATGAAAAATAAGAATTAACTCCTTTCGGAGAATCCAAGAATAATATTAATTTAGTTTTTGTTTTTATATAAATTACGTTTTGTCATTCTACACACTGTTCTTTTATATTTCTGTGTATGGAAATATGGATTAATCAGTATATGTTTCTTCTAAAGTATATTTGCTTATTTCTTAGACTTGGAGATACTGCTTTCCAGAGTCTTCATATAATTATCTGCGCCGGTACATCTAGTATTCTATTAAAATGCGATCAGACTCAATCAGTCGGCATGGCACTTTGTTGTGCTGATGACGTCTTAGAGATAACCATTACCGCCTTGACATTCTGGTTGTCATGTGATAATTTATTTTCGCATTGGATATCAATATTTACTAGCATGGCAACTCATTTTTAAGAAAATATTAAACATTTAACAGATATACTAGCCATTTTTTAATATGTAAATTATTATTTACCCCTGTTATTGTTATATAAAAAGACACATGAAATGGGAAACTAAATATTTGAATGTGCGTTGAATGACGTCATTTAGAAAGCTATCACTCCCCGTGTGTATGGTGTAATATTGTTAGAAAGCAAAATGCAAAATCATACTATAAAAGAGTAGTAAGTATTCACTTTATTATCGTTTATACACATATGTTTACGATGGATGAGTATTTAGGTTAATATTACTCACTTTAATTCCTGTCTTAATAATAAAATATACTCACACAGGAAGCTAACAGGAAATCTTGATCGTGTCGTCGAGACAATTGTCCCAATCGATAATAATAAACTAATGAAAAACCCACTCACTTGTAAGAAGGATAAGTTAAGTTTTCACTAATAATGAGAACGATTAGGCGTAGATGACGGATGAAAAATAGCTACAGAAAGGCGGTAGATTTACGTGTTCAAGTTGTTTTGACGATTTAAATATTTATTATGTTAGGAGTTGCGAAGCGGAAGGGTTCAACTAAGTCTAAGTTACTCAGGCAGGTGTCAGTTCAGACGAGTGTGAAAGTTCAGTGTGTGTGTGATTGTTCAGTCACACCACTCTATAGATTAAAGATAGTATAGTCTAACTAAGTCTATGCAAAATGATAGAATTCTGACTCCACTATTATCCGGTCCATTTGCAGAGGTGTACAAATTGTTAACTAAACCGACAGCTGTGATCAGATATGTTCCTTCTACTGAAATAAATCTGTATTATGGTAGAAACTGAACTTAAGTTTCTCACATAGAAGGCTATAGTATAAGAAGCCGTATGTTGGGTCAGTAGTGATCTAGTCTGAGTAGTAACACTAACACCATAGATAGCTACACTGAGTGATACTGATAGGGGGGGGGAGGTCTCTGTGGCGTAGACTTGCGGTGCTCGACTGACTCCAAAAGTACTCAGGTTGTTTCCCTCATGATGCGACCTGATTATTTTTCCAGGGTTCCCTGATCTCAATGTAGCCTGTAGGTGAGATCAAATTCCCGTCGAAGCTAAATGATAACATGTAGTCACAAATGGGGCACATAAAAGAACCCATGGCAGTTGAAAATCAATAATAGGTTGGAAAGCCAATGCCCTGGCATAATTCATTTTAAAAAGTTGATACAAATTTATACCACCCTCAAAATTACATCAGGACCCTCATCGGCGCTACAGAGTTTGTGCACTGCAGCTGAGATCTTCCTGTGTAAGAAAGAGATTGTAGCACACATGGTTACTCACGGAAGTATAGGGATGATAGTTCAATAAATCCCCAAGTTAAGGATCAGGATTTTCCGTAGCCCACCTGTGTGCACAACAAACATTATTGGCCTAGGCAGGCCTCAAACCACAGAATTTCCACGCAAGGGTTCATTAGCCCAACATGCTATAAACTTTGCTATCAGTGACCACAGAAACTCAATCTGCTAATTCTATTACATTAACGTAACTCTTTCCGTATGCAGTTATTTCCTCTGTTGTACACAGTTAATTCAAGGAAGCCCAAAAGAGCATTAAAACAAAATTGTAACTACTCGTTAATAAATATATATATCTTATTATATACTAATTTGATGAAAACTGGACAACCTATTAGAATAACAAAGTAACCTGCTGCATTGCAGGTCGGCTAGGGACAGTCAAAGGCTGACGGAGAGCGAACCCAGTAACGCTGGTTGAAATCGGACACGTCGCCGAAGGACAAGCACCAGAGTTCCAAATGGTACTGAAAATGTGACGTAAAAGAACGTTCTTGGCAAAGGCTGTTTATATATCACAATAAGAATGATCAAAATGGCAGAAAAAGAACGATTGTGAGTGAGAATAATAAAGTTAAAAAGTAGTAGAAGTAAAAATAGTAGAGGTAAAACTAGAAAGACTTGAATAAGGGGAAACAATTCGAATGGCGGAGTGTACAGTGAATGGCGTCCAGCGGAAGGTGCAGTGTGCTGTGGAAAGAGTTAACAAGATGTTAAAGAGTTGTTGACTCTTGATTTGAGGTGTGCAAACTTTTATATGTCGGGAAGCTGGACCAGAATTGTTTGAGAATGCAGAGGACCAAATGAGAGTCGCCGTTGTTAGGGAGCTTGCTTCTTAGTCGCATGATCCTGGTTCAGTTTTGTAGTGGACATGGAATATTTTTCAGACGTTCGAAGAACTTCTGGCACAAGTCTGCCATATCTGGTGTTGTTTGGCTAACTGCAACATGTTATCAAGATTAACACAGGTCAAAGGGTATGCATACTGTTATTTCCTGTGGCTCGCTGGTTAAACACACACCTCTCTCTGCCCCTCAAGCATCCAACTCTATTTGTATAACTTGTGATTCCAAACCTTCTTTAATGGATTCAACGTCAATTTTAGTGCCTTCATTCAACATGCGTCATGAAGAGACCCCTCTCTCTCGATCCCCCTGAAGAGACCTAAGAACATCCCCTTTATCCATCCTAAACTATCAGGCCAAAAGACTAAATAGGCAAACTTCAGACCTACCAAAAGTTGGCATTCCCTAAAGTCTGTGCCAGAGCAAACCCCTTGGAGAGAGGAGACTGAACCAGAAGTATGTATCCAGACAGAAGTTAAAGGAATACTCGACAAGGATGAGCAGAACAGCATACAACGCAAGACAGTCACTCTGTTTACTTGATGAAGAATACCCACATGATCTCTGGGTCCGGGTATACATGGATGGGTCAGCAGAAAATGCAGTGAAGAATGGAGGAGCAGGAGTGTACATAGAATACCCAAACAACGCTAGAGATGCGATTAAAGTACCAAATGGGAAAATTCTGTCACAACTATGATGCAGAAATTCATGCAATCAAGGTGGCAACTGAAAAACTGTTGAATACCAGACCCGATCCTCAACCTGTTGTATTTTTGACCGATGCAAAATCAGCAGTCCAAGCACTCCAGTCCAGAAAATTGCCAGGTCTACTTCCCTACTGTCTAAATTGTCCAAGCTAAGTGTCTTCTTGCAGTGGATACCCTCTCACTGTGGAATACCAGGAAATGAAACAGCAGATCGATTTGCCAAGGAAGGTGCTGCAGGAGAGCAACTGGATGTGCGTTACCTACCACCAAAAGAAAAGGATGATTAAATCAATCAGAAAGCCACAAATATCAACACAAGACGATTACTATAAAATGAGCAGATTGGAACAAGTTGTCATTCTGCGCCTTAGAACAGGACACAATCTGCTCCGCAGCCACATGTATACAAAATTCAAGATTGGCAATCAACCATGTGTACATGTGGACAGGCACACCAGGCTGCAGAGCACATACTTCAAGACTGCCCCGAATATGATACACTGAGGCAAACTCACTGGCCTAATGAAACAACACTGAACAGAAAACTACACAGACCTCTGTGTGAGCTACAAAAGACAGTGAAGTTCATACAAGAGACAACATTGAATATATAGACATATTTCAAGTGAACGAAAGGAAGGAAGGGTCCATCCTAAACTACCCAACAATCAATGCTTTAGATGCAAGCCTGTCCGCTCTCTCGTTGCCGGGAACACCCATGGATCCATGAGTCTTTGGAGGATGGAAACCTCAATGAACGACATTCACTCATACCACAACTTAGCATTCTGGATCTTCCAAAGCATCGATTGAGAATCTGTAACAACAATTGTCCCTGAATAAAGAATCCACATTTCATCTTTCCTTGAAAGTACAACATTCTTTGTCTATTTTTCGTTGCTAGCTCGACATTGCCATTGTGTAACTTGTATATTTTTCTTTTCAGCCGAGTTGTACTGCCTATGTCTGTGGAGGAGGTAAGATTTGTCATAAGTGGTTTTTTTTCAGAATTATTTCATATTTACATTTAATTAGAGAGCTAACTACATTAATCATGTTTTTAATAACTGTTATAGTAGCATAATTTTAGATGTTAGTGGTTATAGTGTTACATACTGTCACCACTATTAAAACATCCAAGCATTAACATGGCGGTCAAACGACAACTGATAAACTGCATATTTATTCCAACTCTGCTATCAGTGCCAAACATGGCCCCTGACACAAGAAAGAAAGATTACAACATGTGAAATGAGATGTCTACGAAAAGCTGTCAACGTTACAAGGAGAGATAGAGTGAGAAACGAGAATATCAGAAACATCGTTGGTACTATACCATGCATACAGTACATCTAGAAGCACATAATCCAGTGGTTCGGCCATCTAATGAGAATGTAACCACATTTACTACCATCACGTGCCTACAATAATCGACACTCGGCGTGAGGCGCGAGGCAGGCCAAGAACACGATGGATAGATAACATCTCAGAGTCCCCAAAGCATGGACTGACAACATCAAGCGAACACACCTAACACAAGATAGAAAACTAAATCTCCCCATGATGCTTCATTGCAAATGTGGTTAAGATAAGTGGTTATATTAGCCATGTTTTCAATAGTAGCCATGTTTTCAATAGTAACGGTTAAAGTAACATAATTTTAGATAGGAAAGGTTATAGTAGCTATGTTTTATATATTAATTATAGTAGTCATGGGAGAGGTCGTGTTCTTAGATCAGACGAAAAGAGAATAAATCGACAAGTCCTTATGTGGACACCAGTTGGGAAAAGAAAACATGGAAGACCAAAGACCACTCTTCGAAGAACCATCCAACAAGAAAGTAAACTATTGGGATGTAAAACCATACAAGATCTCCAACTGCTAGCAAAGAACCGCATCACATGGAGATCTAAAACCTCTGCCCTATGTGCCGCCTTTGGCACGAAAGGAACAAACTAAACTAACTAAGTCATGGGTGCCATAAGAAGTTAAGTTGGGGTTCGAATCCTGTGTTTCTTCTTCTTTTTCGTCGTTCTTACGACCAATTTTAATCACTCTTTGTGATATGTTTGATCTTTGCCAAGAACGTGTATACGTTGCACATTGGTTTGGTAGGCCCCTTTTTTTTTTTTTTTCTTTCGTCCGTTTTCAACTCAGACGAAGTTCCATCTCTGAAACTGATTTTTGCGTGAATATCTGTTTTTCCAATTTCTTACAATGGCAGCCGTGTGCTCAATGTACTCATAATTAGTATTCCTTCGCCATACAGGCAGATTTTCTCCGACTTCAGAGGTACTCACGTTATCGTCCTGAGTAAGATCAGGGGACTCGAACAAATGCCGGACAGTAGGTTCGAACCCGAGCTATGAGGCGTCTTACAGCTAGCAGGCCGAGCTACTATCAACTACTCTAGGCAGTCCCCGGTAGGCCCCTAAACGCATAGACTTCTACCGTTTAGGACACATGCGTCTGATTTCAGCCAAACCTCCTTAGTCGCCTCTTACGACATGCGTGGCAGGTAACAGTGGTTCTATTCTTTACACCCCAAATTTGGGCCCTGGTTTGAGTTTTAAAAAAAACTGCTGTCACTGCCTGTAGTACCGCTTTTTAGGGCTGTGTAAGATATGGGTGGACTGGAGCCTGAGGAATTTAATGGCCGCATGGCTAGTGCAGTCGCCACAAAACTATTCAGGTTAGGGTTTTACATTTATGCCCCGACAGAAAAATCCTTGGCCTTACCGTAGATTAAACACGGGTCTCCCGCATGGTAACCGCACACTAATCCATTCGGCCAGTCACTCATGAACCGCCTGAGTGGTTACCGGGGTCCACATTTGGGGTGTAAAGAATAGAACCACTGTTACCTGCCACGCATGTCGTAAGGGACGACTAAGGAGGTTTGGCTGAAATCTGATACACGTCCTAAACGTGTAGAAGTCTATGCGTTTAGGGTCTACCAAACCAATGTGCAACGTATACGCGTTCTTGGCAAAGCTCAAACATATCACAAAGTGTGATTATAATTGGTCATAAAGAACGAACGCAAAGAAGAAGAAGACTCTTCATGAATGCTTATTTCTTCTTCACCTCTCAACGGAGCACAGGTCTTCAACAAACTTCTTCCAGCACTTCCTCTCTCTTGCCATCCCTTCCACTTCTTTACATTTTTACCTATCCTTTTAATATCAAGTCTCTAGCTCTCTTCTCCAGGTATGTCTAGGCCTTCCCTACTCCTCTTTCCCTGCATGTTCCAAAACAGTGCCTGTCTTGCAATGCTTCCAGTAGGTCTTCTCAGTGTCTCTTCCTTAGCTCTTTCACCACTGGTATTTGCCTGTGTGTTGCCGGGGTTTGCAAGAAAAGCAAAGAATTGTAACACTGTGCCCTACAAGGCATGTCATAAGAGGCAACTAAGGTAGGGATCTGCCAGTATGCTGCCGGGGTTCGCAAGAAAAGCAAAGAAATGTAACACTGTGCCCTACAAGGCATGTCATAAGAGGCAACTAAGGTAGGGATCTACCAGTGTGCTGCCCGGGGTTTACAAGAAAAGCAAAGAATTGTAACACTGCCCTACAAGGCATGTCATAAGAGGCAACTAAGGTAGGGATCCGCCAGTATGCTGCCGGGTCCCAAAAGGGGAGGAAAGAATAAAGTAAGAGGCGATTAAGGAGGGTTCGTCATGGGGCTAGCTACCTCACCCTTAAAAAAATTAGCCAACAAATCTTCAAAAACATGACAAAAAATACTTATTTACTCTCGATTGCAATATCGACATGCAATATCAAAATAAATAACACAACACTGAAACAATTCCATCGATTCAAGTATCTAGGAACATTCTTAACACCAGATGGAAGATGTACAACAGAGATTAGAAGTAGAATAGCTCAAACGAAAGCAGCTTTTATGAAAATGAAGAACACACTATGCGTGAACTCACTACCAATGACACTGCGAAACCGAGTACTCCAATGCTATATTGAACCAATTCTTATGTATGGCAGCGAATCATGGACACTGAACAAACAATCAATACGATCATTGGAAGCCACAGAGATGTGGTTTTACAGAAGAATGTTGAGAATTCCATGGACAGCAAAGAAAACAAACGTGGAGGTTTTAAATCAGGCCTGCACACAAAGAAACCTTATCAAAAGAATAAGAATCCGACAATCAAGGTTCTTCGGCATATAATGCGAAGAGAAGGTTTAGAACATTTGGTGACTACAGGTAAAATTCAGGAAGGAGAGATCGTGGAAGACAGAGGGAGAAGATGTTGGATGGCCTGACATCATGGTTCGACAAAATATCGACGTCAGAACTGATTACATGCACCAAGCAAAGAGAGTTGTGGAGAGACATGATCGCCACGCCGGCAGGCATGACACTTGATTGACTCTCGATTTATTTACAGAAGATTTATAGGAAGAATAAAAAAAACATACATTAATTTCATTTCTTTTTGATGCTTGCAGTACCATGTAGGGCAACTCTATTCAGTAGCAGAAGCAAGCAAGATGGAGACGGGGGTGGTGAGGAGTGGAGGAGAGTGAATGAACCCTTCGATGATAAGATTCATGTACCAGTTCCCAAGCTTCAAGCTAATGGCAAAGAATTTACAACGGGACAGTACACACATAAAATATATCACTTATCCTCGTAAGTTTTCATATTATTACGTTTTTACGTACTTTCTAATGAGAGATTCATATAAAGTTAATCTGTAAACAAAAACTTGTTACTTTATTTCATCTGTACCTGTTACTTTAGTTAACCCTTAACCATTGGGATATTGGGATTTCGATCATTTATGATCGATGCAACATGCCTATTTAAGTGACCATAATTTTGTATCCATTTTGCATTTAAGTTGGTAAAAGTTATGTTATCCAAAGCATAACATATGATAATCTAATAAAAAATTATAAAAAAAATTAATTATATGTTTTTTAGATGTCTAATCTCGTTGACAGGAGCACACCTCATTTCCCACTTGCCATTTTGTAGAAACGCCCAAATTGCTCCACCCAAAAAATCCCCAAATATGTGATAAAATGGACTCTAATAACTCAGATTACTGTCCTGATGAAGACACCAGTGATTCTTGAAATATCTATGCTTGGGTCAGATGAACATTCTATGCCTGTGTCACTTTGACTCTGTTTGCAAGATGCCCGATAATTTTTTTCCTGATTATTTTGTCTATCAAATATCATTGCGTAATCATATTTTTGTTCAATAATATCTTTTACTTGCAATGTTTAGAAATTTTATATCTATTTAATGTTTATGTATGCTACTATAAATGTTAGTTCTTTATGGGCTGCTTACTAGACCAATTCGGCATCATTTTCTCTTGAAGGCGATATTTATTGACTTTTTTCTTTACAATATGAAAATATTGAATATTATAAATTTCATGATTACTGCCTTTCATATTTCCCAAACATGTTTAAATTCAGATATGTTTTGCAAATATGAAGACTTTACAAGACTGTAATAAAAGATTCCATTATATTCGTCATACTTATTTTTTTCCTTCTTTGTGACTGTAAAGAAATTTGTCATTTGTAGAATAATCTATTTTTAGACTTTCCATAAGTAGGTCACGGATATCATAAATTACATCACACTTATGTTAAAACCACATATCCTGATAGCACATCCAATTAGCTTTCCAACCATATATAACATTCCTATTTTCAATGCAAAGAATTTGTATGGTTGCTAAATATAGAGGAGGGCATCAAAATATCGAAAAATCTTAAAACCTGCCAATGGTTAAGAGTTAATCTGTACCTGTGACTTTAGTTAATCTGTACCTGCTACTTTAGTTAATCTGTACCTGTTACTTTAGTTAATCTGTACCTGTTACTTTGGTTAATCTGTACCTGTTAAAGTTAGTTAATCTGTACCTGCTACGTTAGTTAATCTGTACCTGTTACTTTGGTTAATCTGTACCTGTTACTTTGGTTAATCTGTACCTGTTACTTTAGTTAATCTGTACCTGTTACTTTAGTTGTACTGTACACATAAACTTGTTACTTTAGTTGTACTGTACACATAAACTTGTTACTTTAGTTGTTCTGTACACATAAACTTGTTACTTTAGTTGTACTGTACACATAAACTTGTTACTTTAGTTGTACTGTACACATAAACTTGTATTACTTTAGTTGTACTGTACATATAAACTTCTATTACTTTAGTTGTTCTGTACACATAAACTTGTTAACTTTAGTTGTACTGTACACATAAACTTGCATGTTCTGCAACCGTCTGCACAACTATGAAGTGTCCTCCTCCATTTGTAGCAGTTCCTGATATTTATCATTGTTTTTGTTCCCAGCAAAGTTCCAGGATTTGTAAGGTTACTGGCTCCTAAAGGTTCTTTGGAAATCCATGAAAAGGCGTGGAATGCATATCCTTACTGTCGAACTATTATATCGGTTAGTGGCATTGTTAAATTTAGATAGCTAACTCCAATGTTAAAGCAGTGACCCCTGCCATACAGTTTTGGTTTCACCCAGTGGTTACCGGGACCAAATTTGGGGTGTAAAGAATAGAACCACTGTTACCTGCCACGCATGTCGTAAGAGGCGACTAAGGAGGTTTGGCTGAAATCGGATGCACATGTCCTAAACGTGTAGATGTCTATGCGTTTAGGGGCCTACCAAACCAATGTGCAACGTATACACATTCTTGGCAAAGATCAAACATATCACAAAGAGGGATTAAAATTGGTCGTAAAGAACGCATACACAAGAAGAAGTTATTGGTTTCTAAGCTGACGTCATTGCACTTCGAGCAGACCCATGGTTGCTCAGTCTCACCCAACAGATATTGAAGAGTATGCATGCTGATGGTTCCTGTGGCTCACTGTTTGAACACACTCCTCACTCTGCCCTTCAAGCATCCGGTTCTACTTATACAATGGGTAACTCTAAACTGCTTAAATCGCTGGATCGATTCAACATCTATTTTAGAGTCGTCCTCCAGTCGCGAAGAAACTGAGAAACATCGCCCTTATCCCATACAGACGGGCCTGCTCCGACTTCAGGCAGATGTATTAGATAAAGCACACAAAAAATTATTATATACTTCCCTCCAACACTTCACATGCATGTTTTCTCAGTGACTCAATGAGTATGCTCAGGAAGATTGAAACAGGATGTGCTAGGAGACATTGGATGGAGTCGTTGGGGAGGTCTAAGCTGACAAAGATCAGTTTTATTTTTGTGCCAGGGCATGCAGGTGTAAGGGGAATGAACGCGCGGATAGGCTTGCAGGTATGGCTGCTGTACAAAGCGGGTGAGCAATGGACCATGCCGATATTATAAATCCCCTAAGGGAGAGAGGATGTGTACATGATTCAAGTAATGGTGGTGAATCTACAACACTAACCAGACTGCAAGAATCCCAAGTCAAGTGTGGTGTAGCTAGACAAGAACACTATACTGGTAGACAAAGAAGAATAATAAACCAACAAAGAACTGGGGTCGTTAGTTGCCACACACTGAGAGACATACTGAGGGGGAGATTGGAACACTAATGGACTAATTGGTTCGACGTGTAGTGATGATGATCCCAAAACTAAACTTCACAAGAGGTCAACTGCAGAACAGAACAAGTAGTTATTAATGTTGTCAACCACATGTAGACAGTCAATGATGAGTCATTCAAGTGTCCCACTTAAAGTGAATGGGTGTATGAGTTATTTATTTAATTTAAAACAAAACTCAAGATTCATACCGTGTGTTATGTAACATGATGGTTACAACATAGACAGCCTACTCAAGGCACAAGAGGAGACGTAACATTTTTCACCTTTGATGTCTCGGCAAGAGTTTGAACATCAGGTGGTCATCATCATCAAATAGCTTGCCCTGAGCAGAACTTTTCCACCTTAAGAGTCTTTTGGAATTTCTCTATCTCATAGGCCAGATGTCCTGTCTCTGCAGCGGCCATGCTCAAACCATCAGTTACATCCTGAATCCATCTCCTCCGTGGTCTTCTCTTCTTTGCAGAGATGCCTCCTTCCATGATGGTCTTCTCCAACCCTTCGTGTCTCTTTATATGTCCAAAATCAGGTGGTACCACAAGATAACCAACTCTGAAGTACTGTAACGTGCAAACTTGCCTTCAATCCTGTGCATGCTCAGCAGTAAAAGACTAAGATGGCTAGGACATGTGAGCAGAATGGACAATTGCTGCATACCAAAACAAATGTTCTGTGAACTTTCGGAGCTAAGAAAATTGACACCAAGGCAGACCACTGCTCAGATATAAGGATGTCTACAAGGCCTCAGTGAATATCTTTTTTATCGGCTTCAGTAAATGAAATATTTGCTGATGACCGAGTTATGTGGAAAAGAACATAACACAAAAGTGCAGAATCTTTTGAAAAAAGGCTTAGGAAAGAGCTGAAAGACAAGAGAAAACTCAAAAGTTGTCACAGTAAAACATTTGCTAATTGACCGTCTGTAAAGCGAAAAAGTTCATCTACAACATGAAAATCAACGTAGACAAAACCAAAGCAATGACATTCTCTAGAGAGGAGAATACTACCAATATCTCCATTGACAAACATCAATAAACAGGTGTTCACCACTTTTCTAGTCTATGGCCTGCCAGGATAGTTCAGCAACCTACAGTTCCTCAAAAAGACGCCATCTACACATCTGGTTATGACATCCATTTTACGTTTTCTTTGCGAGTCTCACTAAGTGCTTGTCTAGTGACACTTGACTGTTTCTTCCGTAGGTATGCCCGACCCATCGTCATTTTCATCAGATGCAAACACAGGTCTGTGTTTGCATCTCTCTACTCATCTTAGTCTGAGAATCGCCAAAGGCATCTGTTGACAAAAATCTGAATCCAATGGCCAGAAAAGAACAGCACAACAGATATATGAGTAGACTTATCAATCAAAATCAAACTGGTGAGGTTAGTCGCTGGACGCTGTTGGGAAATATTGCGAAGATCGTAACACCTATAGACATGTCCAGAGTGCAATGAAGATATTCTAACCTGAACCTGAAACACATTTTTTTACTATAACTATAGCCAAAAATGGGACATTCTTAACATATAATAATGTAAACCTTAGGGAGAAAAGGCTAGTTAATATTATGTATATTATTTCATTTCAGAATCCAGATTATATGAAAGACAACTTTTACATCAGCATTGAATCATTTCATGCACCTGATAGTGGAAACACTCCCAATGTAAGTATCATCATCTAGTAGATTGTTCTGAGCAGAACTTTGCCACCCTAACAGTCATTCTGAATTTCTTTCTCTCATAGACCAGATGTCCTACCTCTGCAACCGTCATGTTTAAAAATTGGCATTGGCTGCCCAAGAGTTTTTTTCTTTCTCTTTCGTCCGCTTTCAACTCAGACGAGTTTCATCTCTGAAACTGATTTTTGCGTGAAAATCCGTTTTCCAATTTCTTACAATGGCAGCAGCATGCTTGTAAATTACTTTACACTGGCAGCCGTGTGCTCAATGTACTCGTAATTAGTATTCCCTGCCATACAGGCAGATTTTCTCCGACTTCAGAGGTACTCACGTTATCGTCCTGAGTAAGACCAGGGACTCGAACAAATGCTGGACAGTAGGTTCGAACCCGAGCTATGAGGTGTCTCACAGCTAGCAGGCCGAGCTACTATCAACTACTCTAGGCAGTCCCCGCTGCCCAAGAGTGAAAACTGGCAGCCCTGGTTAGAAGAAGAAGAAATCATGTCACATCCTGAATCATTCTTCTCTCATCCATCTGATGCCTTCTTTCAGAATCATCAAATAGCTTGTCCTGAGCAGAACTTTGCCACCCCAACAGTCCTCGGAACTTCTCTCTCTCATAGGTCAGATGTCCTGCCTCTGCAGCCATCATGCTCAGACCATCAGTTACATCCTGAATCCATCTTCTCAGTGGTCTTCCTCTTCTTCTCTTTGCCGGTATGCCTCCTTCCATGATGGTCTGTCTTCTCCAGCCCTTTATGTCTTTTTATATGTCCAAAATACTTCAATTTTCTTATTTGTAGCATCAGCCAGTTTTCTTTAATTTTGAGTTCTTTCTAGATAGATCTATTTGTTCTCTTCTCTGTCCGTGATATACGGATGATTCTTCTGTAACACTTATATTCAAAAGCACATATATATTTTTCCACTGTCTTGGTAAATGTCCATGCTTCACACCCATACATTGCCACTGGGAATATGCATGCTCTTAGTATTCTGATCATTGTTTTCCTATCAGTTCTATTCCATACTATTTTGTTTGTTCAATTATTTGTAGGGCAATGTTTGTTCATGACTATGGTTCTGGGTTCGAATCTGGACTGTTCCGCTCTGTTCACAAGAGCATTTTTTCCAGAGACCCCTAGGTTTGTTTCCGGAGCACAGGTGGCGTGCCACTTCTGTGGAGAGGGGCCAAGCTATGTGGGGTAAAACCCGGCACAATGAAGTCACTCCTTCACTATCAGTGGACACAATCCATGGAAAAGTTAGATCACAAAAACATCTGAAGTCAGAAGATGGCTAGAAACACTGATAATAATGAAAGCTAACCGTCACGCAAAAATCAGTCAGAGGCACCATAATTGTCGCCCTGACTACACCGAATTCCTAGCGGCTGAACGAGAAGAAAATCACAGAAATAACTGAGTCAATGAAATACACCATTCTCTCTCTCATGATCACCACCCAGACCGATGTACCAGATTTCCCCATAAATTTTATTCTTGTGGAAATCTGATTCATGCGGGATTACATCACAACTTCAGCACCATTTGGAGCTCTGGTGCTTATCCTTCGGCGCTGTGTCCAGTTTCAGCAAGCATTTACTCGGTTCGCTCTCCGTTCTGTAGCCATCTAGTGTTTTTACGGTGTGGGTAGCTAGCCCCACAACCAACCTCCTTAATCGCCTTCGACATGCATGGCAGGTAACAGTGGTTCTATTCTTTACACCCCAATTTGGCCCCTGTAACCACTGGGCAAAATAAACCATTCACAAAGCGCTCACAAGATCTTGTTCTATCTTTCATTCATTCACTTGAAATATTGTCCATATATATATATACATACAACGTTGACTTGTATAAACGTCACTGTGACTGCGGGGCTTTCGAGACAACGACATCGAGCATGACTATGGAGATCACCGCTGCCTCCAGGGCTCTGTCATGGGTGGCTGAGCAACAGGTTACCCATACGATCATCATATCAGACTCGATGAGTATGCTTCAACTGATTGCATCTGGAAGTATGCGGGTGGAATGGGTGAACAGCATTCGGAGATCGCATCTCAAGAAAATGACTTGGCTGTACACGCCTGGACATGCTGAGTGCGGGTACGAGCGTGCTGACTCCTTGCAAACAGTGCCCCGACTCAAGTGGGCAGAAGCATGGACAGAGCCGATATCATCAATGCGGTGCGCTCTCAATTGTGTGACATGGGCGGGTCTCAGACACTGGAACGAGTTCGAGAATTGGGTGTTAAGTTTGGACATGCCAGACAGTGTCGTTTTCGTGGTAGAGAGATATAGTAATCAACTTCTCATGGGTACTGTGAGCAAATGGACTTTGGGATGGCTGCTGCAACGGAGGACAGAGCACGAATGGGAATGCCCAATTTGCCATGACGTCGATCGCATAACATAACATAACATAACAAACGTCACTGTCTTTTGTAGCTCATACAAAGTTCCGTGTAATTTTTATGGCAAGTGTTGTTTCATTTGCCCAGTGAATCCTGTTCTATAGATCTCTTCTTGTCCTGCTGCCGTGAGGCAAAGCAAGATTAGAGAAAGAAGAACTATTTTAAAATGGGAGATAATGGTCAAGAACGTAAGTTGACACATGTGTCATAATTAGAGATTCAATCAATCAAGTGCTGTGCCTGCCGGCGTGGCTGATCATGTCTCTCCACAACTCTCTTTGCTTGGTGCATGTAATCAGTTCTGACGTCGATATTTTGTCGAACCATGATGCCGGGCCATCCAACATCTTCTCCCTCTGTCTTCCACGATCTCTACTTTCCCTGAATTTTACCTGATGTCACCAAATGTTCTAAACCTTCTCTTCGCATTATATGCCCGAAGAACGTTGATTGTCGGATTCTTATTCTTTTGATAAGGTTTCTTTGTCTGCAGGCCTGATTTAAAACCTCCACATTTGTTTTCTTTGCTGTCCATGAAATTTTCAGCATTCTTCTGTAAAATCACATCTCTGTAGCTTTCAATGATCGTATTGATTGTTTGTTCATTGTACATGATTCGCTGCCATACATAAGTATTGGTTCAATATAGCACTGGAGTACTCGTTTCGCAATGTCATTGGTAGTGACGTGAGTTCATGCATAGTGTGTTCTTCATTTTCATAAAAGCTGCTTTAATTTGAGCTATTCTACTCCTAATCTCTGTTGTACATCTTCCATCTGATGTTAGGAATGTTCCCAGATACTTGAATTAGAGATTACTTTTCCATTTGTCATAATGATGTTCTTTAAATTTTGATGAAGATATTGATGTATTTTTTCTCTGTCTCTTGTTTTAGATTCACGGCTTGCAAGGTCGAGATTTATCTGTGCGACAAGTGTTGAAGATTGACATTGCTAATGACAAAATAGCCTCAAAGGTATGCTATACTTAGACATTATAGGGGATAGTGACTCGGTCTATTAATCCCGATGTTCCGAGTTCAAATCACGCTGGGGACAGTTTGATTGCAAATTGTTTCGCGTGGATTTTTACAAAAGGACGATGGCACCACCCGTTCAGAAAGCAATGGCAAGCTACTGAACGTAATAATACCTAGAAAAATCACACGCAGCGTTAAAATGCTGGGGTTGATTCACAAAGTCCTGTAAAGGATCTGCAATTAACTTTTTTAGTCTGTTAACTACATGTGAAATGCGATGCCTGTTAAATGTTACCAACAACACCAGAAAAGAGTCACCAACATCAGCATAAGAGAAAGTTGGCACAGAACCTTGCTTGAATTCCATTGAGAAACAAAGAATGAAGTGGTTCGGCCACTTAAAAAAGGCAACCAAACTTCACTATATACAGTCTTCTACAACAATCAGGAAAGAAGGCAAGATAAAGACCATGAAAAAGATGGATAGATGATATAGCAGAATCCTGTTAAAAAGCAAAAATAACTATCACCCAAGCCACTATAGCAGCGCCAGACATAAACAGAAAACCACAACACTGGGCAACAATCCAGTAACAGTGTGATGACAAAAGAAGTCTGTTTTACTAGTAGAATTGTTTTACTAGTAGAATAGTGTTCAGATGCCCGTAATATTTCTCCATCTTGCCATCACTTTTTGGATGATTATACCATCAGGTGTGTTCTCATGATGTCACCTGTTGTCTGGGACTTATCTCTGATGCCAGGTAGTTTTTGAATGTAGTGACTTAACTACGCAAGGTTCAGTAGGTGGCTCAACGGCATAAGTTTTATCAGATGGTATAATCATCATGAGTTGTCGTTGAGCATCTGTAGCTTAAGCAGTAGTGAGCTCGATCACAACCCAAGCATACCTGGTTCAAACTCCGCTGCAGGTAGTTTGGAAGCAAGTTAGTTTTCGTGGGATTTTTACAAATATAAAAATAGACCTCGTGTTCAGAAAGCAATGGCAAACTACTGAACGTCTAAGTGTGCCAGAAAATCAACAACTTTTACTGTGGTTGATGGCTAGGTCCTGTAAAGGATATGCACGAATTTCATTTCATAATCATCAAACATCTTCAGAAGTGAGGAAACCAGAGAAATGTCTGGTCAACCGCTAGTAACAACTGTTATAAGAAGGAGATGATGATACTTTTAAAAAAAAAAAATATTTTCTTCGTCCGCTTTCAACTGAGGCGAAGTTTCATCTCTGAAACTGATTTTTGCGTGAAAATCCGTTTTCCAATTTCTTACAATGGCAGCAGCGTGCACATTGTAAATTACTTTACACTGGCAGCCGTGTGCTCAATGTACTCGTAATTAGTATTCCCTCGCCATACAGGCAGATTTTCTCAGACTTCAGAGGTACTCATGTTATCGTCCTGAGTAAGACCAGGGACTCGAACAAATGCCGGACAGTAGGTTCGAACCCGAGCTATGAGGCGTCTCACAGCTAGCAGGCGAGCTACTATCAACTACTCTAGGCAGTCCCCCGAAATTGATACTATGTTGGGCATACCCTGAGAAGAAATTATCAAAGAATTTTAAAGCAGGCATTGAAGTGGGAGACAATGGGTTCAAGAAAGAGAGGACGCCTAGGAAACCCTATATGAATTTTGCAGAGAGAGGCAAGAAATATCTGGCACCAATTCCATGAAAGAGATTTAGTGAGTTGCTCAGGGCAGAGCAGTATGGAGAAATTACTTGTAGACATTATGTAATGTTGGTATAGACATTATGTAATGTTGGTATGACAGGAATATATATATAATTATCGTATATCTTCTTTAATGATCCAGCGGCACTTGAGCTCTTGCCCTTCGGCCCAAAATATTAGCAGATAAGTGTTAGATGCATGATACTTTGATTTCTGGTGTGTCATCTGGCAGTATCACCGACTTCAGCACCTTTTCAGAAGGAGGGGGGGTGCTCATCCGTAACCTCCTTATTCAAGCTAAAGTGAAAACAGCATATTGGAGTAAGTCGGCGTAGAAACATCGGTCGTCATCCATCGGAAACAATATTCCTACGATGAACATACATATCTTGGAAACCTGAACAGGCACGAAACACAGAAATAGTATGGGATAGTCCCAATTCACCACTACCTCGGTCTGAACACCATGCTATCTTGAAACAGGAAGTCCTTAATATATGTTCTTCTATTTCGTTGTATGCTCCATATCAACCATATGTTAAACCAATCTTTGTGATTTGTGCCTAAGAGCGTTTGTGCCAGTTATGCACTTACAAGTAGGCCAGCATATCCAATTTCTGCTACGCTTTTTATTTACTAGGGTATCTTCCCTATAATATATGTTTCAAGTCTCCCTGTTTCTCAGTGCAGTTTAAACAGTATCCTTCTTGTTTCTTTGTTGTCCTCCATCAATCTAGGATTACAAGCCTGAATGGGATCCATGTTTAGTGGGCTCACCCAAAGCTGGAAGACAGCCTCTTCCCAGGGACAAGACTGGAGAATGGATGGTAAGATTGTTATGATTGTAGTAGTGCAATTGTTATGATTGTAATATTTTTCTCAGCAGTAACACATTTCTCATAGATACATGTGTTTGGGCTGTAGCTCAAGCGGTAGTGAGCTCGATCGCAAACCCAAGCGTACCTGGTTCAAACCCAATGGTGTGCAAGTTTGGAAGCAAATTGTTTCGGTGGGATTTTTACAAAAGCTAAAAATAGACCTAACCGTTCAGAAAGCAATGGCAAACTGCTGAACATATAAGTGATGCCTAGAAAATCAACGACTTGTTTACTGTGGTTGATGGCTACGTCCTGTAAAGGATATGCCATGATTTTCATATATGTTTATATGTAATGATGTGGAGAAAAACAAACGAAGGATACAACTCAGAGCATGACAGTATAAATACACTGAACACAAAACCACAGTCTTCAGACTTAGAACGGAACACTGCAGTTTCAGAGCACACCTCCATAGAATGTGTCTCAGGGACTTGGCTGCCTGCACATGTGGAGCACCAAAGCAGTCCCCAGAACACATCCTGCAAGACAGCCTGAGCAGTGTGAGAATGGAAATCTGGCCAACAGAAACAACCCTATGAAACAAACTATGGGGGACTGGTGAAGACCTCAAGCGCACCGCCTTGATTAGGACACATACCGAAGTAGTCGTATAGCAGAAGAAGAAATGTGGGAATTTTTGTCAGTGATATGTCGAGAAATGATTTGTTGTGTTGGGAACTTGCATGCTGCTCTCTTGATGTATTTACTTTTGGTGCTCTTAACTTGATGTTGTTGCTATTCAGATGTAGTCTCTGTTGTTGCTCTTGCTGTATTTGTTGTTTTTGGTGTTGTTGCTCTCTAGATGTAGTCTCTCGTATATTTTTTGGTGTTGTTGCTATTAACTTGTTATTGTTGCTCTTGGCTTGTTGTTGCTTTTGGTTTGTCGTTGTTATTGTTGCTATTAACTTGTCATTGTTGCTATTAACTTGATGTTGTTTAGATGTAGTCTTTCTTGTTTCTCTTGACTTGGTGTTCTGGTGTTGTTAATCTTGACAATTCATTTTGTTGGTCTTAACTTGATGTTGTTGCTTTCTAAGAAGTAGTCTCTCTTGTTGCTTTTGATGTTGCTGCTCTCTACTTGATGTTGTTGCTCTCTACTTGATGTTGTTGCTCTCTACTTGATGTTGCTCTCTATTTGATGTTGTTGCTCTCTACTTTGTTGTCCTATGATTTGTTGCTCTCTACTTGATGTTGTTGCTCTCTACTTGATGTTGCTGCTCTCTACTTGATGTTGCTGCTCTCTACTTGATGTTGCTGCTCTCTACTTGATGTTGTTGCTCTCTACTGATGTTGCTCCTATGATGTTGTTGCTCTCTACTTGATGTTGTTGCTCTCTACTTGATGTTGTTGCTCTCTACTTGATGTTGCTGCTCTCTACTTGATGTTGTTGCTCTCTACTTGATGTTGTTGCTCTCTACTTGATGTTGCTGCTCTCTACTTGATGTTGCTGCTCTCTGCTTGATGTTGTTGCTCTCTAGGTGTAGTCTCTCTTAGAGCTCTTGACATGATGATACCAACAAGCAATGTGGTCAGCCTCACGACAGCAGCTTTTACTTCCCAATGAAGCCCGTCTGCCTAGCGTGTTCATAGTGCGTTGGACTACGGGTGATTATCCCTCTGTGTGTGCGGGTTCAATTCCACGGGATGGCAGAAAAAGCCACAGATTCCCCAGATTTACGGTGTTCGTGGCACCGAACCGAAGGATTACGATGTCCATGGCACCGAGCAGAGCTGAAAAAGTGCTTCTGGATCGGGAAAAAAACCAACTTCCCAATGACTACAAAGCAAATCCACCAACCAATATTGATGTATCTTCTGTATTCCATAGAACAAAGTCAAGCCTGTGATGTGTTGCTATAAGCTGGTCAAGGTGTGGTTCAAGTGGTTTGGTCTTCAGAAAAGAATGGAGTCTTTTATATTAAATGTAAGCTCTAGTGACTTGGTATTTAACAATAATTATATTTACTTCATTCTTCTTGAAGCCTTCATATCGACCACTTGTTATGTGTGTTTACAGTAATGAGAAGAGCGGACAGACTGGCATCAAAAGCATCGATTGTTGGGGAGTTGAAGATGGGTAAGGGGGATGTTCTTTGGTCTCTTTGCGACTGTCTGTTGGATGAGGACACTAAAATTGATGTTGAATCAATCAAGCGATTTAGGCAGTTTAGAGTTGTACAAGTAGAACTGGATGCCTGAAGGGCAGAGTGAGGAGTGTGTTTAATCAGCTAGCCACGGGAACCATCAGTATGCATACTCTTCAATATCTGTTGGGGAGACTGAGCACCTATGGGTCTGCCCGGAGTTCAATGAGGTCAGTTTAGTAACAAATAACCAGATTCAAACCCCAACTTTAAAAGCGACAAGCAAACGTCTTAACCATTTTGCCTTAGAAACCGTAAGAATGTCATCATATAGCTGGAAGAAAGTTCTGAGAACTGGTGAAGGCAGGCTGTACAGTGATATCAAACTTGCCTGGAGGAAGCAGCAATGCTACAAGATCTCCTAATGTGCTGTTCATCTGCTTCCTTAGTGACTGCCATTATTGAGTACAAAACTGGTCTACAAGGCATGTTCCGCACCTGGCACCTCAGCCAGCAGAGTATGGGTCAGCTAGTCTTTCTTAGGAAGTAAGGAAAGTGAAAATTAGTATACTGTCAATGGCCCGCAGAACATGCAAGGCAGCCCCGCTTTCCAGTGGTGTAGATCGGGAAGCTTTGCCTGCGATGCCCACTGCTGTCTGAACTTTGGCTTGTCTAGGAGATGAACTCCCTAGGTCACTTTTTTGTGTGTATGTGGCCAGTCTTTCTTAGGAAAGAGAGAAAGTGAAAATTAGTAGTCTGTTGATGACCCCTAAAACATGCTAGCCAACCCCACTTCTCAGTGGTCTAGATCAGAAAGCGACATCCAATGCTATCGGGACTCTGGCATGTCTAGGTGAATGAACTTTCCTAGGCCAGTTGTTGTATGTGTATGTCCTACGTAGGGAGGCAAACTCGAATAAAAGAAACATGCATAAACCGGATGTGCTGATCTACGCCTGACACGGTGAACTCACACACTTGCAAATCACATACAGATCGCAAACAGTGATTTAACAATTGGTTTAACACTTTCGCTGCCACCAATTTTTCAACAAAGTCTGGCTCTCTGCCACGCTATTTTTTTGGGACATGATCAGTTTTCAGGGTGACAATTTCAAAAATCGTAAAAAATAAACTAATAAACTTAGAACTTTTAAACTATGGAATAGTGTTCATATAATAATGAGCTACTAATCTGTCTGTATGTGGAATCTATTCTTTATAATCCAAAAGCTATTGTAGTAACTGATATTGGCGTCGCTCCCCATACCTATCCACAGTATGATATGCCGTCTTTTTCGAGATTGTCCATCACCTACTCCTGTACCCGTGGGAATGTCTGCTAATCGATCTATAAACATTGTCACGTGAATCACAGTTCAAATTCATATCACATTCAGAGTTCGTTTTAACACTATCACTGGCTAAAAAGTCAGAAAAGAGTCATTTTGGACATCACTATTCATCAGCTACGTCGCCCATTTTGAAAATCTGTGTTTACTTGATGAAAAATCGGACTTATACCGACGTTTACCATGCCTGCATTAGATCCGTTTTGGGAGCTCGTTGAAACAATACGGAAGTAGTATGTCACGGGACCACCGTTTCCGGCTAGCGATGCTCCTGTTTAAAAAGGCATAAATCGACTGAACATGTTGATCGACAAAGTCTATGGCGGTAGGGAAAGGAGTTGGTATTTTGCGACTTCTGTCGTCAGTGGCAGTTAATGTAATTAATGTAATAAAGTGTTCATGTAGATTGAGTCCCTCAATATAATCTACACGCCATCACTTGCAAACGGTGTGACAAGGCATATATCGGCGAAATGCTTAGTGACCTGTAGCCACTCATTTCAATGGAACTGACCATTTGGGTGCTTACGGCGTCCAGGTCACAGCCATCCGATCATGTTCCTCTGATGATCGAAGTTGATTTACTCTAGAGAATTGTTTTATTGCGTTATATGGTACCTTTCGACTTCATAGACTCAACGCACTACATTCCTATGCTTCTTAGTACTTTCTCTTCTCATGCTCCATGTTCTATATGTGTATATGTTATATATTTACTTGATTTTAAAAATTGTTTCTCTTCTTTTTTTTCTACTTCTGGTTATTTCGTTTTTAGTCACGGATTTTCATTTTAGGATCGTTGGGATGTTTCTTGTCGTCATATGTAGTGTGCTGTGTAATTTGTGCTCCTGTTGTATTATTTGCTTGATAAAGGTCTTTTGGTGGAAACATTGCTGTCTATTGTTTTTTTTTTAAAAACTACAGTACTTTGTTATTACGTGTTTCGCCAATGTAAGTGAACAAAGAACAGTAAAAAGCCAGACTTTATGTTTTGTTTAATTACGGTGAAATTTCTTGTTTTATTCACAGCAAGAACATCGTCTATTCTTGAATTTTCACCGCCAAGTAGTTTGTTGGATAGACAACTATTATGACATGACAATGGCTGATATCAGACGTCTCGGCCGAGTAAAGAGGAACTAGAAAGGGTATGTAAATTATTTTCTTCAGCGATCTCTGGTCATGCGCTTAGTTTACTGTGGACCACAAACTGGTTAGTCAGCTTCAGGTCTGTCAGGGTTCCTTCTTCAACGATCTCTGGTCATGTGCTTGGTTGCTGTGGACCACAAACTGGGTAGTCTTCTTGAACGTTCCATATCGGCCACTTGTTAACCACTCTGTGATCTGTATGTGATCTGAGCCTAAGAGCGGTTGCGTTGTGCCAGTTATGCACAACTGCAATAGGAAGCGATCATTTCTCGATCTATTTATTACTAGGAGATACTGGAGGTCCCATCAAAGCCTTTAGCCTGTACATCCTGTAGTCGCGTGATACTATTCTTTGCTCCTTCTGGTGACCCGACTACCACACTGGCGCTAACAGTTTCAGGCCTGATAGGTTTCATTCTACTGGTACTGAAGTGGCCACATCTGTTCTCAGTTCACACGAGGAACAGTCTTGCGGACATGTTCAGTCTGATCGCTCTGCACTGGCAGGACTTCTCCTACTCTTGGCTTCTTCGACAATTGAATCACCCTTTGACAGCTTCGATCTTACAAAAACAGTAGCCATCTTTTTGAGACCTAAATGCAGTTACATTGAGACAGTGGATCAGAAAACCATCTCCATCAGAGAATGTTAGCATATACGAATAGCATAGATTAACATGACTAATCGTCTTTTAACACTTGCGCACAGACAGACAAAAGATCAATGATCAAACTCCTCTAAGAGTCTAAATTTTTCAGCTTGGGACTATCTGAATTTTGTTGACCTCATTACTACATAACACAATACTGCATTTTCAAAGCTCTCAAAATACGGTTTAAAAGCTAGTGACGGCCTAGCAATTCTTAAGCATAATCGTAGAAATAGATTTTCAAAATGACATTGAGACTGATATAGTACTCAAAATGACATTTGCCAGACATGAATAGATAAACGGCCAAATGTGATATAAATTGACTTTAATTAGTGTCTATATAAGTCAATATAAGATATTCATGAAATCTTTGAGAATATCACCCTGAAAACTGATTATCACAAATATCTTGGAGTAACATGTTAATAATGGCTACCAATAACAATTTGGATCTGTAGCAAGAAGAGATTAGTGTTTCAACCTTGCTTACAGTGGGTTCAACGATTTGAGACCATCTTGAATTATCTCCGCATCTCAACTAGATGAGCATGTCTTACAATTGCAAGCAAACCGTTCCCTGACAGAGTACAGAACAATGCTTACGTCTAATCAGCGGAGCAATGAGGTCAACACCAACACGCCATGTGAAATACACAAATGTGGAACCTCTTGGGTTGCGTAGGGACAAAGCTGCTGTTGAAGCTTATGAAGGAGCAAAAGAATGAATCAAGATCACCCCAATAAACTACTTGTTGAGAAGTGGAAACAGAGAAACAGAATTAAACAAAAGTCAATCCTCCACCACGTCAGTGAAATCAAAGACAGATACCACCTTCCAGAAACAAGACAGCAGCTGCAGAGTAATAGCAAACTTACCACCACATACACTCTTGAATACACTGAAATTAGAATAAAATTGATAGATGAAGCAACTAAACGCTCGACCCAGTCAGCCTTATGATAGCATCTCAAAGAACCATTGATGCCTATCCCCAGAATGGGTACATGTCTATACTGATGGATCTGCATTTAAAGCCACCATCAAAGCAGGTTACGGAGCATATATACAATACCCAGACAGATCATCCGAAGAGCTGTTTGGTGCATGCGAGGAGATATGCTCCAATTATGAGGCTGAAATTCATGCGATAGAAGCAGCGTTGTACCACCTGAAGACTGTTTTCGATGCCTTTCCATCAAGGCACAAAACATAATTATCTTCACAGATTCAATGTCTGCCCTTCAAGCCCTAGAGGATGGTGGACATTGTAAATCTGAACTATCCCATATAGCCCTAGATATTGACAGACTTATTACATCACATGACATCAAAATAACCATGCAGTGGATCCTGGACATTCAAACACACCTGGAAATGACAAAGCAGATAGGCTAGCCAAGAAAGGGTCAACACAGGAACAACCAATCACAACAACAACTCTCCATACAGCAAGCAAATCCTAATGACAACAAATAAAGAAATTTGGCTGAACAGATGGGCCATGGGAAACACAGGAAGAGTGTGTACACCCATATGGCCAGCCTAACCTTTAAAGACAACATCAACCACCTTACAAGAAGGGATCAGGCACCATTTTTAGACTCAGACCCAACACATAACACTTAATAATCACCTGAACAGAATTCATCCACAACACACTCCAGAATGCCAACTGTGCGCACATCATCATGAAACCGTTCACCACCACCTCTTCAAGTGTCAAGCACTAGAAGACATCAGAAAGACCCTCCTTCCTCCAAGGCCAGATAAATGGAACACACTATACGAACAAAAGAACAACTTACAGACACATGCAGATACCACTACATAGCATTGGGCGAAGGGCAAAAGCTCAAGTGCCCTGGATCATTGAAGAAAGGAAGTTGTGCCAGTTATGCACCTACAAGTGAGCCAGCGCATCCAATTTCTTGGATGCTTTTTTTTACTAGGTAGCTTCCTAGGTCCTACATCAGTCGCCTCTTACGACATGCCTTGTAGGTGCAGTGGTACTATTCTTTGCTTCCCTTCTGGGCCCGACACCACACTGGCGGAGCTGGGTAGTCAGTTTCAGGCCTGTCAGGTTTCATTTTTAGGTAGACTGGGTGTGGCCACATGTTGTTTCTCAGTTCACACAGGAGGGAACAGTCTTGCTGGACATGTTCCAGTGTCTGATCCGCCTGCTGACACTGGCAGAGAGCTGTTTCTCCTTCTTTGCGTTAGTTCTTACGACCAATTTTAATCACCCTTTGAGATACGTTTGATCTTTGCCAAGAACGTGTATACGTTGGTTTGACAGGCCCCTAAATGCATAGATTACATTTGAGGGCCGTGCATCGACTTCAGCCAAACCATCTGCCATCCGAGACATGTCTTAGCCAATACCGTAAAAGCATATGACTTAACATGACCAATCCGTCTTTTAACACTTTCGCTGCCACAGACAACAAAAGTCGATCAAACACAAACTCCCTCTAACTGCCAGTCAAATTTTGTCAGCTTTGGGAATGTTTATTTTCATGTGGAATTTTGTTGACCGTACACCATTACTACATTACACAACAATACTGCGCTATTGTTCAGAAGAGCTCTCCAAAATAGCAGGTTTAAAATGCATGTAGACCGTTTGTCAACGAATTCTTTAGCGATTTATCATAAGTAAACAAAGATTTTCAAAATGAGCATTGTAGCTGATGATAGTCAGGCTCAAAATGAACGATTTGCAGCCAGTGATAGTGATAAAACGGGCTCTAAATGTGATATAAATTTGGACTTTAATTCAGGTGTCTATGATTATAGATCAATATAAGATATTCCAAGGGTACGATTTTTGAAATTATCACCCTGAAAACTGATTATGCCCAAAAATATCGTGGCAGCAAAGTGTTAATAATGGTCTCCAATAATACTCAATTTTGGGATCTCTGTGGCATAGAGGTTAGTTGTTCAACTCTTGTTGCCTAGTGGTTCAACCATTTGTTGAACCACTCTTTGTGATATGTATTCTTCTTCTGCATTCTCACTAGATTGGGATTTGGATTCTCTAATAAAGGCAGCCGTCTGCCTCAGATTATCAGCCATGCCATACAGTTTGTCTTGGACGTTAGTGTAAGTGGGCCACCTCTTTCTTCTCAAGTCTGCATACTGGAGGCAGTTCTGTAGGATATAATTCCTATGATTTCTGCTTCCCGTTTGTGCCAACCTCGTGATGGTAGGTCTGACATACTTGCTGCACGGCTAAATCTCCAAGGCAGATTGGCGACCATAGAATCTGTACCTCATTGTGAGTGGTCGTTGCACTATGTTATGCGCCTTACGGTCTGGTGCATCCGTTTCCTGCAAACATTTGTTTCGGGTTAGCATTCCTAGCTAAACATGCATCCGATTTCAGCCAAACCTCCTTAGTCGCCTCTTACAACATGCATGACAGGTAACAGTGGTTCTATTCTTTACACCCCAAATTTGGGCCGTAACCACTCGGGCGTGGTATATATATGATTTGCTCTACATTTTTATAATTATTATGTATATTTTTCTATTGTCTCCTTTCCAGCAAAGACAAGAAGGTCCAGTCCGTGGGACCACTGCTTCAGACAAGGATGACGAGCAATGATGTCACGTAGCGTTTAGAGATTCACATCTTGAGAATATCATCGGCCAAATAATAATTGGTACTATTTTAAAAATCATATGTGTTTAGTTATTGTTTGTATGTGTACTGTTAGCATTTGTCTATGACCAGAGATTGTAGTGGGTATTGTCTATGACCAGATTGTGTAGTGGGTATTGTCTATTGCAGGTATCTCAATAATTTACTGAGATGAAAAGTTGTTGTACAACATTTTATATAGACTGATGTGATTAACATACAATTTACATGGACATAAATTATTGTAGTACATTTTACATGGACAGAAATGATTGTAAAACATTTTACATGGACAGAAATGATTGTAAAACACTTTACATGGACAGAAATGTTTGTAACATGGACAGAAATGTTTGTAATGACATCTTTACATGGTCAAAGAAATGTTTGTAATACACTTTACATGGACAGAAATGTTTGTAATACACTTTAACATAGGACAGAAATGTTTTACATGATTTTATACAGAAATGTTTGTAATACACTTTACATGGACAGAAATGTTTGTAACAGGGACAGAAATGTTTGTAATACACTTTACATGGACAGAAAGTTGATTGTGTTAACTTGACTTTCTGGAGTGGAACATGAGATTGTGAGAATAATTTACTGATGGACAGAAATTATTGTATTAACACTTTACTGGAGTAGACATAATTGTAGAATAATTTACTGATGAAAGAAAATGCTAGCACCCTTCTAATGATTATATATTTTTATAATTGTCATCATAATATGGATATTACATGACCTGACATTTGTCATGACTTTGTATAGTCAAGTTGTGGGATGAAGACTTCCATGCTTGGTCGTAGATGATATAAATGTTAGATAGATAAGTAACTTAACTTGAACTCAGGTAAGGAATATCTGTCTACAGAGTTGTATGTGGTTGCTAAATAGTTTACGTTTAAATGTTAGTTTATGTAAACTTTATTTCAGATTTCTTAGTTTATGTAAACTTTACGACTGGTATCTGATTCTGTGTTTACCCTGAAAATATTACCTGGATCTACGAAATATCCGAGGCACTAAGTTCCACTTTGTACAAAGCACATAAAGAGACTTGCTCCATGTGCCTCTTTTGGCCTGAAGGAAAGACAAAACAGGGCTAGATCCTGAATAGTGTATATTACGCAGGCTGTGTTGCTGTTTATAGCGAGGTTGCGATATCTGGGGTGTTTGGCTATTCATATTCAGTTTTGTTTGAGGTGTTTAGAATGGATACGGGGGATGTTTTTCAGTCGTTCTCTTGTCGATCTACTATTGTATGGGGACAGTAAAATTGATGTTGGATTTTTTTTTTTCGATCCAGAAGCACTTGAACTGAAAGCTCTTCGACTCGGTGTCATGGACATCGTAACCCTTAGGTTCGGTGCCACGAACACTGTAAATCTGGGGAACCTGTGGCTTTTCTGCCAGTCCGCAGAAGTGAACCCGCACTCACAGAGGACTTGTCACCCGTAGTCCAACGAGCTATGAACACGCTGGGCAGGCGGGCGATGTTGGATCAATCCAGTGATTTAACTCCTTGTGGACTAGGAGTCGCACCAAGTGGCATTTTTACTCTATAATGGCTTTTGCCCTGGTCCACTAAGAGTTAAGGAGTTTGGAATTACGTGTTGTACAAGTAGAGCTGAATGCTTGAGAGGCAGGGAGATGAGTGTGTTTAGCCAGAAAGCCACTGGAACCAGCAGTATGTATACACTTCAACATCTTTTGGGGGAGATATTTTTGAACTCGTGCTAACCTTCTGTTGGATGAGGACAGTAAAATTGATGTTGAATCAATCCAACAATTGACGGAATTTGAAGTTACATGTTGTACAGGTAAAGCTGGATGCTTGAGGGATAAGGAGAGGAGTTTGTTTAGTCAGAAAGCCACAGTAACCATCAGTATGCATACCCTTTGATATGTTTGGGGAGACTGAGCGCCTATGGGTCTGCCCAGGGTGCAATGACGTCAGTTTAGTAACCAATCATTTTCAGCATAGCATGTTGTATAGGAGAAACAGGTCATATAGAGAACTGAAAACATTTTAAATCTGCATATTAATCCAGAGGGTGCGTAATATAGCAACTCTTGACTGATTTTTGCATGAAGGCTTGCTTCCATTATCACCAGCGTCCCTCACCATTCAGTCAAGTCCTGCTCCAACTTCAGAGGTGTAGGCATCCGGACAGCGTTTTCTGTTCACTGGTGCATTTTTTCCAGAGGTCCCTAGGATTGTTGCTGGAGCTACGGAGTTCATGCTTTCTGCAATACTCTCGACAGGTGGCGTGCAATTTCTTCGGAGAGGGACCGGGCCATATGGGGTAAACCCGGTGCAATGAAGTCAATCCTTTGGCTTTAGGCGGCTAGTGATATTCTGCAGCATCTATCCATATTTGCATTGTCTGCATTCACAGAAAAAACTTTTGCAACAATGTGCTATATTGATCAAGACTAGTTGGTTTAAACTTCGACAACTCTGTTAATCTACTTTTGCTGTCCTTGGTGTAGTAATCGATCGTGTGTAACTCTCACTTTTTTGTTGTGTGTGTGTGTAATTTTATTTCCACCATAATCATTTTGATGCCTGTGTTTTTTTTCCCCGTTTGTCCTCTATGAATTCAGACGGTGTCATGGCGCCTCAGACTTATTGTAGCATGAAGACTTACTTTCTTTATATCCAGTTTCCCTCGCCATTGCTGCGAGACTTACACTTACTTCACAGAACACACAACACCTGCATGTCTAACCTTGATCATGTATGCCCTACCTTTGGTAGAGAGAATGAGTTTATAACCCTCTCACGTATAGTGCCCACTGTAGAGGACAACTACTATTCGCTCATTTCACAGCTACATATGCATGTTTTTCGGGACCTCTGACGCATTCAGTCTGCCGCTTAGGATTTGCTATGGACGGTGTGTCTATTACCAGAGCGGTAAATTAACTTGTACTTTTACTGTTTAGTCGAGATGGTAGACGAGGCGATATCCATTCCAAAAATTCATGCATGAACCCCAGGGGAAGCACCGGAACCCATGAATATGAGCAGTAAATAGACAGTGAACAATTATTTTGTTATGTTCAGTTGCTGGGTGCGAAGGGATTGGAGCACCTATGGACATGTCCGGAGTGCAATGAAGATATTCCAAACTGAAACTTCAGTATTAGGAGCTTCCGGGCCAAAAAAAATTACAGAACACAGGATTAAAACCTTTATTTCTTAGGAGACCCATTGCCTTGCGCTACAGAGGAGCTTTTTAAGAACACAACCAACCAGCTCTAGCGTTCTTAAATACGTTAGTCTGTAGGGCTCGGCGTATGATCATTATCACGGCATTACCTAACTTCGCTATCCTCGTCAGTTGTAGATATTTACATTAGTTAACTTTGCATTAGCAAGTAGATTCACAGTGTATTTTTTTTATAAGCTTGTACATATTTATTTAGTGTATATAACTTTTCTGGTTACATGTGAGTTGTGTTGCTTGTGAGTGTGTACGCTAATATAGAGTAAGTTGTTAAGATTTGTTGTATTTTTAAAACTGTGTGCAAACATATTTGTGTCATATTCTGTTTACCATTTTTCGAATAAGTCTGTTTATTTGAATTTATGAATTATTGTATACTTGTCTCTCTCGTGATCACCGCTTAGACTGATATACCAGATTTCCACATAAATTCTGCTGTTGTTTTTAAGGACTCAGTTTCTCCATACAGCTTCTCGTTTAGCTCGGTATTTTTAAGTCAGGTTTCGCTTCTCAGGCCTGCTAGCAGCGGGCAGTCTTGCAGTAGGTGCTCTGCCGTCATGTCCGCCTTCTCGCAGTGGCACAGGCTAGTTGTGCCAATTTTAAATTTGTTGTAAAGGTGTTTACTTGTCTGAGATTGTCAGGTTTCCTGTTGAAATGATATTTAGAAGAATTATAATTTCAACGAGGAGTATCTATCCAAATGGATTAAAACAGCATTTCCCAAACTGTGGGGTCCGAGGTACTCACAGGGGCATCCTCAAGCGCTTAAAGAAATATTATGTTCTTTGACATTTCAAACAATTATTTTTTTAAAAATATGTATAAAAACAGTGGTAAACTAGTTCCGCTACGAAATCAAAGGACCCAGACCAGTCTAAATGTTTGACAGGGCAAAATGAAAGATCATTTGTAGTTTCCTGCAGTATGAGAAATTGGAGCCAGCTTGACGTGGTGTAGTGTAATAATAACTCCATCGCTAGAAGATTATCATTTATAGAAACATTTGGGGGTTCAGCGGCAATGCAGCATTTGGGAACCGCTGTATTAGAATGCTGGCTCCGATTAGGGAGACTCGGGTTCAATCCCAGGTACGGCCAATTATTTTTTTTATGTTGTAGGCATAAAGAAAAATCCTAACCTGAATAGTTTCTCGGTGACTGCACTAGTCATGGATAGGACACACTTTGTGAACACAACAAGAAGAGTCCTTTCCTGGAACCCACAGGGACAATGAAAGAAAGGGAGGTCTAGAAATACAGGGAGACAGGATTTGGAGGCAGATATCAACAATATAAAGGGAAGCTGCAGGAGATAGCGAGACTTGGCATGAGTTGGTTGAGGACCTATGCCCAAATCCGGGTTAAAAAGGCACAGAGAGCGCGCCAGCCATACTGCCATTAAATTCCCCAGACACATGTCCCCCCTGTCCCACACCATCCTAAAAAGTGGTATCACAGGCAGTAGCAATACTTTTTTCCCTTCCGTTTGTTTGCTGCTCAAAAGTCAATCATTTTATTGCTATCGTTTACACATTTTTGATATAATAGTTATTTTTTAAGTTTGTTTCATTAACAATGTGTGTGTTGTGTGATTGCTAACGCTATAATTACATCGTAAGATTATATTGTCATGTGATGTGTATACTTGAAAGCAATATTCCTCATAAGCTGTATTTATGCTTCATGCACCGAATACATTGAAAAACAACAAATGCAGTGGTTTGGACATTTAATGACAATGGAATCCAACCAACCACCAATAACAGCATACAATAAAAAGAGATCAGGTACTAGATCCAAAGAAAGACCCAAAAAAAAGATGGATAGACAATATCAAGACCACACTAAATAAGTCGACTCATCTAACCCTGGAACACAAATTAAAGCTCCCACCCCCTACGCCTAATGGCAAGTGTGGACAACCAATTTCATCATCCACCTAGGAATAGACAATGCACTGAAGGTATACACAATTTTGAAACTTGCTGGTGTCAAGTATGTAGTAATACATGAAACTTTTGATAATTGTTTAACTTTATGAATGTGATATGCGTTTGCTTGATTCAATTTACATCTGTTTATTGTCTTGATGCTTTTGAATATAAGTTGGCCCTACAACACTATATTCAAAACTACATGGCACCAGCGATGGGGCCATGGCCATTGAGTCATTCGTATGTGTCGATTCCTCCCTGGTTAAGCCCTTGCCTTGCGAGTCGAAGGTTGTGGGTTTGAATCCGGACCACGTCGTTCTGTTCACTAGTTCATTTTTTCAAGACCCTAGGATTGTTGCAGGAGTTCTGTTTTGTGCAATACTCTCCGCAGGTGGTGTGCCATTTTGAGGAGAGGGCAGAGCCATATGGGGTAGAAACCGGTGCATTGAAGTCAATCCTTGGCTTTAAATCCCTTTCAATGGCTGACATTCCGTTTTGAGGACATTTTTGGAGTTTTTCTCTAGACAGTTGCAGTCCCCTGCTGATGAGATCTGTCTTCCTGGGTTTGTCTGGAGTCATCTTACTCTAGGTGATTTCAGCTTTCTGTTGCCGGGCTCACCAACCCAGGCTTTTATGCAGGGTGTGCTCACTGGACTATAGTTTACTCCCATATACTAGAGAAAAGTATCGTAGAAGATCAGACAAGAAAAAGGATGTCCTCCTCAAGGGAGAGAGAGGATAACTGCTATTTGTCCCATGGCAAGGAATGGATTGGTTGCAGCCAGAGCATTTACCACTCACCGGTGGGTTCTGCACTGTCACCTTATGAGGCCCCATCCTGCTCCCCACCCTTTGGTCTGGCCTTTCACCTTCAGTCTGTTTGGCTTGATTAGACATGCCAGGAGTTGGACTCCCGCCGACAACCTGAAGGATGGTAAAGATACACAAACCACAATACGGTAGGCTAATGTGGAAGGAAGCGGGAGTATGAGAGCGGAGTATAAAATTAGTACACATTTGTTTGTTTTGATTCCCCATTTTTTTGCATGTCACTTTGGTTCATGTATAATATTTGTTCCTACGTTATTTTCGGTCTGGGAAACTGATATACTTAATGTTTCGTCTGTGACCTTTACTTCAACGGCGGCAATACTGTTTTGCTAATGAGAGGTAGCTTTTGTGAGATCATAATTTGTGCATATACTCATCAGACCTGCTATCGTGTGCTTTACGTTGTAATGTACCAGCGAATGAATTTGCAAACAACAGCACAATTGCTATTTCATTGTTCAAATTTTTGTTTACATAATATGGTTTCCTTAGCAACTAATAACATTTTTACTGTATGTTCAGCTTTGATGGTAGAATTATAGACCTCACTTGATTTCATTATTGATACAGGAAGTTTACATTGTGTTGCTAAGTTACGTGCAGGGAGAGCACTCTATTTCCTACACACATATATATATATATATATATATATATACAATTTAGCAAAAAGTTATTGTAATATGTTAATTCAATTTAAAATAAAAATTTGTTTTTGATAGCAAATTGGTTCAACTTTCTGAAAAATATAACTTTATATGCATTTGTGATAGACATGTTGCATTAAACAAATCAGCAACCTAGAAATTGTGTTTGTTTTTGTGATACTTATTTTTTGTTCTTCTTTGTCATCACACTGTTACAGGGTTCATTGAATGCATCCCAAAACAGTTTATGTATGGTGAGCTTGAAGGGGCAGACGTTCAGCTGGTGGACAGAAAACGCTTTAAAGACACTCTTAAAGTGTCTCTGAAATGCTTCAGTATAGACACCACGTTCTGGGAATCCCTGGCACAAGATCACCAAATGTAGAGCTGTAAAAACACAAGAGAAACCCGCATAGCTGAGAATCGTTATGTCGCTGAGGCACAGAAAATGAGCTGTGCGAAAAGACAGAACACACAACACCCACATGTCTAACCTTGATCATGTATGCCCCACCTGTGGTAGAGGATTGTGTTCTAGGATTGGACTCTGTAGTCACCTCTGCACACACCAGAGGTGCAGCAGCATGTCTGAGACTGTTGTCACTGCCATGCGGCATATTCGGGTTCATTGATTGATAGGACCATCATCATTGCACTTCGGTGAGTAACCAAGTGTGCTCCTATCTTTTTCTTATGCAGGAAGATCTCAGCTGCAGTGCACAGACTCTGTAGCACTTGCGAGGGTCCACAATGTAATTTGAAAGATAAAGATATTTCTGCAGGAATTTTATTTTTAATCTTTTTGAATGAATTTTACCAGGGCAGTAGCTTTGCAGCCGCCCTCTTCTCGAATTTGAACTGCCAAGGGTTCTTTAACGTGCTCAAATTGAACACGGTACCTACGTTTTATCGTTCGTCTGCAATAGAACTAGGAACTCGATCTCACCTACACAGGGATCTCTGGAAAAATATCCAGATGGCTCCACGAGGAGTGAACTTGTTACCTTTGGCACAAGAGACAAGCACCCAACCTCTACGCCACAAAGACCAAAGAAGAATGAGAGAAAGCAGTAAAGACCATATATTCTGCAACAAACAGCAATTAATCAAATTTTTAATAAAATGAGACAGTTAAAAATAGAAAACGATGAGCTGTAGAAGAATGTTCTCTTCTGCTGCTTGATATATTCTCAATGTTCAGAAAAAGTATCTCTGCAGAGGAGTTTCATGGTTGTAAATCCCAGTTGCTGATAAGATTGAGAGAGATGGGTGTCGATATTGGTACAGCTCGAAAAGAACAACATACCAAATATAATATAATAATAATTCTTCTAGTACTGTTATATGTTACATAGGACCTGCAAGCATGAGGCCATTACCTTGTAGTGGTGGGGAGGCTTGCGTGCTCCAATGATACAGTGAGCTATGACGGCGGGAACTTATGTTCCCGGAAGGGTTACCAAAGCCGGAAAGGTCACTGAGGAGGGGACAGACGAAGCATGGTCTCCTGGTCCTCCAGGTTGGGGGTTGGGCTTGGGACTAACGATCCCATCCTTTAAAAAAATTAAAGTTACGGAAACAACAACAAACATACAACCTATCTACGGGCATGAAGGGCTACCAGAGTCATTGACTCACATGACTGGAAGTGGTGAAAGCCGAAAGGAAGCTACTTTCATGAGGACGGAAGTCCTGAATGCCAAAACCAAGACCAGAATTGGATGCTGGAATGTAAGAACAATGTACGAAACCGGAAAACTATCACAAATAACAGCAGAAATGAGAAGATATAATCTATATATCCTAGGGGTTAGCGAGAGCAGATGGACAGGAAATGGAAGAAGTACCACTGCAACAGGTGAAACAGTCCTTTTTCTGGACGAGACGATGACCTACACCATGAAGGAGTAGCAGTAATCCTAAGAAAGGGCGTGGAAAAGTGTCTGTTAGAATGGAAACCTATCAGCAGCCGCTTGATTAAGATCAGACTAAAGGGGAAGCATACAAACATCACAATCCTACAATGCTATGCGCCAACTAATGATAGCGAAGATACAAAGAAAGACTCGTACTACGAAAACCTACAAGCAGAATTAGACAAGTCACCATCCCATGATGTTATCATTGTAATGGGAGATCTAAATGCGAAGGTCGGACAAGACAACACGCATAGTTATAGAACTATGGGAAAATATGGATGTGGTATGATGAACGAAAATGGGGAACGTTTAGTAAACTTCTGCAGCATGAACAATCTCGTTATAGGAGGAACTCTATTTCAACATTTAGATATCCACAAATTAACATGGTATTCCCTAATGGCAGAGATAATAACCAAATAGACCATATAATGATCAATGGACCCTGGAGACGCTCGCTGCTAGATGTTGTAGTCAAGAGAGGTGCAGATGTTGGTAGCGACCACCACCTAGTCACAGCTTATGTCAAACTTAAACTAAGAAAAACAGGACAACAGAAAAACTTCCAAAAGAGGTTCGATGTGGATAGACTAAAAGACACGGAAGTAAGGGATAAGTTTATAATGCAGATAAAGAACAGATTCCAAGCCCTAGAAAGTAATGAAACTACGGATGAAACTGACAACATAGATAGAACATGGGACAACATAGCATCTATATATAGCAAGAGCAGTGAAACATGTCTAGGGTACTGCACAAAGAAAAGAAAAGAATGGATACCAAATATAATATAATAATAATTCTTCTAGTACTGTTATATGTTACATAGGACCTGCAAGCAATTTCTCCATACCGCTCTAGCCTGGGCAACTCACTTAATCTCCATGAAACTGAGAACTGATATTTCTTGCCTCTCTCAGCAAAGTTTGTTTCAGTGTCTCCTTAGGTTGCCTCTCTTTCTTGAACCTTTTGCATCACACTTCAATGCCTGCTTTGATATTCTTTGATCATTTCTTCTCAAGGTACATTCCAAATATGCAAGAAAGATTAATCAATCAACTTCGAACTGACATGTTTGACCGCTGGATTTGTTGAAGCGGGGATCGGAACATCTATGGACATGCCCGGAGTGCTATGATGATAGTCCTTATATAACTAAAGTATATTAAACCAGTGAGAATCGCCCGAGTGGTTACCGGGACCCAAATAGGGGCGTAACGAATAGAACTACTGTTACTTGCCATGCATGTCGTAAGAGGCGACTAAGGAGGTTGGGCATGGGCTAGCTACCCCACACCGTAAAAAACACTAGATGGCTACAGAATGGAGAGAGAACTGAGTAAACTGGCTGAAACCAGACACATTGTTGAGGATAAGCACCAGAGCTCCAAATGGTGCTGACGATATGACGTAAAACACATCAATTGCTAAGGCTGCATGAATCAGATTTCCACATGAATAGAATTTATGGGAGATTTGGTACATCAGTTTGCGCGGTGATCTCGTGCGAGAGAGAGAAATCAGTGAGAATATGTTATATAAACATCCTGCAATATGCAGATCCGGTTGGATAATAGTCTTATAGCAACATGTGGAAACGAAACTGCAGATGATATCTGTTATGGTTTTAGCTTATAAGTAGGCCTCTTTCAGTACCAAGAGATCATAAAGTTGTTCCGCTGGATATATGCTTCTACCAGTGGAAAAAGGGCTAAGAAAGATGCGATGGATAGGACACACAGTGAGAAGACCGACCGGAAGCATTCCAAGACATGCATTGTTTTCTATCTGTAGGGGAAGGCCTAGAAATACCTGGAGAGAGCTAGTGACTGATACTGAATAGGCAAGACTTGGAAGAGATGACAAGAGAGAGAACGGCTGAAAGAAGTTTGTTGAAGACCTGTGCTCTGTTCGAGTTGAAAGGTGAAGAAGACAGGTGTCTTCATTAAATTTGTCTTTTCATATCTTATCTGCAGTCCAACTTTTGATGCTATAGATGATAAGTTTTCAGTTTTCTTTGCTTATCTTGGTTGTTATGTAATAATAAAGGGTGTGTTTAACCAGAGAGCAACAGTAGTCATCAACATGCATACCATTCGACACCTATCGGTGATACAGAGCACATATTGGTCTGCCCAAAGTACTATGCAGACAGCTCTAATAAAAACAACTTATACCTGTTATTCTTGTGCATGATGACTTAAATGTATCATAAGCAAAATATCAAATTACGAAACAATATGGGTTTAGAAAGCACAAAAGCCCGCCTGCCCAACGTATTCGTAGCGTGTTGGATGACGGGTGATAAGCCCTCTGTGAGTGCGGGTTCAATTCTACGGGCTGGCAGAAAAGTCACAGGTTCTCCAGATTTACGGTGTTTGTGGCACAGAACCGAAGGGTTACAATGTCCATGGCACCGAGCTGAAAGCTCAAGTGCTTCTGGATCGGGAAGGGGGAAGCAGCACAAAACAGGATAATCCAGCGTTACAATCAAAAGACTGTTAACAAGCAAAGGACTAAGACGTGCATAGGTACAAAACAATGGCAAAAACCCCAAAAACACATCGCGTGTATTGGACTTTTGTTCTTTAACATTACTGTGTCTTGTATATATTGCTTGATAAAGGACTGTTAGCCTGTTTTGTGCTTTGTAAAACTCGTGATGTGTGTGAAGCTTGAACATTTAACAGAGCAGTGTAAAAACGTATGTTTTTGAATATAAGTGTTACAGAAGAGCCCTTCGTACGTAATGGGGGAGAAGAGAACAAATAAATATATCCAGAAAGACCCAGAATCGAAGAAAACTAGTTGATGCTACAAATAAGAAAATTGAAGTGTTTTATTTTTTATATATAAAGATGCACGAAAAGTTGGAGAAGGCCATTATGGAAGGTGGCATCCTTGCAAAGAGGAAGACCACGGAGAAATTGATACAGGATGTAACTGATGATTTGAGCATGACTACTGCAGAGGTGGGACATCTGGCCTATGAGAGATAAATTCTGAACAACTGGTAGGATGGCAAAGTTATGCTAGTATGCAAGGTATTTGATGATGAAAACTACACCACTTCGTGTTTTCGTATTTGGTAAAGGTTGCTTCTGACAGTTTTCCGTATGATCGAATGTAGCATTAGCATCTGTAAGAAGTGTAAACGTGTACTGTAACAATAACCATTGTCTAAAAACAAAGTTTCGTAGGAATACAGTTTTCAAAACGCTCCTAAAAGAAATCTTTATAAAATATATTTATATTACATTCATTGCAGTGAAATGATTATACGAATCAGTAAGCAGCTATACAATCTCTATCTTGAAAACAACACCCACTTAAGTATGATACAAAAGAACGCAATATGATTTACAGATTACTATATTCTACGGACTACGGCATCCATCGTCGTTCGACGATTACACGTTTTATGTTTAGCAACCAACGGCGTTCTGTCACGTTACACTTGTAAGATGAGATGATCATTTGATCTAGTTTTATAAGTGGATCATGCTCGGTCGATTTGTCAAGGGCTTTCATTTAATAAATGCTGTCCCATCTGTGCAAACAGTCCGCATGAGATTCACTTGATTTAGTTTAAGAGCTTTCGAAAATGAAAATAAACATCTGATCGCTAGCAGAACCCAAAGAACTGATGAATTTTAAACGTGAGTGTTTCGAGTTGACATGATATTAATTAACTACTATTACAAAATAGCGGACTAGTGGCCGATGCTCTTATGTTGCAAATGTTTGTTTTGCTAACTATATTTTTGTCGTAACATAATAACGTGCTCTAAATGTAAAAACAATATTTAAAGTGTAAAAAAGTAGTAAATTAAGTAAATATAAGTTACTTAAGTAAGACATGTTTTTATGCAACGAGTGTGATCAGTACTATTTCAACTGAGAAAAAAAAAATAGAAAATGGGAACAGTTTTGAATATCTCGGTTCACTCAGCTGCTAACAACTTACTTTTACTTAATCCCGTCATGCCTAGTGACACATGGGGCTTCAGAAAGGACTTTCCATGCTCTCCTGTCCGTGCAACCTTCAGCGCAGAGCCCCACGTCAGAGATGCGGTGTCCAGTTCCTCTTCCATCATGCGCTCCATGTTGTCCGTGGTCTGCCTTTCTTCTCTTTCCCTCTGGTGTCCAAGTGAGGGCTATCCTTGCAGGCATTTCTTGTCTCATTCTCATAACATGTCCGAGCCATTTCCATCTTCTCTTTTGAGTATGTCATTCATTGCCTCTTGTCTTGTGTCTTGGAGTAGTTGGTTATTGGATATTTTTACTGCAAAAGATTCCAAGATTCCTAGCAAGACAAGATGGTGGAAAACTGACAAGCCTGCTAGTATCTCCTTTGGTCATCCTCCAACACTCCGATCCGTAGAGCAAAACTGGCAAACAATGCTTTTATAGAGTTTAAGTTTTGGTCCTATATGAGATTTTGGACTTCCATACTGGTTTCATTCTGGCAAAAGCTGTTCTGGCCTTACTCAGACGTGATTTTATATCTTCCTCTGTGCCACCATTTAGTGTCAGTACGCTACCAAGATATGTAAACTGCTCAACCCTTTCCAGTGTTTCATCTTCTAACAGCTGCTAACAAGAGATGGAACAAAGAATTTCAAAGAACAAACATGGGGTTGGACTTAGAAAAAAAATTAAACAACTAAATAAAGACTGTATGGAATGGAACTGATAAGAAAACAAAGATCAGAATAATAGTATTAATAGCCAATAGTAACAGTTATATAGGACTATACGCTCAGAATGAGAATGCATTATGAAGGAGTATTTTCAGTGACAAAGTAGTTAAGTATAGGTGTGAAGCGTGGATAATTAACAAGGCAGTAGGAAAACATGTATTTGCTTTTGGTCATGGCCATTGAGTCATTCGTATGTGTCGATTCCTCCCCACCAATAATGGCTGACACATTCTGTTTCTGAGGACGTTGAGTTCCCATTCCGTTTTTTTTAGTTTGTTCTCTAAACAGTTGCAGTCCCCTGCTGACGAGATCTGTCTTCCGGGTTTGTCTGGAGTCGTCCTACTCTTGGTGACTTCAGCTGTCTGTCGCCGGGCTCACCAACCCAGGCTTTTATGCAGGGTGTGCTTGCTGGACACTATAGTTTAATCCCATATACTTAAGGGAAAGTGTCATAGAAGCAGAAAAGTTAAGAAAAAGGATGTCTTCCTCAAGGGAGAGAGAGGACGACTGCTATTTGTCCCATAGCTGGGGATGGGTTGGCTGCAGCCAGAGCATTTACCACTCTCCAGTGGGTTCTGCACTGTCACCTTATGAGGCCCCATCCTGCTCCCGCCTTTTGGTCTGGCCTTTCACCTTCAGTTTGTTCGACTTGGTTAGACCTGCTAGGAGTTAGACTCCCGCCAAAATAGCCTGAAGGCCCGTAAAGACACACAAACCCTCCAACCACGATAAGGTAGGCTAATGTGGGGGTATTTGCTTTGAATATAAGTGTTAATGAATGAGTCCTCCAGGTTTGAACCTCTTATCTTCGAAGATTCTATGATAAATGATAGGCAAATGACTTAACAACGGAGACACCATCTCTTACGGTGGTTGATGTTGTGGTTGGTTTGAGTTATCTAGATATCTGTGGACCTCTCTTCCGTGGTTCATCTGTTGCAGTGAGATGAAATCCTAGATGAGTGGTTTCGGTTTAATCCCTAGTTGTAGTGGAATTTTTAATTCGGCAAACGGTTCTCATGTTAACCCAACCTCAAATGGGTACCAGAGAAATACTGAGAAGTAAAGGCAGCCGGTGTGATGTTGGTCACATGACTTATTACACGGCAGCCGGTGCGATTTGGCCACATTGTTTATCGTGGGGCAAATGTTATGATGCTGGTCACATCACAAAGGCAGCCGGTGTGATGTTGGTAACATCACCTATTGCAAGGCAGCCGGTGTAATGTTGGTAACATCACCTATTGCAAGGCAGCCGGTGTAATGTTGGTAACATCACCTATTGCAAGGCAGCCGGTGTAATGTTGGTAACATAACCTATTGCAAGGCAGCCGGTGAATTTTGTCACATCACCTATCGTGAGGCAGCCGGTGTGATTTGGTCAATCATCTATTGTGAGGCAGCCGGTGTGATTTGGTCAATCACCTATTGCGAGGCAGCCAGTGTAATTTGGTCAATCATCTATTGTGAGGCAGCCGGTATGATTTGGTCAATCACCTTTTGCGAGGCAGTCAGTGTGATTTGGTCAATCATCTATTGTGAGGCAGCCGGTATGATTTGGTCAATCACCTATTGCGAGGCAGCCGGTGTGATTTGGTCAATCATCTATTGTGAGGCAGCCGGTGTGATTTGGTCAATCATCTATTGTGATGCAGCCGGTGTGATTTGGTCAACCATCTATTGCGAGGCAGCCAGTGTGATTTGGTCAATCATCTATCGTGTAACATTTGTCAAAGAAAAATATGGACTTAATATGGTGATCATCAATATACCGCAGGATGTTAATATGTTTTTTTTTTTAAACTTTAGGTATGTATATATATATATATATATATAATTCAAGATATAGGGAGAGTCTTTGTGACTAAGTGGTTGAATCGTTGTATTTTATTTTAAAGGTCATGGGTTCAAATCCAGGAAGAGCCTTCTGTTCACAAGTGCATCTTTTCCATAGATCCAAGGATTGTTGCAGGAGCTGCAGAGTTTGTGCTTTTCACAACACTTTTGGCAGGTTGCGTGCCATTTCTGTGGAGGTGGGCCGAGCCATATGAGGAAATAACCTTAGTGCAATGAAGTCAATCCTTTGGCCTTAGACCCATCTTTAGTACACCTCATGATATTACTTATAATGTTGGATGATCAATTATATGAGGACTATCATCATAGCACTCCGGACATGTCCATAGGTGCTCCTATCCCCACCTCAGCAAATCCAGCCCATCACACCAGTTCGATGTTGATTAATCAATCTCTTTGCATATTTGGTATGTTGTTCTTTTCCACGGCACCAATATAGACACCAAGTTCTTTTAATCTGGTCAGCGAGTGGGATTCACAACCCTGAAACTTCTCAGTTCGGAAAGACTCTCAATGCGTTAAGAATGTCATTTCAGTCTATTGCAGCTCCCTCTGATATTGTACCCATGTCAGTCAATCTATCAGCTCGCTCATTACCCCGACTCCTGCATGCTGAGAGACAAAAATGAAGGTGATTTCTCTGATCCCAGTCTGTACCAGTACCTCCACCCAGTTTCGTCTAACCATTCCTGATTTGATCTTACGAATCAGGCTCATAGAGTATGAAAACACAAGAGTAATTACAAGATGCCAACCATTTCACCGCCTCTGTGACCTCCCTTACCTCCATTGTCAAACTACTTGTGGTTGTTGCATAGGCCCCACTGACCTCTCTTATTGTTTTTCCTCCTGAGCTTGCTGAAAAAGCTAACACACGCACCGTTGTTGAAGAATGACTGAACCATCAGTGTAAATAACCACATCTGTATCATTGATGTTGTCATCCAAGAGGGCCTCAACCTCCATGTTGATTAGTGATGGATTATTTTGTTCACAGTTTTTCTTAATGGATGTAATAACTGTAAAAGCTGTTGGATGATATGCTCCTTGAAGACTAGCACAATCATCTCTTTGTGGTTACCAGATAAACTGTACAGAACATCATCCAAATCCCAGAGTTGACAATATGGACAGGAGGAGAAGATCCAAAAGTAATGATCCCAGCACAAGTACTCGCAAAAGAAAATCTACAAATGGGCAGCTACACCTCTCACCATCTGAGGACAAGTTTCACAGCATGACAAGGTCTCTGGAGTCTGAACGAAGGGAACGTGACAAGATTGTTCTGTGGCGACAGCCGCGGCTAACACTGCAGTATTTTGTGTATGAGGTGGTGGAACTAATGACTGCTCTTGCTAGAAGGTATTATTTGTATTTTTTAATAATTTTTCTTCTGCTTCGTCTTCTTTTGTCATCATGCTGTTACCGGGTTGTTTCCCAGTGTCATGGTTTTCTGGGGTTTTTTCTGCGTACGCGGATTTACTCTCCTGGACTTGTGGGTGTTTGCGGCAATGAGAGAGAGAGCGACCAGGCTTGCATCAACAGCATCGATTGTTGGGGAATTGAAGATGGATAAGGGGATGTTCTTCGGTCTCTTTGCGACTGCCTGTTGGAGGAAGATACTAAAATAGATGTTGAATCGCTTGCCAGTGTGGTGCCGGGCCTGCAAGGGAAGCAAAGAATAGTACCACTGCGGCCTGCACATGTGGTACCAAGGCATGCCATAAGAGGCGAATGATGTAGTGATATAGGTAAGCTACCCTAGTAAATAAAAAGCATCGCAGAAATCAGATGTGCTGGCCTACTTGTAGCCGCATAACTGACACTACCTACAATCGCTCTTAGGCTCAGATCACATACAAATCACACTGAGTGGTTAACAAACGGTCGATATGGAGCGTTCGAAGAAGAAGATGTTGAATCGATCAGTGATTTAAGCAGTTTGGGCAAGTAGAGCTGGATGCCTGAGGGGCAGAGTGAGGAGTGTGTTTAACCAGCAAGCAATGGAAAGATGCATACACTTCAATATCTGTGGGAGGAGACTGAAGACCTATGAGTCTGCCCTGAGTGCAATGATGTCAGTTCAGTAACCAATTCTTCTGCTTACACTGAAATGTCAACTTGAAAAGGTTGTAAGAAAGGCCAGTTCGTGCAGTGGATACCGTCTCACTGTGGAATACCAGAAAATGAAACAGTGACTGGCCAAGGAAGGTGCTGCAGGAGAGCAACCAGATGTACCAGTTACCTACCACCAAAAAAAAATAAACGGTAAGCCACCATTATTAACACCGGACGACTGCTAAAATATGAGGAGATTGGAACATGTCATTCTGCGCATCAGAACAAGACACAATCGATTGCCACATGTATACAAAATTCAAGATTGGCAATTCAGCCATGTGTACATCTGGATAGACACCCTAGACTGCAGAACACACACTTCAAGACTGTCCCGAATATGATATACTGAGGCAAACTCACTGTTTCAGAGAAACAACAGAAAACTACACAAACATCTGTATGAGCTACAAAAGACGGAAGTTTATACAAGAGGCAACATTGAATATATAGACAATATTTCAAGCGGACGAAAGGAAAATAATGGTCAACCTGTGACTGTTAGCTTTTTATGTTATTATTGTATTTCTTTAGTACCTTTATATGTTACATAGAATCTGTAATTTTTCCCCACCTATCTACCCTGAGCGTCTGTAGCTGAAGTGGTCGTGAGCTCGATCACAAACCCAAGCATACCTGATTCAAACCCCACGGCGTGCAAGTTTGGAAGCAAATTTGTTTCGTGGATTTTTACAAAGGTAAAATTGACCTCACTGTTCTGAAAGCAATGGCAAACTACTGAACGTGTAAGTGGTGCCTAAAAATCGACCACTCGTTTACTGTGGTTGATGGCTACGTCCTGTAAAGGATATGTCACGATTTTCATTTGTTTTTCATTCTTTAAATCTCCTCTATGGAATGGAGGCCGACATTTCTTGCATTTCTCATTAAAGTTTGTTTCACGGTTTCCCTAGGGTCTCCTTTCCTTCTTGAACCTTTGCTCCCACATCAGTGCATGCTTAGTGATTCATTGATCATTTCTTCTCAGAGTATGCTTAACATATCTCCATCTTCTCCTTCTTGAACCTTTTGCTTCCCACATCAGTGCATGCTTAGTGATTCATTGATCATTTCTTCTCAGAGTATGTTTAACATATCTCCATCTTCTCCTTCTTGAACCCTTTGCCTCCCACATCAGTGCATGCTTAGTGATTCATTGATCATTTCTTCTCAGAGTATGCTTAACATATCTCCATCTTCTCCTTCTTGAACCCTTTGCTCCCACATCAGTCATGTTTAGTGATTCATTGATCATTTCTTCTCAGAGTATGCTTAACATATCTCCATCTTCTCCTTCTTGAACCTTTGCTCCCACATCAGTGCATGCTTAGTGATTCATTGATCATTTCTTCTCAGAGTATGCTTAACATATCTCCATCTTCTCTTGAACCCTTTGCCTCCCACATCAGTGCATGCTTAGTGATTCATTGATCATTTCTTCTCAGAGTATGTTTAACATATCTCCATCTTCTCCTTCTTGAACCCTTTGCTTCCCACATCAGTGCCTGCTTAGTGATTCATTGATCATTTCTTCTCAGAGTATGCTTAACATATCTCCTTCTTGAACCCTTTGCTTCCCACATCAGTGCATGCTTAGTGATTCATTGATCATTTCTTCTCAGAGTATGCTTAACATATCTCCATCTTCTCCTTCTTGAACCCTTTGCTCCTACATCAGTGCATGCTTAGTGATTCATTGATCATTTCTTCTCAGAGTATGCTTAACATATCTCCATCTTCTCCTTCTTGAACCCTTTGCTTCCCACATCAGTGCATGTTTAGTGATTCATTGATCATTTCTTCTCAGAGTATGCTTAACATATCTCCATCTTCTCCTTCTTGAACCCTTTGCTTCCCACATCAGTGCATGCTTAGTGATTCATTGATCATTTCTTCTCAGAGTATGCTTAACATATCTCCATCTTCTTCTTCTTGAACCCTTTGCCTCCCACATCAGTGCATGCTTAGTGATTCATTGATCATTTCTTCTCAGAGTATGTTTAACATATCTCCATCTTCTCCTTCTTGAACCCTTTGCTTCCCTACATCCATCCTGATTAGTGATTCATTTATCATTTCTTCTCAGAGAGTATCAACATATTCCTTAAGGTCTCCCTTTGCTCCACATCCATCATGCTTGTGATTCATTGATCATTTCTGCTCAGAGTATGCTTACATATCTCCATCTTCTCCTTCTTGAACCCTTTGCTTTCACATCAGTGCAGTGTGATTCATTGATCATTTCTTTCAAGTATGCTTCAACTATATCTCCATCTTCTCCTTCTTGAACCCCTTTCCTCTCCACATCAGGTGCTTAGTGATTCATTGATCATTTCTTCTCAGAGTATGCTTTAGCATATCTCCATCTTCTCCTTCTTGAACCATTGATGGTCCACATCAGTGCATTAGTGATTCATTGATCATTTCTTCTCAGAGATTAACATTCTCCATCTTCTCCCTTCTGAACAACCCTTGCCCAAGTCAGTGCATGCTAGTGATTCATTGATCATTTCTCTCAGAGTATGTAAAATCTCCATCTCTCCTTCTTGAACCCTTTGCCTCACACATCAAGTGCATGTAGTGATTATTGATCTTTCTTCCAGGTATGTTTAACATATCTCCATCTTCTCCTTCTTGAACTCTTTGCTTCCACATCAGTGCCTGTAGGATTCATTGATCATTTCTTCTCAGGTATAGCTTAACATATCTCCTTCTTGAACCCTTTGCTTCCCACATCAGTGCATGCTTAGTGATTCATTGATCATTTCTTCTCAGAGTATGCTTAACATATCTCCATCTTCTCCTTCTTGAACCTTTTGCTTCCCACATCAGTGCATGCTTAGTGATTCATTGATCATTTCTTCTCAGAGTATGCTTAACATATCTCCATCTTCTCCTTCTTGAACCTTTTGCTTCCCACATCAGTGCATGCTTAGTGATTCATTGATCATTTCTTCTCAAGAGTATGCTTAACATATCTCCATCTTCTCCTTCTTGAACCCTTTGCCTCCCACATAAGTGCATGCTTAGTGATTCATTGATCATTTCTCAGAGTATGCTTAACATATCTCCATCTTCTCCTTCTTGAACCTTTTGCTTCCCACATCAGTGCATGCTTAGTGATTCATTGATCATTTCTTCTCAGAGTATGCTTAACATATCTCCATCTTCTCCTTCTTGAACCCTTTGCTTCCCACATCAGTGCATGCTTAGTGATTCATTGATCATTTCTTCTCAGAGTATGCTTAACATATCTCCATCTTCTCCTTCTTGAACCCTTTGCTTCCCACATCAGTGCATGCTTAGTGATTCATTGATCATTTCTTCTCAGAGTATGCTTAACATAACTCCATCTTCTCCTTCTTGAACCCTTTGCTTCCCACATCAGTGCATGCTTAGTGATTCATTGATCATTTCTTCTCAGAGTATGCTTAACATATCTCCATCTTCTCCTTCTTACAACAGTGGTTGACCAGATATTTCTCTGATATCATCCCTTTTCCTGAATTTGTCCCATTTTATGTTCATTACGTTTCACAGAAAAGTTATCAAACATATTAGAAGGCAACAACTAGAATGGTTTCTCTCGTGCGTGATCACCGCTTAGACACTCCGTACAGCTCCTCATTTAGCTTGGTATTTTCCAGCCTGGTTTAGTTTCTCAGGCCTGCTAGCAGTTGGCAGTCTTGCAGTAGGTGCTCTGCCATCATGTCCGCCTTCTCGCAGTGGCACAGGCTAGTTGTGCCAATTTAAAATTTGTTGTAAAGGTGAGACCGCAGTCTGTTATGGCCAGTACGGAGACGGAATATGACAACTTGTTTGCTATGGGACAGACTATAGTACCCAACTTTGGCGTTGTGTTGAGAGTGATCTTGCAACCACTTCTCTCTGTATCGCCATCCGATGGTTGGTTTAGCTTCCTCGTAGCTGATTTCGTAATCGGTCTGCGGCAGTCGCCCTCCTGCCTTTGCTAGCTTGTCTGCCTCTTCGTTTGCTTATATTGCAGTGTGATGGGATCCACTGTATGACTGTGCGTTTGACTGAGTTTGTTAATACTAAAATGGTTTGATCCCCTAAGGAGAATGAAACCAGGTCTACTACCATCTCGCATCGATAACAACCCAGGCGCAGAGTGCGAGGAAGACCAAGAACCAGATGGATAGATATTAGCACAGATATCCTGCGACATTAAAAACTAAAACAACTACAGATGCAACACACTTTACCTATGTGTTGTCAGACACACAAGGGGAGTAAAGAATGATGCTCGTCCATCACAGGTGATGATGACCACACAATTTTCATCCAAGGAAATTTAGTTGCGTTATGTTTGTCTGTGTGTTCGTAGATGTCTAGTGAGCCCGATACAGGCTTGGAATGTTCTTTTACAGCGTGGACAAGGTATACTTGCACTTGTGTGGGGGGGTTTTACTGCCTTTCTATTTTGACGTTTTGTTCCATCCGTGCTGTTCTACCTGCCCCACAGGTCGAAGAACCGCGTTGAAGAAGTGTACGCCAGGCTGACCTGTCTTGAGCAATATCCTCCAAGTTGTCGACATCTAGGGGAGTAAAGAATAGTAACACTTTGACCTACAAGACAACTGAGGTAGGGGCCTAGGGAAGCTACCCTAATAAATAAAAAGTGTAGCAGAAATCGGACGTGCTGGCCTACTTGTAGGCGTATAACTGACACAGTGTACAGTCGCTCTTAGGCTCAGATCACATACAAATCACAAAGAGTGGTTTAACTCCTTATGGACCAAGCGCCACACTATGTGACTTTGGGTTGGACGCCTTTTTACCAGAAGCCACACTAAAGGAAGTTTTTTTATTATAAAAACAAATGGCTTGTAAAAACATGGCTTTTGCCCTGGTCCACTAAGAGTTAACAAGTGGTCGATACAGAGCGCTCGCAGAAGGAGAAGAAGAAACAACACACCTGGCACAGGATAGAAAACTGAAACTCCCCACTTCACTGCACATGTTGATAAGTCATGATGTTTTGCAGACATCTACACTGAGTTCCATATTATTGATTAACTCTTAGTGGACCAGGGCAGATATGTTTTTAGAGTTAAAAACACCACATAGTGTGGCATTTGGTACACAAGGAGTTAATATTGCCGTTCCAACTTTTCAGATTGTATAAAAGAACAAGGACTGTACTTTTAGCTGCCATGTTGCTTATTGTTGCTTACTTGATCTACCAAATGGAGGGACCACATCAAAAGGTATATATTGAGCTTATTGTGACTATAACTTCTTCTTTGCGTTCGTTCTTATGACCAATTTTAATCACTCTTTGTGATATGTTTGATCTTTGCCAAGAACGTGTATACGTTGCATATTGGTTTGATAGGCCCTAAACGCATAGACTTCTACACGCTTAGGACACATGCATCCGATTTCAGCCAAACCTCCTTAGTCGCCTCTTACGACATGCGTGGCAGGTTACAGTGGTTCTATTCTTTACAGCCCAAATTTGGGCCCGGTAACCACTCGAGCGGAATATAACTAAATCTTTTATTATGCTCCCTGTGAAGCATAGTGCTACAGCTGTCGCTCTCCTACTCCATACTTCTGCCAGCTAGAGTTGGGCATTGTTTGCCAGAAATTCAGCACGTTCGTTGCCTTGTACTCCAGCATGTCCAGCCAAGTCATGTTCTTGAGATGTGATCTCCGAATGCTGTCCACCCATTCCACGCACAGACTTCCAGATTCAATCCTGTGAAGCATATTCATCAGTCATTTTCATTGAGTCTGATATGATAATCGTATGGGTAGCTTGTTGCTCAGCTACCTATTAAAGAGCTCTGGAGGCAGCGGTGATCTCTATAGTTCTGCTAAATGTTGTCTCGAAGGCGCAGCAGTTCTCATTAAGTTTGCTTCCGTTTTGTTGTGCTGAATAAGCCCACACTAATCTGGTTCCGCACTTGACAAAGCCATCAGTGTAACTAATTAAATTTGTTATATTTTCAGGTGGTCAAGTCTGTAGAAAGAAAGTTTTTGTGGTTTGCTTATTGGATAGGTCTAGGTGTTTTGTCATCGGTCGGACTAGGTACTGGCCTTCATACTTTTCTCTTGTATTTGGTGAGTGTTGTTTTTTAATGTTATATTGTGTCATTTTTGGTGAAAAGAATTTTGCAAAAACTAAAAGAACTAACTAACCAATGTATTTTCACTTGATTGTATATTGTTTCTCTTCTTTTCCACTTCTAGTTTTGTGTTGCACTCATTTCGTTATTCGTTTTTATTCCCAGTTCATTAGATACATTTGCTTGTTTCCCTTATCGTCCATTTGTAAGTGTTCTCTATAATTCGTCACTCCTGTTGTGTCGTTTGCTTGATAAAGGCCTTTGGTCGAAACGTTGCTGTTTATCGTCACTGTTTCTGTATTTTGTAAAACTATAGTACTTTGTTTGTACATGTATCGCAACTAACCAATGGAAGGGAACTGACATAAGAACAGAAATCAAGTGTGTAAAAGCCTGTGTTTTTCCTTGGCAACATATGGTTGTGAGACATGGAACTATGGTTGTGAGACATGGAACATATGGTTGTGAGACATGGAACATATGGTTATGAGACATGGGACATTGACAAAGCGGCGGAGATCATTAATGTCTTTGAATGTAAATGCTACAGAAGAGTACTTAGAATATCATGGACAGAGAAAAGAACAAATGCTTCTGTTCTGCAACAGCTTGGTATTGAAGAGAGTTGGCTATTAAAGAGCATAAAATTAAGGAAAATTAAATATTTCGGACCTATCAAACGATGTGAGTGCCTAAAGAAGATAATTTTGGAGGAATGGTGCCTGGAAGAAGAATGAGAGGAAGACCTAGAAGACAATGGGTGCAAGATGTCATTGATGATCTGAAAAAGACTGCTGCTGACGCCGGTCAACTTGCATAGAACAGAGTTTTTCAGCACGGCTGTCACGGGAGCCAGGTTCCAGAAGGGACAAGCTACTTGATGATGTGCATATTTGTGTAGGGGGTCTCTGTGGCTGAGTGGTTAAGCCCTTTGCCTTGCGAGTCGAAGGTCGTGGGTTCGAATCGGACCGCAGCCTTCTGTTCACGAGTGCAGTTTTTTCCAGAGACCCTAGGATTGTTGCTGGAGCTACAGAGTTTGTGCAATACTCTCGGCAGGTGGCGTGCCATTTCTACGGAGAGGGACCGAGCCATATGGGGTAAAACCAGGTGCAATGAAGTAAATCCTTCGGCTTTAAAACCCTTTCGGCTTTAAACATATTTGTGTGTGTATTTTATTTGTCTGCTATGAATTCATTCGTAGTCATGACACCTAATATGGCACTACTGAGTGATTTTTACCTAAAGGCTTGCTGGCCTTATCAGCAGTGTCCCTTGTGATTCCGGCGAACCTGACTTCGGCTTCAGTGGTACTTGTAATTTACATCCTCAAGTAAAGGAATATTATGTTTTGATATGATATGTTATACAATCAACACTACTATAAATAAACTGGAAGGACAAAATTCCAGACAGCGAAGTCCTCACAAGAGCAAAGATCCCAAGCATCAACACACTGTTGCAGAAGGCCCAAATGAAATGGTCGTCACGTTGTTCGAATGCCTGATAAACGCATCCCAAAACAGTTGATGTATGGCAAACTTGAAGGGGCAGACGTTCAGCTGGTGGACAGAAAACGCTTTAAAGACACTCTTAAAGTGTCTCTGAAATGCTCGATATAGACACCTCGTGCTGGGAAGCCCTTCGCAAGATCGCCAAATGTGGCGCTGTAACAAAAGAGGAACCCAAATAGCTGAGAATCATCGTATTGTTGAGGCACAGAGAAAATGAGCTGCGCGAAAAGACAGAGCACACAACACGCACATGTCTAACCTTGATCATGTATGCCCCACCTGTGGTAGTGGATTCTGTTCTAGGATTGGACTCTACAGTCACCTCCGCACACACCAGAGAGGTTCAGCAGCACATGTCTGAGATTGTTGTCATCATCGCTCGCGATGGACGGCTATATATATACAATCAACATCATGGTACATTGAGTATTCCCATGCCTGCTGTGTCCACTGCAGCAGCTATCCCAAAATTCACCTGCTTACTGTCCACATGTTTGTTTGTGTTCATTCATCATGAGATCTGCCCATAAGGCATCTGTCACTCTGACCTCAACTTCTACAGTTCTTCGACAAGTATTGTTGACATCCCCACTTCTTTCTTTCCCTGTGGGTTCTAGTCCAATGCCTGTCTGATTATGTTATACTTTTTTATTCTTCTTATTCTTTTGTTGTCACACTGCTACCGGGTTGTTGCCCAGTGTCGTGGTTTTCTGTTTTTGTCTTGCGCTGTTCTGGTGGCTTGTGTGATTGTTATTTTTGCTCTTTCACAGGATTCAGCTACGCCATCTAACTATCGTTTCCGTGGTCTTCCTCTTGCCTTCTTTCCCGGCGTTTTGTTGTAGAAGACTCTGTATACTGTGGAGTTTGGATGCATTCTTATTAAGTGGCCAAACCACTTCATTCTTTGTTTCTCAATGTAATTCAAGCAAGGTTCTGTGCCAACTTTCTTTCTTATGCTGATGTTGGTTACTCTGTCTTTTCTGGTGTTATTGGTAACTTTTCGCAGGCACGCATTTCACTTTTTATTTCTGACCTATAAAACAACATGATACTCTGGAAAAGATCCTTTTGGTGGGCATTAGACCAGACAGATGAGGAATAGGAAGACCAAGGGGAAGATGAATGTAAGACAATAAGTTGAGTATGACTTCGGCAGATACCGGGCACTTCAAGCAGGACAGAGGACATTTAGAACTGGTGTCATGGAGGCCAAATTTTGACTGTGTCCAAAATATTTAGTTTTTCTAATTTTTATCGTCTTTATCAACCATTACTCTTCAATTTCCGGAGTCCTGCCGCTGTGAGGCAAAACAGGATTGGAGAAAAGCAGATTTTAAAATTTTAAACTGTTGCAGAATTATTTGTTCTTTATTCTTCTCATGGTATTCTGAGTACACTTTTGTAGCACTTAATTCTTCTTCGAATGCTCCATATCAACCACATGTTAAACCACTCTTTGTGATTTTATGTGATCTGAGCCTAAGAGCAATTGTACATTGTGGTAGTTATGCGCCTACAAGTAGGCCAGCACATCCAATTTCTTCGAAGCTTTTTATTTACTAGGATAGCTTCCTTAGTCCATTACCTCAGTCGCCTCTTATGACATGCCTTGTAGGTCCATGGTAACACATGGGTGGCATTCAATTCAAAGCGATTAATCAATTTTTTCATTATGATGTTGCAAACACAAATATATCACATTGTCTTTCATTTTTCAGGGTCCACATATTGCAGCAGTTACGTTGGCAGCTTATGAGTGTGAATCTGTAAATTTTCCTGAACCACCATATCCAAATGAGTAAGTATTAGTTGCACACGGAAATTATTTATGAGCTGTTTCAGTTTGGAATATTTTCATTATACTCCGGACATAGTAAGTAAAGGAACCTTTTCATACCTTGTGGTATATAGGTCAATACAGTGTTAGGCCTGTATTTTTCATTGACCGTCGGCACAAGATGGGTGATGTGGTCAGCATCATGCCGGCCACCTTTACTTTCCCAGAGCATGTCTGGTACCCATTTGAGGCTGGGTCGACCTGAGAGCCGCCGCGGTCGGAAAAATTCCACGCGCACTGCGGAGTTGAACCCAGACCACCAGCCTTGAGAAGCGAGTTCATTAACAACTACGCTACCACGGCTCTCAGACTCCGGACATGCTCCTTAACAATTATCTCCAAAAGTATCCAGTGACTGACTGTACCAGTTCGATGTTGATTAAAGAACAGGTTAATGTACCTGTTGTGCTTCCCTTTTCTGGCCACTCCAATATTCAGTCCAAAGTTCTTGCAATCTAGCTGTTGACATGGATTGGTTTAGATCATGGGTTCCCAAAGTGGCGTACCGCCCCAATGGCGCTGAAGCCTTCCAGGGAGCGATAGTGGGTTCAGAAGTATTTGGGGTGTTTTTTTCACGGGATTTTGCGATTGAAAATCATAAAAAATTTGAATTCTGCGTTTTAATTCATCTTATGCCCATCTTACACGATCCATTTTTTCATCAATTTTCTATTTAATACATAATTATTTGAAAACTGACCATGTATGACAGAAATATATATCAATTTCTCATGTCAAAGTGAAAATAGAGCATATATATATATATATATGGGTGGAGGGGCGTTACAAAGTTTATGTCGTGCAAAGTGGGCGGTAGGCGAAAAAGTTTAGGAATCTATGGTTTAGATCTATGTTCCCAAATTTATTGGGCCACCGCCCACTTTGCGAGACATAAATTTTGTAACGTTACCCCTCACCATTGTAACAGTTTCCCGCATTTAAGCAGTTTGATATTTTCTATGTAAATAATACATTACTGCTTATGCCGTTAAATTATTGAAAAAGTAGTGGTAAATTTGTGCTTCATCTTGAATACAGTTATTCTAGGGAATGCTAACCCGAAACAAATGCTTGCAGAAAACGGATGCACCAGGCCATAAGGCGCATAACATGGTGCAACAACCCCTCACAATGAAGAATGGGATAACGGATTCTACTGTCGCCAATCTGCCTCAGAGATTTAGCCCCGCATTAAGAATGTCAGACCTACCATCACGGGGGTTGCCAAAACTTGCTGCTGAAGAGGTCGGCACAAACGGGAAAGCTGAAATCATAGAAATTATATCCTACAGAACTGCCCCCAGTATGCATACTTGAGAAGAGAGAGGTGGCCCACTTACACTAGCGTCCAAGACAAACTGTATGGCGTGGCTGATAATCTGAGGCAGACGGCTGCCTTTATTAGAGAATCCGAAATCTCAATCTAGTGAGAATGCTGATGAAGAAGAAGAATACATTTATTCAATCGCAAAATCACCCAAATAATTTATTTTTACGAGGGAAAGTCAATAAGTAAGCAACAAATGGCTGTAGAAAAATAACTAAACATGATAACAACTTGAAACCAGTTTATTTTTATACATACATTGTTCCTTTATTTCTCAACGTAATTTCCACCAACATTGATGAACTTATCCCATCGTTTTATCAGTCCTCCCAAACCGGCTGCATAGAACTGCGGACTCTGTTTTCTAAACCACGTTTTCACTTCACATTCAACTTTGGCGTCATTCGTGAAATGTCTCCCACCAATGTGGGTTTTCAGTGGACCAAAAAGGTGGAAATCGTCAGGGGCTAAGTTGGGACTGTAAGGTGGATGTTCCAGAACTTTCCACCTTAGTTGGTTAATTTTCTCCTGAGTTAATCGAGCCGTATGTGGTCTGGCATTGTCATGAAGAAGCAACACTCCTCTAGTCAGCAGTCCTGGACGTTTTCTTCGAATTGCATCATGAAGCATCGATAGAACTTCACAGTACGCTTCAGAATTCACATTGTCACATTTCTTCTTGAAATTAGTTAAAAGCACTCCTTGACAATCCCAGAACACAGTCAACATAACCTTCTCTGCTGATGGTGTAATCTTGAATTTTTGGACACAAGGCGAAGAAAGATGTTTCCACTGCATTGAAGCACGCTTTGATTCGGGCTGGTAGTGATGCACCCATGATTCATCCCCAGTAACAATCCTGTTCAGCATGTCTTCTTCATCTTCGTATCGGCAGAGATAATGCAAGGACAGGCCAAATCGGTTCATTTTGTGTTCTTCTTCATTTGTCTGGGTACCCACCTTAAGCACACTTTCTTCAATTTCAACCAATCATCCATTATGCTGTATGCTGAACCATGTGAGCACCCTATTGCAGATGCTATAGAGTATATCGCTACTCGCCTCTAATCTTCTCCTCCACCCGCTGCACGGATGCTTCTGCTGCAATCTCAACAGGACGACCAGATCGGATTTCATCAGCAATTTTAGAGCGTCCTTGAGAAAATATTTTTACCCAGATATGCGCCGCTTTATGGGACAAACACTGGTCAGCATAAACAGGAAGCATTTCCTTATGAATGTCCTTTGCAGGCAGTCATTTTCCCACAAAAAACACGCAACAGCATGTTGCTATGCACTGCGCATGCGCATGAAACACATAGCGCCACTTGGTGAACGGGAATATAAAGTTCGATGTTGCTGTGACCTAATGACACCTTTAGAAAACACCAACTACATTTACCTACCATCCCACAGAACTTTGTGGCTTACTTATTGACTCGCCCTCGTAAAAATATGTATTGTTAATTTCTTTTATAAGGAGTCACTGACCCATAGATCGCATGAACGCACCTCCAATGCTTCTGAACCCACTTTCTCCCCTTAGAGTACTTCATCGCCCACTGTGGAGGCAGTACCACCCACTTTGGGAACCTATGGTTCAGATGAAAATCATCTTTACAACCACATTCTATGAGGGTGTTTATAATTCAACTCTATCCAGGGGGGGTCTCTGTATCGTTATGGTTAGGTGATCGCCTTACATTCCTAAGGTACTCTGAGTCGTCAGGATATTTTTCCAGAGATACCTGATCTCAGTGTAGGTGAGATCGAGTTCCTAGTCCTATCAGAGACAGACGATAAAATGTAGGTCCCAAGTTGAGCACTTTTTTTTTTTTTCGATCCAGAAGCGCTTGAGCTTTTCGGCTCGGTGCCATGGACATCGTAAACCTTCGGTTCGGTGCCACGAACACCGTAAATCTGGGGAATCTGTGACTTTTTCTGCCATCCCGCGGAATTGAACCCGCACACACAGAGGGATAGTCACCCGTAGTCCAACGCGCTACGAACACGCTGGGCAGACGGGCGAGGTTGAACACTTAAAGAACTCCTGGCAGTTCAAAAGTTGAGAAGAACAGACTGAAAAGCCGCTGCCCTGGCAAAATTCATTAAAAAAAAATTTTAAATATAAAATTTCTAAAATATATTTTCACCACCTCAATTACATCGGAACCCTCTTGGGGCTATGGGTTTATGCACATCCGCGGAGATCTTCCCGTATAAGAAAGATTGTAGCAGACCTGGTTATTCGCAGAAGTGCAATGATGATGGTCCAATCAATTCATTCACTCAATCGATCATCGATATACTAGAAGACTGCAGTAAAAGTATGATTTTAAAGGGTTTCAAAGCCGAAGGATTGACTTCATTGCACTGGGTTTTACCTCATATGGCTCGGTCCCTCTCAGCAGAAATGGCACACCACCTGCTGAGAATATTGCACAAAGCACGAACTCCGTAGCTCCAGCAACACTCTAGGGTCTCTGGAAAAATTGCACTCGTGAACAGAACGGCGCGGTCTGGACTCGAACCCATGACCTTCGACTCACAAGGCAAAGGCTTAGCACAGACCCCAAACTATGTAGCAATAGCGATACACGTAAAAACAAAGTACTGTAGTTTTACAATAGCAATAATGATTCTCTTCTCATGCTACATATTCTATATGTGTATATGTTAAATGTATATGTTAAATTTTATATGTTAAATGTGTATATGTTAAATGTATAGTTAAATGTGTATATGTTAAATGTGTATATGTTAAATGTATATATGTTAAATGTGTATATGTTAAATGTGTATATGTTAAATGTGTATATGTTAAATGTGTATATGTTAAATGTGTATATGTTAAATGTATATATGTTATATGTGTATATGTTAAATGTGTATATGTTAAATGTGTATATGTTAAATGTGTATATGTTATATGTGTATATGTTAAATGTGTATATGTTAAATGTCTATATGTTATATGTGTATATGTTAAATGTGTATATGTTAAATGTGTATATGTTAAAGTGTATAATGTTATATGTCTATATGTTATATGTGTATATGTTAAATGTTATATGTTAAATGTTATATTTAATGTATATGTTAATGTAATGTTAAATTGTATATTTAAATAGTGTCTATTTTAATGGATAGTTTAAAGTCCTATAGAAATGGTATAGTAAATGTGGTATATGTTGAGCATATTTTTGATAGAAAGCGCTTAGTTTATTGTATGTAATGTGATATGTTAAATTGTATTGTTTGTGTATGTTATCATGTGAAATCTGGGGAATTGTGATTTTTTGCCATCGTGTATTGAATGTTAAAAGGATAGTCACATGTGTAAGTCCAAATGGCTACTGAATACGCTGGGAGAGGGTAGTTAAATGTGTATAGAACTCTGGCAGTTAAATGTTAGAAGAAATGATGATATGTTAAATGTATATAAATAAATTTTAAATTATAAAATTTTAAAATATATTTAAATGTGTATATTAATGGTACTTTAATGTGTATGGGTTTATGTATATCGTTAAATTGTATAAGAAAGATTGTAAGATGGTATATTTAAAGTGAATGTTAATGGTAATATTATTTACTAAATGATAAATGTATATATAGAAGTGATATTTTAAAAGTATATTTAAAGGTTTCTAAAGTTTGAAGGATTGTTATATTGTATTTTAAAAGGGTGTATATGAAATGGCACACATGTGTAAATATGTATATGTTAAACTGTGTATAACAATCTAGGTTTGATTATATGTGAAAGAAAGCGTGTCTATGTTAAATGTGATAAGTAAATGGTATACAATGTATATGTTAAACTTATTTTAAATGTGTATATGTTAAAGTATATGTTAATGTAGTTTTCAAAGTAATTAAATGATTCTATTTCATGTATATTTAAATGTGTATATGTTAAATGTGTATATGTTAAATGTGTATATGTTAAATGTGTATATGTTATATGTGTATATGTTAAATGTGTATATGTTATATGTGTATATGTTAAATGTGTATATGTTATATGTGTATATGTTAAATGTGTATATGTTAAATGTGTATATGTTAAATGTGTATATGTTAAATGTGTATATGTTAATTGTGTATATGTTAAATGTGTATATGTTAAATGTGTATATGTTAAATGTGTATATGTTAAATGTGTATATGTTAAATGTGTATATGTTAAATGTGTATATGTTATATGTGTATATGTTAAATGTGTATATGTTAAATGTGTATATGTTAAATGTGTATATGTTAAATGTGTATATGTTAAATGTGTATATGTTAATTGTGTATATGTTAAATGTGTATATGTTAAATGTGTATATGTTAAATGTGTATATGTTATATGTGTATATGTTAAATGTGTATATGTTAAATGTGTATATGTTAAATGTGTATATGTTAAATGTGTATATGTTAAATATATATTTGATTTTTATTGTTTATCTTCTTTTTTCCCCTTCTACTTTTTTTTTTACATTTATTTCATTATTCGCTATTAATCACAGAATTTCATTTTAGTGCCGTTTGGGATTTATTTTCTGATTCTATATTTAGTGTGCCATGTAAGAAGTGAATTCGGCCTGAGTCGTTACCGGGGCCCAAATTTGAGGTGTAAAGAATAGAACCACTGTTGCTCATGTCAGTCAGAGAGGCGACTAAGGAGGTTTGGCTGAAATCGGATGCATGTGTCCTAAATGTGTAGAAGTCTATGCGTTTAGGGGCCTACCAAACCAATGTGCAACGTATACACGTTCTTGGCAAAGATCAAACATATCACAAATGAAAATCGTGGCATATCCCAAAGGACGTAGCCATCAACCACAGTAAACAAGTCGTTGATTTTCTAGGCACCACTTATACTTCAGTAGTTTGCCATTGCTTTCTGAACGGTGGCGCCATCGTCCTTTTGTTAAAATCAACGGAAACAATTTGCAAGCAAACTGTCCGCAGATATCACAAATAGGGACTAAAATTGGTCGAAAGAACAACGCAAAGAAGAAGTGAATCTCTTCACTTCTGTTGTATCTGTTGCTTGATAAAGGCCTTTTGGTCAAAACGTTGCTATTTTGTAAAACTACAGTACTTTGTTTTTACGTGTTTCATCAATCAATCACTCAATCGATCGCTCAATCAATCAATCATAGCTACTTTCTTCAATATCCACAGAATAGTTTGTCCCTTGAAACAAGACAACCAACACATCTCTATGTGGACTATTATGAGTAAAGTTCGCTTGGAAGCAATAATGTGGGTCAGTAAAATTACTGTACGTTGTAACGTTTAGTTTGAAACAATTATATGAGTTATACGAATTATATGAGTTATACAATATTCTAAGACACAAGAAAGAAAGATTACAACATTTGAAATGAGATGTCTACGAAAAGCTGTCAATGTTACAAGGAGAGATAGAGTGAGAAACGAGAATATCAGAAGCATCGTTGGTACTATACCATGCATACAGTACATCGAAAAGCAAAGAATCAAGTGGTTTGGCCATCTAATGAGAATGGAACCACATTTACTACCATCACGTGCCTATAATAATCGACAATCAGGACGCAGAGCACGAGGCAGGCCAAGAACACGATGGATAGATAACATCTCAGAGTCCCTGCGAAAGCATGAACTGACAACTTTAAGCACAACACACCTGGCACAAGATAGAAAACTAACTCTCCCCACGCGCTTCACGGCAAATGTGGTTAAGATAAGATAAGATACAATATTCTTCTTCTTCGAACGCTCCACATCAACCACTTCTTAACCACTCTTTGTGATTTGTATGTGATCTGAGCATAAGATCGATAGCAACATTGTGCCAGTTATGTGCCTACAAGTAGGCCAGCACGTCCGATTTCTGTGATGCTTTTTATTTACTAGGTCACCCGTGTGTTGCCGGGGTTCACAAGGGAAGCAAAAAATAGTAACACTACTACCTACAAGGTATATTGTAAGAGGTGGCGGAGGTAGGGGACTATGGAAGGTACCCTAGTAAATAAAAAGTGTCGCAGAAATCAGATGTGCTGACCTACTTGTAGGCGCATAACTGGCACAACGTTCAATTGCTCACAAGTGGTTAACTTGGTTGATTAGAACGAATGCAAAGAAGAAGTGAAAAGATAGTGGGACCATTATATACAAATGGGACCATGGAGGAGCATCTGGTCGAATGGATTAGAGCACAGCCGCCCGAGTGGTTACCGGGCCCAAATTTGGGGTGTAAAGAATAGAACCACTGTTACCTGCCACGCATGTCGTAAGAGGCGACTAAGGAGGTTTGACTGAAATCGGATGCATGTGTCCTAAAATGTAGAAGTCTATGCGTTTAGGGGCCTACCAAACCAATGTGCAACTATACACGTTCTTGGCAAAGATCAAACATATCACAAAGAGTGATTAAAATTGGTCAGAAGAAGAACGCAGAAGAAGAAGAGAGTGCAGCTTCCATGCGAGAGACTTGTGCTCAATTCATAGTAAGTCTAAGGATTTTTTTCTGTTGTGGGCATAATAAAATTTTTTAACCTGAACAGTTTTGCGGCGACCGCACTAATCATGCAGCCATTAAATTCCTCAGACTCTTGTCCCACCTGTCCTACACAGCCCTAAACAGCGATACTAGCAAAGGACATGACATACAAAGTAAGGACAATAACCGCTTTGCTATTACGACTCTCACACAGCTGAAAGTTTTACATCAATTAAAAATAAGAGGGTCTAGTGGCGAAGGATTGATTTCATTGCAATGAATTTTCAAATATGGCTCCGTCACTTCAACAGAAATGGCATGACATCTGCCTAGTGTGTGCAGCGCACAAACTTCATCACTCCAGTAACAATCCTAGGTATCTCATAACAAATTTGCACATGTGACTTTGGCTGGATTCGAACCCACAACTATGAGAACAACATGCAAACGTCTTAACCACTTCAACAAAAGAGAGGGACCCCCATTGTACATCAATCATTTCTTCATGATTGAAGATTGTGTTAATCATGACTGACTTAATAAATTTAACACTTAATTTTATTTTTACTATGCATACGGACTTGTCTTTACCAGGGAGCTGGGACAGCCATTGGTGAGTTACCTCCCTACTTCATGGCTCGAGCAGCTCGGCTATCTGGGACTGTCCTTGAGAGTGACGAGTTTGAAGAGATTGAGGAATTGTTGCATGATAAGAGTCAACACCCAGAAGCAATAGTAAGTATTTTTTAACCCTCTCTTTTTAACCTGTTACGCCCTTGGCGTTTAGGCACAACAAACACACACCATTCTTCCCTATTCATGGCCTTCCTCTGTATTGTGTTCCAGCTATGATTCATTTCTTTCAGTTCTTCCTCTATCGTTCTCCTCCAGGTTGTCTTGGGTCTTCCACGTTTTCGTTACCCTCTGGGAGTCCATCTCGATGCAGTTTCCGTGTCACAGCCAGTTTCCATGTGCATCACATTTCCAATCCATCTCCAGCGTCGTCTTCGAATGATGGTGCTCATATTCTCTTGTTGACATCATGCAAGCAGTTCATGGTTAGAGATGGTATTTGGCCAGAACACAACGCAAGATTTTTTTGCAGACAGGCTATATGAAAGGTGGAGAGTTTGGACATATCTTTTTTATTGTAGCCCAGTTCTTGTCATATCCATTTACAGTTTGTGTGTTTTTTACAAAAACTTTTGTTGTTGTTTGTAGATTGTAGTTCTGTTGTCTTATCAAATAATCTGCTGTTACTTTAGTTGTTAGTGGAAGCTGCAGTGGACCGGAATGACATTCTTAACACATTGAGAGAGTCTTTCCGAACAGAGGAGTTTCAGGGTTTTGAATCTGTCTCGGCGCCCAAGTGGTTATCGGGCCCAAATTGGGGTGTAAAGAATAGAACCACTGTTACCTGCCATGCATGTCATAAGAGGCGGCTAAGGAGGTTGGGCGTGGGGCTAGCTACCCGACACTGTAAAAAACACTATATAGCTACAGAACGGAGAGTGAACCGAGTAAACGCTGGCTGAAACCGAACACATCGCCGAAGGATAAGCACCGGAGCTCCAAATGGTGCTGAAGATGTGATGTAAAATACACCAATGATAAGGCTGCATGAATCAGATTTCCACATGAATAGAATTTATGGGAGATCTGGTACATCAGTCTGGGCGGTGATCGAGAGAGAGAGAGAATCGCGCTGACCAGATTGAGAGATGGGTGACGATATTGGTACAGCTCGAAAAGAATGACATACCAAATAACAAAAAAATTTGTTAATCAATATCGAACTGGCATGTTGTGCTGGTGGATTTGTTGACGCGGACACCCGTGTGTTGCCGGGGCTCTCAAAGGGAGCAAAGAATAGTAACACTGCAACCTACAAGGCATGTCGTAAGATGCGACTGAGGTTGGGGCCTAGGGAAGCTACCCTAGTAAATAAAAAGTGTTGCAGAAATCAGATCGGCTGGCCTACTTGTAAGCGCATGACTGGCACAATGTACAATCGCTCTTAGGCTCAGATCACATACAAATCACAAAGAGTGGTTTAATATGCATTTATAATAGGCATTTACATGCCTAGTGGTCGATATGGAACGTCCAAAGAAGAAGAAAATTCTCCACTATTTTTATCCTTGTTGGGCCCAAAGATTCATCTTAAGACTGTTTTCCTGGGAATAAGAGTTGCTTTGTAGAAATGTTTATAGTCCTCTTCAGGCGGGGGCTAAGTCTTTGCCTTGCGAGTCAAAGGTTGTGGGTTCGAATCCGGGGCGCCGTTCTGTTCACGAGTTGTGTTTTTAAGAGATCCCAAGGATTGTTGCTGGAGCTGCTGAGTTTGTACAATACTCTCGGCAGGTGGCATGCCATTTCTGCGAGAGGGACTGAACATTATAGGGTAAAGCCCAGTGCAATGAAGTCAATACTTTGGTTTCAAAACTCTTAACATTTTTGTTGTCTTGTTTATAAGACTTTAATGACGAAGAATTAACTTTATTGCTCGGGTTTTATCCATATTTTCAGTCCTCTCTGCAGGAATGGCATGTCACCCGCTGAGAATATTGCACAATGCAAAAACCTTTGTAGCTCTGGCAAAAATCCAAGGGATCTTTGAAAATTGCACTCATGAACAGAACATGGTGGGTCAGATTCGAACCCATGACCTTTGGAGCACAAGATAACGTTTTAACCACTTAGCGCACCGTGGGGTTTGAATCAGGTACGCTTGGGTCTGTGATCGAGCTCACTACCGCTTGAGCTACAGCCGCTCACTTAGCTATATAAGCCCTCCAATTCTTGTTTTAGGGCTTATTATGAATTATAATTGCTTTTGGTGTCATTTAGGGATTTTTGGAGAAAGCTAAACTGTCTGTTCACAATCTGGTTCAGCGAGTTGGATTCTTTGGCATCTTGGCTTGTGCATCAGTAAGTATGGGACATGATGTATGAACGGGTGTGTGATAAGTTGTAAGGGTTCGAGTCTTTGGTTTCTGGATTTGTGTATGAACAACTCTGGAACTTGATTTATGTTTGTTACCCCTAGGCAGCATTTACTAGGGCCGTTGTTGTATCTGACTCTCAGTCAATGCTTCACAAGCTCCAGAAGGGCAGGTTTCGGTATGAGTGGATGCCGTCTATAGAAGTTTCTAACCTCCAGAGGCTTACGTGGATATACTGTCCTGGGCATGCAGGTATTTACGGTAATGAGAGAGCGGACAGGCTTGCATCAATTGTTGGGGAGTTGAAGGTGGATAAGGGTGATGTTCTTCGGTCTTTTCGCGACTGTCTGTTGGATGAGGACACTAAAATCGATGTTGAATCGATCCAGCGATTTAGGCAATATGGAGTTACCTGTTGTACAAGTCGAACTGGATGTCTGAGAGGCAGAGTGAGAGGTATGTTTAATCAGCGAGCCACGGAACCATCAGTATGCATACTCTTCTATATCTGTTGGGGAGACTGAGCACCTATGGGTCAGCCCAGAGTGCAATGACGTCAGTTTAGTAACCAATAACCAAGGCAGCATTTCATCAGAAAACAGAAGAATAACTAATGAAATCCAACACAAATGCAACAAAGCAAATCAAATGATAGGACAAATGGCGCTAATTTAAAATGCACACATGTCACCATGAACACAAAAGAGCAATGTTCAACACAATCTTTCTCCCCACATTATGCTATCAGTGCTAAACCTGGACGCTGACATCAAATGATAGAAGAAAACTAGTCACGACAGAGATGAGGTGTCCACACAGAATGCTGGGGGTAACAAGAGACCTGTTGAGAAATGAAGACATCAGGAAAAGTGGGTACAACATCAGTACTAAACTTCATCAAGAAACAACAAATTAAATGGTTTGGTCACATAAGCAGATTACTAACAGACAGTGCACTTCAAAGAGCAATGTTGCTCCGATACAATGGATACAAAGTAAAAGGCTGGCCACGTAAATGGTGGACGTCAGAAATAACAGAGGCAACGAAAGACACTATTTATGAAGCGCACACAGGACTCGTTCTAGAAATCTCTTCTTATCCTGACGCTGTGAGACAAACCAGGATTGGAGAAAAGAAAGACTGGTAGTAGATTGGATTCTTGATATCTCAATTTATTCCTTCTTCAGCAATTTCTGGTCATGCGCTTGGTTTACTGTGGACCGCCAAACTGGGCAGTCAGCTTCAGGTCTCCTTCGGCAATCTCTGGTCATGTGCTTAGTTTACTGTGGACCACAAACTGGGCAGTCAGCTTCAGGTCTGTCAGGTTTTCTTCTTCGGCGATCTCTGGTCATGCGCTTAGTTTACTGTGGACCACAAACTAGGCAGTCAACTTCAGGTCTGTCAGGTTTCCTTCTTCAGCGATTTCTGGTCATGCGCTTGGTTTACTGTTGACTACAAACTGGGCAGTCAGTTTCCCAGGTCTCCTTCTTCGGCAATTCTGGTCATGCGCTTAGTTTACTGTGGACTACAAACTGGGCAGTCAGCTTGGTCTGCAGGTTTCCTTCTTCAGCAATCTCTGGTCATGCACTTAGTTTACTGTGGACCACAAACTGGGCAGTCAGCTTCAGGTCAGGCTTCCCAATAGCTTTATTTTTTTTGGACTTGGTGTGGCCACAGGGTTCAAGAAAGAAGGGACGCCCTAGGAAAACCCTGAAATTAACTACTGAGAGAGGTGAGAAATATCAAACTCAATTTCCTAGAAGAGATTGAACGAGTTGCCCAGAGAAGTTGCTTTTAGGCACCCTATGTAATGTATAACCTTAAGAAAGGAATATCATAAAAGTAGTCAAAGGTACAAACTTCACTGTCTGGCACAAGAAAAAGTGTGTCAACTCATATTCAGTTTAGGATCGTAAAACAATTAACAACCTTCCATTTTTTTTTCTCATTTACAGATTCCGAACCCTTTGTTCGACCTGGCAGGTATTACCTGTGGCCATTTCTTGATTCCATTTTGGACTTTCTTTGGTGCCACACTCATTGGGAAAGCCATCATCAAAATGCATATACAGAAACTGTTTGTTATATTCATCTTTAGTCCTCATCATGTGGAGAATGTGGTGAAATGTGTTATTGAAGCATTAGAATGGTCTGTCCCATAGATGTCATGTGAGAATGTGTAGTTATTGTTTATTGTACAGCACTCTGGGCAGACCCATAGGTACTCTAGTCTCCCCCAACAGATGTCGAAGGGTATGCATACTGATAGTTCCTGTGGTTAAACACATATCTATCTCTTTGTATATTTTTTTTTTTCTTTCGTCCGCTTTCAACTCAGACGAAGTTTCATCTTCTGAAACTGATTTTTGCGTGAAAATCCGTTTTCCAATTTCTTACAATGGCAGTAGCGTGCACATTGTAAATTACTTTACACTGGCAGCCGTGTGCTCAATGTACTCGTAATTAGTTTTCCCCTCCCATACAGGCAGATTTTCTCCGACTTCAGAGGTACTCACGTTATCGTCCAGAGTAAGACCAGGGGACTCGACAAATGCCGGACAGTAGGTTCGAACCCGAGCTATGAGGCGTTTCGCAGCTAGCAGGCCGAGCTACTATCAACTACTCTAGGCAGTCGCCCTTTATATATGTAATTGCAAACTCTTTAAATCGCTAGATTGATTCAACGTCAATTTTAGTCTCCTCATACAACATAAGGTCGACAAGAAACAGATGAACATCTCCCGTATCCATCTAACAATCTCCTAACAATCGATGCAAGCATATCTGCTCTCTCATTGCTGCAAACACCCACATGACCAGGATAAGATCCACTTGGGTAAGTGTGACTGTATTGTGTATCTTTAGAGATTAAACGAGTACTCCACCTTGCCCAAGATTGTCCGTAGGCTAGCGTTGAGATGGAGACACTTCTTCAATAAGGGATATCAACATTTAGATATCAAGAACTTGGATTGAAAATTGAAGTGGCCAGAAAAGAGCAGCACAACACGATGTATGAGTACAATCATTGAACTAGTACAGTTTGTCGCTGTTGGAGATATTACGAAGGAGATTGGAGTACCTACGAATATGTCCGGAGTTCAATGAAAATATTCCAAACTGAAACTGATCAAAGATACCCCTACCCCGCTACCATTTCAAGTTGACATTGTTATTTTATTGCTTGAACTAGTATGTTATCGTCGTCTGTTCTACCATGAGTTTATCCCATATTTTGGACGCCTTGCACAACAGCCTTTCCAAGAATATCTTGAACAGCAGAAATTGAAACTGCATCATAAACCAGGAACAGGGCAAGATGAAGGGGTAAATGTTATGTTTACTTAAACATTTCTTCATTATTCATTTGAGGATCATCTTCATTGCACATGTCCATAATTGCTCTTATCTCCTCCCAAGCATGCATTTCAGTGTGTTTAGACTAACAACTTCCATTCTGTGTTGATTGATGTATCACTGGGTTTCTTTCATGGTTTTCTCGTCTTGCAGTACCTATCGGTATGCATATGCAACTAAGATAGAGAATATCCTTTATCTTCTTCATGGAAATCTTTAGAGCGCATGTTTTCTTTTAGAGCGTTGATGATGTCGCTTTTGTCCATAGAAAACCCATTTCAATCGTAGCATTGCCCGCCAGTGCATCCGCTCTCTTACTGCCATCGCCCCAGAATGACCTTGGACAAAGATGAAGGTAAATGTCTGGATTGTCACATTTTGTATTAATTGCATTCACTGCCTTGACATAACCGGTCTTGATCTTCTGTATCATGCTTATAGAGTTGCTGAGCATGCACGCATGGCTGAATGTTTGCGTCTGTAGCCACTCCAGGTATTTTGTCTCCGCCATGACCTCCATAGTCATGGTACTGGTAGTTGGCACATATGCACCACTTGCCTCTTTGATTACCTTTCCTTTAGTTCTAGCTGTAAAGGCCCATGCACTCCGACTGCGCAGAATCACAGAACCATCAGTGTAAAAAATAGCATCTTCCTCCGATGTGTAGTCATTTATTAACGCTTCAACTTCTGCGTTGACTATTGTAAGCAGCGAATCTCAACTTTTATTGTTTACTGTGGTGACTACCTCTCTGCAAATACCTTTTCTTCTTTTCTCGAATCCAGTTTTGCCTCACAGCGTCAGGATAAGATTTCTAGAACGAGCTTCTGTGCGCACTTCATAAACCATGTTTTTGTCGCCTGTTATCTCCGAGGTCCACCTTTTTCGTGGCTTGCCTTTTGATTTGTATCTATTGTATCGGAGTAACATTGCTCTTTGAGTTGCACTGTCTGTTGGTAATCTGCTTATGTGACCAAACCATTAAATTTGTTGTTTCTTTATAAAGTTTAGTACTGATGTTGTACACACTTTTTCTTGATGTCTTCATGTCTAAACCGGTCTCTTCTTGTTACCCCCAGCATTCTGTGTAGACACTTAATCTCTGTCGTGACTAGTTTTCTTCTATCATTTGATGTCAGCGTCCTGGTTTTTCACTGATAGCATAATGTGGGGAGAAAGATTGTGTTAAACAATGGTCTTTTTGTGTTCATGGTGACGTGTTTGCATTTTAAAATTGGTGCCATTTATCACATTATTTGATTTGCTTTGTTGCATGTTGGATTTCATTAGTTATTCTTCCATTTGTTGAAAAAAATGCTCCCTAGATATGTAAAGTCTTGGACTTGTTTTAATGGCCGTTTGTCTTATAATCATTTAAATACATTTCAGGGAACCAACGTCCTTCTATCTTAGTGATTTGTGAAATATTATGTTAATAATTTCAGGGAACCAACGTCCTTCTATCTTGGTGTTTTGTATGTAAAATTAGACATCTTTTTTGGTAAATATTTATGGAACTATTTAGACTCTTCATCATCATCAGGTGCCGTCTCCACATCGAAGGTTGGCTGCAATGAATCTCCAGCATCCTCTGTCTTTCGCCTTGGTGTTGCACACTGCCAGACTGTAACCTGTCCATTTCTTAAAGTTTCCCTCCCACTTATCTCTCGGTCTTCCTCTTGCTCTTCCCCCTCAACTTTCCCTCTAGTAAAGATTTTATCATGGTGCATGTTGAATTTTATTTCTCTTAATAATTGTTTCTTCATGCCTTACTTAATCCCGTCATGCCTAGTGACACATGGGGCTTCAGAAAGGACTTTCCATGCTCTCCTTCCGTGCAACCTTCAGCGCAGAGCCCCACGTCAGAGATGCGGTGTCCAGTTCCTCTTCCATCATGCGCCTCCATGTTGTCCGTGGTCTGCCTTTCTTTCTCTTTCCCTCTGGTGTCCAAGTGAGGGCTATCCTTGCAGGCATTTCTTGTCTCATTCTCATAACATGTCCGAGCCATTTCCATCTTCTCTTTTTGAGTATGTCATTCATTGCCTGTCTTGTCTTGGAGTAGTTGGTTATTGGATATTTTTACTGGCCAAAAGATTCCCAAGATTCTGCGAAGACAAGAGTGGTGGAAAACTGACATCCTTCTAGTATCTCCTTTGGTCATCCTCCAACACTCCGATCCGTAGAGCAAAACTGGCAAAACAATGCTTTTATAGAGTTTAAGCTTTGTGGTCCTATTGTAGATTTTGGACTTCCATACTGGTTTCATTCTGGCAAAAGCGGTTCTGGCCTTACTTAGACGTGATTTTATATCTTCCTCTGTGCCACCATTTAGTGTCAGACGCTACCAAGATATGTAAACTGCTCAACCCTTTCCAGTGTTTCATTTTCTAACATTACTGGTTGTTGGATTTCACTGTTTGTCATAATTTTTGTTTTTCCTGTGTTTTTCTTCATGCCTAGTTTTCCTAAAACTTGTTCTTCTTCTTTGCGATCGCTTTTTTTATGATTACCGTTAGACGTGTTCTAATGATGAAATCGACTGTTGTCTGGAGCTCATCTCTAGTGCCATGTAGTATTGAATGTAGTGTTGTAAGGCCAGCATTCCTTTCTTGGGAGGACATACAGGGGGCACTCTTGCAGGACATGTTCTGTGGTTTGTTCAGCGGAGGCACAGTGGGGTTGGGGACAATTGTTTCTTCATGCCTAGTTTTCCTAAAACTTGTTTTTCTGTCCATGAAATTCTGCCTATTCTTCTATATATCCACATCTCAAATGCATCAATTCAGTCTTCTGACTGATTGTTCATTGTCCATGTTTAAGCCACCATTAATAGGATTATATATATATAGCATTTGATCATTCTCATTTTTAGCCTGCATTTTATCTTAGTTTTTGTTAATATTATCCTGTAATATATTTCAGGGAACTATCTTATCTTGGTGTTTTGAGAAGCTGGTGTTAGTGATGGTCGTCTATTTCATCTTGTCCATTTTCAATTCCATGGCTCAGAGCTACCACAAAAGACTTTGCAAGAGTCATCGAGCCAACAGAAGGGAACTTTGAATATAATGTTAGATTAGCAAAACAAGCGTACTGCTGGGAGTATGTGAGAGTATGATGAATGTATATGATGAATGTATATGGTGTAATATGTACTGTTTGATATAATGTGTGTGATATAATATGTATGTATATGTACTGTTTCCACCCCATGTAGTTATATGATTTCATTTTGTTTATCTGCTTATCACATGACATGCCCAACAGGCATAGGTGATCATGGATCTCCACAAACATCTGTACTTCTTCTTCATTCACCCGCTGTGAATTCAGGCATAGTCAGTGTACTTGGTATAGCTCTTCTGACTGATTTTTGCATGAAGGCCTGCTTTCCTTTCTATCAGAGTCTCTCGCCTTCTCCAACTTCCAAGGTAAATCTCTGTCCATAGAACTCACTATGCCCATGCTCGCAAGGGGAGCAAAGAATAGTAACACTGTGACCTACAAGGCATGTCATAAGAGGTGACTGAGGAAGGGGCCTAGGGAAGCTACACTAGTAAATTAAAAACGTGGCAGAAATAGGATGTGCTGGCCTACTTGTAGGCGCATAACTGGAACAACATACAATCACTCTTAGGTTCTTCTTCGTTAACTCACTCTGTGATTTGTATGTGATCTGAGCCTAAGAATGATTGTACATTGTGCTAGTTATGCGCCTACAAGTAGGCCAGCACATCCGATTTCTGCGATGCTTTTATTTACTAAGATAGCTTCCTAGGTACTACATCAGTCGCCTCTTCGACATGCCTTGTAGCTGGCAGTGGTACTATTCTTTGCTTCCTTGCGGCCTAGCACCACAAGGGCAGACTCTTAGGTTCAGATCACATACAAATCACAAAGAGTGTTTGAACAAGTGGTAGATATGGAGCGTTTGAACAAGTGGTAGATATGGAGCGTTTGAAGAAGTAAAAGCACAGACTATTGGCATGAGTAAGCTCTGATGGCCTACCTATGATCAATCAGATACCAGATGTGATACTTTAAAGTGAGGTTTTTCTGCTTGTAAAATCTTAGTTACCGTATGTACATATTTGTGTTCTGTTGAATAATATCGTACACTTTGGGGAAATCTACGTATATGGCTGTTCTATATGCAGTAGGGACCTAACGGTAGTGCAACATACTCATGTTCTTGACGCAAACAACACAATTTCTTCTTGTGTCCGTTATTTGGATCGTTATACATACCATAAGATGTGTTCTTATGATGAAGTCAACTGTTGTCTGGAGCTCATCTCTGTTGTGTAGTTTTCTTCTTCAGCAATTTCTGGTCATGCGCTTAGTTTACTGTCGACCACAAACTGGGCAGTCAGTTTCAGGTTTGTCAGGTTTCCTTCTTCAGCGATCTCTGGTCATGTGCTTAGTTTACTGTGGACCACAAACTGGGCAGTCAACTTCAGGTCTGTCAGGTTTTCTTCTTCAGCGATCTCTGGTCATGCACTTAGTTTACTGTGGACCACAAACTGGGTAGTCGGCTTCAGGTCTGTCAGGTTTCCATCTTCAGCGATCTCTGGTCATGCACTTAGTTTACTGTGGACCACAAACTGGGCAGTCAGCTTCAGGTCTGTCAGGTTTCCTTCTTCAGCGATCTCTGGTCATGCGCTTAATTTACTGTGGACCACAAACTGGGCAGTCAGCTTCAGGTCTGTCAGGTTTCCCAAAGCTTAGTTTTCTAGTCAACTGGGTGTGGTCACATGTTGCTTCTCAGCTCACAGAGGACAGTCTTGCAGGATATGTTCCAGTGTCTGTTCCGCCTGCTGACACTGCAGAGAGCTGTTTGACTTATTCCTAGTCTATGTAAGTGTTTGTTAAGTTTGCAGTGTCCAGTATGTAGTTGAAATATAATGACCTGGTCTGTTCTGCTTAGGACTTTGAGGAAGTCTTTTCCATAATCATATCCAGTGTTTGTCTTCCAGTCTACTGCAGATATTCTCTGTATGAGGGTTTTGATCTTGTGAAAAGACAGTGGTTGGTAAACGTGCTCTTTGAGACTGACCTCCTTAGCCAAGACATCAGCACTCTCATTGCCTGCAATGCCACAAAGTAATTCAAGCAAGGTTCTGAGTCAACTTTCTTTCTTATGCTGATGTTGTGAGACTGTCTTTTCAGGTGTTGATAACTTTTCGTAGGCTTCACATGTAGTTATTTGCAACTGTGCTTTGCTCATTGTCCATGTTTGGCTCTGGTAACACTGAGTAGACATGAAAATGTTGTTGATCATCTATTGTTTAGCTGTCAGACAGCTTATAAATTCTGTAAATAACAATATTTAAAAAAAAACAATAAAAACGCTCAAGAAATAATCATGTATTATTTTTGATTTCTTCTGTTTTTGGTATTTTGGCTACGTAGTTAAGTTGTGGCACAGATTAGTGTAATGCATAAGCATTTGTCTATCGTCGCAGACACAAGAGGGTTGTTGTGGGTCCACACTGACGCCCACACATGAAGAAAGAAATTGGCCTCCTACACACTAAAGCCTAGAAATGCAAACTGAAGTGACTTTACTCCAACGTCTGAAAAGGCTATGGGAAATTTTATTTTTATAAGCGGGTATTTACTTACTTATTCCTCACTGCTTGCCTGTCTGCCCAGCGTGTTCGTAGTGCGTTCGACTATGGGTGACTATCCCTCTGTGTGTGCAGGTTCAATTCCGCGGGATGGCAGAAAAAGTCACAGATTCCCAGATTTACGGTGTTCGTGGCACCGAACCGAAGGTTACGATGTCCATGGTACCGAGCCGAAGAACTGAAAAGCTCAAGTGCTTCTGGATCTAAAAAAATAATATTCCTCCCTGCTCCAGGTGGAGCATAGGGCCTCAACAGCTGTTCACCACTTTTCTTGGTCTCCCAGGATAGTCAAGCACTCTTCAGTTCCTCAAGAAGACTCCAGGTCTGTTTAAGGTGTTCTCTTTTTTTCTTTTCCTTGTGGATTCCACTCAAGTGCTTGTCTAGTGACACTCGACTGTCTTCCGTAGGGTATGCCCAACCCAGTATCATTTTCTCCTCTTAATCTGGGTCATCATGAGTTCCTGTCCGGTTCTTATCCACAGGTCTGTGTTTGTAACTCTGTCATACCATCTCAATAGGGCTTGCAAGTAATTTCTCCATACTGTCCTGGGCAACTCACTCAATCTCTTCCATGGAATTTAATCTGATATTTCTTGCCTCTCTCAGCAAAGTTCGTTTCAGGGTTTCCTAGATTTCATCTCTTTCTTGATCCCTTTGCCTCCCTCTTCAAATATAGTTGATCAACATCAGACAATTATGAAGAGTTCTGATGTATAAATCACATTTTTCTTCTTCACCTCTCAACTCCCAACAAAGCACAGGTCTTCAACAAATTTCTTCCATCTCTCCTCTCTCGTGCCATTCCTTCCAATTCTTTCCATCTTTTAATATCAGCCTCCAGCTCTCTTCTCCAGGTCTGTCTAGGCCTTCCCTACTCCTCTTTCCCTGCAGGTTCCAAAACAGTGCCCGTCTTGCAATGCTTCCGGTCGGTCATATAAATCACATTACTAGACACAAAAAAACAAAATATCCCTGAAATAAATAGATGCATGTGTTTGATAGATAAATGATAACGCACAATCTTGCGACAAAATAACATCGCTCAAAAAACAATAAAATTCCTGCTTTTAAAAATCCCTGGTTTCTTCTTTGTTTAAAATACACAAAGTCCTCAAGAGCCAAAAGTCTGCCAAGATTAACATCAACATGCCAGCATAAAATCAGACTTTGGACAAATCTAGCAACAACCTAGAACCATGCACCAGATCAGCATAAAGTTCTTCTCAGGCTACACCCAGATCAGCATAAAGTTCTCAGGGCTACACCCAGATCAGCATAAAGTTCTCAGGGCTACACCCAGATCAGCATAAAGTTCTCAGGGCTCACAATCAGCATAAAGTTCTCAGGGCTACACCCAGATCAGCATAATAGTTCCAGGGCTACACCCAGATCAACAATCGTTCTCAGGGCTACACGTAAATCAACACAAAATAATTATCAGGGCTACACCCAGATCAACACAAAGTTCATTCTGAGGGCTACACACAGATCAACAAGTCATTCCCAGGGCTACACACAGATCAACAAGTCATTTTCAGAGCTACACCCAGATCAGCTAGTCATTCTCAGAGCTACACGTAAATCAACACAAAATAATTTCAGGGCTACACCCAGATCAACAAAGTCATTCCTCAGGCAGTCATTCGGGCTACCCAGATCAACAAGTCATTAGGCTACACCCAGATCACAGTCATTCTCAGGCTACACATAAATCAACACAAAAATAATTCTCAGGGTTACACCCAGATCAACAAGTCATTCTCAGGGCTACACCCAGATCAATAAGTCATTCTCAGGGCTACACCTAGATCAAAACAAAAGTCATTCTCAGGGCCACACTGACATGGGTGTCAATGGCAATGAGAGAGCAGACAGGTTGGTTGGCTCTGCCACCATATCAGGGGAGGAGGGAAGTGTCAGCCAACAGACCTGACATTCAGAACGCCCTCTTAGAGTGTGAGCAGAAATAAGACTTTCAGCTAAGCCGATCCAAAAACCAATAGATTGAAGGCAAGAGCTTGGACTGAAGATTGGAAGGTCAGCAAAGAACAGCACAAGAGGTATATTTTCGCAGTTATTGTTCTCTGGGGGAGACCCATCTTCGATGCTCCGACCGTTTGTCCACCTCGTGTTTCTTTTGGGTGTCCTTTCGCAGATTTCTGCTTGTGCCCTCGTCCACAGACTGGGCCCGCCCTTTTCTCTTTGTCACTTGTGCTCACATTGTTCTACTGGGCGACACCGTACCCATTTCTATCTAACTGTGCACAGTTTATCACCATTCGGTAGGAACGTTTGCACTGGATTCTATCCTCTACTGGACTTTCCAGTGTTTCTGCACATTTGGGTGGTTCACCATATTAGGCACCATAACTACGCCTTAATTCATTGAGGGCGTGCAAAAAAAACACAGAATATCATCACAAATCAGAGAAAAAAATCAATTAAAGCATATTTGTCTTTTTTTTAAAAGAATCTATAAACATAAACAATAAGAAACACAAAAAAACAGATACTGTAAAAAAAAAAGTAAATAAATGGTTTAAAGTAATTTGGCATATTGGCTTAACTGTATATATTCATATTTCTCCAGTGCAACTTGGCAACTCATAAAAAATCTCTTTGGTACTGAAATTCATTGACTTGTGGACGCAGATTTTTATACTATTTAATGCAAACGTGTTTATCTCCTTTCCAGCACGCTCTGTAGAGGAACAACAAGGCTATCCAACTCCCGCTTGTGTCCAGTGTCTGCCAACCAGATCTGGAGATAAGATCAATTTATAAATGAGTTTAATCATACAACAAATTTGTGGTCGTTCTATAATAGTTCTCTCTCTCTCTGCCTTTTAACCCGGATTGGGGCATATGCCCTCAACCAACTCATGCCAAGTCTTCCTCTCTCTCTGCCTTTTTAACCCGGATTGTGGCATATGCCCTCAACCAACTCATGCCAAGTCTTCCTCTCTCTCTGCCTTTTAACCGGATTGAGGCATATGCCCTCAACCAACTCATGCCAAGTCTTCCTCTCTTCTGCCTTTTAATCCGGATTGGGCATATGCCTCAACCAACTCATGCCAAGTCTTCTCTCTCTTGCCTTTTAACCCGGATTGAGGCATATGCCCTCAACCAACTCATGCCAAGTCTTCCTCTCTCTCTGCCTTTTTAACCCGGATTGGGGCATAGGCCTTCAACCAACTCATGCCAAGTCTTCCTCTCTCTGCCTTTTTACCCCAAATTGGGGCATATGCCCTCAACCAACTCATACCAAGTCTTCCTATCTCTAGCTATTTCCTGCGGCTCCCTCCAGCTCTTCTTTATATTGTTGATCTCTGCCTCCAAATCCTGTCTCCATGCCATTCTCGGCCTTCCCTTCTTTCGTTGTCCATGCGAGTTTCTTCTTACATTCGCCTGCTATGAATTCAGGTGTCATCAGGGAGCCTGGTATGGTGTTTCTGACTGTTTTGCGTGAAGGCCTGCTTTCATTTTTATCAGTTTTCCCCACCATACAGGTGTTCCTTCTCAGACTTCAGAGACAGGTACCTGCAGGTTTCAGGAAAGGACCCTCCTTGTTATATTTCCCGCAGGTTTTCCCAAAGTGTGTTGACATCTATTGGTGGAGACTGAGCACCTATGGGTCTGCCCGGAGTGCTGTGACGTCAGTTCAGTAACCAATAATCAAATACTGACACAGAATCTAAAAGTCTTTACACATAATCTAGTCTAATAGAAAGTCTTACAAAGAATCTAAAAATCTGACACAGAATCTAAAAGTCTTTACACATAATCTAGTCTAATAGAAAGTCTTACAAAGATTCTAAAAATCTGACACAGAATCTAAAAGTCTTTACACATAATCTAGTCTAATAGAAAGTCTTACAAAGAATCTAAAAATCTGACATAGAATCTAAAAGTCTTTACACATAATCTAGTCTAATAGAAAGTCTTACAAAGAATCTAAAAATCTGACATAGAATCTAAAAGTCTTTACACATAATCTAGTCTAATAGAAAGTCTTACAAAGAATCTAAAAATCTGACATAGAATCTAAAAGTCTTTACACATAATCTAGTCTAATAGAAAGTCTTACAAAGAATCTAAAAATCTGACATAGAATCTAAAAGTCTTTACACATAATCTAGTCTAATAGAAAGTCTTACAAAGAATCTAAAAATCTGACACAGAATCTAAAAGTCTTTACACATAATCTAGTCTAATAGAAAGTCTTACAAAGAATCTAAAAATCTGACATAGAATCTAAAAGTCTTTACACATAATCTAGTCTAATAGAAAGTCTTACAAAGAATCTAAAAATCTGACATAGAATCTAAAAGACTTTACACATAATCTAGTCTAATAGAAAGTCTTACAAAGAATCTAAAAATCTGACATAGAATCTAAAAGTCTTTACACATAATCTAGTCTAATAGAAAGTCTTACAAAGAATCTAAAAATCTGACATAGAATCTAAAAGTCTTTACACATAATCTAGTCTAATAGAAAGTCTTACAAAGAATCTAAAAATCTGACATAGAATCTAAAAGTCTTTACACATAATCTAGTCTAATAGAAAGTCTTACAAAGAATCTAAAAATCTGACATAGAATCTAAAAGTCTTTACACATAATCTAGTCTAATAGAAAGTCTTACAAAGAATCTAAAAATCTGACATAGAATCTAAAAGTCTTTACACATAATCTAGTCTAATAGAAAGTCTTACAAAGAATCTAAAAATCTGACATAGAATCTAAAAGTCTTTACACATAATCTAGTCTAATAGAAAGTCTTACAAAGAATCTAAAAATCTGACATAGAATCTAAAAGTCTTTACACATAATCTAGTCTAATAGAAAGTCTTACAAAGAATCTAAAAATCTGACATAGAATCTAAAAGTCTTTACACATAATCTAGTCTAATAGAAAGTCTTACAAAGAATCTAAAAATCTGACATAGAATCTAAAAGTCTTTACACATAATCTAGTCTAATAGAAAGTCTTACAAAGAATCTAAAAATCTGACATAGAATCTAAAAGACTAAGAGAAAATCTTACATGGAACCTAGACTCTACAAGAGTCTGAAACTCTTTCTTTGCTCCTTGTTAGTCCTGCATCTTTCACCATGTGCTGCCAGGCATCGATCTGCTTTTGTCTTTTACTGACTTCTTTCTGGAAGTATGTAGGAAGACTTCCTGGGATTGACTGTTCGAAGAAAGGAGAAACATTAGAACAGCTAATGAACGGGCGGCAAACCAAGGTGTTATTAAAACGACCGGCTTTGCTGGGCAGATGGCGCTCATAAGCCCGGGAGGGCAGGCCGTCTAAGGGTCACTGCCCTAAAAAAATGGCAACCTGCTGCCTTGTGGGTTTTGGCTGGGGACAGCTAAAGGCTAGCGGAGAGCGAACCGCACACAAACGCTGGCTGAAATCGAACACACCACCAAGGATAAGCAACTGTGTTCCAATAGGTGCTGCAGGCTTGTGTACGTACATCACGTTCCGATGTTTGGCTGTTTATATATCACAATAGAATGATAAAAATGGCTTAAGAACGATTGCGAGAAAGAACAGCTAACACGACGAAAATTGATAGTTTTGAGTGAGCGCAAACGTCTGTCCGTGCAGGCTGTTGCTCAGTACTCTCCCTGGTGAAAATCACACAAAGGTCACAAAGACTGGTCAACAAGTGGTTGTTCTAGAGCACCCGCGGAAGTGGCTCTCTGGACTATAATCACATGTTCGCCAAGATCAATAAGTGATGTTTTTAGAGCTTCATCTGAACTAGAAGTGGGAGAATACTGCAGTGATGACCAATGAACCCTACCTGGGTAGGAGTCTCCGCAACACTAAGCATAGCACTACATGCCTGGAGCTGTTAGAGGTTTTTGGGTCTGCAAGAAAGCTCGGGTGCTCCCCTCATTCCACTATAGGAAAAAATTGTGAAAATTCATAATTCCTGGGGTTAGAAAAAGACAGCTAACACATCAAGAGATTTGGTAATTCATCATCATCAACTAGCTTGTCCTGAGCAGAACTTTGTCACCCCAACAGTCCTTCTGAATTTCTCTCTTTAATAGGTCAGATGGTCCGGTCCCACCTCTGCGGCCTTGATGCTCAAATCATCATCATCAACTAGCTTGTCCTGAGCAGAACTTTGTCACCCCAACAGTCCTTCTGAATTTCTCTCTTTAATAGGTAAGATGGTCCGGTCCCACCTCTGTGGCCATGATGCTCAAATCATCATCATCAAATAGCTTGTCCTGAGCAGAACTTTGTCACCCCAACAGTCCTTCTGAATTTCTCTCTTTAATAGGTCAGATGATCCGGTCCCACCTCTGCGGCCATGATGCTCAAATCATCATCATCAACTAGCTTGTCCTGAGCAGAACTTTGTCACCCCAACAGTCCTTCTGAATTTCTCTCTTTAATAGGTAAGATGGTCCGGTCCCACCTCTGTGGCCATGATGCTCAAATCATCATCATCAAATAGCTTGTCCTGAGCAGAACTTTGTCACCCCAACAGTCCTTCTGAATTTCTCTCTTTAATAGGTCAGATGGTCCGGTCCCACCTCTGTGGCCATGATGCTCAAATCATCATCATCAAATAGCTTGTCCTGAGCAGAACTTTGCCACCCCAACAGTCCTCTGGAATTTCTCTCTCATAGACCAAATGTCCCGCCTCTGCACCCGTCATGCTCAAACCATCAGTTATATCTTGAATCCATTTTCACAATGGTCTTCCTCTTCTCTTTCCTGGGATGCCTCCTTCCATGATATTCTGAGGGTCTTCTAACCCTTCGTGTTTTTTATGTCCAAAATACTTCAATTTTTCTCATTATATGTAGCATTAGCCAGTTTTCTTCAACTTTTGAGTTCTTTCCGGATAGATCTATTTATTCTCTTCTCTGTCCATGATATTTGATAACTGCAAAACAATATTTAATATTGGAAATCAACGTATGCTACTGAGATCCGCGGTAGTGTAGTTGTTAGTGAACTCGCTTCTCAAGGCTGGTGGTTTGGGTTCAACTCCCGCAGTGCGCATGGAATTTTTCCTGACCACGACGGCTCTCAGGTCGACCCAGCCTCAACTGGGTACCAGACATGCTCTGGGAAAGTAAAGGCGGCCAGCGTGATGCTGACCACATCACCCATCGTGTGCCGACGGTCAATGAAAAATACAGGCCTAACACTGTATTGACCTATACACCACGAGGTATGAAAGGGTTCCGTACTTTTTAAAAATGTATGCTACTGCCGTGTGTTGCCGAGGTCCACAAGAGGAGCAAAGAATAGTAACACTGTGACCTACAAGGCATGTCGAAGAGGTAACTCAGGTAGGAGCCTAGGAAGCTACCCTAGTAAATAAAAAGCATAGCAGAAATAGGATGTGCTGGCCTACTTGTAGGCGCATAACTTGAACAACGTACAATCGTTCTTAGGCTCAGATCACATACACATCACAAAGAGTGGTTTAACCAAGTGGTTGATATGGAGCATTCAAAGAAGAAGCAGATTTCTTGCATACAAAAACTAACCCTTGTAGGTCCTTGCATCTCAAAAGGCACAGAGAATGGGTAGAACTCGGACTCTGGAAGAATCTGCCAGATTGGCTGATCATCTCTGTGGTCTGGTCCTATCCGAAAAAAAATCTGGTTAAATCACAAAGTGGATATTAAAATCAAAGAAACAAAAAAAACACTGATAGTTATCAACACCAGCTGGTAGTCAAGGTTCTTATTCGAACGCTCCATATCGAACACTTGTTAACCACTCTGTGATTTGTACGTGATCTGAGCTCAAGAGCAATTGTACATTATGCTCCTACAAGTAGGCCAGCACATTCAATTTCTGCTGTTTTTTATTTACTAGGCAAGCTTCCCTAGGTCTCTACCTTAGTCGCCTCTTATGACATGCCTTGTAGGTCGCAGTGTTACTATTCTTTGCTCCCTGTGGCGCCGGCAGTAGTCAAGTAAACTTACAGTTGGTTGTTATTGGTTAATGAACTGACGTCACAGCACTCTAAGCAGACCCATAGGTGCTCAGTCTCCCCAACAGATGTCAAAGGGTATGCATATTGATGGTTTCTGTAGCTCACTGGTTAAACACACTTCTCCGCCCGCCTGCCCAGTGTGTTCGTAATGGTTGGACGACAGGTGACAAGCCCCTGTGAGTGCAGTTCAATTCCGCAGAATGGCAGAAAAGCCACAGGTTCTCCAGATTTATGATGTTCGTGACACAGAACCGAAGGTTTGTTATGTTATGCGATCGACGTCATGGCACATTGGGCATTCCCATTCGTGCTCTGTCCTCCGTGCAGCAGCCATCCCAAAGTCCATTTGCTCACAGTACCCATGAGAAGTTGATTACTATATCTTCTCTCTACCACGAAGACGACACTGTCTGGCATTTCCAAACTTAACGCCTAATTCTCGAACTCCTTCCAGTGTCTGAGACCCGCCCATGTCACACAATTCAGAGCGTACCGCATTGATGATATCGGCTCTGTCCATGCTTCTGCCCACTTGAGTCGGGCACTGTTTGCAAGAGAGTCAGCACGCTCGTTACCCCGCACTCCAGCGAACCGAAGGTTTTCAATGTCCATGGCACCGAGCCGAAGAGCTGAAAGCTCAAGTGCTCTGGATAAAAAAAAACACACTTCTCTCTCTGCCACACAAGCATCCAGCTCTACGTGTACAACATGTAATTTCAAACTCCCTAAATTGATGGATTGATTCAACATCAATTTTACTGTCCTCATCCAACAGTAGGTCGCCAAGAGACTGAAGAACATTCCCATTATCCATCCTAAACTCCCCAACAATTGATACAAGCATGTCTGCTCTCTGCTGCCGCAAACACCCAAATGACCAGGAGAGTGGATCCATGTGAGTCCCTGAACGTTGGAAACCTATATAGATGACATCCACTCATATCGCAACCTGCCGTTGTGGATCTTTCGAAGCATTGACAATTCTTACAATACAACAAACCACATGACAAGCTGCTCTGACAGTACCCTCCTCTTCCTCATTCATTCTCATACTCCCGCAGGTTATAATCAGGATGAATGCGCTCAGGCAGATTTCAGCGTGAGCTGTGGTATCTGCATGTTTAGCCTACACTTATCAATTTTTAACTGCTAAAGATTCTTTGAAGTGTTCAAATAGAACATAGGACATACGTTTTATCCTCCATCTCCAACAGGACTAGAAACTTGATCTCCTCTACATTGAGATAAGAAATCACTGGGAAAAATAACCTGATCACTGCACGGGAAATCCTTCTGCTCATTCACTTGAAGTATTGATTGATTGGACAATCATCATTGCACTTCGGTGAGTAACCATGTGTGCTCCGGTCTCCTTTCTTACACATGAAGATCTCAGCACCAGTGATGTTTTGTACGCTAGTTTAAACCATGAGATAGGTTGCCTATATGATGGGTTCCTTGTCCGCCATCTCGCAAAACCATGTAGAACACGGGTTTTGTGTTTGACGTCACATTTCTACACAATTTATTTTCAAATACCGAAAAATAGTGAAAAATTATTCTCAGGCCGATATATCGGGAGCTCGGGGTATGCAACGCTTACATTCAATCCCAAAATATTGGGAGCCCGGATTCTAAGGGTTAATAGCCAACTCTCTTTAGTATCAAGCTGTTGCAGAACAGAAGCATTTGTTCTTTTCTCTGTCCATGATATTCTAAGTATAAATATATATAAATAGACTGATAAATGTGACCTTACCCACACAGAGTGGCTGGTCCCAAAGATTTGGAGTAGGACTGAGACCAGCTCTGGACATATGTTCCTCCAGTGTAGCATAGAATGTGTGGTAAGGAGCAAGCATGATCGTGTCATTTCCACTGAGAAGCAGGGGCCGGTTAGGGGTCAGTAGATACAAGGTACAGAGAGTGGAGCCACTGAGGACAAGAGAAAATAAAATGTTTAAGGTAGGAAATTACTTTCTAGTATCTTCGATAGGACATCAAAATTTGTCTATTCCCAGGTGGAAGATGGAGTTGGCTGTCCACTCTGCCGTCAAGCGTAGGGATGGGAGCTTTAATTTGCGTCTAGGGCCGGATGAGTCGCCTTGTTGTGTTGTATCTGTGTTTATTTAGTGTGGTCCTGATATTGTCTATCCATCTTTTTTTTGGTCTTCCTTAGCTCTAGTACCCGATCTCTTTTTCTTATATGCTGTTATTGGTGGTTGGTTGTATTTCATTCTCATTAAATGTCCAAACCACTGCATTTGTTGTCTTTCGATGTATTCGTGCATGAAGTTATGCCCACTCTGCTTCTGATGTCCTCATTTCGTAGTCTATCTTTCCTGGTGACTCCCACTGCCTTCCTCAAGTATTTCATTTCACATGTGGTGAGCTTTCTGTGATGTGTTGCTGTAAGAGACCAAGTTTGGCACTGGTAACAAAGTGTTGGTAGGAAAATACTTTTTATCTATTTTTATTTATTTTGTTTGTTCTTCTTGACCAAGTTTAATCATTCTATGTGATATGTTTGATATTTGCTAAGAACGACTAAACATTGTTAGGCCCCTACAAGTGCAGGACAGGCACATCCAAAATCAGACGTGTTAGTAATTTTGTCAAACATCTGCAAAAACCCGAAGGATCCTACAAAGGATTCTATGTCAACCTGTAGTCTCTTCTCATTCTACTTGCTTATCTACCATGTCTCCAAACTATACAGAGGGCAGCTTATACAGACGGACATAACTTCACATTTAGAACTGGTTATTTAACAGGGTGGAGCGTCTGGCAGATGGATTAGAGCGTGGCTCCCATGCAGGAGACCTGGATTCAATCCACGGTAAGACCAAGGAGCTTTTTCCTGTCGAGGGCATAAAGAAAACATCCGAACCTGAACAGTTTTGCGGCGACTGCACTAGCTATTAAATTCTACAGGCTCATGTCCTCCCCTGTCAGACATACCCTACTTAAGATGCAGTTAAGTGTCACTAGACAAGCATTTGAAAGGAACCCGCAAGGAAAATGGTAAAGAGGTTGTCAAACGGACCTGGAGACAAATTTTTTTTAAGAGCTGAAGGGTGCTCAACTATCTTGGGAGACCATAAAAAAAACTGCCAGAGTCCAGAACAAGTGACGAAAAACTGTTGACGCCCTATGCTCCATGAGGATCAGAGAGGAATAAGTAAGTATGCCCCCCAGTCCTACACTGCCCTAAAAGTGGTATTACAGGCAGTAATGACAGTTATCTTCTTCTTCACCTTTCAACTCCCAACGGAGCACAAGTCTTCAACAAACTTCTTCCAGCTCTTCCTCTCTCTTGCCATCCCTTCCAATTCTTTCCATGTTTTGAAAATGAAAATCGTGGCATATCCCAAAGGACGTAGCCATCAACCACAGTAAACAAGTCGTTGATTTTCTAGGCACCACTTATACGTTCAGTAGTTTGCCATTGCTTTCTGAACGGGTGGCGCCATCGCCCTTTTGTTAAAATCAACGGAAACAATTTGCAAGCAAACTGTCCGCAGCGTGATTCGAACTCAGAAGGTCGGGGTTAATAGACAGAGTCACTAACCCCTAGGCCACAGCCATGTTTTACCTATCCTTTTAATATCAGCCTCCAGCTCTCTTCTCCACGTATGTCTAGACGTTCCCCCAATCCTCTTTCCATGCAGGTTCCAAAACAATGCCAATGACAGTTATGTACAGGATTAAAGCCTCTTTAAGCCGAGGCACACTCTTTCAACCTAAGGACAAGCCCTTTATTAGTTATATCAGAGCGTGTATGCTAACAAACATGAAAAAATCAGAATTAACTCCTTGCAGAGAATCCGAGATAAGTTAAGTGTCATTTTTTCCACAAACAAGAGACAACATTGAATATACAGACACCTCTGAAAGCATAGAAGGCTCACCTGAATGACCAGGGACACTGATAATATGGAAAGCCAGTCTTCATGAAAAACGCAGCCATACTGGACACACTGACTATGCCTGAAATCATAGTGGGCGAACGAGAAGAAGAAGAATATATAGACATTATTTCAAGTGAAAGAAAGAAAGGAAGAACACTAACAGTAGAAAGATGAGACATACCTTATCATGAAGTTCCGACATGGGGCAATGATGGTGACGTTCTCACATCCGCTCACGTGTACAGTAGCCTCAACCGGACCTAAGATTAATGTTGTGTTTCTGCTTTTCTCAATCGTCACTGATCTACAAAAAAATAAATCAATCAGCATCAATCACCTCTGACAATTTCATTACTAGCTGTTTGTTTTTTGTTTGTTTCAATCATTCGTCCGATCGTTTAATCATTCTTATTGTGATATGACAGAGGAAGACAGGGAGAGAAAATTTTGGATAGCCTGACTTCGTGGCATGGTAGAGCGTCAACATCTGAGTTGATAGCAAACACCAAAGATAGAGATTTGTAGGTCCATGATTGCTTACGCTAGCGGCACGGCACCGATGATGATGATTGTGATATATGAACAGTCTTTGCCAAAACGATTAGAACGCTTCGCCCCAGTTAGGCCCATACTAGTGTAGGACGGGTGCATCCGAAACAGAAGTTTTCGGCCTTCTGCTTGTCTATATTGCAAACTCCTGGTTTTTTTTTTCTTTTTTTTCGTCCGCTTTCAACTCAGACGAAGTTTCATCTCTGAAACTGATTTTTGCGTGAAAATCCGTTTTCCAATTTCTTACAATGGCAGCAGCGTGCATATTGTAAATTACTTTACACTGGCAGCCGTGTGCTCAATGTACTCGTAATTAGTATTCCTCGCCATACAGGCAGATTTTCTCCGACTTCAGAGGTACTCACGTTATCGTCCTGAGTAAGACCGGGGACTCGAACAAATGCCGGACAGTAGGTTCGAACCCGAGCTATGAGGCGTCTCACAGCTAGCAGGCCGAGCTGCTATCAATTACTCTAGGCAGTCCCCCGCAAACTCCTGGTAAAGCTATTAGTAATCATCGTTATTGGTTACTAAACTGACGTCATTGCATTCCGGGCAGACCCATAGGTGCTCAGTCTAAAAACAGATATCGAAAAGTATGCATACTGATGGTTCCCGTTGCTCGCTGATTAAACACACCTCTCACTCTGCCTTTCAGGCATCCAGTTCGCCTGCACGACGGGTAACTCCAAACTGCCTAAATCGCTTGATCGATTCAACATCGATTTTAGTGTCCTCATCCAACAGACAGTCACGAAGAGACCGAACAACATACCCCTTATCCATCTTCAACTCCCCAACAATCGATGCTGTTGATGCAAGCCTGTCCGCTCATTACCATAAACACCCGCATGACCAGGGCAGTATTTCCACGTAAGCCTCCGGGGGTTCGAAACTTCTATAGACGACATCCACTCATACGAAACCTGCCCTTCTGGATCTTGTGAAGCATCGAATGAGAGTCAGATACAACAACGGTCCCAGTAAATGAAGTCCCAGAGAGCCAATGGAGGGCAGCAGTAACGGCCTCAACCTCCTTCCTCATACTAGAAGTAGTTGTCCTGTATGCTCCACTTCGCTCTTCAACAACCCTACCATGCGCATTAGCCGAGAAACCCCAGTAATCATCAACGATCATATAGAATATTATCCTCATCTCATTATTACTAGCAATCAGATAGCAAGAAGCTGCAAGTTATACAGTTAGTTAGTTAGTCTTTCCTCTTGGGCCTGTGGGCGACGCATAGGGCAGAGCTCTCCATGTCTCGCGTTCGTGCTATTTGTTTTAAGTCTTTAATGTTTACTAGGCCCATCGTTGAGCCTTCTCTGGTGATGGTTCTACGCAGAGTCTCTCTTGGTCTTCCTCGTTTTCTTTTTCCTCTGGTGTCCATATGAGGGATTGGTAAGGAGTCTTCTCTCATCCATTCTAAGTGTGTGGCCGATGTAGTTCCAGCGGCGCTTTCTTATAAAATTTGATACATTTTCTTGCTTGGTCTCTTGTCTTATTTGTGTATTGGGTCTGAAATCTGACCATTTGAGGTTCAGATAAATTATTGCACAGAATAAAGGCTGTTCAGACTGCACAGTGTGCATGTCAGACAGAAACACAGACTCCAGAGCACACCCTGCAGTCATGTCCATCATACATAAACCAAGGAAATGAAACATGGCCTCATGAACGAAGCATACAGAGCAAGTTATGTGGAACTCTCGAAGAACTCCAACTGACATGCAGCTTCATAGAGTCAACCCATCTCATGATTTAGATGAGCATACAAAACCGAATGCAAAGAAGAAGAAAACTAAATTACAAATTTTCAATTCAAATATTGTATCAATATGCCAGCGAGAGTTGGAAAATGACTAAAGATATAGAAAGTAAGTTGAATGCATTTGAAAATCCTTCCCCTACTCCTCTTTCCTGCAGGTTCCAAAACAGTGCCTGTCTTGCAATATTGATCACAAAATATTGATTGCATTCGAAAATATAATGTTGTGTTTACTATGCAAAAAAAAATTATTGGCTTAATTAAAAAAACAAATTGAAATTGTGAGAAAAAAACCCCCAAGTTCCCAAAGGGGCCTTGATGAACAATATTTGTATAAATCAGTCTGACGGGCTTTCTTTATATAAGAAAACATTTAAATACACAAACATCAAGAAAAAAAGTGAAGGAATGTATGGTCTATTAACTATTCCAAACTAGCACCGGACCATTCAAAAAAATCGCTTTTTTTTTTTATGGTCCCCATGGTATCCTAGAGTGAATGGTAAACTCTTTTCACTTCTACTTCTAGCATAAAAACGATGATATTTTTTCGTTATCCCAATTTTTTTTGTATTTTCCCGGTTAATTTAAACCCTTAAATTAAAAGTAATAAAAATGCAAAAAAAAATAGTAAACGTTTTTTGGGGTAAGGCGTGGTTCATCGATAAGATATTTGACACTTGAGGTCGTTTGGGTCCCGGAATCAGTTAAAACTAAAAAACCATAGAACTAAAAACTTTAGTAATATTACTCCATCTGGTGCACTAACCTGTTTGGGGAGACAGCAAAAGAGAAATGAATAGTGATCAATGTATTTTGACTGTACTCATTTCCAATGTTCCTGAACCTGAAACCAGAAAAAAATATAAAAAGGTGATGAGGAATAAAATTATGGTAACAGGGTTAATTTTTTTCATGGGTTTCCCCGGTTGTGTCATAAACGGGGTGGTGCACTTGAGATCTTCACCCGGTTCCCATAGTTTGTCTTGGGGGTTGTTTCTGTTGTCCAGATCCCCAACCTCTCACTACTAGACTGGGCCCCCCCATCCTAGCCTACCTTATCGTGGTTGGAGGGTTTGTGTCCCTTTTATGATCCTTCGGGCTATGTCGGGGAGTCTAACCCCCTGGCAGGTCTAAAAAACCAAATTTTTTAAAGGTAAAAGGCCAGAAAAAGGGGGAGGGGGGGGTTCAAAAGGGGAAAAAGTGGGGCCCCCGGCCAGTGGTAAATGCTCTGGCTGCAACCAACCCCCCCCCAGCTATGGGACAAATAGCACTTGTCCTCTCTCTCTTTGGGGGAGGACATCCTTTTCTTTCTTGTCTTCTCTTATGACACTTTCCTTAAGCAAAGGGATTAAACTACAGTGTCCGGGGAGCACCCCTGAAAAAAAGTTTTGGGGGCCCCCGGAAACAAAAGGCTGAAGTCATCTAGAGTAGGACGACTCCAGAAAAAAACCCGGGGAAGACAGATCTCGCCAGCAGGGGACTGCAACTGTCTAAAAAGAAAAACCCTAAAAAAAAAAGATGTCCTCGGGAACCGGAATGTGTCAGCCATTATTGGCGGGAGGAATCGACACATACGAACAACTCAAATGGCCATGCGCAAATTTTTTAATTTGCCACCACCGGGGAAAACAGCCAGGTGGTGGTGGGCCCGGACCCCCTGCCTCAAAGGGGGTCCCCCCTTTAGCTACTGGGGGCCCCTGTTGATTTTTGAAAAGCCGGGGAGGACGGGGAAATTACTACTGGCAAAGGGAAAAAATTTCACCCCCCCACAATTATGCAATGGAATGCAGAAGGGGAAACCCAAAAAAAACGAGAGCTAGAGGAACGTTCGGGAAAGCAAAAAAGTTTGGGACATCTGCTGTATCCAAGGACGCACCTTAATCCGGGAAATAGATTCAGCATTAGAGGATTTGAAACCTTCCGTCAGGATAGAAAAATAGACATAAGGGGGGAGTAGTAACACTAGTTCGTAATTCCATACCGGCAGTTGAACTTCACAGGCCCAATAAAGATGAGCACAGAATTCATAGCTGTTCAACTCCTTATCAACAACACTAAGATGACACTATCAATTTTCCACCCCCCTCCATTAAAACTGAGCTGGAAGCTATAAAAGTTCAAGATGACAACTTGCTTATAGGGGAGACTTAAACAGCCACTCACCAAGCTGGGCTATGACCCCAATTCCTCGAGGTGAAACCCTTTGAAAAATGGCTGATCACCAACAGTCTCACCATTCTCAACCACCCAGATGATCCTCAAAATGTTATTTCCCCGACGGTGGCGCACAACAAGCACCCCAGATCTGGCTTTTGCTACAGATGACATTCACAGGATAACCAAAAGGAAAGTCTGGGACCAGATTGGAGGTAGTGCCCAAGACCAGTGAAACTCCTCATAAAAAACCATTAACAAGGAGGGAACTTACAAACTCTGCCCCTAGTTGGAATTACAAAAAGGCAGACGGGAAAGCTTTTCCCCAAGAACTAGCAGACAAGTACTGAAAAAGAAATTAATCAATCAGGAAAAGTGGAAAAAAATGCACTTCATTCAATAAAGCCTTTTTAGATGCTGAAAAAAGGCTATCCCAGGGGGAGGAAAAAAAACTAAAACCATTTTGGGAACCAAGGAGGGAATTTCCCCATGGCTCGCTTTGCAGTGCCAGAAATACAATGGAACTCGCATAACGGCCCAAAATGAATCAACACAATAGAGCAAGGGCCCTTTATTTTAGAAAAGAAACCAGCAGTGTGAAAATCCTGGAAAAAAAAAGACAGCCTCTTTGAACAGGGAAAAAAGATACTAAAAAAAGTTGGGGAGACTTAAAAAAACCCCTAAACGATGACAACCCATCTAGGGGGAAAACAGTTCTCCAGAAAGGGAGAACAACTTCTCCGGAAAGGACAGCCACCCTGAGGGCCCCAGTGTTACAAGAAAGAAAGCCCATGCTCAATAAGTCAGGAGAAAGGGAAAGAAGTCGGGAAGTGAGATAAATCCCCTACATTAAAAGCAAAAAGTGAACCCTGTATGGGGTAGACATCCCCTGATTGAGCGGAGAAGCACTAAAAAACCAATTAAAAACCCCGGACCAGATGGAGTATAAAACGACATGCTCAAACAAATAGGCCCAATAAAAGAATTTCACTCCAATTTTTTAAAAATAGTTGGAGACAGGGAGAGTCCCAGAACTGGAAAAATGCCAAATCCACCCAATTTTCAAAAGTGGAAAAGACAAAAAGGATCCCGGGGCTACAGACCCTTAAATTTTCTAATTTTTTGCAAAACTGTTTGGGGAAATGATAACCACCAGACTCCAGTGGTTTTAGAATCCCAAACCCTAAACTGGATCCCGCCCAAAAGGCTAAAAGCATAAAGCACTGATGACCAAGGGCATACCTCGCACAGGACATAGAAAATGGCTTCCAAAAAAAAGAAAAACCCCCACAGTGTTCTTGACATGTCAAAGGGCCCTTTGACAAAGTCTGGAAAAATGGTTTCCACTCAAACTCTTACGCAGTGGAATACGGGGTAGAATGTACTATTGGGTAAAAAACTTTCTTTCCCATGGGCAAGACCGTAAATTTGGGTGGAGTGCACAGTCCCAGATTCAAATTAAGGCAGGGTCCCCCAGGGCAAAAAGGGGTCTGCCTTGCTTTTCCCGGTATATATTTAAAGATCTGCCCCAAACTCTGCCCAGACATGTCACACTCCTCCATGCTGATGATCTTGGGCCTGGGGTACACCTCCGGTTTCTGGGTCCTGCCATCTTTAAACTCCCCGGCCAGCCCGAACAGCGCCCTAATGTGGGCAAGTAAATGGGGTCTAGAAAAAACCGGGGCAAAACTATAGCAAGCTTTTCTCATTGTCAACAAAAGGAAAAACACTTCAGACTGAAATTTTGGGTGATATCGTTTCCCCCTTTTCCCCTACTCCAACCTTTTTTGGGAAAAAGGGTTGACAGTCGTCTGACATGGGAAAAATCACATTGGAAACAAACAAAAAAGGCTTTTGAGGAAACAAAAGGGTTTTAATGGGGAAATGGGTGGAAATACCTGGGGGGGCTGATATTCAATCCTGGGGTCAGGTGTACACGGGCAGTTTGACCGCCCTCGAATATGCATCATCAAAAATGGATATCAGCAGCCCATTCAAACAAATCGATACTGGAAAAAAAAACAAAAAAGGGGTCTCGTACTATTTTTGGGGGGCCATGAAATTTACACCAATTGTGAAATGGAAAAGGCAGCCAACATCCAGCCCTTTTGGGAAAAAGGGAAAAAGGAGAAAAGTGATTCTAAGACTGAAAAAGGGTCAAAAAAATGCCTCCCCCCATCTGAAAAAAAGGCGGCTAGAAAAAGAAAAAGACTAAAACGCAAAAACTAAACCACAAAGCAAAAGGGAAAAGGGGAAAATCATACTTTGGGAAATACTAAATCATAATTCCCTTTCCTGAAAAATTGCTTTTTTATCACTGGGAACCAGACTCAGTACCACTAAACTTCTCAACCCCCATCCCTAAATTATTAAGCAAAGATGCCGAGCCTAATCTAGTGAAAAAGGAAACAATGGGAAATCTCCCCTTACATGTTTCCAAAAAAGAAAAGGGGTAAAAAATTTAAAAGATGGTTGGCAAGGAGGCCATGAATGGTGGAGCAGGAGTTTACATTAGGCACCCAGATGCTACCACTGTTTCTAGGCTTTCTGGGAAAAATATGTTTCCCAAATTCAAAGCCCGAACTCATAGCCCTTCTGATGGCAGCACAGCACATGAATAAGCTGCAAGCAGCTGCAAACAAGATGGTATTTTTTTACAGACTCATTTTTCAGCTATACAAGCCCTGGGGGCTAAAAACCCCTGAACACAGTACAAAAACTACAAAGAAACTTGCTCAGCTTTCAGAAAAAGGGAGAAATTCACTTGCAGTGGGTTCCCCTTTACTGTGGCATTGCAGGCAATGGAGTGCTGATGTCTTAGCTAAGGAGGGCAGTACCAAAAAAGGGAAAATTTTCCCAAACCCCTTTTTCTTTTCAAGAGGTCAAAACCCTCATACAGGGAAAATCTGCAGGGATGGGAAAACAAACACTGGATATGATTATGGAAAAGACTCCCTGAAAGACCTAAGCAGAACAGACCAGGTCATTATATTTCCCCTACCCCGGACACTGCAGACTCAACAAACACTTATACAGACTAGGAATAATAAACAGCCTCTGCCAGTGTCAGCAGGCAGAAACAGACACCAGAGCATATCCTGCAAGACTGTCCTCTTCTGTGGAGGGTGAGGGAAACAACATGTGGCCCACCCAGTCGAATTGAAAACTAAGCTTTTGGGGAAAACCCGACAGACCTGAAGCTGTCTGCCCAGTTTTTGGTCCACAGTAAATTAAACGCATGACCAGAGATCACTGAAGAAGAAGAAAAAAGAAACTAGGGCAGTCTTGCAGGGTGTGCCTGGGGACTGTTTGGTCTCCACAGGTGCAGGCTGCCCAGTACATGAGACCCATTCTGTTTTTTTCTCTTGGGGACTGCAGTGTCCCGTTCTAAGTCTGGAAAAACTGTGGTCTGTGCTTTTCTTTTTCAACATGGCTAAACAATTATGGGGAAAATAACAATTTTGCCGTCTCAGTGTGGGTGAGATCAAGTTCCCCAAAAAATAATGGAGACGGGGGGATAAAACGTAGGTCCGGTTTAATTTGAGCACATAAAAGAACCCTTAATAATAATAATTCCCCCCTCATACCGTTATACATTACATAGGGGGTGGGGAAGCAATTTCTCCATACCTCTCTATCCTGGGCAACTCCCCCTCTCCTCCATGAAACTGGGGACCCGATATTTCTTGCCCTCCCAAAGTTTTGTTTTAGGGTCTCCCTTGGGGTTTTCCCTCTTTCTTTAACCCTTTTCATCCCCCTTCAATGCCTGCTTTGATATTCTTTTTTATTATTTTCCCAAGATGTGTTCCCAAAATATCACCATCTTCTTTTTTATAACAGTTGTCACTTTGTGGTTGACCCTACATTTCTCTGATTTCACTTTTCCCGAATTTTTCCCCTTTTATATTCATTATTTTTTTGCAGACATCTATTTTCTTATTCAACTTACTTTCTATATCTTTAGTCATTTTCCCAAACCCCGCTGGGATATGTTAGGGTTGATACAACATTTGAAGTGGGGAAAATTTTAATTTAGTTTTAATACTATAAACCTTTTAGTTCCCTATTTCATTTTTAAAAATTATGGGAATAGAGGAACAATGACAATAATGGGAAAAATCGCCCAGGGTTTCCCGGGGGCCCCAAAATTTTGGGGGGTAAAAAAGAACCACTTGTAACCTGCCACGCATGTCGGAGGGGCGACTAAGGAGGTTTGGCTGAAATTGGGTGAACATGTCCTAAATTTTAGAAGTCTATGAGTTTGGGGGCTACCAAACCAATGTGCAACGTATAAAGTTGGAAAGATCAAACAATCCAAAAAGGTGATTAAAAGCGGTGTAAAGAAAGCAAAAGAAAAAAGAAAAAAGAAGGTATTACAACGGCAGTAATGGGGATCCAAAAAGCAGTAATGGTAATTAACAACAAAGCTAAAAAATAATGGTGTAATCAAGAGGTTAAGCAAAGACTAAAAAAAACCAATCGACCTCCACCAGAGATACAGATAAGGCCTGTTTTGTGCAGACAAAGAAGCTAAATAACAGAAAACGGAATGAATGAAGACAACAGACTACATCTTCCTTTACATTTACTTACCCGAGCTATACGTCTGCTGAACTTGACTCATGATAATCATCTTGTTTCTGTTTCATGTAGAAAGAAATAAAAAAAGATAAATTATGATTGGAGAGTCTGGCGAAAGGGTTAGATTGAGGGCTCCCATTCGGGAGACTTGGGTTCAATCCCCGGTACGGACAAGGAGTTTTGTTCTTTCAGGGGACTAGAAAAAAAAAGTTTCGTGGCGACTGCACTAGCCATGCAGCCATAAATTCCACAGACTCATGATCCCCTGTCCTACTCCTTCACTGTTACCGGGTAGTTGCCAGTGTCATGGTTTTCTATTTTTGTCTTGCACTGTTCTGGTGGTTTGGGTGATTGTTATTTTTGCTCTTTGACAGAATTCTGCTATGCCATCTAACCATCTTTTCATGGTCTTTCACCTCTTTCCAGATGTTCTGTTGTAGAAGAAATAGGGGAAGACTGCAGTAAACTTAGTAAATAGTGAAACACGTACAAACAAAGTACTATAGTTTTACAAAATACATAAACAGTGACGATAAACAGCAAGCGTTTGACCAACAAGGCCTTTATCAAACAAGCGAACAAACAGGAGTGACAAATTAAAATGAAACACAAATGGGCGACCAAATACCAACGTATCTAAGGAAAATCTGGAATAAAAGCGAATAACGAAATAAATGTAACACAAAAACACACATAAAAACTAGAAATAGAAAACAATGAAACATCTAGTAAATATATAACGAATACATGCAACATATACCCATATAGATTATAAAGCATGGGAAAGAGAAAGTACTAAGAAGCATAAGAATGTAATACGTGCAACATATACCCATAGAGATTACAAAGCAGGGGAGAAAAGTACTAAAAGCATAAGAATGTAATACGTTGAGCCGCGTGGTCAAGGTACCATACAAAGAAATCAACCGATTCTCCAGACCCAAATGACTACGATCATCAGAGGAACATGATCGGATGGCTGTGACCTGGACATTACAAGCTCCTGAATGGCCAGTATCATTGAAATGGGTAGCTACAGTGGTCACAGAGCATTGGCGTATATCGCGCAAGTGTTAGGCGAATCGGTCACTGAGTCCCCTGCGGTTTCCCAATATAGGCCTTGTTGCCCCGCTTGCAGATAATGGCATAGAAATATCTACGGGACTCGTACGTGAAACTGTCTTCAACAAGACGTGGCTTTGGAAAAGACCCCGTGCGGGTCTGTATTACAAAAGCACAAGTGTTACAGCGCCCGGACCACATGGATGGTGTAAAAATGACTCTGGATGTTAGGCTTGGTGACTGTGAACTAACATATCCTTAAGACTTCTGTCCCGTCTGTGCATGCAAAGGATAGTGTTGGAAGATTGAGCGTGTATCAGGATCAGACTGAAGAATGGAGAAATGACGAATAAGACTTTCTTCACAAAGGGAACTATGGGGGTGGAAAGTTAAGACAAGTTTCCCCCTGTCAAATTGGAAGTTCTATGCTGGTTAGAAGAGCCTCTGGCGAAGAAATTTGCTGGCCGCATGCAGAAAAAAAGCACCTTACCCGGGATGCGCTTGGGAAAAAAATCCAGCATCTCGTAGGCTTTTCCCGGGTCGTGGGCCCTCGCTACAGGGCGCGGCGCAAGTTGAGAGAATGGTGGCTCTCTAACAGCATAAAACTTTTCGGGGCGGTAAACAACCCCCTTCCTTTAAAAAATGCCGTCATCTCCCATTTTTGGTCTGTTTTTCGTTCTTTAACTATCCTTTGGTTGGGGAAAAAGGCCCCCTATGTTGGATTCAATCCCCCCCAAACCCCCTTTTAAATCAATTGACCGCGCCCCGGGCAAATACAGACCCCCGTGTCAAAAGCCCTTAAATTTCGCGTCGGTCGTATTTTTGTATTATCTCAGCGTCCAAAAGTGGGCAAAAGGGCCTTCTGCCCCCCTCGCAATATCCTTCGGCCTGAAACACCCACGTACGGGCCCTTAAATGTTCGATACCGTCTTTTCCCTCGATGTTTTCTTTTGTGGAAGCTCGTTGTGTTTTTCCTGGCTCCGCTTTTAAAAATTTCTACTTTTTTTTCCCATGCTGTATCTTTTTATGGCATGTACATTTTTTGTCTTTACTTTCCAGCTTTTAAACTATAGGGGTTATTGCATTATTCAAGTTAAAAACAATTTATTTTTTTTTTCTTTTTCGTTTTATGTGTTTTTTGTTACTTTATTTTTAATTTTTTATTCGAATTTTCCCCCAGTTTTTTTTCCGCCCATTTTTCTTTAATTTGATTTCTTTTTTGGTTTGCTGAAAAGGCCAAAAACTTTCTTTTTACTGTTTATTATTTTAAAAAACTTTTTTTTTCTTTCACTTTTAAAAAGTATCTGTTGAGTTTGATCATTCTTATTAAGTAAAAACCCTTTATTCTTTTTTTCTCAATGTAATTCAAACAGGTTCTGTGAAATTTCTTTCTTATGCGTGTTGGTACCTTCGTTCTAGTTTTTGGTAATTTTTAATGGCCCACTTAAATGTGTTATTTTTTGTGGTTTTGCTTTTTCCCCATGTTTGGCTCTGTCCAAAGTAAAAAAAAAAAATTGTTAATCTGCTGTAGCCCTTAAATTTTGGGTGCCTTAAAAAAGGGTAGCGGGTAGATTACAGTAGCCCTAAAAAACGTTCCCGAGTAATGTCCCCAAACCTAGTCATATACCCATAATTGGCACAACATAAAAAAACCACTCTTAAAGGGCTGTTTATATATCCCAAAGAATATCAAAATGGCAGTAAACGGAAGAAAAAAACGATACTACAGAAAAAACAACTTTTTTATACTCTCTGAAAAAAATATGCGAAGGCGGCGGGAGATGGATTGGACATTGATGGCATGGAGACTGGCCCCGACAAAAAACTGCACTGAGATGGCTCAGGGTGGGGCGTAAAAGCCCAAGGGCGACCTGGGGGAGAGCGATAGAGAAAGAGCTGAAAAATGTATAGCTGGAACAAATACAGGGGGAAGGCCTGAACAGGAAGAATGATTCGTTTTTCTTTAAAGGGGCGTAACGGGAAAGGAGAAATAAATAAAATCATGATTGTTTTCCCGTCTTCCTGTTTGTTCTCTCTCCTGTGGTTATAGGGATGCATGAAGCGACATCTTTTTTAACTTTTTTTGGGAATGCTAAAAAACAAATGCTTTAAAACATCTGGCCGTGGCGCATAACAGGGTTTTTATGACTCTTCCAAGAGGAATGGGTCACGTTCTCGGTGAATCTCCCTGGGAGTTTCCCCAAAGGAGATTCAGACCTCCATCAAGGGGGCCCAAAACCGGGAAGAGTTAAAAACGGGGGGAGAAATAAAGAAAAAATATAGCCCTCAAATAGTTGACGAGAAAAAAGGGGGCCCCATTCAGGCCAAGACAAACTATATGGGGTGAAATCGGGGCAGACGGCTGCCTTTTTTAAGAACCCTCCCAATCGGGGGAAATGCAGAAGAAAAAAAGGAATTTTCCCATTTTTCAGGTGAGCTAGTGACATCGACCTAAGCCTGTATGAATGGGGGCTTTGTTGTCAGTGTAGGGTGTTTTAGATGGTTGGACAATCTTCAGGCATATAAATAACAACAAATTTTTGACGGTCATCATCAAAGGGGGGGTGCCCAGGTAGTTGATAGTGGGTCGGCCTGCTGCTGTGGACCCCCATACCGGCGAACCCCTTTCGGCATTTTTGAGTCCCGGTCTTACTCAGGCGATCGTGGTCCTCTGAATCGGAGAAAATCTGCCTTTATCGAGGAATACTAAATTACAGTACATTGGCCCCGGCTGCCAGTGTAAGTAATTTAAAATTCGCTGCTGTTGAGAAATTGGAAAAAACAGATTTTCACCCAAAAAACAGTTTCAAGTGGGAAAGTCTGAGTTGAAAACGGGCGAAAGGAAAAAAAAAAACTAAGGTGTGATCCTTTATGGGCTTGCTCTCTTTTCACACCCCAAAAATTCCTCCTCTCTAAATCACCCCTTTGCCGATGGTCTATTATGGTTTTTTTAATATCTTTAGCCATCTTCTTCTTGGTCTGCCCTCGTCCTGGGGCCCCGCCCTCTAATATTTTTTTCCCGGCCATGGGGGCCATGGCCAAAATATCTAAATTTTTTTATAGTATTTTTTTATCAGTTGTCTTTCTTCAGATTTCAGGACATCAGTGTTCTTTCTTTTTTTTGTCCATGTATTGGGATCGATCTGTACATTTAGTTTGAAGCACTGGATTTTGTTCTTTTTTTTGTGTGATGGTCCCTGATTCCAACCATAAATAGTCACTGGAAAAAAAATTTCTCTTTTTTAATTTAATATTTTGTGGTGCTTTCCCCGTTCTTCTTTATTTTAAATTCTTGATTGCTATTGCCCAAACTTCTTGGATCTCTTTCGACGTTTTCCAAAGGTTTATTATGATATCAGGCACACACATTGTTGTCTGGTAACTCAAAAAGGGTTTGGGAAAACTTTCCGTCGCTACTGTCCCCCCCTCCACCCCCTTTTTTCCCTTGGTCTCCCTAATATTTTCCCTTTGGAGTAGGTTAACCTCGTCAAACTATTGTTCATTCTTTCTCCTACTATAATGTGATCTCAGTTCAATTATCTTATTCTGTCCATCTTTTGTCTGTCTGTTTTCATCAACTGCTTGCTATATGGAGGACAGCGATATATCTGGGGGTACTATATCCTTCTACATATTTAATGTTAGGGGCCCCTCAAAATTTGAATTTTTTAAAATAGGGTCAACATGGTTTTTATATGGCTCATTGTTACAAAAAATGGAAATGGGATGAAGGAAAAGAAAAGAACAAACATAATAATAACTCCTCTCTTACCGTTATACGTTACATAGGGCCTGCAAGTAATTTCTCCATATCGCTCTATCCGGGGCAACTCGCTCAATCTCCTCCATGGAACTGAGACCGATATTTCCTGCCTCTCTCAGCAAAGTTCGTTTAGGGTCTCCTTAGGTCGACTCTCTTTCTTGAACCCTTTGCATCCCACTTCAATGCCTGCTTTGATATTCTTTGATCATTTCTCCTCAAGGTGTGTCCGACATATCTCCATCTTCTCTTTCTTATAACAGTTGTCACTAAGAACAAACATGACCTTACAAAAAATTTTTTGGTGATAATGATACATTTTTTTTCTGATCCAGAAGCACTTGAGCTTTCAGCTCTTTGGCTCGGTGCGATGAACATCATAACTCTTTGGTTCGGTGCCACGAACACTGTAAATCTGCAGAACCTGTAGCTTTTCTGCCAGCCCGCGGAATTGAACCGCACTCACAGGGGCTTAATGATACATTAAACAAATATGAGAAATACATACCCTTTCACATGTTCCTTGGGCACAGAAGGAGCATTTGTAGCTATCTTTCCCCGCTTTTGGTTGAGCTCTGACTTGCTATCCTCACCTATTCAGATATTTCTCAAGTTAGTCTCGATTCATATATTATCATCAACAGCAACATACAACAACTAATCAAATACAACAATGGTGCCTGTGTGGTGCCGGGACCCGCAAAGGAAGCAAAGAATAGTACCTCTGCAACCTACAAGGCATGTCATAAGAGGCAACTAATGTAGGACCGAGGAAGCTACTTTAGTAAAAATAAAAGCATTGGAAATCGAATGTACTGGCCTACTTGTAGCGCATAACTGGCACAACACACAATCGCTCTTAGGTTCAGATCACATACAAATCACTCAGAGTGGTTTACAAGTGGTTGATATGTAGCATTCGAAGAAGAATAGTGGGCAAACACATAAAGAAGAAGAAGAAAGACACTGAACGATATTTTCTACAACTTCCCAGCAACGAACAATCACTATAGACAACCGTGTTCAGTTTTATCCATAAATATTTAATTCCTACCCACAAATGGAACCTAATAAAAGCAACATATACAGATATGAAATGTAGAGTTCTTCATGAAGGTAAACTAACAGATACTTTTGGAATAGAAACAGGAGTGCGTCAGGGATGTCTTCTATCACCTTTGTTGTTCTTACTGACAATAGACTGGATTATGAAGACCACAGTAACTAACACCAGAAATGGAATCTAATGGACTCTGACAGAGCAACTAGATGATCTGGACTTCGCTGATGATATAGCCCTTCTGTCACATACACGAAATCAGATGCAGGATAAGCTAAACACATTGAATCAAAGGTCCCAGCAACTAGGGCTGAACATTCATAAGGGAAAGACAAAGATATTGAGAATTAACCAAGCAAACGACAACTCGATCTCCTGGGGAAAACCCCACTTCAAGAGGTAGAATCATACACATATTTGGGCAGCAACGTAGACAAAGAGGGTGGAACAGATAGAGATGTTAAAATAAGAATACAGAAGGCAAGAGGAGCTTTCATTGCACTGGGAAACATTTGGAAGTCCAAAGAAATCAAATCTAGAACAAAAATTGGATATTTAGCTCTAATGTTAAAGCAGTTCTACTGTATGGGTCAGAAACATGGAGAACAACTAAAACAATAGTGCATAAATTGCAAACATTCATCAACTGGTGTCTGCACAGAATAGAGGGATTAAGATGGTATGATAGGGTCACCAATGAGGAACTTATTGAGAGAACAAGACAGATTCCAGTGAACGAACAGGTTAATAAAAGACGCTGGCGCTGGATAGGACACACTTTGCTAAACCGGAGGGGAATATAACAAGAAGGGTCCTTGCCTTGAACCCGCAGGGATAGCGAAAGAAGGGGGAGGCAGAGAAATACATGAACACGAGATTTGGAGGCGGAGATCAACAATATAAAGAAGAGCTGGAGGGAGCTGCAGGAGATAGCTAGAGATAGGAAGACTTGGCATGAGTTGGTTGAGGGCCTATGCCCCAACCCGGGGTAAAAGGCAAAGAGAGAGAGAGAGAGAGACCCACAAATGGCCATGACATCCTCGTTCATAGCGAATTCATAGCGAGCAAACCCAAGAAGAAGAAATACATTGATCGATACTTCTTTTTTGCGATCGCTATTTTGATGATTATACTGTTAGACGCGATTATACTGTTGTAATGAAGTCGACTGTTGTCTGGAGCTCATCTCTGGTGCCACGTAATTTTGAATGTAGTGTTGAGTTGTAGGGCCAGCATTCCTTTCTAGGATGCCATACAAGGGAAGGTCTTGCAGGACATGTTCTGTGGTTTGATCATTGGTGCCACAGGGACACGGAGGGGATGGGAACAATCGTAGCCTGTGTAGGTGTTTGTTCAGTCTGTTATGTCCATTTATCAATACTGTCTACAACTACCCAACAACGAACAATCACTATAGACAACCATGTTCAGTTTTATAGATAAATATTAAATTCCTACCTACAAACGGCCATGACAGCCTCGTTCCAGACGCAATACAAGCCGACACACTGAATGGGTTTTGACCTAAGCTGTCCTTGATCCACAAAGTGAACAGCCTGGTGGAAAATGTCCTTGAAGCCTGAAAATAATGAAATATTGGTTACTGATAGCAGCGTTAGCGTAGTGGTTAGTGCACTTAGGGTTTTAATGGTTAACCCTTTGGTCCCCAGCACATCAAAAAAAAATTACCTCATAAAAACACTAAAAGGAATAACTCCTCAAAAACGCAACATGTCTTTCTAAAAATTAATAATAATAAAACTATTGCTTGTAGAACATTCAAATAATGAGCAACAATACTGTAAACTGGATAAAGTTTCACAAGAAATTATACCCATAAAGATGTAATTCTGCAGATAAACCTTGATTTCGCAGCAGTTACTGCGTCCCACTTTGAATCAATTTTCCCAGCTCTTTTCTGACGTTGATCAGCGTACAAATTCAAAATACTGCTCCTCAAAAATTAAGCTGAAATAATCGAATGGTTCTGCACCCTCCTCTAGTGTATGAGAAGGCCCACTCTCTTCCATAAATGGCTCCACAACTAATGGGGAAGTGGTATCACTCCAACCATCCCTGTCAACAACGGGCACAGGGTCGGTCTCCTCGATGTCGGAAGAAAAATCCTCTAAATCTAATTAAACATCGTGTGACAGGTTCAGCTTCGTCGTCACTGGACAATTCAACATCACTCTCAGAATCACAAGATCTAATGTAATCCCCTATCTCACCTAGCTGCATGAAATGTCCTTCAAACTCAAAGTCCTCACTTTAACTATCGGTATTGAAATTAGAAGCCATTTCCCAAAAAAATTTTGAACTACGAAGCACAATTTATAAAATTCACAAAGAAATACTAGCTCCGATCAGTTTTCGGCGTGAAATAAGGAAAATTTCCCATGGTTCGTCCTACTTATAGGTCACAGTTCAAGCTATATAAAATTTGGACTTCTCGTTTTATTTAGCGAATTCTTCCGAAACAATATAAAAAACTCGTATATTTCGTATCGGCGCCCTACGTAAACCCGTATATTTCCGTATATGGCGGCCAAAGGTTAAATATTACTTACTTCTTCTTCTTCTTCAATGATACAGCGGCACTTGAGCTCTTGTCCCAATGCTTTGTAGTAGTATCTGCATGTGTTTGTAAGTTGTTCTTTTGTTACATATCTTCTTCTTCAATGATACAGCGGCACTTGAACTCTTGCCCTTCGACCCAATGCTATGTAGTGGTATCTGCATGTGTTTGTAAGTTGTTCTTTTGTTCCGTATAATGTGTTTCATTTATCTGGCCTTGGAGGAGGAAGAGGGATCTTCCTGACATCATCTAGTGCTTGACACCTGAAGACATGGTGGTGAACGGTTTCATGATGATGTGCACACAGCTGGCACTCTGGAGTGTGTTGTGGTTGAATTATGTTCAAGTGATTATTAAGTGGTATGTGCTGGGTTCTAAGTCTAAAAATGGTGCTCTGATCTCTTCTTGTAAGGTGGTTGATGTCATTATGGTTAGGGCTGACCATATGTCTGTAAACCTCTTTTCCAGCCCGTCTGCCCAGCGTGTTCGTAGCGCATTGGACTACGGGTGACTATCCCTCTGTGTGTGTGGGTTCAATTCAGCGGGATGGCAGAAAAAGCCACAGATTCCCCAGATTTACGGTGTTCGTGGCACCGAACCAAAGGGTTCACGATGCCATGGCACCGAGCCGAAGAACTGAAAACTCAAGTGCTTCTGGATCGGAAAAAAACAACAACCTCTCTTCCTGTGTTTCCCATGGCCCATCTGTTCAGCCAAATTTCTTTATTTATTGTCATTAGGATTTGCTTTGCTGTATGGAGAGTTATTGCCGTGATTGGTTGTTCCTGTGTTGACCCTTTCTTGGCTAGCCTATCTGCTTTATCATTTCCAGGTGTGTTTGAATGTCCAGGAATCCACTGCATAGTTATTTTGATGTCATGTGATGTAACAAGTTTATCAATATCTAGGGCTAGATGGGAGAGTTCAGATTTACAATGTCCACCATCTTCTAGAGCTAGAGGGTTCTAAGTATTAAATGTTACTTACAAAATGAAGAAAAGGCTCAAACCCAAATGCTTAGGATTACATATCCCAGCAAAGATAAAGTGTACTGACCTTCTGGTATCCACTTTGATGCTGTACGGATGGCAGACATGCAAGATCTTGTAACTGGATCAAAGAGCTTTATGTGGTGGAAAATAATAATATCGATATAAGGGAAGATTGCAGTAAAACTATGTAGCAATGATGATCAATTAGGCATCAAATGGCTTAATAACAGCAGACTATTTGATCTTGACTTTGCCGATGACGTGGCCATATTTAATTCAACCACACAAGCAACCCACAAACTAACGAGCAATCTTTGCACACTTGCAGAACAGGTTGGTCTCCAGATTAATTCTGCCAAGACCAAAATTATGGACCTCACAAACTCGACAGACAACATCGTAATAAATGACTAAACACTGGAGAAAGTTGAACATTTTACATATTTGGGTAGTAAAGTGTCAAACAACGGATTGATGATTGAGGCTGGGACTGGACAGTGGGACGGGCATAGAAAATTAAGGGACAAGACGGTTGTGATGGTTTTCTTTGATTAGACAACGTCATTTCTACTGTGTTTGCATATGTGTGATGTATTATATTCTACAAGACTGAAAACATTGTGAGTCACTGTCTTTTGGTTAGACAACGACATTTCTACTGTGTTGAATATAATACATCATACAGATGCAAACACAGTAGAAATGACGACGTCTAACCAACAGTGACTCAAGACGTTTTTCAGTCTTGTAGAATATAATACATCACACAGATGCCAAAATGGCAGAAATGACGTTGTCTAACCAAAAAGACAGTAACTTACGACGTTTTCAGTCTTGTAGAATATAATACATCACACAGATGCAAACACAGTAGAAAAATATCACACTGATGCCAAAACAGTACAAACTACGTTGTCGAAACGTAACTGTGTATTGTTAATGTTTTTGTAATTTGTAAATCTACAGGACTCTTTACGTGTGTCAACAAAAATAATAATTGAGATACAAATAGAAAAAGGAAGCGAGCTCTTCACAAATAATCTTCACAAAAGTCAGTAGAGACCATTGGAAGTTAGTGATTAGTGAGGATCATCATCACAGCACTCTGGACAGGTTCATAAGGGCTCTGATCTTTTCCCCAATATCTTTCATCACCAAATAGCTTGTCCTGAACAGAACTTTGCCACCCCAACAGTCCTTCTGAATTTCTCTCATAAACCTCTGTAGTCATCATGCTCAAACTAGCGGTTACATCCTGAATCCATCTTCTCCGTTGTCTTCCTCTTCTCTTTGCTGGTATGCCTCCTACCACCCTTTGTTATGCATAGTGGTAAACGCTCACAGGGTGGTCAAAAAAAGCGATTTAAAGATACACTCAAGAACTCAATGAAATCCTTTGCCATAGATGTCAACAGCTGGGAGAATGTTGCTCAAGACAGATCAGCTTGGCGCACACTTCTTCGACACGGATCTTTGGCCTGCAAGGCAGGTAGAACAGCATGGATGGAACAAAACGTCAAAATAGAAAGGCAGTAAAACTTCCCACAAGTGCAAGTATACATTGCCCACACTGTACAAGAACATTTCAAGCCCGCATCGGGCTCACTGGTCATCGACACAGACAAACATAACGCACCTACATTCCATTGGATGAAAATTTGTGTGGTCATCATCACCCGTGATGGACGAGCATCATGTCCAAAATATCTCAATTTTCTTTTTCTTATTTGTATCATTAACCAGTTTTCTTTGATTTTAAGTTCTTTCTGGAAAGATCTATTTGTTCTCTTCTCTGTCCATGATATACGAAGGACTCTTCTATAACACTTATATTCAAAAGCACATATAGGTTTTTCACACCCATACGTTGCCACAGGAAATTTGCATGCTCTTAGTTATCTGACCTTCGTTTTTCTATCGGTTCCATTCCATAATGTTTTTAGTTGTTAAATTTTTTGTAAAGCCATGTTTGATCTTTTCTACTTCTTCTTCTTTTCGATCTCCTGCTGTGAATTCATGCGGAAGTCATGATGCTTGGTATTACGTTTCTGACTATTGCGCTTGCGATACTGAGTTTTGCGTGAGGCCTGCTTACCTTTTGGCTGGAGTCCCTCACCATACAGACGAGCCTTCATGTCTTCAGAGGTACTTGTGTATTACCAGCGTAAAACAACTAATCCCACCAGTTCAAATGTCTTGTGCCTCTAACATTGTGTTTGAGTTTAGGAGAAATTGATTTCAGACCTTATGTAACATCTCTCTCTCTCTTTGCCTTTTACCCCGGATTGGGCATAGGCCCTCAACCAACTCATGCCAAGTCTTCCTATCTCTAGCTATCTCCTGCAGCTCCCTCCAGTTCTTCTTTATATTGTTGATCTCCGCCTCCAAATCTCGTCTCCATGTATTTCTCTGCCTCCCCTTCTTTCGCTGTCCCTGGGTTCAAGGCAAGGACCCTTCTTGTTATATTCCCTGGACCCTTCTTGTTATATTCCCTCCGGTTTTGCAAAGTGTGTCCTATCCAGTGCCAGCGTCTTTTTTAACCTGTTCGTTCACTGGAATCTGTCTTGTTCTCTCCATAAGTTCCTCATTTGTGACCCTATCATACCATCTTAATCCCTCTATTCTGTGCAGACACCAGTTGATGAATGTTTGCAATTTATGCGCTATTGTTTTAGTTGTTCTCCATGTTTCTGACCCATGCAGTAGAACTGCTTTAACATTAGAGCTAAATATCCGAATTTTTGTTCTAGATTTGATTTCTTTAGACTTCCATATGTTTCCCAGTGCAATGAAAGCTCCTCTTGCCTTCTATATTCTTATTTTAACATCTCTATATGTTCCACCCTCTTTGTCTACGTTGCTGCCCAAATATGTGTATGATTCTACCTCTTGAAGTGGGATTTCACCCAGGAGATTACGTAACATATAAGTATAAGATTGATTGACATGGCCATCCGCACATGTGTTGCCAGGGCTCACAAGGGGAGCAAAGAACAGTACCACTGCAACCTACAAGGCATGTTGTAAGAGGCAACTGAGGTAGGGACCTAGGGAAGCTACCTAGTAAATAAAAGCTCAGAAATCGAAGTGCTGGCCTACTTATAGGCGCATAACTGCACAACATAAATCACTCTTAGGTTCAGATCACATACAAATCACACAGAGTGGTTTAACAGTGGTCGATATGGAGTGTTCGAAGAAGAAGATAGGACCATCATCATTGCACTTCAGTGAGTAACCATGAGTGCTCCGATATCTTTCTTACACAGAAAGATCCCAGCTGCAGTGCACGAACTCCGTAGCACCGCGATAGTCCCGATGTAATTTAGAAGATGATGAGAATATTTTTAGGAATTTAATTTTTAAATCTTTCTAACGAATTTTGCCGGGCAGCAGCTTTCCAGCCTGCTCTTCTCGATTTTGAACTGACAAGGTTCTTTTACTGCTCAACTTGAACACGGACCGACGTTTTATCGTCCGTCTCCGATAAGACTAGGAGCTTGATCTCACCTACACTGAAATCAGGGGGGTATCAGTGGCTAAGTTGTTTATACTATGTCTTGCGTTCCAAAGTTCGTGGATTCAAATCCAGACCATGCTGTTCTGTTCACGAGTGAATTTTTCTAGAGACCCCTAGGATTGTTGCAGGAGCTACAAGTTGGATGCTTTATGCAATACTCTCGGCAGATGGCGTGCCATTTCTGCGGAGAGGGACAGAGCCATATGGGGTAAAACCTGGTGCAATGAAGTAAATCCTTCGGCTTTATACCCGTTTTTAGACTGAGATCAGGGACCACTAAAACAAGTAAAAGACTTCACATACCTGGGGAGCATTTTTTCAGCAAACGAAAGAATAACTAATTAAATTCAACACAGATGCAACAAAGCAAATCAAATGATAGGACAAATGGCGCCAATTTTAAGATGCAAACACGTCACCACGAACACAAAAATAGCAATGTTCAACACAATCTTTCTCCCACATTATGTTACCAGTGCCAAACCTGGACACTGACAACAAATTATAGAAGAAAACTAGTCATGACAGAGATGAAGTGTCTACGCAGATTGCTGGGCGTAACAAGAAGAGACCAATTGAGAAATGAAGACATCAGGAAAAAGTGGGTACAACATCAGTACTAGACTTCATCAAGAAACAACAAATTAAATGATTCGGCCACATAAGCAGATTACCAATAGACAGTGCACCTCGAAGAGCAATGCTGCTCCGATACAATGGGTACAAAGCAAAAGGCCTGCCACACAAAAGATGGACCTCAGAGGCGACTATCTACGAAGCGCATACAAGGGCCGTTTTAGAAATCTCTTCTTGACCTGACGCTGTGAGGCAAACAGTTTTAGAAATCTCTTCTTGACCTGACGCTGTGAGGCAAACAGGATTGGAGAAAGAAGAAGATCAGGGATCTCTGGAAAAATATTCAGATGACTTCACGGGGGACCGAACCGATTACCATTGGAACAAGATGGTATGAGAGCAATATAATAAAAATAGTGGTTAATAGTACGGATAGAGTGAACACTAACTTACGGTGAATTATCTGCTCGTCCAACAATAACAAAACCTAGAGCTTCAACGGCTTCCATGGATAGACACTTCACTGCAGGCGCTGCGCCTCCAGCACTTGTCACAGATTTCTCTACGGAAAGATTTTAAACTTTACATATAAAAATGGTTGAGAAAGACATGAGAACAAGAAATTTAATAAATGAATTTATCTGGCCAAGAAGTTTTTTCTGTCAAAGGCATAAAGAAAAAATCCTTCTTCTTCTGCAATCTCTCACTAGATTGGGATTTCGGATTCTCTAATAAAGGCAGCCGTCTGCCTCTGATTATCAGTCACGCCATACAGTTTGTACTGGACGCTGGTGTAAGTAGGTCACCTATTTATTCTCAAGTCTGCACATTGGGGCAGTTCTGAAGGATATAATTCCTATGATTTCTGCTTCCACGTTTTGGCCACCCTCGTGATGGTAGGTCTGACATTCTTACTGCGTGGCTACATCTCTGAGGCAGATTGGCGACTGTAGACTCCGTTATCCCATTCCTTATAGTGAGGGGACGTTGCACCATGTTATGCGCCTTACGGCCTGGTGCATCCATTTTCAGCAAGCATTTGTTTGGGTTAGCATTCCCTAGCGGACACATGCATCCGATTTCAGCAAGCATTTGTTTCGGGTTAGCATTCACTAGCGGACACATGCATCCGATTTCAGCAAAGCATTTGTTTCGGGTTAGCATTCCTAGCGGACACATGCATCCGATTTCAGCAAGCATTTGTTTCGGTGAGCATTCCTAGCGGACACATGCATCTGATTTCAGCAAGCATTTGTTTCGGGTTAGCCTTCCTAAGAAAAACCGTAACCTGAACAGTTTCACGGTGACTGCACTAGCTATGTGGCCATTAAATTTCACAGGCTCATGTTAACCCTGCTCTACACCGCCACACAGGCAGTAACAACTGTTATTTTTCCTGTCGTTTTTAACGACAACACATGAATCACATATGGAACACAATACAGAGGACGGCCAAGTAAAGAAAAGAATGGAATGTTTTAAAGGGTTTTAAAGCCGAAGGATTGACTTCATTGCACGGGTTTTACCCCATATGGCTCGGTCCTCTCCGCAGAAATGGCACGCCACCTGCCGAAAGTATTGCACAAAGCACGAACTCCGTAGCTCTAGCAACAATCCTAGGGGTCTCTGGAAAAACTGCACTCGTGAACAGAAGGTCGCGGTCGGTTTGAACCCACGACCTTCGACTCGCAAGGCAAAGGGCTTAACAACTCAGCCACAGAAAATGGAATGTATTTATTGCTGCCCTAAGCTCCAGTGGAGTCACAGGCTACAGAGAGTGGAACAAATACAGAGGACGACCTGGGGCATATAGGGGCGTCATAGGCTAGAGAGAGAGGTAAAAATGGATGAGAACAGTAGACCAAGAACTGAAAGAAATGAATCATAGATGGAACACAATACAGAGGAAAGCCAAGAGTAGAGAAGAATGGTGTGAGTTTGTTGCTGAACTAAGCGCCAGAGGGGGGGGGCCACAGGCGCAATAAAACGTAGTGACAACAATGCACTAGGATCAGTGAACTGGCATTGACCAAGACCATACCTCACCTCCATGTGCTGGCCCTGGAAACAGACTGCAGCACTGTAGTCTGACTAAGCAAGTAGAGATCAAAGGAGAGCTACTCTGGAATAGGTAGTAGTGCAAGCACAGTCAATGTAAAAAGATAGAGAGAGACAGGTAGGTAGGTAGAGAGAGACAAGTAAAAAGAGAGAGACAGGTAGACAGGTAAAAAGAGAGAAAGATAGATGGGTACAAAGAAGAGGGGAGAGACAGGTAGTCTGGTACAAAGAGAAGACAGATAGACAGGTACAACGAGAGAGAGGGAGAGACAGGTAGTCAGGTACAAGAGAAAAGACAGATACAAAAGAGAGAGAGAGAGACAGGTAAAAAGAGACAGGCAGACAGGTAAAAAGAGAGACAGAGTACAAAGAGAAGAGACAGGTACAAAGAGAAAGAGACAGGTTCAAAGAAAAGCTACAGATAGAGAAAAAGACAGGTACAAAGAGAAAGAGACAGATAGACAGGTACAAAATGAAAGAGACAGGTACAAAGAGATAGAGACAGATAGAGAAGAGACAGATAGAGAAGAGACAGATAGACAGGTAAAAAGAGAGACAGGTAGACAGGTACAAAGAGAGACAGGTAGACAGGTACAAAGAGAGACCGGTAGACAGGTACAAAGAGAGACAGGTACATAGAGAGACAGGTAGACAGGTACAAAGAGAGACAGGTAGACAGGTACAAAGAGAGACAGGTAGACAGGTACAAAGAGAGACAGGTAGACAGGTAAAAAGAGAGACAAAAAAGTGTTACCTTCATCAGAAATGAGATCTGTCAGCTCAGCAATGTTGCTCTGGACAAAAGTCAGATGACTGTGATCATCAAGTGACTGAAGAGAAGGAAATACAGGACACAAGTCAGCATGCTTTTCATTTACTAGGGTAGCTTCCCTAGGTCCCACACCAGTACTCTTACAACATGCCTTGCAGGTCGCAGTGGCACTAATCTTTACTTCCCTTGCGGGCCCCGGCGCCACACAGACGCACCTAAGTGCAATGCTGATGGTCCTATCAATCAATCAATTTCTGGTACCCTGTTGAGGCTGAGTCAAATTGAAAGTCATACAATGAAAAAAACCACTACCACTGAAAAATGTTTTTCAATTGCCAATTGTTATTTTTCAACTTTCACTGGAATTCAATTGTATCAGGTTTTACTGGCAATCAAATGAGGACATTATAAATTGTTATTTGTCAACTTTCACGGAGCGGGAATTCTGTTGTATCAGGTTATACTGGCAATCGGAATGAGGGACATTTTAATCTTATGTGGTCAACCGACAAAGTTTTGAAACCAAGCATGGAGAGAAAACATATTGTTTTTAATGGGGAAGAAGACGATTTTGAAGCAACGTGGCATATTTCTTTAAGGGACTTTACAAATAGATTTAAACTAAATTCCCAGTGTGAAGAATGGGTAAACTGCTCGTACTATATAACTTGCAGTTCTATATTTTATTTAGACCTTTAAAATATTCTTTCAGAACTTAAAAAAAAAAGGCGAATGTCCTACCTTCATTGTTCCCCCTCTCGGAGTTGATCGTCCATCAAGGTCACAGGTCATCACAGAACTTGATGAACTAGGCCATCTGATCACCAAGGTTAAGGTCGAACTAATAGAGATATCAATAACCACAGCCAACTATAAACTCATACGGCCGGAGGACTCAGGTAAAAATTATGGGAAATCAGATCACAACCGGTCACGTGACCTTGCATTCCAGTACTGCTTTATATAGACAAATTTATTTTAAAATCAACACAAAATGCTAAATCAAAGTTATATTATGTAACAAGTTAAGTTTAACAATAAGGAATATCTGTATTACTAATATTTTTCATCAATAAATAACCATAGACTCATTGAATTGAGTAAAACTGCAAAAAAGCTTGCAGTGTTCTATCAAACATATATAAATTCCAGCCCTCCAGCTGAAACTAGGTCAGGGTTTACCCGGTCAGTTATGCGGCCCAATGTTAGAGTTGGCTGTATCAATGACTAATAAAAAACACCCAAGTGGTTACCGGGGTCCAAATTTGGGGTGTAAAGAATAGAACCACTGTTACCTGCCACGCATGTCGTAAGAGGCAACTAAGGAGGTTTGGTTGAAATCGGATGCACATGTCCTAAACGTGTAGAAGTCTATGCGTTTAGGGCCTACCAAACCAATATCAATGTATAACGTTCTTGGCAAAGATCAAACATATCACAAAGAGTGATTAAAATTGGTCGTAAGAACGAACGAAAAGAAGAAGAGACCAATAAAAAAAAACGTCTAAGTTAATAAAAAAAGGATACTCATCGCCAGCAACAAGAGATGTCCGCAGCGACATCCTGTACAACTGTTGCATGCTCAAGAAGAGGACAAACTTGTACAAGTTGACCGACTCTTGACTTGCGACCTTGTCTGACAAAAATTAGTGATAATGATCATGACCCAGTTTGAACTACTGTTTTTGTTGTGATACATCACATTGTTTCATTATTTTATCATTCATTGTTCATTTGAGGATCATCTTTATCGCACATCGGACATGTCCATAATTGCTCCGATCTCCTCCCAAGCATGTATTTCAGTGTGTTTAGGCTAAAAACTCTCACTCTTGTGTTGATTGATGTTTTTGGGGTTTTTCGTCCGCTTTCAACTCAGACGAAGTTTCATCTCTGAAACTGATTTTTGCGTGAAAATCCGTTTTCCAATTTCTTACAATGGCAGCAGCGTGCATTGTAAATTACTTTACACTGGCAGCCGTGTGCTCAATGTACTCGTAATTAGTATTCCCTCGCCATACAGGCAGATTTTCTCAGACTTCAGAGGTACTCACGTTATCGTCTGAGTAAGACCAGGGGACTCGAACAAATGCCGGACAGTAGGTTCGAACCCGAGCTATGAGGCGTCTCACAGCTAGTCAGGCGAACTACTATCAACTACTCTAGGCAGTCCCGTTGATTGATGTATCTACTGGGGTTTCTCTCGTGGTTTTCTCTTCTTGCCGCACTTATCAGTATACTTAACTTGCTCAACCGAGATACAGGATACCCTTTATCTTCTTTGTTGAAATCTTCAGAGCGTATGTTTTCTCTTGGAGCACTGATGATGTTGCTTTTGTTCATAGAAGAGACATTCTTAATCGCAGCATTGCTTGCCAGCGCATCCACTCTCTCATATTCCTTCACCTCAGAATGATCTCACACAAAAATGAAGTTGAATTTCTTGATTGTCACGTTTTGTATTAATTGCATTCCCTTCCTTTGTACATAAACGGTCTTGATCTTTTGTATCATGCTCATATAGTCGCTGAGCATGCATAAGTGAATGTTTTCATCTGTAACCACTTGAGGGATTTTGTAACCGTCATGACTTTCGTAGTTATGCTGCTGGTAGTTGTCGCTTGTGTTCCCAGCACTCTGCTGTATGGTAGTGAGACATGGACCACATATGCTAGACAAGAACATCGCCTCAACACCTTCCACATGCGCTGTCTCAGGCGAATATACAACATCCGATGGCAAGATCACATCTCCAATATAAAAATCCTGAACAGTGCTGGTATTCCAAGCATGCACACTTTACTGAGTCAGCGACATCTCAGATGGCTGGGACACGTGTGCCGTATGAGCGATGATAGAATCCCAAAGAACATTCTATATGGTCAACTCGCATCTGGTGCTAGACAGCATGGGCGCCCATTATTACGCTTCATGTGAGCACTTTCATGCGGCATAGAAAAAGAACACTGGGAGCGACTGGCCAAGACAGCAAGCATGGCAGCGGCAGTGAGGGCGGCTCAAAAGAAAGAGAAAACAACATCACATGTGGAGGCAAAGAGAGCACAGAGAGCAGAGAGAACATCCCATGCATCGGCTCTAGTCTCCAGTTTTACCTGCAGCAACTGTGGCAAGGATTGCCACTCCAGAATAGGCCATTACAGCCACATGAGACATTGTGATTCAGCACAGAACATACTACGTGACGCAACACCTATTGTCTCCAGAGACAAAGAGGCCAATGATGAGTTGTCGCACATGCGCCAGTTGTCTCTTTGATGACTTTTCCTTTAGTTCTAGCCGTAAAGGCCCATGCACTTCGACTGTGCCGAATCACAGAAGCATCAATGTAGACAACAGCATCTTTCTTCGATGTGTAGTCATTTATTAATGCTTCAACTTCTGCATTGACTATTGTAGGCAGCGTATCGTGACTTGGTTTGTTTAGAACGGTAACTACCAAAAAAAATTGTCTGTGTTCAGGGAGTATAGGTATCCACTCTTCTCCATGATCTATGTCCTAGATGACACATATCTGTTGTATGACCTCCTCTGCTTGGTCCAGACATGACTGACCACCACCTTTCATTTGTTCGCTTGAAATATTGTCTATATATTCATTGTTGTCTCTTGTATAAACTTCACTGTCTTTTGTAGCTCACACAGAGATCCATGTAGTTTTCTGTTGCGTGTTCGTTTCACTAGCCACCTTTAACTGATTAGCTACTGAATTGAAAAGCGGGTTGTGGCTGAATTAAATTTAACTGCTATTTTCCCATTGCAGGTGTATGTACAAATTCAGCTGCAGTTTTCTTTATTATTAACAGATTTTTATGAGTAATATACCATTTTGTAGGTAAATGAATTTTCTTGAAGATTGTTCTAAAACAAATAAAAAGTGTCGTTCCCAGCAGCTTATGTGAGTCAATCAGTTACGTCTATTGCCTTAACTCTTTCACGTGAGGTATTTTTCAATTTTAAGCAGTTAATTCAAGGAGTTAAAAAAATAATTTTAAAAAAACAAGATCCCAACTACTTGTCAATAAATAAACTTATATATTATTATATACTAAATTGAAACAACACTACAAGACAAACTATGGGAACCGGTGAAGACCTCAAGCGCACCGCCCTGTTTATGACACATACGGGTAATCGCTAGCAAAGTTGAACGCAGAAGAAAGAAGAAGATATACTAAATTGAAGAAAACTGGACAACCCAATAGAATAACAAGGTTAAAAAGTAGTAGAAGTAAAACAGTAGAAGTAAAACTAGAAAGACTTCTTATAAGGAAGCAACTCTATGGCGCAGTGTGCGGCTAATAGCGTGCAACAGACTTCTGCCATGGCGCAGTGTGCCGCCTAAAGCGTGGAAAGAGTTAAACTATATACTTACTTCTATCATGATGATCCTTAATTTGGGTTAATAGTTGATCTTTTTCCATCAGTTCTGAAGATGATAGATGTTCCGTGAAGAACTGGCAAGTGTGAAAATACCTGTAGAAAATCAACAGATATAGTCTTCTCTCTTCTTTGTGTTCGTTCTTTACACCAATTTTAATCACTCTTTGTGATATCTTCTTGATCGTTCATGGCCAATTTTTATCATTCTTTGTGATATATAAATAGCCATTAACATCAGAACATAATGTATGTGCACCAACCTTCAGCACCTATTTGAGCACAGTTGCTTATCCTTCCGTGGGGTTCTGATTTCAGTCAGCTATTCTGTGTATATTCGCCTCCTCAGCCTTTGACTGTCCCTCAGTCAGTAACTACAAGGCAGTGGATTGCATTTTCTTTCAACTACTTAGATGGCCTGCCTCCCGGGTTTATGAACGCATCTGCCAGCAAAACCGGTCGTCTTTAATGAACACCTTGTTTTGTCGCCTGTTCAGGTTTGTTTACGGTTTGCTCGCTAGCTCTTTGATTGTACCCAATCAATTTACAAGGCAGCAGTAGTCCAGAGCTGAAACGCGCACTGGCTTTAACTCTGCTGGGCTTTCCAGTTGTTCTGTACATTTGGGTGACGACACTCGCCTACACTGCACAGCTTTGCGCTGATCGCTTAGCTAGCCGCGCTGTCACTGGTTTTGCCTCTGCTGGGCTTCTTTGTGATATATTTGATCTTGCCAAGAACGACATATCGTTGCCAAGAACACATTGGTTTGAGCCCTCAAACGCATCAGACTTACACGTTAGGACATATGCATCGATTTCAGCCAAACCTCATTAGTCGCCTTACGACATGCGTGGCAGGTAAGTGGTTCTATTTTACACCAATATTTAGCCTGTAACCACTCGGACGATAGATATAGTAATAGTTGAGGGATCTCTGTGGCTAAGGGTTACACCTTGTCTAGGAGTCAAAGGTTCAAATCCAGAAAGCTGTTCTGTTCATGAGTGCATTTTTTCAGACTTCTAGCATTGTTGCCAAAGCTATGGAGTTCAGTCTTGTGCAGTATTCTTGACAGGTGGCATGCCATTTCATGAGAGGACTCGGCCATATGCGGTAAAAATCCAGTCAATGAAGTCAATCCTTCAAGCTTAAACATAGTTAACATAGACACATATAGCAAAGACATAGTTAACATAGACACACATAACAAAGACATAGTTAACATAGACACAGATAACAAAGAGATAGTTAACATGGACATAGTTAACATAGACACAGAGAACAAAGACATAGTTAACATAGACACAGATAACAAAGACATAGTTAACATAGACACAGATAACAAAGATATAGTTAACATAGACACAGATAACAAAGATATAGTTAACATAGACACAGATAACAAAGATATAGTTAACATAGACACAGATAACAAAGACACAGATAACAAGACATAGGTAATCATAGACACAGGTAACATAGACACAGATAACAAAGACATAGTTAACATAGACACACATAATAAAGACATAGTTAACATAGACACAGATAACAAAGACACAGTTAACGACTTGGAGACCATCGTTAAAAGAAAGAGATGAATTGAGCGTGTATACCGTATGTCAGTAGGAAAATTGGCTATGACAGTTTTCTGTTTGGCATGAGTCAGCTCTGCCTGCCTCCCTATGACCAATCTAATCTGATATTATGTTACAGTATAACTCATGATAACTAGTGACAACTGTTATAAACATAAGAAAGAGAAGATGGAGATATGTTGGGTACACCTTGAGGAAAAATGATCAACGAATATCAAAGCAGGCATTGAAGTGGGATGCAAAGGGTTCAAGAAAGAGAAGTCGACCTAAGGAGACCCTGAAGCGAACTTGCTGAGAGAGGCAGGAAATATCGGTCTCAGTTCCATGGAGGATATTGAGCGAGTTGCCCAGGATAGAGCGGATGGAGAAATTACTTGCAGGCCCTATGTAACGTATAACGGCACGAGAGGAATTATTATTATTTATAACCCCTGATGTGGTACTGCAAAGTGAGGTTTTTCTGTTTGTTTAGTTTAGTTGTCGGATCATCATCACTGTACATTGAACCATTAGTCCATAAGTGCCTTAACTGATTCAGTACCAGGTTTTTTTCACCTCTGGATGGAATTATTTTTTAGCTTCAAAAATATTGCACACATACTTTAGTTAAATTAAAATATTGTTTCTAAATATGATTTAAAGTTGAACTTATTATATATCAAATTAAAGATAAATGATTGTACTTTCATAAAATATTTATTGTATGCAAAAATATAATGTTGTGTTGACTGTGCATGACAAATATTAGCATGTAATAAAAAATTAATTGAAATTGTGAGAACAAAAATCCAACTTACCAAGGGCCTTGAGGAACAATATGGTGAATAAGTCAGTGTAACTGCTCTCTTTATATAAGTAATCCATTTATGAATACACAAAAATTAAGAAAATATTGATGGAATATATGGTTTACTAACTGTTCACAAATTAGCAACACGACCATCTTTGAAGAAATTTCCATTAAAAATTGTCAAATTGAAGATTTCACATACTAAACATTCATGTCTCATAATATATAATCACATACAGTGGAAATTATAGCAATATTTACAGGAATAAAGAACTAAAGTATATGAATAATAGTCCTAACATAGCAACTATATAACTTCTCTCCAAGTAGACTGTGTAGGTTCTGTCTGAATCCTTCTTCTTTTGTTGCAATCCTACTGAACCTGACTGGGCAACGCCTCCAAGCTGGTTGGGAAACACTACTAGTATTATTTAAATTATTAATAATCGCGATTTAAATCACAAACTTCTGTGTCATCAGAGTTCACTATCTTCACTATCAGTATCTACATCTTCATGCAACAAATCTCGCGCTTCTGCAGCTGTAAACGTGCAGAACGAGCTGATAACAAACCATTTCTAGACTCTGAATTGTTAGACATTATTTTTAATCACAGGGTAACTTGAAAACGAAAATTAAACTTGGTTTCACTTCTGATTCTAGTCAAACCACGATGTTGTGATTTGGTTATCGTTAGTACTTCCTTTACTTAGTTTCGTTGATATAAACTACAATCGAGTGAAAATTAATAAAATCAAGCAATAGTAGCTTTTAAAAGCGCTTGGGCCACGAGATAAGAAATATGTGCACTACAGTGTTCACGACTGAATCGTAATCTCCTACATTATGTTTCTCAGCTGGAACTAGCTACACGTCTTTGTTGATTTACTATTCTTCTTGACTGTCAGTATAGTGTTCCCGTCAGCTACACCACTTTGACTGATGTTCTGCAGTCGTTAGGTTCGCCTCTTCTTCAATCCTCCTATCGACCACTTGTTAACACTCTGTGATTGTATGTTGTTGAGCCAAGAGCGATTGTACGTTGTCCAGTTATGCACCTACAGTAGCCAGAAAACCGATTACTGCATCCGCTTTATTTACTAGGTAGCTTCCAGGCCTACATCAGTGCTCACATGCCTTGTATGTTCTTCTTCTTCTTCACCTTCGCCTAGAGGCACAGGTCTGCAACCAAGGCCTTCCAGCCTGCCTCACAAGGCCATCTTTTGCAGATCTCTCCACTCTCTCCCTATACCGGGTCGCTTCATGAGTCCCTCCTTCGGGGTTTCTTCTTCCTCAGGTGGCGAGCTATGACTTTCTGGTTGTGGAGTTATCTAGTGTTTTTACGGGGATAGCTAGCCCCAGACCTACCTCCTTACTCGCCTCTATGACATGCAGGTAACAGTGGTTATATTCTTTACGTCCCAATTTGGGCCCCGGTAACCACTCAGGCAATGCCTTGTAGGTTGCAGTGGTACTATTCTTTGCTCCCCTTGCGATCCCCGGCAACACACAGGTGACAGCTGTCTTTAAAATATTCTTAGTCATTTTACATCAACTTGCAGACAGACAGATAGACTGACGAATATTGTGTTCAGGAAACATAATTATATAATGAGAATGACTTACATCCATGCCAGGTCCTCTGACAAATGAAGCTTGTTGCAAGCAATATGTTGCCAAATAGGATAGCTGAAAAATCCAAATAAATTCTACATTTTAAAATTGTTTATTTTGTAAATTTCATAGCTAGTGAAACATAAATAATGTAAAGTAAAAAAAACTCACCATTTTCATACCTCAAGGTATACTGGATAATACAGTGTTGGGCCCATATTTTTCATTGACCATCGGCACACGATGGGTGTTGGGGTCAACATCGTGCCGGCCACTTTTATATCCCAATGTCAAACAAAATTATTACTACTACTAGACCTTCTTATTGCCAGTGAGCATGTGGCTGCAACTGTTGAGTTTCTACTACTAAACCTTCTTAATTTAGTGGAATATAGGATTCCAAATTCCACCAATCTTTCTGACCTCCTTTTCTTCTACTGTTCATCATGATCATCATCAAGTAGCTTGTCCTTTCCGGAACTTGGTTCCCATGACAGCAGCCCTGAAAAACTCTCTGTTCTGTGCAAGTTGACCTGCGCTAACAGCAGTCATTCTCAGATCGTCAATGACATCTTGCACTCATCGTCTTCTAGGTCTTCCTTTCATTCTTCTTCAGGTATCATTCCTCCAAAATTATATTCTCTAGTCACCCATGTTGTTTGATGTGCCCGAAATATTTAATTTTCCTTGATGTTATGCTCTTTAATAGCCAACTCTCCTTAATACCAAGCTGTTGCAGAACAGAAGCATTTGTTCTTTTCTCTGTCCATGATGTTCTAAGTACTCTTCTGTAGCATTAGCATTCAAAGACATTAATGATCTCCACCGCTTTGTCAATGTTCCATGTCTCACAACCATATGTTCCCAAGGGAAAAACACAGGCTTTTAAACATTTAATTTTTGTTCTTATGTCAGTTCCCCTTTCCCTCGGTTAGTTACCTATTACTTCAACTGTTATCCACCTGGAATTCTTCATCTCTTCCCCTTGGGAGTCGCCAATAGCAAAGCTGATAACATGCCAAGATCCTCCTTCCTTCCTTTTTCGTTGAAATATGTCTATATATTCAATGTTGTCTCTTGTATGAACTTCACTGTCTTTTGTAGCTCACACAGAGGTCCGTGTAGTTTTCTGTCCAGTGTTGTTTCGTTAGGCCAGTGAGTTTGCTTCAGTGTATCATATTCGGGCCAGTCTTGAAGTATGTGCTCTGCAATCTGGTTTGCCTGTCCACATGTACACATGGCTGAATTGCCAATCTTGAATTTTGTATACATGTGGCTGCGGAGCCGATTGTGTCCTGTTCTAAGGCGCAGAATAACAACTTGTTCCAATCTGCTCATATTATAGTAATCGTCTTGTGTTGGTATTTGTGGCTTTCTCATTGATTTAATCATCCTTTTCTTTTGGTGGTAGGTAACTGGCACATTCGGCTGCTCTCCTGCAGCACCTTCCTTGGCCAATCGGTCTGCTGTTTCATTTCCTGGTATTCCACAGTGAGAGGTATCCACTGCAAGACAACCCTGCGATGCTTGGACAATGGACATGCCAAGATAATAACCCTGTTCTGTAGATATTCTGGGATTCAAGGCGAGCTTGGGTACACAATTTCTTTGTAACTCCAGCCAGAACAGAAAAAATAGATATCTATTCTATCTATTCTCTATCCTTGTTTTGACTTTCGGTGTCAGGTTGAAAAAAGAGGCACCTAGATCGAGCCTTTGTATGCGTTTTGTACATGGTGGAATTTTTCTGCCCCAGGGTCTTGTGTATTCCCTCCCTCAATGAGGCCTTTACCCTGTAGTGGTTGATTGATTGAATCATTGCACTTTGGTAAGTAATCATGTGTGCTCTGATCTCTTTCTTGTAGTGGTGGTGGTGGGGTTGCATACCTCAATGACCCGGAGAGCTATGCCGGCAGGGTTACCCAAACCGGACAGGTCAAAGGAGAGAGGTCAGACTAAACGTGGCCTCCAGGTTGGGGGTTGTGCGATGGGCTAACTACCCATCCATTTAAAAAGAACGTGTTACAGAAACAGAAAACAAATTGCTCAAAACTAACTCGAAGTCTCGAAAGGACTAGGGCTCCATGGACAGATGACATGCAGCAGCCAAATCCGCAAGGAAGCTGATGTGCTGATGACCCTTTTTCGGCCACAGACAACAAAAACAGAGGCACCAAGTTGATTTCACACAAGAAGTCTATATGCTCGATTATCCTGGGAGACCATAAACAGCCATAGACCGGGAAAAGTGGTGAACAACTGTTGAGGCCCTATGCTCCACGAGGAGCAGAGATGAATAAACCAAAATGATCTTGTGTGTTTAGATTTGCTCCTAATTCTCCATTTTCCTATTCTTTTAGCATATTTCCTTCCCAGCTGTCGGTTTGCTAGACCAGTCTCCGTGATTACAGTTTAGCGGTCAGCAGCATTTTCACTACTGTGACCAGCCATGTCCCTGTCATAATAATCACCAGTGTATATCACAGAGTATATCCCAAATAGAAATATACACTTATATAGTGCAGCATCTAGTAGAATGCATCAAAGGGTGGCTCCCATGCGGGACTTCAGACCTTTGTCAACGGATGTCTTTGGCGGATTCTCAGACTGTTATGATAGAGTTGCAAACACAGACCTGTTGATAAGAACAGGACAGGAACCTGTGATGACACAGGTCAAGAGGAGAAAATGGCGATGGGTCTGGCATACCCTAAGGAAGAGACAGTCGGGTGTCACTATACAAGCACTTGAGTAGAACCCGCAAGGAAAACGAAAAGGGATACCTAAACAGAGCTGGAGATGAACTCTTCTTGAGGAACTGAAGAGTGCTCGACTATCCTGGGAGACAATAAAGAAAACATCTAGAGACTGAGAAAAGTGGCGAACAACTGTCGAGGTCCTATGCCTCACGAGGAGCGGAGATGAATAAATAAGTAAGTCTCATGCAGGGACCAGGGTTCAATTCACGGTAAGGTCAAGGAGTTTTTTCTGTTGAGGACGTAAAGAAAACATCCTAACCTGAACAGCTTCACAGCGACTGCGCTAGCCATGCGGTCATTAAATTCCGCAACTTATGTCCCTTCTGTCCTACACCGTCCAAAAAAGCGATATCACAAGCAGCAACTACAGTTTTTGTGGGTTTTTTATAGTCTGAAAAAACCGTCCACATGAATACACTAATAATTGAAATATTATCTGCAGAAACAAATATCAGAAGCAAGGGGACATTATCCACATTTACCTGAGTCTTGGAAATCCAGCACTTCCTTTATTTTTGGAATAAATTACTATCTTTCGTATATTCTGAAAAACAAAATCGGAAAAAATTTGCTATTACATTTTTTTTAATGACTTGTATAATAATTGCTGAATAAAGACTTTAGAATGTGGTTGTGGCATTATGTTTTTCATAGAATACACCACACTAGACATGTTTTTATATTATTATTATTATACCACCTGTGTGTTGTCAGGGTCACAAGGGAAACAAAGAAAAGTACCACTACAACCTACAAAGTGTAGCAGAAATCGGATGTGCTGGCCTACTTGTAGGCGCATAACTGGCACAATGCACAATCACTCTTAGGCTCAGATCACATACAAATCACACAGAGTGGCTAACAAGTGGCCGATATGGAGTGTTCGAAGAAGAAGAAATTTTTATTATACATTCTTCTTCTTCTTTGTGATCACTATTTTGATGATTATACTGTCAGACACGTTCTTATGATGATGTCGGCTGTTGTCTGGAGCTCATCTCTGGTGCCATGTAGTTTTGAACGTAGTGTTGTGTTATAGGGCCAGCATTCTGTTCTAGGGCTAAAACAACCATCAGAGGGCGATACAGAGAGAAGTGGTCGCAAGACCACCCTCAACACAACGCCAAAGTTGGGTACTATGGTCTGTCCCATAGCAAACAACTTGTCATATTCCGCCTCTGTACCGGCCATAACAGACTGCGGTCTCACCTTTACAACAAATTTTAAATTGGCATAACTAGCTTGTGCCACCACGAGAAGGTGGACACGACGGCAGAGCACCTACTGCAAGACTGTCCACTTCTAGCAGGCCTGAGAAACAAAACCTGGCCATAAAATACCAATCTATATGAGAAGCTGTACGGAGGGACAACAACAACAAAATCCCTAAAAACAACCGCAGAATTTATTTAGAAATCTGGTTCATCAGTCTAAGTGGTGATCGCGAGAGATTCCTTTCTAGGGAGGACATACAGGGGACAGTCTTGCAGGACATGTTCTGTGGTTTGATCAGAGATACCAGAGATGGGATGGAGACAATCATATTCTGTGCAAGTGTTTATTTTGTCTGTTATGTCCTGTCCTGAGACAGAAGAGAATGGTCTGTATATATTCCTCTGATTTCTCTTGACAAGGAAGTGGAAAAATATATATGTGCTTTTGATTATTAATGTTACAGAAGAGTCCTCTGTATGTCATGGACAGAGAAGAGAACAAATAGATCTATCCAGAAAGAACTCAAAATTTTTAAAAACTGGCTGATGCTACAAATAAGAATGCAAAAATTGAAGTATTTTGGACATATAAAGAGAACAATGGGTTTAAGAATACCAGTATGGAAGGAAGCATCCTAGCAAAGAGGAGAAGAGGAAAACCACGGAGAAGATGGATTCAGGATGTAACTGATGGTTTGAGCATGATGGCTGCAGAGGTGGGACATCTGGCATATAAGATAGAGGACACTTTCTGAAGGACTGTTAGAGTGGCAAAGTTCTGCTTAAGACAAGCTATTTGATGATGACTTTAGTTTCTAATTTACCAACTGTCCAGAAGGGACCAGACAGCTATACTTCGCCTCCGGACGGGTCACAACAGAATAAGACACCACCTGTACACTAAATTCAAGATAGGCACCAACGACCTGTGCCCCTGTGGCTTGGCAAGTATGACAACAGAACGTATGACAACAGAACATATCCTACAGAACTGCCCCCAGTATGCAGACCTGAGAAGAAAGAGGTGGCCCACTTACACCAGCATCCAAGACAAACTGTATGGCGTGTCTGATAATCTGAGGCAGATGGCGGCCTTTATTAGAGAATCCGAAATCCCAATCTAGTGAGAACGCAGAAGAAGTTTCTAATTTTTGTTGAGTCTTCCGTTTTCTGAAAATATGACCTCAAGTGTCTGTTAATACCTATTAAGAACTCCTAGTGGCTTTCATAAATTTATATTAAAGAAATCAAGAAATCAATTAAGGAATTACATTGGGAACCCTTGCAACTGTTATGGAGTTTGTGTACTGCTGCTGAGATCTTTTTGAGATCTTCAAGTGCTTATTGCATTTGACCAGTCTTACTTGACAGACTTGACTTATTCCTCTCCGCTCCTCGTGGAGCATAGGGCCTCAACAGTTGTTCGCCACTCTTCTCAGTCTCTGTCTGTTTTCTTTATGGTCTCCCAGGATAGTCGTCAGTTCCTCAAGAAAACTTTGTCTCCAGGTCTATTTAGAGCGTCCTCTTTTTCGTGTTCCTTGCGGGTTCCACTCAAGTGCTTGTCTAGTGACGCTCCACTGTGTCTTCCATAGGGTATGCCCGGCTCATCGCCATTTTCTCCGCTTGACCTGGGTCATCATGGGTTCCTGTCCACAGGTCTGTGTTTGCAACTCTATCATACCATCTCAGTCTGAGAATCCCAAAGACATCCGTTGACAAAGGTTATGTGTGTTACAATAGTAAACAATGTTCTCAGACTTCGGGAAATGTTAAATGATCTTTCATTGTGTCCTGTCAGACTTGACAAGTCTTATCTTTTGTGTACTTGTTTGGATGTTAATTTATTTTTAATGTTGTTAAATATGTACTTGGTTGTTCCTATTCTCTTACTAACTTTCTTTTCCCATCTGCCATCTTCTGTTATTATATGTTCAATATATTTGAGTCTCTGTGGTCGAATTGGTTAGACGATCAAGTCTTGGGTTCTGAAGGTTGTGAGTTCAAAGCCTTTCTGTTCACAAGTGCATTTTTAATGGAAATTCCTAGGACTGTTGCAGGAGCTACAGAATTAATGCTTGGTGCAATACTATTGACAGGTGGCGCATCATTTTTGCGGAGATAGACTGACTGAGCCATATGGGGGGAAAACCCAGTGCAATGATGTCAATCCTTTGTCTTGAAGCACAAAATATTACGAGATCAAGCCGTTACAAAGACAAAATACTTATCAATTTTGCTGTTTATAAAGATGGACAAAGACAAAATATTTATAAATCTTGCTGTTTATAAACGTATTCCACTTACCGTGCTATTGAGACGAGGATGAGGAGCAACAGGAATTGTACCATAACTAAATGGTTCTGCCTTCACCCACACAGAAACCACTTTCCCTGCCATTTTTACAACTTCAATTGACTGTTTTGTTTATAAAACTGATAACGAGTTGACAGTGTTTAGTTCATTGAACTGGTTTTGAACCATTCAGTGACTACTGAAATTTGTAAAAAACAGAATACCAATTAACATTTTTTGGTGTAAATTGTTAGTCGTCTTCTTCTTCTTTGCGTTCGTTCATTACGACCAATTTTAATCACTCTTTCTTCTTATTTGCGTTTGTTCTTCACAACCAATTTTAATCACTCTTTGTGATATGTTTGATCTTTGCCAAGAACGTGTATACGTTGCACATTGGTTTGGTAGGCCCCTAAACGCATAGAATTCTACACATTTAGGACACATGCATCCGATTTCAGCCAAATCTCCTTAGTCGCCTCTTCCGACATGCATGGCAGGTAACAGTGGTTCTATTCTTTACACCCAAAATTTGGGCCCCGGTAACCACTCAGGAGTATCACTCTTTGAGATGTTTGATCTTTGCCAAGAATGTGTATACATTGCACATTGGTTTGGTAAGCCCCTAAATGTATAGACTTCTACACATTTAGAACATGTGCATTCGATTTCAGCCAAACCTCTTTAGTTGCCTCTTACGACATGCGTGGCAGGTAACTGTGGTTCTATTCTTTACACCCCAAATTTGGGCCCGGTAACCACTCATGCGTAAAGTGTTAATTGTTGTGTTAGTGTTTAGTGTTAGTGTCTCATCTGTGGAGATTCAGAAATTGCATCAAGACAGTCATATACTAATTGCTTCTTCCTCTGCAACTAGTTTCCCATGCATATAAGTTGTTCTTCTTCTTCTTCGAACGCTCCACATCGACCACTTGTTAACCAATCTTTGTGATTTTAAGTGATCTTAGCCTAAGAGCGACTGTACATTGTGCCAGTTATGCACCTACAAGTAGGCGAGCACATCCGATTTCTGTTGATGCTTTTTTAATTTACTAGAGTAGCTTCCCTAGGCCTCTACCTCAGTCGCCTCTTATGACATGCTTTGTAGGTTGTAGTGTGTTACTAATATTTGCTCCCTTTGAGAACCCCGGCAATACACGGGCGGTATAAGTTCAAGCTGGGAGATGAGTTGCTGTTGCCCTTTCCATGAATCTAGTTTCCAACGTAGGGTTCGTTCTCGGTTCTGGTATCCCACAATTTATCCTTCAGTTTAATCTTCTAGTGTCAGGTTTGACTAGTTTGAGTCCTCCAGGTAATCCCAGAGGATGCATGTTTGCGAAGTCTGAGGCAACTTTCGCATGAATGTGCACCGGATCAACTTGTAGAACTGCAACTGGCAGCAACTTACTAAGATAAGTTAATTAAATATGTGTTAAGTTACCCATGTCCGTGTGTGTTTAACACTACTGACTGATAAACAAAAATTTTCTTTTCAACACCTGTTGAAATGTGTTTGAATAATAACGGTTTGTATTTCGTATTTATTTTGCTAAAGTGTTAACAAAACACAGTTTTATCTGACATCACTATTATATAATTGAGGCCAAGTAATTACCTTTGAAAATTCACTTTGACGTACACAGGCATAATAAAATACATGCTAACAATCGTAAAATTGGATTCAAACGTCTAGCATGTAACCTCCATTTGTAAACTGATCGCTAAGGGCCAAAGACATTTACATGACCGTGTACTTTACATTATTAAAAAGATGACTTCAATAATGCACGAAACTATGTCTCCAGACGCAATTTTGGTTGACGAAGAAATAAAAGACGCCATAAGATAAGGAAATCCTGAAAGGAACTTTATTGAGAGAGACGAGAAATATCGCGTTCAATATTAAAGAAAAGTTTGAAGGAGTTGCCCAGGATAGAGCGGTATGGAGAGATCGCTTGCATGTATATGTTGTTAAATATACGGATGGGTCGGTTCATCGTTGTGAGAAGTCAAGCTGTGGTTTCTTGGCTAATGCGCATGGTAGGGTTGCTGTGGAGCATGCAGGTCAACAACTTCCAGTATGAGGATGGAGATTGAGGCTGTTACTGCTACCCTCCATTGTCTCTCTCAGACTTTGTTTACTGGGGTCGTTTTTGTATCTGACTCTCAGTTGATGCAGGGCCGTGCGTGCTATGATACAGAGAGGCGACCGCATCAGGCAGAACCGTAAGGGGGCGGCATAAGCAGCAAAATCACAATTACACTTGAAGGTTACTTTAAAGAAAAAATATTTAAAGGGCGGCATTTCGAAGACTTGCATCATATTGAGAGAATATACCGCACTGCCCTGAGTCGATGTTTCACAAGATCCAAAAGGGCAGGTTTCGGTATGAGTGAATGTCGTCTATAGAAGTTTTTAACGTCCAGAAGTTTACGTGGATCTACTGTCCTGGACATGCGGACGTTTGCGGCAATGAGAGAGCGGTCAGGCTTGCATCAACAGCATCGATTGTTGGGGAGTTGAAGATGGATAAGGGGTTCTTCGGTCTCTTCGCGACTGCCTGTTGGATGAAGACACTAAAATATATGTTGAATCGATCCAGCGATTTAAGCAGTTTGCAGTTACCCGTTGTACAAGTAGAATTGGATGCCTGAGGGGCAGAGTGATTACTTTTGTATAACCAGCGATCTACAGGAACCATCAGTATGCATACTCTTCGATATCTTTTGGAGAAGACTGAACATCTATGGGTCTGCCCGGAGTACAATGACGTCCGTTTTAGTAATCAACAACCAATGTAAGTTAAAAGATTTTTTTTTCTTTTTCTCGAATCCTGTGTTTGCTTCAAAACACGTAATTACAAAGTACTGTAGTGTTACAAATTACACAAACAATGACAAAATACAGCAACGTTTCGACCAACAAGGGCTTTATCAAGCAAACGAATAACAGGAGTGACAAATTTAAAAAACAAATGGACGACCAAAAACAAACGTTTCTAATGAAAATCTGGAAATAAAAACGAAAAACTGGGAATAAAAACGAATAACGAAATAAATGAAACGCAAAAAACACACATAAAAACTAGAAATAGAACGGAAGAGAAACAATGAAAAATCTAGTAAATATATAACTTGAATACATGCAACATATACCCATATAGATTACAAGGCATGGGAAGAGAAAGTACTAAGAAGCATAGGAATGTAATACGTTGAGCCCACGTGGTCACAAGGTACCATGCAAAGAAATCAACCGATTCTCCAGAGAAAATCGACTGCGATCATCCGAGGAACACGATCGGATGGCTGTGACCTGTTGTTCGTTTGCTTGATAAAGACCTTGTTGGTCGAAACGTTGCTGTGTTTTGTCATTGTTTTTGTAATTTGTAAAACTACAGTACTTTGTGATTACGTGTTTTGCCAATCAAATAGTTTTACTGCAGTCTCATCTATTTTGTGAGTGTTTACTTCACAGTGTCAGGATAAGAAGAGATTACCCAAAATTGTGTTTTTCACCGCAACTGTTATTTCTAGTAAAAACAACTTTACAAAATAACTTTTCTTTACAGTTCCATATCGACCACTTGTTAACCACTCTGTGTGATTTGTATGTGATCTGAGCCTAAAAGCGATTGTACGTTGTACCAGTTATGCGCCTGAAAGTAAACCAGCACATGCGATTTCTTAACGCTTTTATTTACTAGGTAGCTTCCTAGGTCTTACATCAGTCGCTCTTACGACATGCCTTGTAGGTCGCAGTGGTACTATTCTTTGCTTTCTTGTGGGCCCGTCACCACTGAGGCGACAAATATAACAAAAGCTTCCGATATCCAGGTCACAGCCATCAATCATATTCAACCACAGCCATCCAATCATATTCATCCACAGCCATCCAATCATATTCATCCACAGCCATCCAATCATGTTCATCTGATGATCGGAGTCTTTAAAATCGTTTTATATCGTTATAGGGTACCTTACGACTTTATAAACTCAACGCACTACATTCCTATGCTACTTAATATATGTATACATATTAAATGTTCCTGTGGCAATGTATGGGTGTGAAGCATGGACATTTAATAAAGCAGTGGAAAAACATATATGTGCTTTTGAATATAAATGTTACAGAAGAGTCCTCCGTATATCTTGGACAGAGAAGAGAACAAATAGATCTATCCAGAAAGAACTCAAAATGAAAGAAAACTGTTGCTACAAATAAGAAAGAGAAAATTGAGATATTTTGAACATATTAAAAAGACACGAAGGGCTGGAGAAAACCATCATGGAAGGAGGCATACCGGCAAAGAGAAGAAGAGGAAGACCACTGAGAAGATGGTTTCAGGATGTAACTGATGGTTTGAACATGACGGCTGCAGATGCAGGACATCTGGCCTATGAGAGAGAGAAATTCCGAAGGACTGTTGGGGTGGCAAAGTTCTGTTCAGGACAAGCTATTTGATGATGATGATATATTTCATTATGTTTGATTTTTTAAAATTTCCATTTCTAGTTTTTCACATTAATTTCGTTTTTAGTCACATATTCACATTTTATGGCCGTTAGGATTTATTATCCTATCGACTTTATATGCTATATTTGCCATATGGGAAATATGAATTTCTTTGCTTCTTTTGTATCTGTTGCTTGATAAAGACCTTTCGGTCGAAACGTCACTGTATATTGTTTTTGTACTTTGTAAAACTACAATACTTTGTTTTTAGGTGTTTCGCCATTGCTACATAGTTTTACTGCAGTCTTCCTTATGTTTTGCCATTGCTACATAGTTTTACTGCAGTCTTCCCTTATGTTTTGCCATTGCTACATAGTTTTACTGCAGTCTTCCTTATGTTTCGCCATTGCTACATAGTTTTACTGCAGTCTTCCTTATGTTTCGCTATTGCTACATAGTTTTACTGCAGTATTCCCTTATGTTTCGCTATTGCTACATAGTTTTACCGCAGTCTTCCCTTATGTTTCGCCATTGCTACATAGTTTTACTGCAGTCTTTCCTTATGTTTCGCTATTGCTACATAGTTTTACCGCAGTATTCCCTTATGTTTCGCTATTGCTACATAGTTTTACTGCAGTCTTTCCTTATGTTTCGCTATTGCTACATAGTTTTACTGCAGTCTTTCCTTATGTTTCGCTATTGCTACATAGTTTTACCGCAGTCTTTCCTTATGTTTCGCTATTGCTACATAGTTTTACTGCAGTCTTTCCTTATGTTTCGCTATTGCTACATAGTTTTACCGCAGTATTCCCTTATGTTTCGCTATTGCTACATAGTTTTACTGCAGTCTTTCCTTATGTTTCGCTATTGCTACATAGTTTTACTGCAGTTTTCCCTTATGTTTCGCCATTGCTACATAGTTTTACTGCAGTCTTCCTTATGTTTCGCCATTGCTACATAGTTTTACTGCAGTCTTCCTTATGTTTCGCTATTGCTACATAGTTTAACTGCAGTCTTCCCTTATGTTTCGCCATTGCTACATAGTTTTACTGCAGTCTTCCCTTATGTTTTGCCATTGCTACATAGTTTTACCGCAGTCTTCCCTTATGTTTTGCCATTGCTACATAGTTTTACTGCAGTCTTCCTTATATCGATAAAAATTACTTCCCTTGATACGTGCTACTTTACCGAACGTACGACAGACGAGAGCAGTAGTGTTTTGGCAACATCTCCAAAATTTTCTTCACAAATTTTCAAACGTCACAAGAATGAACTAGAAATGTTAAATAAATTAGCTAAATGAATAGTTCAGTCCCACACTTCACGCTCTACACGTGAGGAAAGGAATTGGTCCTCCTAGTTCCTGCACACTCAAATCTAGAAATGAGACATAGATTTGCGTAATGGATATCGCGTTTGTTTGTAGAATCTGACAGAAGAGGGTTGTGGGTAAAGTCCCACACTTCACGCTCTACACGAAAGGAATTGGTCCTCCGGTACTAGTCTTTTATACAACCCCAAACAAGCGGATGTGGCTATTTTTAGATCTGTCGTGACGCGTCGGTGGAGGTCGTTGGATGGTCCATTTTAGGGCAGGTAAACCAGTTACAAATTTGGTAGCAATTGCGGCTATTTTTAGATATGTCCATCAGTATTCGTTAGTATTGTATTCGACATTACTATTCGCCGTTATAAGCGTCTTCCGGTGAGGCATTATCCATTCTAGTATTTGCGCCAGTTTCAATTGTTCAGTATTTGCGCCAGTTTCAATTGTTCAAGGCAAGAACTGTCAATCCATATATTGCAAGCACTGTCAATTATTTGCACTATTAGAATTTAACAATTTATTAACAATTTAACATATTATTGTATATCATGAATTTCATTGCACTATCAGCCCTGACTGAAGACAAGGCAAGGTGCGTTGCTTTTCTTCAGACACATGTGACATGGGGTGTTGCTGGTAGGGTGTGTTCAAATAACCATGATATGACGTTATCTTTAGGCAAGAAGAATGGCTGATGATCGCTGGCGGTGCCGGAGAACCACTTGTCGGCAAGATATACTTTCAGGACGGGAACTTGGTTACAAAGTTCCTGTCTAACATATAGGCAGATAATTCTGTTTATATACTGTTGGTGTAACAAATTGGCAAATATAAAATATTGTCAGAAGGAGTTAGACATGTCGAAAAGTTCTACTATTGATTGGTCTAATTACCTCCAGGAGGTATGCGCCAATAAACTCCTTCTAAACCCTGCTGTAATAGGAGGGCCAAATACGATTGATGAGAGCCTATTCACTAGGCGAAAAAATCACGTAGGGAGAACTTTTTCCCAACAGTGGGTATTTGGTGGTATATGTCGTGAGACCAGAGAATGCTTCATGTTCTGTGTTGCCGATAGAACAGCAGCAACTCTGCTACCAATCATTCAGGCACACATTAGTCCCGTGACTACTATTGTATCCGACCAATGGCGTGCCTATAACGGAGTGGCAAATATTGTTGGATATGATCATCTGACAGTTAACTACTCCAGGAACTTTGTTGATCCAATCACAGGTGCACATACACAGCACATTGAACGTCTGTGGAGATCAGCAAAGGAGGAAAACAAGAGGCACAATGGGACTCGCAGGCATCTGCTAGAGTCCTACTTGTGTGAATTTATGTGGCGACAGTGTATTTATCCGCAGGTATTGACGCCATTCTTGACGACATTGTTGCTTTTTGGCCTCCAGAATGAACACATGCCACATATGCAAGCTGCAGTTAACTCATATCCATAATGAACACACGCCTTCTTGACTCACACCACCTAAGTCCTTTTCAGGGCCATCTTCATACCACCCAGGTCCTTTCAGGCCATCCTCACACCACCCAGGTCCTTTTCAGGGCCATCTTCACACCACCAATGTCCTTTTCAGGGCTATCCTCACACCACCCAGGTCCTTTTCAGGGCCATCCTCACACCACCAATGTCCTTTTCAGGGCCATCTTCACACCACCGAGGTCCTTTTCAGGGCTATCCTCACACCACCCAGGTCCTTTCAGGCCATCCTCACACCACCCAGGTCCTTTCAGGCCATCCTCACACCACCCAGGTCCTTTTCAGGCCATCTTCACACCACGAGGTCCTTTTCAGGGCTATCCTCACACCACCCAGGTCCTTTTCAGGGCCATCCTCACACCACTGAGGTCCTTTTCAGGGCTATCCTCACACCACACAGGTCCTTTTCAGGGCCATCTTCACACCACCCAGGTCCTTTTCAGGGCCATCCTCACACCACCCAGGTCCTTTCAGGCCATCTTCACACCACCGAGGTCCTTTTCAGGGCTATCCTCACACCACCCAGGTCCTTTTCAGGGCCATCCTCACACCGAGGTCCTTTCAGGCTATCCTCACACCACACAGGTCCTTTTCAGGGCCATCTTCACACCACCCAGGTCCTTTTCAGGGCCATCCTCACACCACCCAGGTCCTTTTCAGGGCTATCCTCACACCACCCAGGTCCTTTTCAGGGCCATCCTCACACCACCCAGGTCCTTTTCAGGGCCATCGTCAAATATCTCAATTAACATCCTACGTGCACAAGAGTTAATTAGTTGCACTTATTAATTTACGAACCATTCTGTTTACTCCAATTTCATTAACTACACTTTCCTGCAGGTTACGATCTCCTTCGTAGATTGGTGCACATTTGCTTACTTGATTATGGCAAACTTGTGGCGTGAAGATTTCCTAGAGCGTCATTTGCAAACAGAAGTGTTCAGCCTGGGCCTTGCTAAGAGCATTCATCAGGCTAGTGTTCTGATCAAACATAGACCCATCAGGTTTGCGTGTTTTTATTACAGCCCGCACCTCTAAAGAGAAATTTTGAGAATCCAGGTTTGGATTCTTTTCTCTCTCGTCTTTTAACCCGGATTGGGGCATAGGACAACCAACTCATGCCAAGTTTTCTTCAGCTGTGCATAAATTCTGCCTGTTCATCTCTTAGTACTTCATTTGTAGCTTTCTTGAGTCTCTCTAGGATGTTGTGATTTGTGAAAGTACTAGCTAACCCTGTTTTGCTCGTGATATAAGTTGCAGCTTGTTGCCTCGTTTCTGCAAGATCCATATCCCTGGAATGAGAAAGGTATGCACTCCAGACGAACAGCATTGAGCACCAGCGTCTGCTTTCCAAAATCATTTCCTGCTCTGATAGTGGCAATTCGTAACTATAGGTGCATTATAAGTCCACTACCCTGTGCAAATTTCTTACAATTTGTTTGTATTTATGTAGCTTTTCCCAGCATCCGGGAGAGGCTTGCAAAGGTATTTACTCTGGGATTCTGCTAGTCTGTTTTATGTTAGATCTTGTATAATATAACTACTTTGCACTACTACTTAACCATTCAGGATCCTCTGTCTGTTTCCAGGGTCACATGTACTTCTTCAATGATCCAGCTACCCAAGATCCAATAATTATTGTAAATCTGCAGTAGCTTTATTTTTGCTGCAGTTCCCAAGTTCTTGATCATCTCATTGATACACCATCAACTTCTGGTGATTTTCTCCATTTTTATTTGGATATCGCCAGTTCTTTAAATGTGATTGGGGTCTTAATAACTTCAGGTATGGTTTCATCTTGCTCTACATTTTGCTTTTTCTCACGAATCTCACTGTTTCATTGAGCTAATTTCAATATTACTGTCTTTAGCAAAGGAGTCTGCAAAATGATCAGCTGCCTGTTTTCCTGTGAGGATGTTTCCATCTTTGTTCAATGCAATCTTTGGATTTCTCCCTGTACCTTCATCATTAAGTTGTTTTACCAGCTTCCACAGTTTCCTGGTATCTCTTTCAAAGTTTAAGGACTCTTTAAAGTTTTTTCCTTCCAGCACCTCTGCCTGGCCTGCAGCTTGTCCCTTTGAAATATAGCCTTGGCATGCTGATATTTGTTTGGTGTTCTTGCACGGAGTGGTCTCTGCCTGCTTTCGTGAAATTTCTCATTATTGTGCAGTAGTTCCAATTCACTGCTCCAGTAAGGTGCAGTGGCAGCACCATATCTTTTCAAATACATATTCATTATCAAGAGCGTGGCAACCTGATTGCTACAGTGCCTTCTTGGCTGGTTGCCTCCGACTTCAGCACTCTTATTGCTAGAGAAGACTGTAGTCTAACTCGAGGAATAGAAAAGTTGTAGGAGATAAGACAAGAAAAAAGGGCTGCCATTTAACCCATAGTTGGGGGTTGGGTTGGTTGCAGCCAGAGCATTTACCACTCGTCGGTGGGTTCTGCGATGTCACCTTATGAGGCCCCATCCTGCTCCCCACCTTTGGTCTGGCCTTGACCTTAGTCTCTTCGGCTTGGTTAGACCTGCCAGGAGTTAGACTCCGCCAACATAGCCTGAAGGATCACCAAGGCACGCAAACCCTCCAACCACGGTAAGGTAGGCTAATCTGAGGAGGTTCGAGTCAAAAATGGTGCTCCGATCTATTCTTGTAAGGTGGTTGATGTTATCATTAAGGTTAGGGCTGGCCATATGGCTGTACACCTCTCTTCCCGTGTCTCCCATTGCCCATCTTTTCAGCCAAATTTCTTTATTTGTTGCCATTAGAATTTGCTTTGCTGTATGGAGAGTTGTTGCTGTGATTGGTTGTTCCTGTGTTGATCCTTTCTTGGCTAGCCTATCTGCTTTATCATTTCCAGGTGTGTTTGAATGTCCAGGAATCCACTGCATAGTTATTTTGATGTAATGTCTGTCAATATCTAAGGCTATCTGGGATATAGTTCAGATTTACAATGTCCACCTTCTTCTAGAGCTTGAAAGGCAGACATTGAATCTGTGAAAATAATTGTTTGTGCCTTGATGGAAAGGCATTGAAAACAGTCTTCATGTGGTAGAAAGCAGCTTCTATCACAAGAATTTTTCAGCCTCATAATTGGAGCATATCTCCCCACATGCACCAAACAGCTCTTCAGATGATCGGTCTGGGTATTGTATATATACTCCGTAACCTGCTTTGATTGTGGCTTTAAATACAGATCCATCAATATAGACATGTACCCATTCTGGGGATAGGCATCAATGGTTCTTTGAGATGCTATCATAAGGCTGAATGGGTCGGAGCGTTTTGTTGCTTCATCTATCAATTTTGTTCTAATTTCAGGTGTATTCAAGAGTGTATGTGGGTAAGTTTGCTATTACTCCTTGCAGCTGCTGTCTTGTTTCTAGAAGGTGGTATCTGTCTTGATTTCCTGATGTGGTGGAGGATTGACTTTTGTTTAATTCTGTTTCTCTGTTTCCACTTCTCGACAAGTAGTTTATTGGGGTGATCTTGATTCATTCTTTTGTTCCTTTCATAAGCTTCAACAGCAGCTTTGTCCCTACGCAACCCAAGAGGTTCCACATTTGTGTGTATTTCACATGGGTCGGTTGGTGTTGACCTCATTGCTGTAATCTTCTTAATGCTTTGTTCTTTACATTCACAACATGCTTCTTCAGGTTGAGTTAGGGTCAAGTGTTACTCCAAGATATGTGGGGTGTTGTTCTCTTAGCAGTTTGTGTGGTACTGTCAAATTAATATACTTGGTACTGACAGGCCATGTCTCATATTCCAGGAATACCACAGGTTGTTCCCTGAGCTCACCATACTTGGGGATTGTTTGTTCTTTGAATTTTGAGTAACAAATACTAGTTCCGCCAGTCTACTTAATTTGATGTATACTTTTATAGGCATCATCAAGGTGCATATTCTTTATAGGACGTTGCTCTCTGATTAGTTCTGGCCACTTAACCATGATGATCTCTGGTGGGCCCTGAGCCCGATACCAGGCTGTTCCAGCTCCCGCCTTCAAAGCCGTTCTTGACATTGTCAATCTTCCGCCTTTTCTGCTGGCAGCCTTGTGTACTGTAGAGGAGAGACTTCCTTCGACTTTTATAGGCATCACTGGTTATTACAATTGTGGTTGAAATTGATAGTCAATAACATTGATTAGACAGAATTGCAATATTTTTTTCTCATCAGGTCGTATCAAGAGGAAGAATGCCAAGAAGGGTCATGATGAAGATTCAGAGGACTAAACATCAAATAGCTTATCCTGAGATTTTGTTTTCTCACTTTGTTCTTGACTAAACATTGACTGCAATTCTCCATTAAAAATGTATTCCTGAGCTATATATTGTGTTATGTCATTGTAATGTGTGGTTGCTTGTATTTAAGAGTTTGATTGAATACATTTGTATAACTTATTCGTTAATCTGATATTTTTAAGAAATATCTCAATTGAAATCTACAACATGTCTGGTGACACAGATGTTCTATGACGCTACCAATACCAAAAACATCTTCATGTCAGCAGCCAGCAAACTAATACCACAGAAGAAGAAACATAAGAAATCGCCTCTCGTCGCTGATGTTCAATATCTACACAATGAGTCCGATTCTATGGATGTATGTTAAACCAAACAATACCCCTAACAGATACACCCACCTTCCTTGGAATTACCCTTGACAGCAGACTTACCTGGAGGCCATACATAGATAAGATTCAAAGAAAAGCCATACATAGACTTTCTGTATTGAAGAAACTAGCTGGCACGTCCTGGGCTGCAAACTCAAAAATATTAAAACAAGTCTAAATTGGATCAGTCAGGTCCATCATGGAATATGGCTCCTGCTTTTGAAGATGGCAATTAGAAGATGAGGTGAGTGCGAAAGAATGCTGACAGCAAGCCAAAAATATTTGGAATGAAACATGCACAGAGGTATTAGGAAAGAAGGAGCGAAATCATAAGGCATGGATAACTCCAGAAACTCTCAGGAAATAGAAGAAAGGAAAAGAGGAAAGCAGATTTAAATAATAGCAAAACTAGAACTGCCATAGCCCAGGAAAAGTACACATAAGCTAGCAAGAAAGTAAAGAAACAAATAAAGTTAGATAAAAGACAATACGTAGAAGATCTAGCAAGAGAAGCAGAGGTAGCCGCAGAAAAAGTAAACCTTAGGGATCTTTACAATATCACTAGAAAGCTAGCAGGAAAATACAGACCATCAAATGGGTTGATCAAAAATAGTAGGGAAACTATCACTAATGTTAGAGACCAAATGGAAAGATGGATGGAATACTTCAAGGAACTCCTGAACAGACCAGCACCTACGACCCCCCCCTCAGATATCCAACCGGCAGAAATTGACTTGGACATCAATTGTGAGAAACCATCCAAGGAGGAGATTAGTAAAGCCATTAAACTTTTAAAAGATGGGAAAGCGGCTGGTCCAGATGGTATTCCAGTGGAGGCAGTTAAAGCTAACATAAACACATCCACAGAAATACTGTATAAATTATTTAGCAGAATCTGGGAGACCGAAGAAATACCAGCAAACTGGAGAGGATACCTGGTGAAGTTACCAAAGAAAGGGGACCTTCAGAAGTGTGAAAACTATAGGGAATAATGCTGTTGTCAGTACCTGGGAAAATACTAAGCAGAGTCATCCTGGAGAAACTGAGAGATGAACAGGCAGGCTTCCGACCAAATAGATCCTGTGCTGACCAAATAGCCACATTACGCATAATAATAGAGCAAAGTATTGAATGGAAATCCCCACTTTATATCGGATTTGTGGATTATGAGAAGGCTTTTAACAGTATTGATAGGGAAACCCTTTGGAAATTAATGAGGCATTATGGAATCCTACAGAAAATTATTAACCTAATAAAAGCAACATATACAGATATGAAATGTAGAGTTCTTCATGAAGGTAAACTAACAGATACTTTTGGAATAGAAACAGGAGTGTGTCAGTGATGTCTTCTATCACCTTTGTTGTTCTTACTGACAATAGACTGGATTATGAAGACCACAGTAACTAACACCAGAAATGGAATCCAATGGACTCTGACAGAACAACTAGATGATCTGGACTTCGCTGATGATATAGCCCTTCTGTCACATACACGAAATCAGATGCAGGATAAGCTAAACACATTGAATCAAAGGTCCCAGCAAATAGGGCTGAACATTCATAAGGGAAAGACAAAGATATTGAGAATTAACCAACCAAACGACAACTCGATCTCCCTGGGGGAAATCCCACTCAAGAGGTAGAATCATACACATATTTGGGCAGCAACGTAGACAAAGAGGGTGGAACAGATAGAGATGTTAAAATAAGAATACAGAAGGCAAGAGAGCTTCATTGCACTGGAAACATTTGGAAGTCCAAAGAAATCAAATCTAGAACAAAAATTCGGATATTTAACTCCAATGTTAATGTAGTTCTACTGTATGGGTCAGAAACATGGAGAACAACTAAAACAATAGCGCATAAATTGCAAACATTCAACAACTGGTGTCTGCGCAGAATAGAGGGAATAAGATGGTATGATAGGGTCACAAATGAGAACTTATGGAGAGAACAAGACAGATTCCAGTGAACGAACAGGTTCAAAAAAGGCACTGGATAGGACACACTTGCAAAAACCGAGGAAATAAACAAGAAGGGTCCTTGCCTGAACCCGCAGGGACAGCGAAAGAAGGGAGGCTGAGAAATACTTAGAGACGGAGATCAACAATATAAAGAAGAGCTGGAGGGAGCTGCAGGAGATAGCTAGAGATAGGAAGACTTGTAATGAGTTGGTTGAGGGCCATGCCCAACCCTGGGTAAAAGGCAAAGAGAGAGAGAAGAGCCTGCGTTTTTACTGGCGGGGGCAGGGCAGAGGAATTTGAGGGACACTTGACGGAATCCGTTGAGATAAGAACGGGGATGTCATTTCTGTTCTTGCTATTCCTAATGATTGGCTTCACAGCTATCTGAGATCCTCGCCTAAACCTGGAAAACATCTCACAGGCATAAATGGATATAGAATTATTACCTTGCAAAACACTGTCGGCAAACTGCTTGTAAATTCATAGCCCGTAGAGTTTCAAATATGATGGAAACAAATGGTCTTTTCCCCTCCACTTTCGGCGGCTATCGTAAAGGAAAGGACACATGGTGCAATGCAGCGGTTTTTTGCGTATGAGGGGTTTCAGATGGCGATACCCTAGGGAAAGCTCACCATAGTAAATCAAAATCTGGCTGAAACCGGACGGGCGGGCCTAGTCACCATGGGCACACAATCGTCCCGACGTAGATCACCCTGTTCTGCCAATTGGACCAATTATACATCAAAATAAGAATGATCAAATTGGTCGTGAAGAATGAACGAAAGAAGAAGAATATGGCGACAGAAACGGCTGCAGCCGCCATTGACTTGCAGGACGCATATAACAATGTCTCTTACACCTTACTTATGCAGTTATTGATGAATATGCAGGTGGAATCAAGCTTGGCAAGTGGCTTGCGCTGCCTCTTTGAGCGCACGTTATCAATGTGTTGTGGTTCATGATCATCACAACCACAAGTCCTAATGAGTCTTCCTCAGGATCACCACTTCGCCAGTCCTGTTCAATGTATACACCGTCGGGGTAACCAGCACACAAAGGGTCGGAGTTGGCAGAACAATGTCGTACGCCGATGATATTCTGGTGTATCGCATGGGCAAGGACAGAAATGAGATCGCATCTGCCATACAGTGTGAACTGAATAGGATTGATGACTGGTGCAACGAATTCGAAACGAATGTGAACCCAGCAAAGGCTCTCTGACATGGTCTCTCTTAACACTCACATAGTAAAGAGACTACCCCAGTTGTCAACATGTGTAGCAAAGACATTGACAGAAGCGAAACATTAAAATATCTTGGAATACCAGTTGACAGAAATCTGTCATTTAAGAGTCATGTAGAGAACGTAATCCTAAAGGCAAGTAAAGGGCTAACCGCTCTCAAAGTTATGGCGGAGGCGGATAATGAACACTGCCTGCTATTTTTTCTTTATCAGGGACTACTGCTGAACGTAGTGGACTATGGCCTTGGTCTTTTGGAAGTAAGCAGAACATCACGTTATAAGTTAGACAGGATCCAAAATGAAGCGATGAGGCTTATAATTTTTTGCACACGTGACACTTCTTGTGAGGCAATGCGCTATGTCCTTGATTGCCAACGATGACCATGAGACACAAAGTCGCACAGGAAAAAGCTTATCTAAGAGTTTCTGCTGACACAAATCATCCTCTGCACAAATCCATAAATGAAAACAAGGGCAGGCGATTGAAGAGAGGCCGATCCTGTATGGCCGAGGCATAGGATGTTATTAAACAGTTGTCAGTACACTTGGACGCCGCTGTAGAGAATGGGTCCCGGACTTACTCATCACAACAAAACCGTCGCACACTTCATGTGGACTGCGGGGCTTTCGAGAAAATGACATTGAGCATGACTATGGAGATCACCGCTGCCTCCAGGGCTCTGTCATGGGTGGCTGAGCAACAGGTTACCCATACGATCATCATATCAGACTCGATGAATTTGCTTCAACTGATTGAATCTGGAAGTACGCGTGTGGAATGGGTTGACATCATTCGGAGATCACATCTCATAAAAATGACTTGGTGGTACATACCTGTACATGCTGGAGTGCCGGGTAAGGAGCGTACTGACTCTCTTGCAAACAATGCCCCGAGTCGAGCATGCAGAAGTATGGACAGAGCCGATATCATCGATGCGGTACGCTCTCAATTGTGTGACATGGGCGGGTCTCTCAGACACTGGAACGAGTTCGAGAATTAGGCGTTAAGTTTGAACATGCCAGACAGTGTCGTCTTCGTGGTAGAGAGAAAATATAGTAATCAACTTCTATGGGTACTGTGAGCAAATGGACTTTGGGATAGCTGCTGCAATGGAGGACAGAGCACGAATGGGAATGCCCAATGTGCCGTGATGTCGATCGCATAACATAACATTGGTATTGGTTACTAAACTGACGTCATTGTACTCCGGGCAGACCCCTAGGTGCTCAATCTCCCCAAACATATATCGAAGAGTATGCATGCTGAGGGTTCCCGTAGCTAGTTGATTAAACACACACCTAACTCTGCCTCTCAGGCATCCAGTTCTACTTGTACACCGGGTAACTCCAAACTGCCTAAATCGCTGGATCGATTCAACATATATTTCAGTGTCCTCATCCAACAGACAGTCGCGAAGTGACCGAAGAACATCCCCCAACAATCGTTGCTGTTGGTGCAAGCCTGTCCGCTCTCTCATTACCGAAACAAACACGCATGCCCAGGACAGTATATCCACGTAAATACAACAACGGCCCAAGTAAATGAGGCCTCAATCTCCATCCTCATACCAAAAGTAGTTGCCCTGTACGCTCCACTTCGCTCTGCAACAACGCTAGAATGTATTAAAAATGAATTATTAGATATCAGAGTCGAAGAAGAAGATGTCGTAGAAGACGAAGGAACGTCATAATGAATGTATTAAAGAATGAAACAACATAGAAAAGAATAGAAGATATCATAGAAATATTAGATATCAGAGTCGAAGAAGAAGATATCGAAGAAGAAGAACAGAAGATATCGTAAAAGAAGAACGAATGTCATAACGAAAGGAAAAAGACGAAATTGAAAGAAAGCGGAAACTTTGTCATTTTCAGTATACCTCCTGTATTATCACACTGAAACCCCTATAAGCGCTAATGGAATAAACCGCGACACACGATAAACAGCAGACACACCCTGAAACCCCGGGAAACCCGTCTCCCATTTGCTTGGGTTGTATAAAAGACTAGAACCGGTCCTCCTATCTCATGCACACTCGAACCTATCAACGTGAAGTGACAGGCACTTCATACCCTAAGCTATGACATATATACTGACATTTTTAGCTATCTATAAATACTAAACGATAAAAAGAAAACTAGTCACGACAGAGATGAAATGTCTACACAGAATGCTGGGAGTAACAAGACTGGACGCTGACAACAAATTATAGAAGAAAACTAGTCACGACAGAGATGAAATGTCTACGTATAATGCTGGGAGTAACAATACTGGACGATGACATCAAATTATAGAAGAAAACTAGTCACAACAGAGATGAAATGTCTACACAGAATGCTGGGAGTAACAAGACTGGACGATGACATCAAATTATAGAAGAAAACTAGTCACAACAGAGATGAAATGTCTACACAGAATGCTGGGAGTAACAAGACTGGACGCTGACATCAAATTATAGAAGAAAACTAGTCACGACAGAGATGAAATGTCTACACAGAATGCTGGGAGTAACAAGACTGGACGCTGACATCAAATTATAGAAGAAAACTAGTCACGACAGAGATGAAATGTCTACACAGAATGCTGGGAGTAACAAGACTGGACGCTGACATCAAATTATAGAAGAAAACTAGTCACGACAGAGATGAAATGTCTACACAGAATGCTGGGAGTAACAAGACTGGACGCTGACAACAAATTATAGAAGAAAACTAGTCACGACAGAGATGAAATGTCTACGCAGAATGCTGGGAGTATCAAGAAGAGACCGGTTGAGAAATGAAGACATCAGGAAAAAGTGGATACAACATCAGTACTAGACTTCATCAAGAAACAACAAATTAAATGGTTCGGCCACATAAGTAGATTACCAACAGACAGTGCAACTCAAAGAGCAATTTTACTCCAATACACGCACGAGTGGTTACCGGGGCCTAAATTTGGGGTGTAAAGAATAGAACCACTGTTACCTGCCACGCATGTCGTAAGAGGCGACTAAGGAGGTTTGGCTGAAATCGGATGCATGTGTCCTAAACGTGTAGAAGTATATGCGTTTAGGGGCCTACCAAACCAATGTGTAACGTATAAAGGTTCTTGGCAAAGATCAAACATATCACAAAGAGTGATTAAAATTGGTCGTAAAGAACGAACGCAAAGAAGAAGAAGAAGACTCCAATACAATTTTTTTTTTCCGATCCAGAAGCACTTGAGCTTTTCAGCTCTTCGACTCGGTGCCATGGACATAGTCACCCGTAGTCCAACGCGCTACGAACACCCTGGGCAGACGGGTGCTCCAATACAATAGATACAAAGCAAAAGGTCATCCACGCAAAAGGTGGTCCTCAAAAGTAACAGAAGCGGCGAAAAACATTATTTATGAAGCGCACACAAAAGCCTTCTGAGCCAATATATCAGCACACGATACTTTTTTACGATGACCTTATTTAGTCTTATCTTATCTTAACCACATTTGCCTTGAAGCGTCATGGGGAGAGTTAGCTATCTTGTGCCAGGTGTGTTGCGCTTGACGTTGTCAGTCCATGCTTTCGCAGGGACTCTGAGATATTATCTATCCATCGTGTTCTTGGCCTGCCTCGTGCTCTGTGTCCTGAGTGTCGATTATTGTAGGCACGTGGTGGTAGTAAATGTGGTTCCATTCTCATTAGATGGCCGAACTACTTGAGTCTTTGCTTCTCGATGTACTGTATGCATGGTATAGTACCAACGATACTTCTGATATTCTCGTTTCTCACTCTATCTCTTCTTGTAACATTGACAGCTTTTCGTAGACATCTCATTTCACATGTTGTAATCTTTCTTTCTTGTGTCTTAGTCAGGGGCCAGCCCTTATTTAGTATACAATGCAAAATCAATGAGTCCGGGAAGAACGCAGTAAAAAGGTTAACCGGAAGCCAATGACAAAAAAAACAATAAGATTCACGAAGCAGTCAAAAAATAATAATTTAATGTAAACTTCTCAAATTTTTAATACTGGAATTGTAAAATGTTCCTTCGAAATAGTAAATAATGTTGATAAAGTTTATAAATACACGTAAAATATGTTGCTATAGTAACCATATGTAAACATATTTACTAATATATTCGCCGCATTCGGAGACCACATCTCAAGAGAACGACATGGCTGTACACACCTGGACATGTTGGAGTGCAGGGTAACGAGCGTGCTTTCTGAAACAACTCCCGACTCAAGCGGGCAGAAGTATGGACAGAGCCGATATCATCAATGCGGTATGCTCTCATTTATGTGACAGGAGCGAGTCTCAGACACAGGAACGAGTTCGAGAATTAGGAGGTAAATTTGGACATGCCAGACAGTGTCGTCTTCGTGGTAGAGAGAGAAGATATAGTAATCAACTTCTCATGGGTACGGTGATCAAATGGACTTTGGGAGGGCTGCTGCAGCGTAGGACAGAGCCCAATGTGCCATGACGTCTATCGCATAAAATAACATATTTACTAATGTGGAAGGGTCAGGGTTGGAAGAGGGTTAAATCAGTTCTTGTATATCGAAGTCACGAAACTCGTTGAACCGTGTCAGATTCATTTTCTCAGCGGTGTATTCCATCTGACGTTGTGAGTTGCAGATTACTTCCCTTGATCTACTAATAATTTCAACTGATCGTTGTATCAATTCGTCACATCGCTGCAGGTGGAGCATGGACCGTCTAGCAAAGTCGTATTCCTTGGGTGAACCATGACATGACCAACGTATTCTCTGTGTAAGCCTGCTTAAAAAGTTCTGACGGTCGTTTTTTCTGCGTGAAATAAACGTGCCAGAAGTACAGAGTTTTGAGGCATGGCAAGAACGCTCAAATAAGAAGGAATCCCCGTTATTCGATTTGGGTTTTGTTTGCGGTACGGAAATCGGCTGCTCAATCTGGGAAACAAATGGTTGCGTGGTGTCATCTCCCGAGCAATCTATTTGTGCAATCGTTTTAACATCAGAATCACATATTTCTACAACTTCGCCAGACTGTGGCGAACTCGCTAATGAATTACTTGTTCTCTCTTCTTCTACAATCGTTGGTGGTAAACAGAATACTTCCCCATCTGTGATGAAGATATCAGATTGATTTGATCCCATTTCCTGTTTGTGTTCATCGTTCTTTAAGATTTGCACAACTTCGCCAGACTGTGGTGAACTCGCCAATGAATTACTTGTTCTCTCTTCTTCTACAATCGTTGGTGGTAAACAGAATACTTCCCCATCTGTGATGAAGATATCAGACTGACTTGATCCCATTTCCTTTTTGTTTTCATCTTTCTTAAGATTTAAGTTATCGACTTTCCATAACTTCTGAAACTATCGATCCAGATTTTTCAATCTCGCTTACTTGTGTAGTAGTTTCAGAAAGAGGTTTAGGTAGGTCATCATTTTTAGCAGTTTTAGAATCTTTAATACTTTTCTCCAGGATGACTGGAACCTTATTGGGGGCTCCAAAAACAGTAGATACCGTCGTTATAGTAAACTTATCCCTACTCATACGGGATTTTGGGTTCAGTAAGGCCGAAGATATGGTTTCGCTATGTCTGACCAAATGTTGCCCCATTTTGGTTGTATCAGAAAAATGTGGTTTTATTCTGGATGACCGTCTGCGAAGATCGCACGATATTATAGGATCGATACCAGTGTTAACCAATACTGGCTTTGCTATTTTGAATGTTTTAGATATTGGTATCCCCGATTTCATGGAACTAATTTTTGTATCGATACATTTTATGTGTGTATTTTTATCACACGGGAATTCTTGTCTATTTAACGAGGTCAATCCCGAAAGAGAAGTCTGGTTCTTGATGAGCCGTTCGGTTGATTGGCTCTTTGGATCGTCAGGTATGATATCCTCGGGATCGTGGTCGCAGAGACACGAGTTACAGGTGTCATATTGTGGTTCTGCTCTTGAATCCAGGTAGAAGAGGTTGGACTTACAGGTGTTACATTGTAGTTCACCTTTTGACTCCAGGTAGGAGGGCCATGAATTACAGGTGTTAAATTGTAGTTCACCTATTGAATCCAGATAGGAGAGATATGAATTACAGGTGTTACATTGTAGTTCACCTTTTGACTCCTGGTAGAGGAGGTGGGAATTACAGGTGTTACATTGTAGTCCATCTATTGAATCCAGGTAAGAAAGACAGGTATTACAGGTGTCACAGTGCTGTTCAAGCTCTGCATCTTCGCACATTGAGTATATCTGCATGTTGGGAGTACCCAATTTATCACCTTTGACATTTCTCATCGTTTCATAACATTGGTTACCTAGAGGCACATTCGAACTGTTATCTTGAACTTCACCACAATTGATTATATTTTCGAAAGTTTTCTGAGCACCAACAATATCTCCCAACAGAAAATCTGACTCATTACCGCTAATCAAAGTATTAATACCTTTTCTGAAATGTGTGCCAGGTTCCGGTTGATTATTTACCGTATTAAGTAGAATAGATATTGGTTGATGTCTAATATGTGGGCGTGGACTTGTGGATTGTATCTGTGACGTCATTCCATCATGGCGCAAGAAGGATAATGTTGAGAGATTGTCAATACCAGCTAGTCCACCACAATGTTTGATGGAGAAATTCTTACAATTGTATGCCAGTATTGGTGCACGAGAGCTAGGCGTGTATGATTTACTAATTGCATCAAAATTATTATGCGCGGAAAATGTTTCGTTGTGAATATCGTGTTCTAAGACGCAGTGGTTTGAACAATCCCGTTCGTTGAGGTTTGTTAAGTCAGTGAAGCTTGGGTACCGCTTGATGCTGACTTCCGGGAAGATATTCGCCATAACATTACTCCCGTCTGCTTCCGTGTTAGCTACATTATGGGTACTGAATAAATTAAACGTTTTCATTGGGGATGTAAGCAAGGTGTCATCTCGCGAAGGAAACAGTTCAAACACGTTTTTCTTGCAGTTCTCACAAGATAAGCTGTAATGGAGGATATAGCTTTTTTCATCACCAGGATTGTCTTCTACGAAATCACAAATTATATCTGCAGATTTTTCATTAAAACTGTATTCCTCTTCTCTTCCAATTTCTGCATCATCTTTATCACTTGTTCCAGACTCTTCAAAAACAGAATCTACTTCTGCAATTGGTTCCAAAGTTGGTGATCGCATCATTGCTGTTGCCATTGCGGTTGGAGCATACTCAAAATCAGCTAACCCCTTGCGGTCATTCCTTGAAGTGAATTTGTATTTTTGAGTCGGACCGGAATACCGATCGCTATTTTTAGAATCCCCAGCAGATGTGGTATAACATTTCTGTCCTTTTTTCAAAGAGAGTAAACGTTTTTTCCCTTTCGGTGCAGTATCATTACAAAAATTATATTTGCAGAGGGGGTATTTATGTGTCTTGCTTGCGCTGGGTAGATTATCATCATTCAATGCAACAACACTCTGACAATGTCCTGTATCTACTGTAGATGCTTTATTGCCGTGAAAGATATTCCATCTGAAGAAATGCTTTAGGTTTTTCTTTGGGAGTTGTGTACAATTGACATCCATGCATGAAGTATGATCAGATTTGTCTGAAATTATGGATTCTTTTTTAGGAGTGTTGTGGAACATATTGAGATTTGATTCATGAAATATTCCAATAAAAGCACCTTTGAGTTTTGATATACTCACGAAACTTAAATCTGCTACCCCAGATGACGTTGTGCCTATTTTCTGAGCTGCTAGTTGAGTTTTATCTTTCTTAATAAACATTCTTTTAATTTTAGTCATAGCAGGGCTCAATGATCTCGACCTGGCACTTGATATTGTTTTGCTTGCTTTACCTAAACAGGAAGTCGCCACTGCCATGTAACCTTGACCTGCTTGTAAAGCTGTAGGAAGAAGTAAAGGGACTTCATCAAACGATTCACTTTCCAAAACAATAACAGCTTGATCAGCATTAGAAATTGTTGATTTATTTTCATCAACTTGTCCGAGATTTATAGCATTTATACTATCTTGATAATCTGTGCTTTTTGAAAAGATTCGATGTAGCTTCGAGGACTTGATAGCCGTAATGGCGTACGTGTCACCATCTTTACCAACTTCGTTTTCCTGTGCAGACTCCTCTTCTTCATTATCATGATTTTTCTGTATATTTTTCTCATAAGAACTTTCAACTATTACTGAATGATCAAATAATAAAGTTTGCAAGCATTTCTTTTCATTAAGTTTGCTTTCTTTTGTATTATTTAAGTACTCTAAGTCCATTTCTTCGTTGCTCTCTTGTAGCTTCGTGTTAGCATCGTTTAATATCATTTTGTTTTGGTACTCATCACGCGTATTTTCAGATGAGCAACTATTTCGCTCCTTTTTAGAATCGATTACATCATTCCTACTTTTGCTAACTACAGAACTATACTTACTATCGCCATATTCCTCTTCACTAGCAGCGTGGTTGTTTTCTTGGTCATTTTGGGTTAATTTAAATAGATTTATCTCACAAGAATGGTCGTCTGATTTAGAAGCAGACGTATTAGTAAATTCGACAGATTCTAGCGGTGTTTCCGTTAGTTCTTTCATTAGCCTACTTGTTGTTATGCCAGGTGGTAATATGTCGTGCACAGATTTGGTGATTTCAGGCTCATTATGTACTTCTTTCGCTGTTTCCTGTTGATGTGTTGTTTTCTCAGTTGGAATAAGATCTTCAGTTGATCCACACGATTCTCTGCACAGTTCGTCTGATGAGGATACTGCACTTAATGTAGTTCTTTTATCAGAGGAGTCGTCCTGGTCGCCTACACAGCAATCGAAACAATTATTACTATCTGGGAATTTGTCTGGGTATGCTGTTTCAGAATCACGTTTTTCAACTGGGGAACATAATTTGAGGGCATCACACGAAACGATAGTAGGAGTAGAGTCTAGGGCACATGCTTCTGTGGTAGATTTTTGGTGACTAATGGCTAAACTCGTCTTAACTGAATAGTCTTCTTCAGTTAGTTCATGAACTGAATTTGGTAGTAAGTGTTTATTTAGGGCAGTATCTAAGATCTCTTCATTCAGTTCATGAACTGAATATGGTTGTATGTGCTTATTTGGGACATCTTCTAAGATCCCTTCATGAACTGAATTGATTTGTGATTGCTCATTTTGGGCATTATCTAACATCCCTTCATTCAATTCATGAATTGAATGTGGTTGTATTTGGTTATTTGGGATCCATTCTAATATTTCCTTATTCAGTTCATGAATAGAATCTGAAAGTAAGTGTTTATTTAGGACCTTTTCTAAGGTTGTTTCATTCAGTTCATGAACTGAATTCAGCTGTGTCTGCTTATTTTGGGTCTTATCTAGAATCACTTCATTCTGTTCATGAACTGAATTTAGATGTGTTTGCTTATTTTGGGTCTTATCTAACATCTCTTCATTCAGTTCATGAACTGAAGTTGCCTGTGTGTGTTTATTTAAGGTTGCATCTAATATCGGTTCCCATATGTCACAACTCTCCTCTACCCGTCCAATCTTGGGTGGATCATCAACATGCATAGTTTCTACTTGTTCTTGTTCTTGAATATTCTGTAATTCTACCGTTAGTATTTCGTTCATTCCATCACGATCTCTTGGTATTAAATTGGGACTCAGAAATGAGAACTTTGCATTCTCGATGAAATGAGTACAAGGAATAACTGCTGTAAAATCTGGCAATTGTTCCGGCGAAACCGATGCTGAATGGTAGTCAAGACAACATGTTTTACGAATTTTATAACTGTTTGTTTTCTTTAAATGTTCGATTATACTTTTTAACATTGTAAACTGTTTTGTTGCCTGGTAACCATTTGTGATTATGGCACCGTATTCATCGAAGGGTTCCGACGCCTGGTTTTCTTGCGTACACAGATCCACAACTTTATAAACTTCTTTCTGATCGCTTGTTGTATTGTATACAATTCTGTCGCCTGATTTTTCTTCCTGTTCATTTTGCTGTTCACTTTTATAGAACCCTTTTCGTGATTTAATCTTTAACAGTGAACTCTTCCCTGCTTTATCGTCATTCAAACGCTCTACCAACTGTTTTCTCAAGTGCGCCAAATTAGTCTCCAAGTTTGGTTGAAAAATCGTATAAAATGTTCTGGAAGATGAAAATGGGGTTGTACCATCCCCATTCTGGTCTTGAAGAACATTCACGTTTCCTGTTGGAGAATGTAAACAAACATCTCTCACATTACCTCCCTTATTAAAAGGCAACTGTCTTTCATTATTATTATCACCCCTATTAGATTTGCAGTTTTTCCAGTGTTTTGAGAATTTTGATAAAATAGGTAGCTCTGGAATCGATCTCTGGTACTTATTTTGTATTTGTTCCGCAACAATTAATTGATTTTTAAAATCAATATAAACAGTTGATTCATTGTCCTCTTGAATCGATCTACCACCACGTTTGATTGCTTGAGATTTGAAGATCCAATCAGAGATCGTATTATAATTAGATACTTCGTGAAGTTCCGGAGAAGCCACGAACACATTAGAATCTTTCACCCATGAGCCTTTAGTAACAGTTCCGCGCACTTCTTCAAAATTGAACACAATTTCTGTACATTTAGAAGGATATCCAGGAAATGTTAAAACAATACTACGAATGCAACTGTTCCCAGTTTCAGCTGGTATTTCGGCTGATTTGGTGTTGACGTTGCACTTTTTTGCGAATTCAAGTAAAGACGAAGGCATTACGACAGTGTCTGAATATATTACTGATTTTTAAACATCCACAGTTCAAACCATTTCGCGACAAGTTTAATGTTGCACATGTTACAACGGTTCTTAAAATATGATTATGGCATACCTTATATGCACGCAAATATATTTATTCCTGAAAAATTTATAATTATTATTTGCACCTCATATAATCTAAGACCATTTAAATGTTATTAATAATTTAGTTATTATTTTATTGGGGTAACAAATCTAAATTAATTTTTAATGTAAATTAACTGGTAATAAATCTAAATTAATTGATTTATCGATACGTTATTGCTAATTTATTGATTATATTTTTTTGTAATATATCTATTGATAAATTTTTGGTAATTAATCGATAATTTATTGATTTATATCGATTAATTATTGGTAATATATTGATATATTTATAGACTTGATTTTTATATATTAATAATTTATCGATATCCATGATAATTTATTTTTATTTTGTAATAATTTATTATTTGATCATTTATTTATAGTATATAATAATAATTATAAAAAAATTTGATTTATCAATAATTTATGATAAAATTATCATTGTAAAGAGGTTTAACACGTCTTGTTTTTTAAATAATATAATGAATATATATAGTTTAGTAATTGTTTCGTTTGATGAAGTCTTCAATTTGTATTGCACAATAAACAATAGAGAATGGTGCGTGGAGACTACTTGCAGGCTTCAGTGGCGAGTGATCGCTTTTGTTCAAGTTGATATGCAACTAGTGGGGAATCTTGTTCAGTCACCATCAAACATTTTATCAATGCAATGCGATATTTGAAGTTCATTGTGAATAACAAATAACTGAATTTCCATCTTGATTTGATAAATATGTTCAAGCTTTTGATCAATTAGTAATGATTCTTAATAGCCTCTGTTGGTTGTAGACGCCATGTTTGTTTTGAAGGAAGGTAATGCGCCTTGTTTCATGCGTTCATTACCGGTGCTAGAATGTGTTGTTGGTGTTTCAGTTTGGAATATCTTCAACATTTTACGATACTTCACAAGATCCAAACGGTCAGATTTCGGTACGAGTGAATGTCGTATAACGAGACATTTATAACGTTCAGAGGTTTGCATGGATCTACTGTCCTGGACATGCGGGTGTTTGCGGCAATGGGAGAGCGGTCAGGCTTGCCATAACATCATCGATTGTTGGGGCGTTGAAGATGGATACGGGGATGTTCTTCGGTTTCTTCTCGACTGCCTGTTAGATGAAAACACTAAAATAGAAGTTGAATCGATCCACCGATTTAATCAGTTTGTAGTTATTCGTTGTACAAGGAGAACTGCATGCCTGCGGGGCAGAGTGAGGAATGTGTTTAACCAGCGAGCCACAGGAACCATAATTATGCATACTCTTCGATATCTGTTGGGGGAGACTGGGCGCCTAATGGTTTGCCCGGAGTTCAATGACATCAGTTCAGTAATTTGGAGTTTCTTCACTGTTCTTCATTGACTCTATGAGTATGATTTGTAAAGTTGAAACAGAAATGGTAAGATGAAACTAGGTGGAGGTACTGGTACAGACAGGGATCAAAGAAAAATTTCATTTTTGTCCCTGGGCACGCAGAAGCCATGGGTACTGAACGAGCTGATAGATTGGCTGGCATGACAACGATATTAGATACAATGAACCGAAATGACATTCTTAACGCATTGAAAGAGTCAACCCCGAACAGAGGAGTTTCAGTGTTGTGAGTCCCAGTCGCCGTCCAGATTGAGAGAGATGGTTGTCGATATTGGTGCAGCCCGAAAAGAACGATAAACCAAATATACAAAAAGGTTAATTAATCAAGATCGAACTGGCGTGTTGGGTCGCTGGACGCTGCTGGATTTGTTGAGGCTGAGATCGGAGTACATATATACATGTCCGGAGTGCTATGATGAAAGTCTTTATTTAACTGATACAGAAGATTAAGACCGATTATGTACGAAGTCTGTGGATGCAATTAATATCAGTGATTCTATGAGCATGATACAAGATTAAGACGTTATGTACGAAGTCTGTGATGAAATTAATATCGTGATTCTATGAGCATGATACAGAAGATTAAGACCGGTTATGTACGAAGTCTGTGAATCATTAATACAAAATGTTATCATCCAGACATTTACCTTCTTCTTTTTCCCAGGTCATTCTGAGGTGAAGGGCAATGAGAGAGTGGATGCACTGTCGGGCAATGGTGCGATCGAGAATGGGTCTTCGGACAGAAGGACATCATACACGCTCTGAGAAACATACACTCTGAAGATTTCAACGAAGAAGATAAGGGTATTCTCTATCTTGGTTGAGCAAGTTGTATACCGATAGGTGGCAAGACGGGAAAACCATGAGAGAAACTGCATAGATACATCAATTAACAGAACAGGAGTTATTAGTTAAACGACTGAAATACAGTGCTATGGAGTAGATTAAGACATTATGAAGATGTCTGTGGTGAAAAATGATCAGTGATTTATGGATGATACAGAGATAAGACCGTTAAAGGAAGTCTGTGGATGAAATTAATATCAGTGATTCTATCATGATCAGAGATTAAGACTCCGATTACGTGAAGTCTGTGAGATCAATCAAACAAAATGTTATCATCCAGACATTTACCTTCTCTTTGTCCAGGTCATTCTGAGGTGAAGGCATGGAGAGTGATGCACTGTCAGCAATGGTGCGATCGAGAATGGTCTTCTAGGACAGACGACTTATAAACGCTCTCAGGAAAACATACACTCTGAAGATTTCACGAAGAAGATAAAGGTATTCTCTATCTTTGTTGAGCTTTGCTCCATAGGTTCGGCAAGACTGGTAAGCATGAGTAACCCGTTGATACATCAATTAACACAAACGAGTTGTTAGTCTAAACACACTGAAATACATGTTACGAGGGTAGATTGGAGCAATTATGAAGATGTCCGATGTTGACAAGATGATCCTCAAATGAACTATATGAATGTGATGAAAATGATCCTCAAATGAACTATTAAGATTTAGGATTCTCTAAAAAAAGGCAGCCGTCTGCCTCAGATTGTCAGCCACGTCACACAGTTTGTCTTGGACGCTGGTTTAAGTGGGCCACCTCTTCTTCTCACCCTGTGATGGTTTGTCTAATAATCTTCCTGCGTGGATGTCTCCTAGATAGTGCGGCGACCCTAGAATCCGTTATCCCTTTCCCCATTGCGAGGGGTCATTGCACCATGTTTTGGGCCTTACGGCCTGGTGTTCGATTTCTGCAGGCATCTGTTTCGTGTTAGCATTTCCTAACATTTGATTGCTACACAACTGTTCTCCAGGGCAGCAGGTTGATTTTTCAAAACACAACGGCGGCGACGGTGTGACGGCGCGAATTCTATCCATCTGCATGCTGCCCAGAATGGACAAATACAACAAAAAGACAATATAATAATCTTATTTTAACTATAGTAGATATGTACTCCGTGTGAATATTTTAACTATTGCATATATGTACTGAGGTGGAAATTTTAGGTCAGTTTCTAGTTCAGACGAAAAGAGACCCAAATCGAAAAGTCACTTATGTGGTCACCAGTTGGGAAAAAAAACGTGGAAGACCTAAGGAAACACTCTTCAAAGAACAATCAACAAGAAAGTAAACTATTGGGATGTAAAACTCATACAAGATCTCCAACTGCTAGCAACGAACCGCATCACATGCGAGATCTAAATCCTCAGTCCCTAGGTGCGCCATTACAAGGAGACAAACTACTTAACTAACTATATGCGAAACACGTACAAACAAAAGTACTATAGTTTTACAAAATACAGAAACAGCGACGATAAACTGCAACGTTTCGACCAAAAGGCCTTTATCAAGCAAACGACACAACAGGAGTGACGAATTATAGAGAACACTTACAAATGGACGATAACGGAAAAATGCAAATGTATCTAATGAACTGGGAATAAAAACGAATAACGAAATGAGTGCAACACAAAACTAGAAGTGGAAAAGAAGAGAAACAATATACAATCAAGTGAAAATACAAATTATATATATGAAGCAAATACACATATAGATTACAAGGCATGAGATGAGAAAGTACTAAGAAGCATAGGAATGTAATGCGTTGAGTCCAAGAGGCGGCAAGGTACCATATAACGAAATAAAACGGTTCTCCAGAGCAAATCGACTACGATCATCAGAGGAACATGATCGGATGGCTGTGACCTGGACATCGCAAGCTCCTGAATGGCCAGTATCATTGAAATGGGTAGCTACAGGGGTCACATAGCATTGTCGTATATCGCGCAAGTGTTTGGCGAATCGGTCACTGAGTCTCCTGCCGGTTTCCCCAATATAGGCCTTGTTGCACCGCTTGCAGATAATGGCATAGATAATATTACGGGACTGGATGGTGCCAAAATGACTCTGGATGTCATTCAAATCTGGATGTTAGATTCAAAATGAAACTAACTATATATGTACTCTGTGTGAATATTTTAACTATAGCATATATATGCTCCATGTGTATATTTTAAATCTATAGTACAGAATCTATATATGCTCCATGTGTATATTTTAAATCTATAGTACAGAATCTATATATGCTCCATGTGTATATTTTAAATCTATAGTACAGAATCTATATATGCTCCATGTGTATATTTTAAATCTATAGTACAGAATCTATATATGCTCCATGTGTATATTTTAAATCTATAGTACAGAATCAGAACAGAATTCCCGAGGGATTGAAAGGGTCGCAGTCACTAGACACAACATTCGGCCGCCATTTTTAAAACCCTTAGCAATCCTTGATGAGAATCAATGATGTATCGGACAGAGCGTTTCTGTTCGAATCTCGGGATGGCGGGGAGAGAGAGAGTTCGAATCTCGAGCAAGTCATGACTGTGTGTTCAATTCACGCAAGCAACGTTCCACAAGTGAGCAAAAGAGCTGGCCAGCCTATTTGAGTTTCATGATCATCAGGTTCGAACGTAGGTCCCCTGTTCAATTTGAGCACGTAATAGAACCCTTTGGAGTTCAAAATTGAGAAGAGTAGGCTGGAAAGACGCTGCCTGGGAAAAATTAAAAATAAAATTCCTAAGAAATATCTTCACCTTCAGAAATGACATCAGGAACCCTCGCCCGTGCTACGGAGTTCGTGCACTACAGCTGAGATCTCCCTGTCCGTCCGAGTGGTTACCGGAGCCCAAATTTGGGGTGTAAAGAATAGAACCACTGTTACCTGCCACACGTGTCGTAAGAGGCGACCAAGGAGGTTTGGACGACATCGGATACACGTGTCCGCTAGGGAATGCTAACCCGAAACAAATGCTTGCAGAAAACGGATGTACCAGGCCGTAAGGCGCATCACATGGTGCAACGACCCCTTGCAATGAGGAATAGGATAACGGATTCTATGGCCGCCAATCTGCCTCGGAGATTTAGTCAAGCAATAAGAATGTCAGACCCACCATCACGAGGGTGGCCAAAACTTACTGCGGAAGAGGTCGGCACAAACGGGAAGCAGAAATCATAGGAATTATATCCTACAGACCTGCCCCCTGTGTGCAGACTTGAGAAGAAAGAGGTGACCCACTTACACTAGCATCCAAGACAAACTGTATAGCGTGGCTGATAATCTGAGACAGACGGCTGCCTTTATTAGAGAATCCGAAATCCCAGTCTAGTGAGAACGCAGAAGAAGATCTCCCTGTCTAAGAAAGAGATCGGAGCACATATGAATACTCACCGAAGTGCAATGATGATGGTTCTATCAATCAATTAGTCTATCAATTTACTGTACTTTGTTTTTATGTGTTTCGCCGCTGCTACTACAGTTTATTAAAGTTAATTGCACATCCTTTACAGGACTTTGCGAATCAACCCCAGCTTTTAACGCTGTTTGTGATTGTTCTAGGCATTAATTATTATGTTCAGTAGTTTGCCATTGCTTTCTGAACGGGTGGTGCCATCGTCCTTTTTCGATCCAGAAGGACTTGAGCTTTCAGCTCTTCGGCTCAGTGCCATGGATATCGTAACCCTTCGGTTCGGTGCCACGAACACCGTGAATCTGGGGAGCCTGTGGCTTTTCTGCCAGCCCGCGGAATTGAACCCGCACTCACAGAGGGCTAGGGCTAGTCACCCGCAGTCCAACGCGCTACGAACACGCTGGGCAGGAGGGCGTCGTCTTTTTTGTTAAAATCCACGCGAAACAATTTGCAACCAAATTGTCCGCAGCGTGATTAGAACTCAGAACGTCGAGGTTAATAGACCGAGTTAATTCTTGGATTCTCCGAAAGGAGTTAATTCTTATTTTCATGTTTGTTGGCCTACACGCTCTGATATAACCAATAAAAGGTTCGCCTTAGGTTGAAAGGGCGTGCCTCGGCTTAAAGAGGCTTTAATCCCTTACTAAACAAACAAAACAAAAATAGACCGAGTCACTAACCCCTAGGTCTCAGACGCCATTAACAGTTTATTATAGTTCGTTCCAAAATTCGTGATCACACTAAGGTTTAATTTGTACGAAATCTATCTGATGGATACAAGTAACTTTTTGCATGCAGTCTTATATACCTCACGACGTTACGAATCCATGTTTAACTAATTGGTAGGTAGCTTAGTTGATGCAAAAACGTTTTTGTTATATAATTTTTCATATAATCACAACAAAATGATAATCAAAGTTTAGAACTTACAGTAATACACAAAATGGTGGCGAATGATTGTAAAGGCGTATTCCTATTACATATTATAAAAAAAGGTCACATAGTGAACAAATGATACCTTCCACTTCTATAAATGAAAGTAAATGTTGCGTACATACGCCAATGACAGTCGGTAGGAAACATTGTGAACTGATTAATAATTCCTCGGATTCCTGATTTTGACTTGCACTGAATTGCATGTGGAACACGGAAATGCTTAGTTATAGACAAACTTGACAATCGTACTGTAAAATTTCGACAAGTATACCAGATCAACATCGCGGTAAATTTAGTAATAACATAAAATAAAATTCTTACAGAACTAAAGGTTTGGGTGGGCAAAAATACTTTTGGAACGTCGTCACTGTTACCTATATAAAAATACAAAAAATCAAGAATTTCTGTCAAGTGGATGATTTTATATCGGTCGATAAAGATGATCACGAATTTTGGAACGAACTATAGTTAGTAAGTTTGTTCCTTTCGTGCCAAAGGCGCACATAGGGCAGAGGTTTTAGATCTCCATGTAATGCGGTTCGCTGCTAGCAGTTGGAGATCTTGTATGGTTTTACATCCCAATAGTTTACTTTCTTTTTGGATGGTTCTTCGAAGAGTGGTCTTTGGTCTTCCACGTTTTCTTTTCCGAACTGGTGACCACATAAGGACTTGTCGATTTAGTCTCTTTTCGTCTGATCTAAGAACCTGACCTAAATATTTCCACCTTCGTTTCCTTATAATATTTGATACGGGTTGTTGGTGTGTTCTATCTCTCACTGTGTTGTTAGAAACGAAATCACTCCATTTGACTTTTAATAATTTTCTTTCGGAGACATTTATTCTCAAAGCTGCCCAGTTTCTTATCAATTTTCTTTGTTGATTTCCAACTTTCACAACCGTAGGTCAGTACAGGAATCACACATGACCTAAATAATTAAACTTTTGTGCATTTACTAAGGTCTTGAGATTGCCAGATATGTGTTAACTTAGTGAAGGCACTAGCTGCTATAGCAGTACGAGAGTTTATTTCTTTCATCGTGTCTCCGTTGTTTGACACTTTACTACCCAAATATGTAAAATGTTTAACTTTCTCCAGTGTTTGACCATTTATTACGATGTTGTCTGTCGAGTTTGTGAGGCCCATAATTTTGGTCTTGGGCAGAATTAATCTGGAGACACAGTTTATTACGTAAGCAAAGCTCGCGTGCCCAGCGTGTTCGTAGCGCGTTGGACGACGGGTGACTAGCTCTCTGTGTGTGCGGGTTCAATTCCGCGGGTTGGCAGAAAAGCCACAGGTCCCCATCTTCACGGTGCGCGTGGCACCGAACCGAAGGGTTACGATGTCCATGGTACCGAGCCGAAGAGCTGACTACTCAAGTGTTTCTGGATCGGAAAAAAAAAATACGTAAGCAAAAACACGATTAACTTGATTTTGTTTACTCCCTGTTTAAGTGATCATGCTTTAGCGCACGCCTACGACCACGAAGGCGGATAACATGACAACACAGCAGTAACTCTACACACAGCTCACGCTAAAATAATATAAAGAAGGCTGAGTTCTACGATAGCGTAGGTTCATTTCAATCACTCGACCACACACGTGATGTGCTAACAGACGACAATCCCAGCATCCCTAGCTACGCTCCTGACAGTAAATGAATGATCAATGTGGAAGCGCAAAGCTAAAGTAGGTACCATTTTTTTAATTTAGTTGATGTGAAAATTATTAGGCTTCTACTTCCTTCCTTCCTTCCTTCCTTCTCCCTCTTTCTTTCTTTCTTTCTTTCTTTCTTTGTTTCCTTCCATCCTTCCTTCCTTCCTTCCTTCCTTCTCCCTCTTTCTTTCTTTCTTTCTTTCTTTCTTTGTTTCCTTCCATCCTTCCTTCCTTCCTTCCTTCCTTCTCCCTCTTTCTTTCTTTCTTTCTTTCTTTGTTTCCTTCCATCCTTCCTTCCTTCCTTCCTTCCTTCTCCCTCTTTCTTTCTTTCTTTCTTTCTTTCTTTGTTTCCTTCCATCCTTCCTTCCTTCCTTCCTTCCTCCTCCCTCTTTCTTTCTTTCTTTCTTTCTTTGTTTCCTTCCATCCATCCTTCCTTCCTTCCTTCCTCCTCCCTCTTTCTTTCTTTCTTTCTTTCTTTCTTTGTTTCCTTCCATCCTTCCTTCCTTCCTTCCTTCCTCCTCCCTCTTTCTTTCTTTCTTTCTTTCTTTCTTTGTTTCCTTCCATCCTTCCTTCCTTCCTTCCTTCCTCCTCCCTCTTTCTTTCTTTTTTTCTTTCTTTCTTTGTTTCCTTCCATCCTTCCTTCCTTCCTTCCTTCCTCCTCCCTCTTTCTTTCTTTCTTTCTTTCTTTGTTTCCTTCCATCCTTCCTTCCTTCCGTACTTACTTACTTACTTCTTTCCTTCCTTCCTCCCTTCCTTCCTTCCTTCCTTTCGTACTTCCTTCCTTCCGTACTTCCTTCCTTCTGTACTTCCTTCAGTCCGTCTTTCCTTCCTTCCTGATCTCCTTATTTCCTTTTTCTTCCTTCCTTTTTCTTTCCTTCTTTCTTTCTTCTTTCCTTTCTTGCTTATTTCCTTTATTTCTTTCTTGCTCGCCTCCTTCCTTATTTCCTTTTCCATCCTTCCATCATTTCTTTCTTCATTCTTTACTTCACTTCATTCATTCCCTTCATTCCTTCCTCCCTTCCTTCCTCACTCGCTACTATCCACTTCCTTCTCTTCTTCCTTTCTCCCTCCCTTACTTCCTACCTTCCTCCATTCCTTCCCCTCTCCCTCCTCTCCTCCCTCCTCCCTCCCTCTCCTCCCTCCTCTCCTCCCTCCCTCTCCTCCCCCTCTCCTCCCTCCCTCTCCTCCCCCTCTCCTCCCTCCCTCTATCCGTCCCTTCCTCTTCCTTATTGTTTTCAATCCTTCCTCCCTTTTTTTTCTCCCCTCTTTTTTCTGCATTCCTTCTTCCCTCTCTCCCACCCTTCCTTCTTCCCCTCTCCCACCCTTCCTTCTTCCCTCTCCCACCCTTCCTTCTTCCCTCTCCCACCCTTCCTCTTTCTTCTTGTTTTCCTCCATTCTTTTCTTCCTTCTTCCTCCCTACATTCCTTCAATTTGGCTTGAATTAGTATCTAAATATTCAATGTTGTCTCTTGTATTAACTTCACTGTCTTGTAGCTCACACAGAAGTCCGTGAAACTTTGTTTTCCGTCGATAGTTCACTAGACCAGTGAGTTTACCTTAGTATATCATGCATGTTGTTTGTTTGTTTACGTTCTAAGCAACCCAAGTCAACCACTCTCCGTGATTTGTGTAGTTTGTGGCTCAAAACGTGAGTGCAGCGCCCCCGCACGCCCCTGTAGCATGTAGGACAGGCCGATCCGAATTGTGGACAAAATGTATGCATATTATCCAACAGAACACACATTTGTACAAACTGTAAGACTTTACAAATAGAAATAATCTCACTTTAATGTACCACATCTGGAGTTACACTGTAGCGAGGTTAGCAGATTTTTTTTTTTTTTCCCGATCCAGAAGCACTTGAGCTTTTCAGCTCTCCGGCTCGGTGCCATGGACATCGTAACCCTTCGGTTCGGCGTCACGAACACTGTAAATCTGGGGAATCTGTGGCTTTTTCTGCCATCCCGCGGAATAGAACCCGCACACACAGAGGGATAGTCACCCGTTGTCCAACGCGCTACGAACACGCTGGGCAGACGGGCGAGGTTAGCAGATTACCAACCAATTACATTTTTAAGCAACATTAGTAGATTACCAACAGACAGTGCGCCTCAAAGAGCACTGTTACTACAATACAGTGGATACAGTCCTTTCCAGTTGGACAGGACCAGTGGCGGCTCGTGATCGTTTTTGTTGGTGGGGCCAGATAGAAATTTTCGGAAATATCATGGTTTCGGTTAGGTTATATTTTAATATATAAAATAATAAATACACGTTACACCTTATTTTGGGTGGGGCCCAGCCCTACTGGCCCTTAATGACGATCCGCCACTGGATAGGACATACAGTGAGAAGCCCGACCGGAAGCAGTGCAAGACAGGCACTGTTTTGGAATCCGCAGGGAAAGAGGAGTAAGGGAAGGCCTAGACATACCTGGAGAAGGGAGCTGGAGGCTGATATTGAAGGGATAGGTAAAACATGGAAAGAATTGGAGGGGATGGCAAAAGAGAGAGGAAGAGCTGGAAGGTTTGTTGAAGACATGTGCTCCGTTGGGAGTTTAATGGTGAAGAAGAAGAAGAACATTCCAGTTTCAGGGGCGTTCAACTATACAACGTTTTAATAGGCAAATTACACTACAATTTGTCCTGGGCCGTGGCGTAAATAGCCTCACTTGTTCTCATTTCACAACGAGAAGTTGGAGAAATATTAACAATAACTGCGAGCGTGTTAACACGTTATACATTGCTACTGTCACTGCTACATGCGTACATTCACGTTTGTGACCTAGAAACAAAGAGTAGCTATGTTTAACTCAGCATTCGGAAAGTATGTAGCAGCGAAAGGGTTAATAGGCAAATTACACCACAATTTGTCCTGGTGCCGTGGCGTAAATAGCCTCACTTGTTCTCATTTCACAACGATAAGTTGGAGCAACATTAATAATAACTGCTAGTTACTTTTTAAAGTGTTCTGTCGCTAAGCGGAATGAAGTCCACATGTATCCGACCTTCTCAACTATGTTTGACATTTGTTCTTTCTTTCTTTCTTTCTTCTTGTGTCCTTCTCTGCTTTTTTTTTGTCGTTAGGTGTAGCAGGTTTAACTGATGATCGGTTTCCGAGATAGTGCACGTTCGGTTGCTTGATATGCTGTGGTATTGTGGAGTTTTAAGATGTCTGTAAACCATCTTTTTCTTGGCCTGCCCCTTCCTCTTGATGATTCCATTTTCAGGTTGTACGCTCTTGCAACTGGTGTATTCGGGTTCATTCTGACCAAGTGGCCAAACTATTTGAGTCTCTGTTTTTCAATGAATCTAATAGCAGGTGTTATTCCAACTGTTTTTCTAATTTCCTCATTTCTTATATGGTCTCTTCTTTTTTTATTTACTGCTTTCCTCAAGCATCACATTTCCAAGTGGTAATTTTCCTTTCTTGTACTTTTGTCAGTGCTCATGTTAGGCTCCGGTAGCACAGTATTGGTATGAAGATTGCATTTATAATGTCTTTTAGTCTCTACTAAAACTGCTGGGTGTTTCAAGATTGGGGTAAGTTGGTATGTAATGTTGTTGGCTTGCTGGATTCTAGTTTAGATCTCTCTGTCCAATCTACTATCAGATGTGAAGATATTTCTACTTGTTCATCTCTTTAAAATTCTTCCAGAAGGTATAAATCTGATTCATTCTCCTATCCTCTTCCATCGTTACACATCGGATCATGTTTATAGAAGTCAATCACGTGACTAGAAGCTCCAGAACGTTCTGTTAATCTGATTGGACGAGTCAATAACGAAAGACTACGAACAAAATCCGGGTACTCACGCACAGGGCGTGGTCATAGTGACGGTTGTCATGACAACGAAAACTAAGAAGGGAGACGAGGCATGTTTTTAAGAGATACGGCGAGGAACACGACCGAGGAAGGATAATTAGTTTAGTTAGTTCATTCTCATCATGTCCAGTGGCACATGAGACTACTTCAAAAGTTGTCAATGTTCCTCTGCATTTTGTGGCCTTCGGTGGAGTATTCCACGTCAGACATACGCCACGCATATCGTTCTCAGTAGTGCTTCTTCAAATTCTTTTTAGTTTTCCATTTCCTCTTTTTTCATTCCACGTTTACGTAGTAGCTGATCTCGCATTTATATCAGATTCGCTTTCACAACATGCCCCATCCATTTTCATCTATCTTTTTTTAATATCCAGACCAGACCGATGTACCAGATTTCCCCATAAATTATATTCATGTGGAAATCTGATTCATGCAGCCTGTTTCGTGAAATCTGTTTTACATCACATCTTCAGCCCCATTTGGAGCTCTGGTGCTTATCCTTCGGCGATGTGCCCGGTTTCAGCCAGCGTTTACTCGGTTCGCTCTCCGTTCTGTTGCCGTCTAGTGTTTTTACGGTGTGGGGTAGCTAGCCCCACGTCCTTAGTCGCCTCTTACGACATGCGTGACAGATAACACTGGCTCTATTCTTTACACCCCAATTTGGGCCCCGGTAACCCCTCGGGTTGATCCGAGCATAAGAGCAATTGTACGCTGTGCTAGTTATGCGCGTACAAGTAGACCAGCACATCCGATCCAGGCACACATATGCATAGATGAGCCACCGGTAAAGTTAACCCAAACAGAACCCCATACCTAATGGTACCACACCTACTCAGTTATTCTGCAGCATCGTGTAAAATCTGATTGGCCATAGTCATGGCCATCAGAAGTGACATAAGATCGAGTAAGTAGCTTAGGACAGGAATCAATACTACCAGAACGTCGTTCCATGTCTCGCATGGGCGTATCAGTACTTTCATGTATGTAAGGCTCTTAAAAGACAAGGGATCACACGAACAGTAGAAAAGACCTTTACATGATGAAGGGTTGGTTTTATATTTCGTTATCGTCCGAGTGGTTACCGGGGCCCAAATGTGCGGTGTAAAGAATAGAACCACTGTTACCTGCCACGCATGTCGTAAGAGGCAACTAAGGAGGTCTGGATGAGATCGGATGCATGTATCCTCTAGGAAATGCTAACCCGAAACAAATGCTTGCAGAAAACGGATGCCCCAGGCCGTAAGGCGCATAACATGGTGCAACGACCCCTCACAATGAGGAATGGGATAATGGATTCTATGGTCGCAGTAAGAATGTCAGAACTACCATCACGAGGGTGGCCAAAACTTACTGCGGGAAGAGGTCGGCACAAACGGGGAAGCAGAAATCATAGAATTATATCCTACAGAACTGCCCCAGTATGCAAACTTGAGAAGAAAGAGGTGGCCCACTTACACTAGCGTCCAAGACAAACTGTATGGCGTGGTTGATAATCTGAGGCAGATGGCTGCCTTTATAAGATAATCTGAAATATCAATCTAGTGAGAACGAAGAAGAAGAATATTTCGTTATTTGTTTCGATTTTAATTTGTTTTGTTAAGCATACTTTTTGTTTGATTTTGTTCATAGAGTTCCTAGTCCTATATGAGACGGATGATAAAACGCAGGTTCCGTGTTCAAGTCGAGCACGTAAAAGAACCATTGGCAATTCAAAATCGAGAAGAGCAGGCTGGAAAGCCACTGCCCTGTCAAAATTCATTAAATAATAATAATAATTCCTCTCGTACCGTTATACGTTACATAGGGCCTGCAAGTAATTTCTCAATACCGCTCTATCCTGGGCAACACGCTCAATCTCCTCCATGAAACTGAGACCGATATTTCCTGCCTCTCTCAGCATACTTCGTTTCAGGGTCTCTTTAGGTCGACCTCTCTTTCTTGAACCCTTTCCATCCCACTTCAATGCTTGCTTTGATATTCTTTGATCATTTCTCCTCAAGGTGTGTTCAACATATCTCCATCTTCTCTTTCTTATAACAGTTGTCACTAGTGGTTGACCAGACATGTCTCTGATTTCATCACTTCTCCTGAATTCGTTCCATTTTATATTCATTATTTTCGCAGACATCTATTTTCAAATGCATTCAACTTGCTTTCTATATCTTTAGTCATTTTCCAACTCTTACTGGCATATGTTAGGATTGATACAACATTTGAATTGAAAATTCGTAATTTATTTTTAATTCTATATAACTTGCAGTTCCATATTTTATTTAGACTTTTAAAAGCTGATGTTGCTTTGCCAATTCGTATCATAATTTCTTTTTTTAACATTTCCTGTGCAATCAAAATTGCTACCTAAATAGGTGAACTGCTCTGTTATTTTTATCATTTTAGATTCCAGTGTGATATCTGCATTACTTGCCATAGGTGTCTTCATTATATTTGTTTTTTCATAGTTTATCTGCAGTCCATCTTTCATTAGAAAAGATTAAAAGTAAAATTCCTACAAAAATATCTTCATCTTCAAAATTACATTGGGGACACTCGCCGGTGCTACGGAGTTCGGGCACTGCAGCTGAGATCTTCATGTGTAAGAAAGAGATCAGAGTACAAATGGAATGTTGATGGTCTTATCAATCAATCAATCAAGTTTCGTTAACAATAAATGATGTTTTGATTGGCTCATTTCTTCTATCCTTTATCTTTCTCAACGTTTAGTCGTTAGACGTTGCATATTTAAACTGATGATCAGTGTTCGAGATAGTGCACGCTTGGTATTTTCTATCGTTTGTTGTCAGCGTCCAGTGCTCATAAACACTAAAATACGACCAACAACTTGACAAACCGTTCGGACAGTACCAATATTCCGACAAGTCATCTCACATGCAGAAATGATTTATTTACATAAATTTTATTCATAACATCTATTTGATGCTCATCATCATCAAGTGCCGTGTCGGCTGGCGTAGACGATCATGGATCTCCACAAATCTCGGCTTTGATATTTGCTATCAACTCAGATGTTGACGCTCTACTGTGCCATGAAGTCAGGCTATCCAACATTTTATCTCTGTCTTCGCTTGTCTCGTCTACCCTCGATTTTACCGGTTGTCACGATGTGTTCTAAACCTCCTCTCCTCATCACATGCCCGAAAAATGATGACTGCCTCTTCTTATATTGATGATAAACTTTCTCTGTGCCTTGACCTCATTCCACGCCTTGACCTCATTCCACGCCTCCACATTTGTCATTTTAGAAGTTCATGGGATTCTCATCATTCTTCTGTAAAACCACATCTCTGTGGCCTCAGAGATTTTTCGATCTGTGTGTGTGTATAATTCATTCTAGAATACAGCAAGCGACTTCATAAAGTAGAGTTCATTCTGGTGTTGATTGATTGATTGATTTTACCATCATCATTGCACTTCGGTGAGTAACCATATGTGCTCCGATCTCTTTCTTACACAGGAAGATCTCAGCTGAACTGTACGAATTCCGTGGCACCGGCAAGGGTCCCCGATGTAATTTTGAAGATATTTTTGTAGGAATTTTATTTTTTAACCTTTTCCGATGAATTTGTGCCGGGCAGCGGCTTTCCAGCCTGTTCTTCTCGATTTTAAACAGGCATTGGTTCTTTTCAAGAGAAGGATACCTGGTGAAGCTACCAAAGAAAGGGACCTTCAGAAGTGTGAAAACTATAGGGAATAATGCTGTTGTCAGTACCTGGGAAAATACTAAGCAGAGTCATCCTGGAGAGACTGAGAGATGCCATCGATATAAAGCTAAGAGATGAACAGGCAGGCTTCCGACCAAATAGATCCTGTGCTGACCAGATAGCCACATTACGTATAATAATAGAGCAAAGTATTGAATGGAAATCCCCACTTTATATCGGATTTGTTGATTATGAGAAGGCTTTTGACAGTATTGATAGGAAAACCCTTTGGAAATTAATGAGGCATTATGGAATACCACAGAAAATTATTAACCTAATAAAAGCAACATATACAGATATGAAATGTAGAGTTCTTCATGAAGGTAAACTAACAGATACTTTCGGAATAGAAACAGGAGTGCGTCAGGAATGTCTTCTATCACCTTTGTTGTTCTTACTGACAATAGACTGGATTATGAAGACCACAGTAACTAACACCAGAAATGGAATCAATGGACTCTGACAGAGCAACTGGATGATCTGGACTTCGCTGATGATATAGCCCTTCTGTCACATACACAAAATCAGATGCAGGATAAGCTAAACACATTGAATCAAGGTCCCAGCAACTAGGGCTGAACATTCATAAGGGAAAGACAAAGATATTGAGAATTAACCAAGCAAACGACAACTCGATCTCCTGGGAAATCCACTTCAAGAGGTAGAATCATACACATATTTGGGCAGCAACGTAGACAAATAGGGTGGAACAGATAGAGATGTTAAAATAAGAATATAGAAGGCAAGAGGAGCTTTCATTGCACTGGGAAATATTTGGAAGTCCAAAGAAATCAAATCTAGAACAAAAATTCGGATATTTAACTCTAATGTTAAAGTAGTTCTACTGTATGGGTCAGAAACATGAGAACAACTAAAACAATAGCGCATAAATTGCAAACATTCATCAACTGGTGTCTGCGCAGAATAGAGGAATAAGATGGTATGATAGGGTCACAAATGAGGAACTTATGGAGAGAACAAGACAGATTCCAGTGAACGAACAGGTTAAAAAGACGCTGGCGCTGGATAGGACACACTTTGCGAAAACCGGAGGGGAATATAACAAGAAGGGTCCTTGCCTGGAACCAGCAGGGACAGCGAAAGAAGGTGAGGCCGAGAAATACATGGAGACGAGATTTGGAGGCGGAGATCAACAATATAAAGAAGAGCTGGAGGGAGCTGCAGGAGATAGCTAGAGATAGGAAGACTTGGCATGAGTTGGTTGAGGGCCTATGCCCCAACCGGGTAAAAAGGCAAAGAGAGAGAGAGGTTCTTTTCATCATCATCAAATAGCTTGTCCTGAGCAGAACTTTGCCACCCCAACAGTCCTCCGGAATTTCTCTCTCATAGGCCAGATGTCCTACCTCTGCAGCCGTCATGTTCAAACCATCAGTTACATCCTGAATCCATCTTCTCAGTGGTCTTCCTCTTCCTCTTCTTCTCTTTACCAGTATGCTTCCTTCCATGATGGTCTTCTCCAGCTCTACATGTCTTTTTATATGTCCAAAATATCTCTAATTTTCTCCTTTTTCGTCACTTAAATTGAACACGAGCCTACGTTTTGTCGTCCGACTCCGATAGGACTAGGAACTCGATCTCACCTACACCTAACCTCTTTCTTTCTTTCTTTCTCGAATCCTGTATGCCTCACAGCGTCAGGTCAGGAAGAGATTTCAAAACGGGCCCTAGTATGCGCTTCGTAGATAGTCTCTTTCGTCGCCTCTGTTATCTCTGAGGTCCATCTTTTGCGTGGCCGGCCTTTTGCTTTGTACCCATTGTATCGGAGCAGCATTGCTCTTTAGGGTGCACTGTCTGATGGTAATCTGCTTAGGTGACCGAACCATTTAATTTGTTGTTTCTTGATGAAGTCTAGTACTGATGTTGTACCCACTTTTTCCTGATGTCTTCATTAGGAAAAAGTGGTCTCAATCAACCTCTACGCCACAGATACCTTCTTGCGTTCTATTAACTATGTACCTGACTTCGATCTTTACGACTTATGGTCGTCAGTTTCACGAAAAACACTCGAAAACCAAAGACATTAAAATGTCTTGCAACAGTTGCAGATTGCATAATGTAAAATGTATATCGCTTTAAATTTCTAACCCAAGCATGCGGGAGGTAGACGGGCAGGTTCATTTTATTCACTTGTGAAACAACAATTGCAAAGTACTCGTTGAAAATATAAAGAACTATTCTTCTGTGTTCTTTTGCCGTCACACTGTTATCGGGCTGTTGTCAAATGTCGTGGTTTTCTGTTTTTGTCTTGCGGTGCTCTAGTCTTCTTCTTCTTCGCGTTCGTTCTTTACGAGCAATTGTAATCACTCTTTGTGATATGTTTGATCTTTGCCAAGAACGTGTATACGTTGCACATTGGTTTGGTAGGCCCCTAAACGCATATACTTCTACATGTTTTAGGACACGTGCATCCGATTTCAGCTAAGATGTTTGGCTGAACACATACCTGAGACATCCGTGGCAGGTAACAGTGGTTCTATTCTTTACACCCAAATTTGGGCCCCGGTAACCACTCGGGCGAGTGCTCTAGTGACTTGGGTGATAGTTATTTTGATTTTCACAGGATTCTTTTGTCATCTATCCATCTTTTCGTGGTCTTCCTCTCGCCTTCTTTCCTGATGCTTTGTTGCGAAAGATTGTATACTGTGGAGTTTAGTTGCATTCTTATTAAGTGGCCGAATCCCTTCATTCTTTGTTTCTCTATGTAATTCAAGCAAGGTTCTGTCCCAACTTTCTTTCTTATGCTGATGTTGGGCCCGTCTGCCCAGCGTGTTCGTAGCGCGTTGGACTACGGGTGACTATCCTCTGTGTGTGCGGGTTCAATTCGCGGGATGGCAGAAAAAGCCACAGATTCCCCAGATTTACGGTGTTCGTGGCATCGAACCGAAGGGTTACGATGTCCATGGCACCGAGCCGAAGAGCTGAAAAGCTCAAGTGTTTCTGGATCGGAAAAAAAAAAATGCTGATGTTGGTGACTTTGTTTCTCAATGTAATTCAAGCAAGGTTCTGTCCCAACTTTCTTTCTTATGCTGATGCTGGTGATTTTGTTTCTCAATGTAATTCAAGCAAGGTTCTGTCCCAACTTTCTTTCTTATGCTGATGTTGGTGACTTTGTTTCTCAATGTAATTCAAGCAAGGTTCTGTGCCAACTTTCTTCTTATGCTGATGTTGGTGACTTTGTTTCTCAATGTAATTCAAGCAAGGTTCTGTCCCAACTTTCTTTCTTATGCTGATGTTGGTGACTTTGTTTCTCAATGTAATTCAAGCAAGATTCTGTGCCAACTTTCTTTCTTATGCTGATGTTGGTGACTTTGTTTCTCAATGTAATTCAAGCAAGGTTCTGTCCCAACTTTCTTTCTTATGCTGATGTTGGTGATTTTGTCTTTTCTGGTTCATGTGTTGTAAAAGACTCTGTATATGGTGTAGCTTAAACTTCAGATACTCGTTCCATATCAACAAACCGCCGTAAAACGGGGATTCAACTATACATCCTTCCTTCTAGGGTCCTGTGGCTAAGAGACCCTAGGATTTTTGTCGGAGCTACGGAGTTCGTGCTTTGTGAAATACTTTCAGCAGATGGCGTGTCATTTCTGTGGAGAGGGGCCGAGATATATGGGGTAAGACCCAGTGCAATGAAGTCAATCCTTCAGCATTAGACCCTTTTTTTTAAAGATCTTTTAGAACAGGAGTTGATGATGGAGACCTCCAGAGTGGTTACCGGGTCCAAATTTGGGGTGTAAAGAATAGAACCACTGTTACCTGCCATGCATGTCGTAAGAAGCGACTAAGGAGGTTTGGCTGAAATCGGATACACGTGTCCTAAACGTGTAGAAGTCTATGCGTTTAGGGGCCTACCAAACCAATGTGCAACGTATACACGTTCTTGGCAAAGATCAAACATATCACAAAGAGTGATTAAAATTGGTCGTAAAGAACGAACGCAAAGAAGGAGAAGAAGATGATGGAAACGCGGTGGGGAGTGAAAAAGAAGGAGGGGGTGGTCTGGCGCCCCTAATAAATTTAACCAGTGGGAGGGTGAGCAAAATGATTACAACAAATTTGTGTAGGTAGTTTGATAAGTTTGCCACGCGGAAATGGAGAAGACCAGATTGGCATAACATTTTAATAAGAAATCCCTTTTCCAGAACGAGAGGGTGGGGCATCTTCTTGCTCTCTCTTGACTTAACGTATGAATGAATGTCCTAAAACCCTTTATGAATGTCCATTGGGAAGGAGGGGAGATACTTCCATCTGTATTGTAACACTGCACTGATGTAGCGATGTCTTAGCAGCTGCTTCCTGCCAGCACAGAACCCGCTTGCAGACCTCATTAGCAAGCTGAAAGAAGCCAGGGATACCCGCCTGTCCAGTTCCATTAGTATCAACATATCCGGCCTGTCAGTCGCTCGCTAGTCAGGCAGACACACTACAGAGGACTATTTCTGAAAAATCACCCACACAGTTTGAACACATCGCCAGGAATACTACTACGTATCTGTGCGAATCAACAATATATCTGTGTATTTAAAGCTTATTTATGTTTATAATTATAGTTGCTCGCTTTAAAGAAATTTATTATTTTTAAATTATTGTGCGAATTAACTTAATTTTGGAGATCTCTGTGACAGAGAGGGGATCTCTCGTGCCAAAGGTACAAGGTTATCTCCCTAGTGGCGCCATCTAGCAAAGTAAAACGTGGATGTGATTTTTGACTGTATACAAATTTAAACTGTAATTTATTATTTAACAAAACTTGTATTAAAAGGACGTTCAAGGGAACCAGACATTGTGAAGGTTTATATTTTAAATAAATTCAAATTGTCTCTGCAGAAAATTGTAATGGACTCGGTAAGTGACGTGTTTGTTTTTAACTTGTTATATTTATGTCTGTTGTTTTACTAAATATATCTTTTAGAATCTGGGTCTTTGTAGCGTAGAGGTTAGGTACTCCTCTCTCGAGGCAAAGGTACCAGGTTCGCTCCCTCGTGGAGCCATCTGGATATTTTTCCAGAGATCCTGATCTCAGTGTTGGTGAGTTCGAGTTCCTAGTCCTTTCGGAGACGGACGGTACAACGTAGGTCCCGTGTTCAATTTGAGGACGTAAAATAAACTTTAGCAGTTAAAATCGAGAAGGCTGGAAAGTCGCTGCCGGGCAAAAATAGTTAGGGAAAAATTAAAATTCCCCAAAATATCTTCACCATCTTCAAAATTGCACAATGGCCCTCACCGGTGCTACGGAGATCGTGCACTGCTGCTGAGATCTTATTGTGTAATTTATTTTATTTTTTTTTCCGATCCAGAAGCACTTGAGCTTTTCAGCTCTTCGGCTCGTGCCTTAGACATCGTAACCCTTCGATTCGGTGCCACGAACACCGTAAATCTGGGAATCTGTGGCTTTTTCTGCCATCCGCGGAATTGAACCCGCACACACAGAGGGATAGTCACCCGTAGTCCAACGCGATACGAACACGCTGGGCAGACGGGCTTTGTGTAATAAAGAGATCGGAGCACATACATCGGAGCACACATACTTACCGTAGTGCAATGATGATGGTTCTATCAATCAATCAATCAATCAATCAAGCAATATCTTTTAGGTTATTTGTTGGGGGACTCGTGCTCCAGAGGGAGCCAAGAGGTTTAATATTATTTGTAGTGTCTCATGACTACTCTCATCGTTCACTATCTCCTATTCTTTTGTTTTTCTCTTTGTTTTCTTCTGTCAACAAAGGGTTTTATGGGTTTAAGCCAAATGATTTTGCCCGCCTGCCCAGCGTGTTCGTAGCGCGTTGGACTACGGTGACTATCCCTCTGTGTGTGCGGGTTCAATTCGCGGGATGGCAGAAAAGCCACAGATTCTCCAGATTTACGGTGTTCGTGGCACCGGACCGAAGAGCTGAAAAGCTCAAGTGTTTCTGGATCGAAAAAAAAAAAGCCGAAGGATTGACTTCATTGCACCGGGTTTTACACCATATAGCTCGGTCCCTCTCCACAGAAATTGCACGCTACCTGCCGAGAGTATTGCACAAAGCACGAACTCCGTAACTCCAGCAATAATCTTAGGGATCTCTAGAAAAAATTGCACTCGTGAACAGAACGACGCCGTCCGATTCAAACCCCCAACCTTCGACTCACAGAGCCAAGGCTTAACCACTTAGCCACATATACCCCTGTCAATCATCAGGTCGCCGATAGCAAATGTTGGTAGCATGCTTCGCTATCAACCATATGCCATGCTATCTCCGAGGTTTGAGGCGGACTTGGACCCATAAAAATATGCACACGATATGTGTTTGGACTACTTCTTCTGCATCTTCGAACGCTCCGTAACGACCATTTGTTAAACCACTCATTGGGACTTGTATGTGATCTGAGCCTAAGAGTGATTGTACGCTGTGTCAGTTATGCGCCTACAAGTAGGCTAGCACATCCGATTCCTGCGACGCTTTTTATTTACTAGGTTAACTTCCTTAGGCCCCTACCTGAGTCGCCTCTTACGATATGCCTTGTAGGTCGTAGTGTTACTATTCTTTGCTCCTTGAGGACGCCGACAACACACGGGCGAAAAAAGACACTAAAACAGATGATGTACATGATTCAAGGAATAGTGGTGAATCTACAACACTAACCAGACTGCAAGAATTCCAAGTCAAGTGTGGTGTAGCTAGACAAGAGTGGTATTCTGTTAGCCAAAGACGAAAAGTAAACCAACAAAGAACCGGTGTCGTTAGTCGCCACAAGCCGAGAGACATACTGAGGAGAAGATCGGAGCACTTATGGATTAACTGGTTAGATGTGCAGTGATGATGATCCGACGACTAAACTAAACTGAGAGACATACTGAGGAGGAGATCGGAAAACTTATGGACTAATTGGTTCGATGTGCAGTGATGATGATCTGACAGCTAAACTAAAATAGATGTTTAATCGATCCAACGATTTAAGGAGTCCGTTGTACATGTAAAACTTATTCAAAATCCGAAGCAGGCAGTTTAGAAGCTAATTCGTGTCTGTGGATTTTTACGAACGGTAAAAATAGACCCCACCGTTCAGAAATCAATGGCAAACTACTTAACGTATAAGTAGTGACTTGAAAATCGCAGACTCGTTTACTGTGGTTAATGGTGACATCCTGGATAGGAATGTGATCAACAAATAAACAGGGTACAGGTATCAAGAGCTTCCGAAAAAACAAATAGGCAAACACGGGACTCGAACCACTTACCTTAGTCCTTACGATACCAATCGCCTAGCCTAGCAATACGAGCGTTTTTACGAGCGTTTTTTGAAGCTACTTTGTATAGGAATGCCACGATTTACATCACAATTAGAAGTGAGTGCCTGAGGGTCAGGGTGAGGAGTGTGTTCAAACAGCGAGTTACAGTAACCATCAATATACATACCCTTCGACATCTGTTGGGAGAGACTGAGCACCTATGGATCTGTCCGAAGGGCAATGACCTCGATTCAGTAATCAATAACCAATATCCAATAGTATTTCGATTTGTGGGATAGAGCGGAATAACGGCAGGTGGAACACGAGTTGAGGATGTTATAGGGGGTCTTGTTGTTGTTTGATGATCGAGATATCCAACACGGATAACCCCCTATGTTTTGTGATGTTTGGTTTGTGATGTTTGGTTTGTGATGGTTGGTTTGTGATGTTTGGTTTGTGATGGTTGGTTTGTGATGGTTGGTTTGTGATGGTTGGTTTGTGATGGTTGGTTTGTGATGGTTGGTTTGTGATGGTTGGTTTGTGATGGTTGGTTTGTGATGGTGACTTTTAATAGGAAGTCCTTTAATAATAATAATAATTCCTCTCGTACCGTTATACATTACATAGGGCCTGCAAGTAATTTCTCCATACCGCTCTATCCTGGGCAACTCGCTCAATCTCCTCCATGGAACTGAGACCGATATTTCTTGTCTCTCTCACCAAAGTTCGTTTCAGGGTCTCCTTAGGTCGACCTCTCTTTCTTGAACCCTTTGCATCCCACTTCAATGCCTGCTTTGATATTCGTTGATCATTTCTCCTCAAGGTGTGCCCAACATATCTCCATCTTCTCTTTCTTATAACAGTTGTCACTAGTGGTTGACCAGACATGTCTCTGATTTCATCACTTTTCCTGAATTCGTTCCATTTTATATTCATTATTTTTCGCAGACATCTATTTTCAAATGCATTCAACTTACTTTCTATATCTTTAGTCATTTTCCAACTCTCGCTGGCATATGTTAGAATTGATACAACATTTGAATTGAACATTCGTAATTTAGTTTTAATAAAGGAAGTCCTTTAGTAATTGGTAATTCGTTTGATATTCGTGATGTTACTAATCTTCGTATGTTGTTGTTAATTAACAATAATACAACAGACAGATGTTTGTGTCTTAATACATGTTTATTCAATCATCTTCCACAACTACGTCCGTCCTCCTCTAGTGTTTTATGTCGTTCTTGTTTGTAGTCACTACGTCGCTAAGCAGTACTAACAAATCTACGTCAACTAGTTTCACTACGTCACTGTTTCGTTCTAGTGTTGTTATCTGCTCGTAGTGGGCAGCTTTGGTGTGCGAACACTATGTTCTCTACCTATCTCATTTCCACTATACTATCTATCCATGAACTACCTGTCTAGTCTGTTAGCTACTACCTTGGAGTTGGGGAACGGTCGTACATGGTCCTAGTACAAGGAGAAGGTGCGATGGATAGGACACACACTGAGGAAATCCCCTTACAGCATCACGAGACGGGTTCTCTGATGGAGTCCCCATGGCAATAGAGGTAAGGGAAGACACAGGAACACCCGGAGACGGGAGTTGGAGACAGACTGCAAGAAAATGGGGAGAAAGTGGCGAGATCTGGAATAGTCATGGATAAGCGGGCTTGAAAGGCCTTGGTTGCGGACCTATGCTTCCCTAGAGGCAAAGTGTGAAGAAGAAGAAGAAGAATAGTATTCGTATATGATTTCTTGATAAAGGCCTACGTTCGAAACGTCGTTTGTTGTCATTTACATTCTCTCTTTCTCGATCGTTCTTTTTCGGCCATTTTGATCGTACTTATTGTGGTATACAGCCTTTGCCAAGATCGTATTATTACGTCACTTCTCCTTCTTCTTTACGTTCGTTATTTACGATCAATTTTAATCACTCTTTGTGATATGTTTGATCTTTGCTAAGAACGTGTATGCGTTGCACATTGGTTTGGTAAGCCCTAAACGCATAGACTTCTACACGTTTAGGACACATGCATCCGACTTCGTCCAAACCTCCTTAGTCGCCTCTTACGACATGCGTAGCAGGTTACAGTGGTTCTATTCTGTACACCCCAAATTTGGGCCCCGGTAACCACTCGGGCGACGTCACATCTTCAGTACCATTTGGAGCTCCAGTGCTTGTCCTTCGGCGATGTGTCCGATTTCAACCAGCGTTTACTGGGTTCGCTCTCCGTCAGCATTTGACTCTTCCCAGCCGACCTGCAAGGCAGCAGCAGATTATTTTCATCATCATCAAGGTGCGTATCCTTTATAGGATGTTGCTCTCTTTGCGGCACATCTGAAATTCACTCTGTCTCTTACCAGTTCACCAACTTCGTCGATGGTCATGTTCATGGTTTCTTTAATATCTTGTATCCATCTTCTTCTTGGTCTGCCTCTGCGTTTCCGTCCTGGGACCCTGCCCTCTAGTATTGTTCTTTCCAGGCCATCGTGACGCTTGATGTGACCAAAGTATGTCATTTTTCTGTATAGTATGTTGTGTATCAGTCAATTCTCTTTAACATTTAGTTCTTTCAGGACATCAGTGTTCTTTCTTTTTCTGTCCATGGTATTCGTAGGATCTTTCTGTAGCATTTAGTTTCGAAGGACTGGATTTTCGTTCTTAATTTTGTGTAATAGTCCATGATTCAATTATTTTATTTTAATTAGATTATTTTACATATCTAATTATCAACGTATCATTGCTCTTGTAATACTGCCATACATATGTTCTAATCCATACCACCTGGTTTTTTTTCACAGTTCACTCTTCCAACAGCAGACAAGAATGAGCTCACAAAAGAGATTGAAACGCTCAAACAGTTCAAATCCCAGGTGTCTGACCTATTGACCAACGAAGATGACCACAGTCTCATGAAATGGCTGAAAGGTACGGAATTATGTTGACCCACAGTCCCCTGTAACATGATTCCGTTCAGCTCATGGAAATTCCCGGAAATCGTTCTTCTAATGTCATGTGACATTTTCATTCCTGTATTTTTATAATATTATGAATTAACTCCTTGTGGACTAAACGCCACACGATGTGGCTTTGTATTGGACACCTTTTTACAAGGAGCCACACTAAAAGGCGTTTTTTATTCTAAAAATTATTGGAAAACGTGGTTTTTCTCTGGTCGACTACGAGTTAACTTTAAACGCTACATTCAAAAATCGAGTTATTTTATGTCATTTTGTCAATGTCATTTCATGTCACATTAAATGTGTCTTCTTCATCCTTCGCCCTAGGGAAGCATAGGTCCGCAACCAATGCCTTCCAAGCCCGCTTATCCAAGGCCATCTCTTCCAGATTGCTCCACGTTCTCCCCATTTTCTTGCATTCCGTCTCCAGGTGTTCCTGGGTCTTCCCCTACCTATATTGCCCTTAGGGTTCCATCGGAGAGCCTGTCTTGTGATGCTGTTAAGGGTTTCCTCAGTGTGTGTCCTATCCATCGCCACCTTCTGCTCCTTATCTCTTGTACCACATGTCTTAACCCTTTCGCTGCTACATACTTTCTGAAGGCTGAGCTAAAAATAGCTACTATTTGTTTCTATGTCACAAACGTGAATGTACGCATATAGCAGTGACAGTAGCAATTTATACCATGTTAACACGTCTTTAGCCCACAGAGGAGAGATAATAACAGACGTGTTAATGTGTATTTAGAAGTGAATGGGAAAACGTATATATACGTCCTTAGCAGCTAAAGGGTTAATAGTTAACCATGGACTAATAAAATTGGGTAAAATTGTAGTAGAGGGTCTCTGTCACTAAGTGGTTACGCCCTTGCTTTTTGTTCCGAAAGTCGTTGGTTCGAATCCGGACCACGCCTTTCGGGTTCCCGAGTACATTTTTTCCAGGAATTCGTGCTTTGTGCAATACTCTCGGCAGGTGGCGTGCCATTTCTGCGGAAGGGGGCCGATCCGTGTGGGGTAAAACCCGGTGCAATAAAGACAATTCTTCAAAGAAAGAAAATTGCGATAAAGTTGACAAAGTTCTATCTTTATTTCTCATTCGTTTCTCTAATTCTGTTTTACACCACAGTGTCAGGATAAGAAGAGATTTATAGAACGGGTTTTGTGTGCGCTTCATAAATAGTGTTTTTCGCTGTCTGTTATTACACGGTTCCTCGGCCTGCGAGGCAGATAGATCAGCACGGATGGAGCAAAACGTCAAAACAGAAAGGCAGTAAAACTTCCCACAAGTGTAAGTATACCTTGCCCACACTGTACAAAACATTTCAAGCCCGTATCGGGCTCACTAGTCATCTACGCACACACAGACAAACATAACGCAACTACATTCCCTTGGATACAAATTTGTGTGGTCATCATCACCCGTGATGGACGAACATCATAAAAGGCCCACTTTTTGCGTATACGGCAATTTGCTTTGTATCATCTGTATAGGAGCAACATTGCTCTCTGAGGCACACTGTCAGTTGGTAATCTGCTTATGTGGCCGAACGATTTAATTTGTTGTTTCTTGATGAAGTCTAGTACTGATGTTGTACCCACTATTGTTTTGTTTTCATTTCTCAACCGGTCTCTTCTTGATACTTCCAGCATTCTGCGTAGACACTTCATTTCTGTCGTGACTAGTTTTATTCTATCATTTGATGTCAGCGTCCAGGTTTGGCACAAGATAGCATAATGTTGGGAGAAATATTGTGATTTTTTTTTTCCGATCCAGAAGCACTTGAGCTGAAAGCTCTTCGGCTCGGTGTCATGGACATCGTAACCCTTCGGCTGGTGTCACGAACACCGTAAATCTGGGGAACCTGTAGCTTTTCTGTCAGTCCGCGGAGTTGAACCCGCACTTACAGAGGACTAGTCACCCGTAGTCCAACTCGCTACGAACACGCTGGGCACGCGGGCAAATATTGTGATTAATAATGCTCTTTTTGTGTTTATGATGACATGTTTGCATTTTTAAATTGACGCAATTTGCCCTAAGATTTGCTTTACTCTATTGTATCTGTGTTGGATTTCCTTAATTATTCTTTCATTTGCTGACGCACCCCTGTTTTTGCCGGGACTCGCAAGGGGAGCAAAGAATAATAACACTGTTACCTACACGCATGTTGTAAGAGGCACCTGATGTAGGGACTAGGAAGCTATCCTTATAAATACAAATCATCTCAGAAATCGGATGTGCTGATGTACTTGTAGGCACATAACTGGTACATCGTACAATCGCTCTTAGGCTCAGATCACATACAAATCACAAATAGTGGTTAACAAGTGATCGATATGAAGCGTTAGAAGATGCACTGAAGAAATGCTCCTTATGTATATAAGTTTTTTGACTTGTTTTAATATCGTTCTCTTGCAGCACGAAATCAAGACGTCGAGAAAGCGGAGGCCATGTTTAGAACTGTGAGTTTAGTTAGTCGCTGTCTATAAGTTTGTCTGTATCTGTCTATGACTGTGTTGTCAATGATTTGGATTTGTAGACGTTGGTGCATGTGTGTAAATATGTCTTTCTGTGTGTCTTAATATGTCTATCTGTGCGTCTGAATATGTCTCTATATATAGTGGTTTTATGTCAGGGAAGTACCCGTCTGCCCAGCGTGTTCGTAGCGCGTTGGATTACGGTTGACTATCCCTCTGTGTGCGGGTTCAATTCTGCGGGATGGCAGAAAAAGCTACAGATTCCCCAGATTTACGGTGTTCGTGGCACCGAACCGAAGGTTACGATGTCCATGGCAACGAGCCGAAGAGCTGAAAGCTCAAGTGCTTCTGGGTCGAGAAAAAAATGTCAGGTAAGTAACACAGCATTATTGGGTATTGGTTACTAAGCTGACGTTAGTGTACTCCGGTAGACCCATAGGTGCTCAGTCTCCCCCAACAGATATCGAAGATGATGCATACTGATGGGTCCTGTGGCTCGCTGATTAAACTCATTTCTCACTCTGCCCCTCTCTACTTGCACAACGGGTAACTCCAAACTGCTTAAATCGCTGGATCGATTCAACATCTACTTTAGTGTCCTCATCAAACAGGCAGTCGCGAAGAGACCGAAGAACATCCCCTTATCTATCTTCAACTCCCCAACAATCGATGCTGTTGATGCAAGCCTGTCCGCCTCTCATTACCGTAAACACCCGCATGCCCAGGACAGTATATCCACGTAAGCATCTGGAGGTTAGAAACTTTTATAGACGACATTCACTCATATTTGAAATCTGCCTTTTTGAATCTTGTGAAGCATCGACTGAGAGTCAGATACAACAACAAATCAACACCACATCAACAAAAATAACTAAATAGTAGCCATTTAACACAAGTACAAAAATTCTGACATATTGGCTCCATAGTCACTGTCAGGCTTTCTCTTGATGAAGAAATCTCAAAATGGTAGTGCGTCTACTACATTCGGCAAACTATCAAAGAGAGAGTGGGACAACACACATTTAATTTTGTAGAGAAAAGATTCAAATATATCGAGCCTGTCTAATTAGCTCTTTACTATATGGCTCAGAAACGTGGACAGCATACTCAAGACCCGATAGGAGATTTAACATCTTTCAACCTTCGATGTCTCCGCAATATTATGAACATTAGGTGGTACGACAAGATAACCAACTTTGAAGTACTGCAACGTGCAGACCTGCCTTCCACCATGGGAATGCTCAGCAGTAGTCGACCAAGATGGCTAGGGCATGTGTTAAGAATGGACAATTGCCGCATACCAAAACAAATGTTGTCTTGTGAACTTTCAGAGGGGAAGAGGCACCAAAGCAGATCACTGCCCAGATATAAGGATGTCTGAAAGACCTCAATGAAGAACTCTTCTATCGGTTCTCTTCTTTCTTTGAAGAACACTTCTTACTAAACTGGCTTTATCTTGATACTTCCAGCATTTTGCGTAGTCACTTCATCTCTGTAGTGACTAGTTTCACAAACTGCGGTTTGAATAGACTACAAGACAATTTCATTCTCCTTGATTACATCCTTATGTTCTCCCATTTCAGAGTATGGCGTACAGGGAGAAGATGAAGGTGGACACGCTCCTGACTGATTATGAGCCACCTGAGGTAAATCAAATAAAAACTCAACTCAACCCATACCATGAACCACTTTAGCGACCTACAAATATGCATACATCACACCACAAGCAACTATAGAAGCCTTTTACATAATAATAATAATAATAATAATAATAATTCCTCTCGTACCGTTATACGTTACATAGGTTACAAGTAATTTCTCCATATCGCTCTATCCTGGCCAACTCATCAATCTCTTCCATGGAACTGAGACCGATATTTTTGCCTGTCTCAGCAAAGTTCGTTTCAGGATCTCCTTAGATCATCCTCTCTTTCTTGAATTATCTGCAATGCCTGCTTTGATATTCTTTGATTTCTTCTCAAGGTGTTTCCAACATATCTCCAACGTATCCTTATAATAGTTGTTACTAGTGGTTGAAAAGACAGTTTTCTGTGTCACAAAGTATTGGCTCCACAATCCAGTAACATCAGGAGTACGGCAAGGATGTGTTTTATCACCTCTCCTCTTTATTATATACATGGATAGTATCACCAAATAGATGAAGCATCACTCAACGCAGACCAACAAAATGAACTGCTCTTTGCTGACGACCAGTGTTTATTCCATAATAATATTGAACAGCTTCAAGAGCACATAAACTTACACAACAATAGCTGCCTCAAATACAACATGAAGATCAACATTCAAAAGACAGAAGTCATGACTATAAGCAGAGAACATAAAGATATCAACATACAAATAAATGACCAAACGCTAAAGCAGGTGAGAGAATTCAAATACCTTGGAAGTATCTTCACATCTGATAGTAGACTGGACAGAGAGATCGAAACTAGAATCCAGCAAGCCAACAACATTACATACCAGCTTACCCCAATTTTGAAACACCCAGCTATTCCAGTAGTGACTAAAGACAGATTATAAATTCAATCTTTATACCAACACTGTGCACCAGAGCCAAACATGGGCACTGACAAAAGAACAAGAAAGGAAAATTACCACATGCGAAATGAGATGCCTGAGGAAAGCAGTAAATAAAACAAGAAGAGACCATATAAGAAATGAGGAAATTAGAAGAACAGTCGGAACAACACCTGCTATTAAATTTATTGAAAACAGAGACTCAAATGGTTTGGCCACCTGGTCAGAATGAACCCGAATACACCAGTTGCAAGATCGTACAACCTGAAAATGGAATCATCAAGAGGAAAGGGCAGACCAAGAAAAAGATGGGTTGATGGGTTACAGACATCTTAAAACTCCACAATACCACAGCATATCAAGCGACCGAGCGTGCATTATCTCGAAAACCGATCATCAGTTAAACCTGCTACGCCTAGCGGCAAAAAAGCAGAGAAGGACAAAAGAAAGAAAGGAAAAAAAGAAGACAAAGTATTGACCTAGTTAAGAACAACAACGCAGGGGAGATAATCACTTTCTCGTTTCTTTAAAAAGCTCAGTACTGATGTTGTACCCGCTTTTGTCCTTCTGTTTTCCTTTCCCAACCGGTCTCTTGATACTCCCAGCATTCTGCGTAGACACTTCATCTCTATCGTGACTAGTTTCCTTCTATAGTTTGATGTCAGCGTCCAGGTTTGGCACTGGTAGCATAATCTTGAAAGATTGTGTTGAACATTGCTCTTTGTGTTCATGGTGACGTATTTGTATTTTAAAATTGGCGCCATTGGTCATATGATTTGATTTGCTTTGTTGCATCTGTTTTTTTAAAAATATTTATGAGTTTCACTGTGCCTTGACCTTTTTTTTTTTTTTTTTCCGATCCAGAAGCACTGAGCTTTTCAGCTCTTCGGCTCGGTGCCATAGACATCGTAACCCTTCGGTTCGGTGCCACGTACACCGTAAATCTGGGGAATCTGTGGCTTTTTCTGCCATCCCGCGGAATTGAACCCGCACACGACAGAGGGATAGTCACCCGTAGTCCAACGCGCTACGAACACGCTGGGCAGACGGGCCCTTGACCTCTTTCAATACACCACTACTTACACAGCACACAGCAGTTCTAATCTGAATATCTTTTAGTGGGTCACTGTGACGTAGAGGCTAGCTGCTCGCCTCTCCTTTCAAAGGTACTCGGTTCGTTCCCTCGTGGAGCCATCGATATATTTTCCCAGAGATCCCTGATCTCAGTGTAGGTGAGATCGAGTTCCTGATCCTGTCGGAGACAGATGATTAAACGTAGGTTCCGTGTTCAATTTGAGCACGTAAAAGAACCATGAAGAATGAAAATCGTGGCATATCCTTTACAGGACGTAGCCATCAACCACAGTAAACGAGTCGTTGATATTCTAGGCACCACATATACGTTCAAGTGGTTCGGCCATCTAATGAGAATGGAACCACAGTTACTACCATCACGTGCCTATAATAATCGACACTCAGGACGCAGAGCACGAGGCAGGCCAAGAACACGATGGATAGATAACATCTCAGAGTCCTTGCGAAAGCATGGACTGACAACGTCAAGCGCAACACACCTGGCACAAGATAGGAAACTAATCTCCCCACGACGCTTCACGGCAAATGTGGTTAAGATAAGCTAAGATAAGATATATACGTTCAGTAGTTTGCCATTGCTTTCTGAACGGCTGAACGGTGAGGTCTATTTTTACCTTTCGTAAAAATCCCACGGAAACGAATTTGCTCACCGCGGGGTTTGAACCAGGTACGCTTAGGTTGTGATCGAACTCACTACTGCTTAAGCTACAGACGCCCACTGTAAAATAACCACTGTAAAAGAACCACAGGCAGTTCAAAAATGAGAAGAGCAGGCTGGATATGCGCAGCCCGAACAAAATTAATTAGAAAAGTTTAAAAATAAAATCCCTACAAAATATCTTAATTTTTTAAATGACATTAGTACCCTCGCCGGTGCTTCGGAGTTCATGCACTGTCGCTGAGATCTTTCTGTGTAATAAAGAGATGGGAGGACATATGGTAACTCACCGAAGTGCAATGATGATGGTTCTATCAATCAACCAATATCTTTTCCCAGGTACTGGCTAAGTATATGACAGGTGGTACTTGTGGTCACGACAAAGAAGGGTCTCCTGTGCGTGTAGAGCTGTTCGGTCACTTGGACATGAAAGGATTAATGTATTCAGCCAGAAAGGTCGACATGGAGAAGGTCAAGTTGAAGCAATGTGAAGGCCATGTCAAAGATTGGGCTGAGATGTCGAAAAAGGTACACAATAGTTATTTAGTATTGTTGTTTATTTTTGTTGTGTTTGTGGGAGGGTTGTGAAGGGGTGTGGGGGCAGGGGAGAAGGGTGAGTAACAGGAAATCGGGTGTGGGTGGTGGGTATTGGGAAGTTTGTGTTTAAAAATGGTAGCAGGTAGTGGAAAGTTGGTATAGTCAGTCCATTAATTCGTGAGCACGTTTGAAATTGATTTTCTCGAAAACTACCTGTTGGATCTCAGTGATTTTTTGCAAGCAGCCTTAGAATATCCATGACGCTAGAGAAATATTTTTTCCAAGAAAATTTGATGTAGTTTGAAATATTTCTTCTTCAGGTTATATTAAAATCAACCTCACCGGATTGTACACAATAGTAACAGATCTACGGTACACAGACGCGTTGTTCTAAAAATACATTATGGTAACATTGAAATATCGTGAGTTTCACGAATTCCCGTGCACCTAACCCAGTCGACTTTGAAAGCGAAAAGCATATGACGTTATAATTGGGATACCGTTGTAAAGTTATAGGCGTATCTCGCTATTTGTATGAAGCTATTGTATCATATTTGTTGGCTTATCAAAACTGACATTGATATCACATTCATAATGAGTCTGAAGTGCACATTTATAACAATGCAGAAGGTTACAGTTTTACTATACCAACACTTCCGTAGGGAATCTAAGAGAGGTCATCTATATTGCGATATTCATAACCTGAGAAACGAACGCAACTGGCGCTTGGTCTGAATAGAGAATCCTTTTTCCCGATGGATTAAACAGGACACAAAGTGCACTAATGTCAAGCAAGGAAGGAAAAGAACGATTGACGACTTTGACATAGATGTCATAAGACGGAGCTCTTGAAAATGTTTGCGACAAATCAACTTGTTACTCTCAGGAAACTGAAATTAAAACTGCAATCAGATTGCAGCATAGACATTTCTAAAAGTACTCTATGAAAAATTGTAAGAGCCGCCGGTTTCACCTTCAGAAAAACTATAGGCGGCAGGAATATTATTGTGAAAAGCCACATTTAATTGCTGCCCGAAGTAAATACCTGAGGCAGATCCGTGAGCGGCGGAGGCAAGGCTATGATATTGTATATTTGGACGAATCCTGGGTCAATGCTCACCACACCAATGCTAAAGAATGGCAATCAGTAGACGGTGAACAGAAAAAAAAAAATACCAAGCAGCAAAGGCCAGCGTATTATACTAACACATGCAGGAAGCAGTGAAGAAGGTCTTGTCCATGACTCTGGACTTATTTTCCAATCAAAAAGTACCGACGGTAGGGACTACCACACAGAAATGAATGGACATATTTTCAGGCACTGGATGGAGAAAGATCTACTTCCAATTCTAAACAGACCATCATGCTTGGTAATGGATAATGCATCCTATCACAACGCAGTATCAGCGGAAGACAAAGTACCAACTGCATCAAATACAAAAGATCAAATTAGGACTTGGCTTGCTAAGGAAAATGTCAGCTTCGATGATACATATTTGAAACCCGAGTTGTTGCACCTGGTGAGGATGACAAATAAGACAAATGTGTTTCATATTGACAAAATCATTGCGGAATACGGTCACACGTCTTTGCGACTACCTCCATATCATGCTCACCTCAATCCGATAGAGCTTGTCTGGGCTAAAGTAAAAGGGCAAGTTGCCGAACAGAACAGGACGTTTAAAATGTGTGATGTTGAAGTTCTGACACGTGAGTCCTTCTCAATGATAGACATGCAGTTCTGGAAGAAGTGTGTTGAACATGTGCTCCGAGAGGAAGACGAGTACTGGCACCGAGATGGATTACAATTTGTCCAGCCAGTAACAATTATCAACCTCATGGAATCGTCAGATTCGGGATGATACAAATCATATTTTGATTACAGACTGAGAAATAGCAACGTATACATATCCAAATGCGTCTACCATCATACAATTTGTGGTGAAGTTAAGACACCCTGGGGTCTAATGGTGACCGAAGGAGAGGACTAACTGTTGCATATTGTATCCAAGTTCACGATTGCACATAAAGGGCAACACACTTAATTACTTGACCTATCAAGTTAATATGGAGATACACCTATGAATAGAATTGACATGGACAAATTCTAGGATACTGTAAAATCTAAAATTTGAGCCCTTGTATTTGCAATTGTCATAAAAGATCAAAGGAATTCGCCGATGTGCAAAATCCGTAGCATCTATGGACTACTGGTTAGCTTTATTTTAGCGTCATGGATATTATAAGGCTGCATTCAAAAAATCACTGAGATCCAACAGGTAGTTTTCGAGAAAATCAATTTCAAACGTGCTCACGAATTAATGGACAGACTATAGTAGACATTTGGAAGTGGGTAATGGGACAGTATGTAATGGGACGGTGAGTAACGGGGCGGTGGGTAACGGGGCGGTGGGTAACGGGGCGGTGGGTAACGGGGCGGTGGGTAACGGGGCGGTGGGTAACGGGGCGGTGGGTAACGGGGCGGTGGGTAATGGGACAGGGGGTAATGGTAAGTAATGAAACAGTGGATAAGTAAGCTGTTGGATGATGATGATGATAATGAATGCCTGGTTTATGATTTCAGTTGAACAAACGTGTTGATGGACTTACTGTCATATTTGACATGGACGGAGTGTCCAGCAGAATGTTGTGGCGAGCAGGTCAGTGCATGTACATATATATATATATATATAGTTAGTTTACTAATGTGTGCGTTTGTGGCTTATAATATATAATAATAAATTTTTTTTCCGATCCAGAAGCACTTGAGCTGAAAGCTCTTTGGCTCGGTGTCATGGACATCGTAACCTTCGGTTCGGTGCCACAAACACCGTAAATCTGGGGAACCTGTGGCTTTTCTGCCAGTCCGCGGAGTTGAACTCGCACTCACAGAGGACTTGTTACCCGTAGTCCAACGCGCTACGAACACGCCAATTCCCATATCAGTCCAAGACAAGCTATACGGAGATGTACATGGACTCCGGTTGACCACTAACTACTTTAAAAGTATACAAATCGATGTCTGAAAACGTTGGAAGAAGAAGAAGAAGAGCTGGACAGGCGGGCATATAATAATAATAAAGCCCATAATCCATTAGGGACGTAGGGGTGTCACTGTGGAGACATCAGCACAAAAAGCACGCCAGGAATCACTGTCTTCAACTCTTCGGGCAAGTGTGGAGAAACTCTGCCCCGACCAGCTCTTGATGTTGTCAAACCAGGATTTTCTCTGCCCTCCTTTCTTTCTTCCACCCTCAACTGTTCCCTGTAGGAAAATCTTGGAGAGTGAGCCTTGTCTCATCACATGCCCGAACCACGCAAGCTTACGCTTTTTCAAGATTGTCAAGATTGTCAAGATTGTCAAGATTGTGGCTTTAACGGTAGTGAACTCAATCACAACCCTAAACTACCTGGTTCAAACCTCCACGGTTTGGAAGCTTTTCTTCTCCTTCTTATTTGAACACTCCATATCGACCACTTGTTAAATCGCTCTTTGTTATTTGTATGTGATCTGAGCCTAAGAGTTATTGTACGTTGTGCCAGTTATGCGCCTACAAGTAGGTCAGCGCATTTGATTTCTGCAACGTTTTTTTTTTTAAATTTACCAAGGTAGCTTCCTAGAGTTTGAAGCAAATTTGTTCCCGTGGATTTTACGAATGGTAAAAGTAGGCCGCACCGTTCAGAAAGCAATGACAAACTTTTGAACGTATAAGTGGTGCCTATAAAATTCACGACTCGTTTACTATGGTTGATGGCAACGTTGTATACAGGATATACCACAGCAAGGGTCTCTGTGACTAAGTGGGTAAGCCCTTTGCCTTGAGTCGAAGATCTCTGTGGCTGAGTGGGTAAGCCCTTTGCCTTGTGAGTCGAAGGTCGTGGGTTCGAATCCGGACCGCGCCGTTCTGTTCACGAGTGCAATTTTTCCAGAGACCCCTAGGATTGTTGCTGGAGCTACGGAATTCGTGCTTTGTGCAATATACTCGGCAGGTGACGTGTCATTTCTGCGGAAAGGACCGAGCCTATGGGGTAAAACCCGGTGCAATGAAGTCAACTCTTCGGCTTAAAAACCTTTATATGCCACGATCTTCATTTTCGGTTCAAGCAAATAAATTGCTGTGACATTTGATGGCTCCATAGAGAAGTTATTCTCCAATTTATACAGGGTGTTCAACTTAAAAGCAGCCCGTGAATGGAGCTAATCTGGCATACATGTATGGAAATGGGAAGGTTCAGTTATGACGTAGTATAGGTCAAGGTTGTGTGACGGTGTGTAATTGTAGTGCGGAAGGGGCGATGAACAAATGTGACGTAGGACGAGCTAGTCAGAACCGGTTTAAATAGTAAATAAACACAACTCAATGTTGTACCTGGCAACTTTCGAATTGTCAATGGGGCTGCAATTATCTTGAACACCCTGTATTATAATTGACTTCTGTTTTACGGTTTTTTTTTGGTTGTTTTTTTTTCCGATCCACAAGCACTTCAGCTTTCAGCTCTTCGGCTCGGTACCATGGACATCGTAACCTTCGGTTCGGTGCCACGAACATCGTAAATCTGGGGAACCTGTGGCTTTTATGCCAGCCCGCGGAATTGAACCACACTCACAGGGGCTTGTCACCCGTCGTCCAACGCTCTACGAACACGCTGGGCTAGCGGGTCTGTTTTACTCGAAATGTTTAAGGAAGTAGAAATATGTTTTCAACAATGTTTTTTACTGCTTGCGCTCGTGTGGTGCCGGACCCACAAGGGTTGGTTTCCACACCCTTGCTTTAACGCAGTGGTTCTCAAAGGGTGTGCCCATGCGCACCAGTCTCCCCCTCCGTGACATTCCTAGGTGTATCCAGGAAATCCCAGATCAGGGTCGGCATCGCGGTGCCTGTGAGCACCAGGTAAAAATATCGCAAAACACATCAGGCCCATGCTTCTCATAGGCATACATTAAATGGTGAATAGAGGTATGTAACATTTTCCAAATATTTCAGTATTTCTTTGCTTTTTGCATCTTATTTATTAAGTTTGTGTGTATAGTGCGCCTACGATTTTGTGTAGAACTTCAAGTGTCCCCCGACTTCAAACAAAGTTTGAGAACCATTGCTTTATACAGGGTGTTCAAGATAATTGCAGCCCATTGACAAATCGAAAGTTGCCAGATAACCTATCGCGTTGTGTTTATTTACTATTTAAACGGGTTCTGACTAGCTCATCCTACGTCACATTTGTTCATCGCCCCTTCCCGCACTACAATTACACACCGTGGCACAACCTTGACCTATACAACGTCATAACTGAACCTTCTCGTTTCCTTACATATATGCCAGATTAGCTCCATTCATAGGCTGCTTTTAAGTTGAACACCCTGTAGTATGGGTACACATGCATTCAAAGTATCATGTAGTTGCTTTAATTGTATGTGTCGTATTATTGATTTCTTCCAATGGTTCAGGTCTGCAGATGTATCTGCATCTTGTGAGAGTACTTGAAGACAACTATCCAGAAATGTTGAAGAAAATGTTTGTCATCAACGGTAAGTGCTTCTACTTCTTCTTCTTCGATCTCTGATTATGCGCTTTATCCTCTGTGGTCCACAAGCTATATAGACAGTCAGCTTCAGGTGTGTCAAGTTTCTCCAAAGCTTAGTTATCAGTTCGACTGAGTATGGCCACATCTACATGGTATGACAGGACCACAGCCAACTGTAATATTGGACCACATAACTGATCGGGGAAGCCTTGACCTAGTTTTGAGTTGGGGGCTGATTATTGTATATGTTTGATAGAACACTGCAAACTTTTTTGCAATTTTACTCAATTCTGTGAGTCTATGGTTATTTATTGGTGAAAAATATTAATAGTATTGATATTCCTTAGCTTTAAACTTAACTTGTTACATAATATAACCTTGATTTAGCATTTTGTGTTGATTTTAAAAGGAATTCATCTTTATACAACAATACTGGAATGCGAGGTCACGTGACGGTTATGATCTTATTTCCTAGATTTATTTGACCTGAGTCCTATGGCGGTATGGTTATCGGAGGCTGTGGACACAAACAGGGAACTGTGGGATAGAGCGGACAACGGCAGTGGAACAAGAGAAGGGACTGAAAGAGTCGATGAATATAGGAGGAACTACAATCAATAAATGGAGTTAAGGAAATAACAGGAAGATGTACTACAATGAAAGAAAGGAATTAAGGATCACGACCTAATACTAAGAGGAAACAAACGCAGTACTACACACTGAGGAAACCTCATAACAGCATCACGAAACAGGCCCTTCGATGGAACTCCAGGGTAACAGAGGTAAGGGAAGACCCAAGAACACATTGGAGGCGGGAGTTGGAGACGGAATGCAAGAAAATTGGGAGAGAGTGGGGATATCTGGAGAATATAACCTTGAATTCCTTTGGGCTTGGAAGGTCTTGGTTCCGGATCTATGCCTCCCTAGAGATGAAGGCTCAAGAAGAGTATGCCCACATGTTGCTTCTCAGCTCAACCATGAGATGAAGGCTCAAGAAGAGTATGCTCACATGTTGCTTCTCAGCTCAACCATGAGATGAAGGCTCAAGAAGAGTATGCCCACATGTTGCTTCTCAGCTCAACCATGAGATGAAGGCTCAAGAAGAGTATGCCCACATGTTGCTTCTCAGCTCAACCATGAGATGAAGGCTCAAGAAGAGTATGCCCACATGTTGCTTCTCAGCTCAACCATGAGATGAAGGCTCAAGAAGAGTATGCTCACATGTTGCTTCTCAGCTCAACCATGAGATGAAGGCTCAAGAAGAGTATGCTCACATGTTGCTTCTCAGCTCAACCATGAGATGAAGGCTCAAGAAGAGTATGCTCACATGTTGCTTCTCAGCTCAACCATGAGATGAAGGCTCAAGAAGAGTATGCTCACATGTTGCTTCTCAGCTCAACCATGAGATGAAGGCTCAAGAAGAGTATGCTCACATGTTGCTTCTCAGCTCAACCATGAGATGAAGGCTCAAGAAGAGTATGCTCACATGTTGCTTCTCAGCTCAACCATGAGATGAAGGCTCAAGAAGAGTATGCCCACATGTTGCTTCTCAGCTCAACCATGAGATGAAGGCTCAAGAAGAGTATGCCCACATGTTGCTTCTCAGCTCAACCATGAGATGAAGGCTCAAGAAGAGTATGCTGACATGTTGCTTCTCAGCTCAACCATGAGATGACAGTCTCGCAGGACATGCTCCGGTGTCTGTTCTACCTACTGACATAAGATGCAAGAGTTCGCCCGAGTGGTTACAGGGGCCCAAATTGGGGTGTAAGAATAGAACCACTGTTACCTGCTACGCATGTCGTAAGAGGCGACTAAGAAGATTGGACGTGGGGCTAGCTACCCCACACCGTAGAAAACACTAGATGGCATCAGAACAGAGAGCGAATCGAGTAAACACTGGCTGAAACCGGACACATCACCGAAGGATAAGTACCAGAGCTCCAAATGGTGGGGAAGATGTGACATACAATAAACCAATGCTAAGGCTGCATGAATCAGATTTCCACACGAATATAATTTATGGGGAGGTCTGGTACATCGGTCTGGGCGGTGATCGTGAAAGAGAGAGAAGAGAGAGAGTGCAAGGGAGAAAGATTTCAATGTGTAAAATGAGTTGTTTGAGGTTAACATTAATGTTACTAGAAGAGATATAATGAGAAGTAGAGATGCTAGGAGAAGTAGAGATGCTAGGAGAAGTAGAGATGCTAGGAGAAGTAGAGATGCTAGGAGAAGTAGAGGTGCTAGGAGAAGTAGAGGTGCTAGGAGAAGTAGAGGTGCTAGGAGAAGTAGAGGTGCTAGGAGAAGTAGAGGTGCTAGGAGAAGTAGAGGTGCTAGGAGAAGTAGAGGTGCTAGGAGAAGTAGAGGTGCTAGGAGAAGTTGAGATGCTAAGACTGAAGAACATCAATCCATCTCCCATATAACATATACTCTCTCTTCTTCTCTCTCCTTATCTCTCTCCTTCCTTCTCTCTCCTTATCTCTCTCCTTCCTTCTCTCTCCTTATCTCTCTCCTTATTCTTCCTCTTCCTACTCTCTTCTTCTCTCTCCTTATTCTTCTCTTTCCTCTCCCCTTTTCTTTCTCCTTCTCTTCTCTCTTCCCTCTCTCTCTCCTCCTTTCCTCTCTTCCTCCTCTCCTCTCTCTCCTCTTCCTCTCTCTCCCTCTCTTCTCCTCTCTCTCCTCTCTCTTTCCTCTCTCTCCTTCTCTCTCTGTCTGACTTTCCTCTCTCCCCTTCTCTCTGTCGACTTTCCTCTCTCTCCTTCTCTCTCTGTCTGACTTTCCTTCTCTCGCATTATCTCTGTTCCCTCTTCGTATATATCTCTCTCTTTTCTTATCTCCCCATAGCTCTCGATTTTGAACTGCAAGGGTTCCTTTACATGCTCAAATTAAACAGGGGACCTACGTTTTATCGTCCATCTCCGACAGGACTAGGAACTCGATCTCACCTACACTGAGATCAGGATCTCTGGAAAAATATCCAGATGGCTCCACGAGGAAGCGAACCTGGTGCTTTTGACGCGAGGGAAATTGTACCTTATTTTGAAATGAACACAATGTGTATCGTTGAAGACAGGGGCGGCTCGTCATTAAGGGTGCCTAGGGGTTAGTGACTCTGTCTATTAACCCCGACGTTCTGAGTTCGAATCACGCTGCGGACAGTTTGGTTGCAAATTGTTTCCGTTGGTTTTAACAAAAGGACGATGGCGCCACCCGTTCAGAAAGCAATGGCAAACTACTGAACGTATAAGTGGTGCCTAGAAAATCAACGACTTGTTTACTGTGGTTGATGGCTACGTCCTTTGGGATATGCCACGATTTTCAGGGCCAGGCCCCATCAAAAATAATGTGTAACGTGCATTTATTATTTAATAAATTAAATATAAACTAATTCAAAACCATGATTTTCCCGAACATTTGTGTCTGGCCCCACCAATAAAAAGGATCACGAGCCGCCACTGGTTGAAGACCATCATTAAAATATCAAGATGGAGGTGGATTGTGCATGTATGTCGTTGATCAGTAGGAACACTGGCTAAAACAGCTCTCCGATGAACAAACTGATGGGATAAGCAAGCCTGGATGTAAAACAGCTCTCCGATGAACAAACTGATGGGATAAGCAAGCCTGGATGTAAAACAGCTCTCCGATGAACAAACTGATGGGATAAGCAAGCCTGGATGTAAAACAGCTCTCCGATGAACAAACTGATGGGATAAGCAAGCCTGGATGTAAAACAGCTCTCCGATGAACAAACGGATGAGATAAGCAAGCCTGGATGTAAAACAGCTCTCCGATGAACAAACGGATGGGATAAGCAAGCCTGGATGTAAAACAGCTCTCCGATGAACAAACGGATGGGATAAGCAAGCCTGGATGTAAAACAGCTCTCCGATGAACAAACGGATGGGATAAGCAAGCCTGGATGTAAAACAGCTCTCCGATGAACAAACGGATGGGATAAGCAAGCCTGGATGTAAAACAGCTCTCCGATGAACAAACGGATGGGATAAGCAAGCCTGGATGTAAAACAGCTCTCCGATGAACAAACGGATGGGATAAGCAAGCCTGGATGTAAAACAGCTCTCCGATGAACAAACGGATGGGATAAGCAAGCCTGGATGTAAAACAGCTCTCCGATGAACAAACGGATGGGATAAGCAAGCCTGGATGTAAAACAGCTCTCCGATGAACAAACGGATGGGATAAGCAAGCCTGGATGTAAAACAGCTCTCCGATGAACAAACGGATGGGATAAGCAAGCCTGGATGTAAAACAGCTCTCCGATGAACAAACGGATGGGATAAGCAAGCCTGGATGTAAAACAGCTCTCCGATGAACAAACTGATGGGATAAGCAAGCCTGGATGAAACAGCTCTCGATGAACAAACGGATGGGATAAGCAAGCCTGATGTAAAACAGCTCTCGATGAACAAACTGATGGGATAAGCAAGCCTGGATGTAAAACAGCTCTCCGATGAACAAACGGATGGGATAAGCAAGCCTGGATGTAAAACAGCTCTCCGATGAACAAACTGATGGGATAGCAAGCCTGATGTAAAACAGCTCTCCGATGAACAAACTGATGGGATAAGCAAGCCTGGATGTAAAACAGCTCTCCGATGAACAAACGGATGGGATAAGCAAGCCTGGATGTAAAACAGCTCTCCGATGAACAAACGGATGGGATAAGCAAGCCTGGATGTAAAACAGCTCTCCGATGAACAAACGGATGGGATAAGCAAGCCTGGATGTAAAACAGCTCTCCGATGAACAAACGGATGGGATAAGCAAGCCTGGATGTAAAACAGCTCTCCGATGAACAAACGGATGGGATAAGCAAGCCTGGATGTAAAACAGCTCTCCGATGAACAAACGGATGGGATAAGCAAGCCTGGATGTAAAACAGCTCTCCGATGAACAAACGGATGGGATAAGCAAGCCTGGATGTAAAACAGCTCTCCGATGAACAAACGGATGGGATAAGCAAGCCTGGATGTAAAACAGCTCTCCGATGAACAAACTGATGGGATAAGCAAGCCTGGATGTAAAACAGCTCTCCGATGAACAAACGGATGGGATAAGCAAGCCTGGATGTAAAACAGCTCTCCGATGAACAAACTGATGGGATAAGCAAGCCTGGATGTAAAACAGCTCTCCGATGAACAAACTGATGGGATAAGCAAGCCTGGATGTAAAACAGCTCTCCGATGAACAAACTGATGGGATAAGCAAGCCTGGATGTAAAACAGCTCTCCGATGAACAAACGGATGGGATAAGCAAGCCTGGATGTAAAAAAACAGCTGTATGGTGCCGGGGCTCGCAAGAAAACAAAAATAGTAACACTACGACCTACAAGTCATGTCGTAAGAGGCGACTGAGGTAAGGGCCTAGGGAAGCTATCCTAGTAAATAAAAAAACGACGCAGAAATCGGATGTGCTGGCCTACTTGTAGGCGCATAACTGGCACACTGTACAATCGCTCTTTGGTTCAGATCACATACAAATCACAAAGAGTGGTTTAACAAGTGGTTGATATGGAACGTTGAAAGAAGAAGAAGATATGTAACTGATAACTGATCACACATAACACACCATGTTCATGGTTTGATCCTCTATTTTACATGAACTTTTAGCGCCACGGATATTCCCACTTTTGTACAAACTCTGCCGACCTTTGATCAGTGAAGACACGAAAAACAAGATCCATGTTTTGGGATGTGAGTATGTTTTTCATTTCATTCTTAAGGAGGGATTCTGTTCTTGAAACTTTTTTCGTTGCTTTCATATTAATGTAGAATTTGTATTACAATTTTGAGATATTATGACTTAAAAGAGTAGAAAAATAAGAAAAAAATGTCAACAATAAAAGACCACCAAACACAAATGTTAATCCCTAAGGCTCTGAAAGTAATGAATATAATGAATTCTGTTTTCACTCTAAGGTGAGCAATTGTAATATCTAAAATATTACACATGATTTTAGGATATATTAAATATTGCATTTTTATGAATTTTTGGGTAAACAGACTTCAAAAGCAGCTTTTGACCGAATTTTGAGGACATTTTTACCCAAAATTTATAAAACATAAATATTTAATATATACTAAAATCATGTGTAATATTTTAGATATTACAATTGCACACCTTAGAGTGAAACAGAATTCATTTACATTCATTAGATTCAGAGCCTTAGGGTTTGGAATTTTGTTTTGGTGGCCATTTTATTGTTTCCATGGCAACGCTTTGACATTTTTTTCCTAATTTTTTCTACTATTTTAAGTCATAATCTTTCAAAATGGTTATACAAATTTTACATTAATGTAAAAACAACGAAAATAGCTTCATGATCCCCACACTACCGAATCCCCTCTTAAATCATGTGTTCTGTTGTTCAATGTGTTCTTGTATGTTCTACGTGGTGTGTCCCATTTTTGTATAGTGTATATAGCCCGCGTGCCCAGCGTGTTCGTAGCGCGTTGGACTACGGGTGACAAGTCCTCTGTAAGTGCGGGTTCAACTCCGCGGACTGGCAGAAAAGCTACAGGTTCCTAAGATTTACGGTGTTAATGGCACGAACCGAAGGGTTAACGATGTCCATGACACCGAGTCGAAGAGCTTTCAGCTCAAGTGCTTCTGGATCGAAAAAAATATATAAAAATAGTTATATATATATATATATATATATATATATATATATATGCCAGTTCAGAAAGCGATGACAAACTACTGGACGTATAAGTGGTACCTAGAAAAATCGACTGTGGTTGATGGCTACGTCCTGTAAATTATTTTCATATGTATATAGCCTTTTTCGTCTTTACAGACGGTCAATTGGGCAAGTGTTTTACTGTGATATCTTCAGAGTTTTCACTTTTATCTCTTGTCGTTCAGCTCATATATGTCTCTTCTCAAAAGACTGTGCGTCTTTGCGCAATATCGCTTTCCACACAGTTCTATCATCAGCTAGTTTTTCCCATGTGCTGGGACTTATAGAAAAAGTTATTCATTGAGGTTTGTAGACATTGTGAAGTGTAGTGATAAATAGGTTCATCAACTGGTGTCTGCCCAGACTAGAGGGACTGAGATGGTATGATAGGGTCACAAATGAGGAACTTATGGAAGAACAAGACAGATTCCAGTAAACCAAGAGGTTTAGAAAAGACGCTGGTGTTGGACTGGACACACTTTGCGAAAACCTGAGGGGAATATAACAAGGGGGGTCCTTTCCTGGAACCCGCAGGGACAGCAAAAGAAGGGTAGACCGAAATATTCCTGGAGACGAGATTTGGAGGCAGAGATCAACAATATAAAGAAGAGCCGCCCGAATGGTTACCAGGGCCCAAATTTGGGGTGTAAAGAATAGATCCACTGTTACCTGCCATGCATGTCGTAAGAGGCGACTAAGGAGGTTTGGCTGAAATCGGATGCATGTGTACTAAACGTGTAGATGTCTATGCGTTTAGGGGCCTACAAACCAATGTGCAACGTATACACGTTCTTGGCAAAGATCAAACCAATCACAAAGAGTGATTAACATTGGTCGTAAAGAACGAACACGAAGAAGAAGAAGAATGGTACAGCCGGAGTTAAAATTCTGTTTTTTTTAAAAATGATTCAAATTAATTTTGTATAAATAAATTGCCATATTTCATCTGTTGAAAACAGCTGATTTTCAGTCCACCTTGCTGCAGTACATCGATGCTGATGAGCTACCGGCGTTTCTTGGAGGAAAGAAAACAGACCCGGACGGGAGTCCTAGATGTGAAACACTTGTGAGTATATACCCATCATCATCATCAAGGTGCGTATCCTTTATAGGACGTTGCTCTCTTTGCAGCGCATCTGAATTTCACTCTGTCTCTAGCTAGTTCACCCACTTCGTCGATGGTCATATTCATGGTTTCTTTAATATTTTGTAGCCATCTTCTTCTTGGTCTGCCTCTGCGTCCTGGGACCCTGCCCTCTAATATTGTTATTTCCAGGCCATCGTGACGTTTAATGTGATCATAACATATAGAAATTAGATTGTAACATATAACAAATTCATCATCATCAAGTAGCTTGTCCCTTGCGGAACTTGGCTCACACGACAGCAGTCCTGAAAAACTCTGTTCTATGCAAGTTGACCAGCGTCAGCAACAGTCATTCTCAGATCATCAATGACATCTTGATTAGGTTTAACATATAAGAGATTATATTGATTGTTTGATAGGACCATCATCATTGCACTTCGGTGAGTAACCATGTGTGCTCCGATCTCTTTCTAATACATGAATATATCGACATTTCACGAACTCCGTAGCACCGGCGAGGATCCCAATGTAATTTTAAAGATGGTGAAAATATTTTATATAACTTTTATTTTTAATCTTCTAATGAATTTTGCTCGGGCAGCTGCTTTCCAACCTTCTCTTCTCAATTTGGAACTGCAAATGGTTCATATACGTGCTCAAGTTGAAAACGGAACCTACGTTTCATGGTCCGTCTTCGACAGGACTAGGAACTCGATCTCACCTACACTGACAGGCAAGCACCTAAACCTTACGTCACAGAGACCTCCATATATAAATAGAAGCTAGAACATAACATCTTCTACTTCTTCTTCTTTGCGTTCGTTCTTTACGACCAATTTTAATCACTCTTTGTGATATGTTTGATCTTTGTCAAGAACGTGTATTCGTTGCACATTGGTTTGGTAGGCCCTAAACCCAGGCCATAGACTTCTACACGTTTAGGACACGTGTATCAATTTCATTCAAACCTCATTAGTCGCCTCTTACGACATGCGTGGCAGGTAACAGTGGTTCTATTCTTTACACCCCAAATTTGGGCCCTGTAGCCACTCGGGCGTGAGAACATAACATCTAGGTATATCTTCTTTTCTACTTGTTCCAACTTCTTCCTTTGTATTTCCTCTCTCTTCTTTGTTAATGATTCCTTATAATTTGAACTGTTGACACTTTTAATGCAATGCCGTGTAGTGATATTTATATGCGATTTTGTTATCTAATTGCGTCTTATTCGTCAACTATTCCAACTTCTCTTCTACGATCAACTTCTCTTCTACGATCAACTTCTCTTCTACGAGCAACTTCTCTCACGATCAACTTCTTCTACGATCAACTTCTCTTCTACGATCAACTTCTCTTCTACGATCAACTTCTCTTCTACGATCAACTTCTCTTCTACGATCAACTTCTCTTCTACGATCAACTCCTCTTCTACGATCAACTTCTTCTACGATCAACTTCTCTTCTACGATCAACTTCTCTTCTACGATCAACTCCTCTTCTACGATCAACTTCTGCTATTCGACTACTCCGGTATATGTCATAAATAGGGCAGTGCGCTTGATGTCTTTACCAGTCCCTTAAAATTTGTTCTGAAGGAAAGTTTCTGTTGACCAGATTTCTATTTTCACGCTGCCTAGGATGAGGCAGGATATGCTCTGGGATTGCTTTATGTGCAGGCAGCTGAGACCTTGAAACCCATTCTATGGAGGTGTGATCTGAGACTGCAGTGTCCCATTCTAAGTATGAAGACTGTGGTCTGCGCTTTTCTGTTTAATATATTTATATAACCATCGACGAAGTGGGTGAACTGGCCGGAGACAGAGTGAATTTCAGATGTGCTGCAAAGAGAGCAACGCCTATAAAGGATACGCACCTTGATGATGATGATATTTATATTGTCGTGCTCTGGGTTGTATCCACCGTTTGATCTTCTTAGTCATTTTTCTGGACTGTTTCAGGAGAGTCTTTGCTTCTGTAAAGCTTTGTGTTGTGTGGAGTTGTGTTAGATTTCCTCCAACCCTTGCTTATAGAGTTTAAAACACTTCCTGTCGGTCCAGAACCATGTAGTGATGTGTCTGCGTTTGCAACTTGTTAATTTAAAAAACCGTAACAAATGTTTATACATTTTACAGATTTGTCAAGGTGGCAAGGTACCGGAAGAATATTATTTCAAAGATGTTGACAGCGCTGAGCATATGGAGACTATAACCGTTGCTAGGGGAGACCAGTTTACCGTTGATATTGACGTCTGCAAGCCCGGAAGTGTTCTAAGGTTAGTTTCATTAAAAATACGAAATATTCACACGCGAACTTGCGGAGCAAATTTCAAATCTGTGAAAGTATTTATTTTGTATTTGTTTTTTATTTTCGATCCAGAAGCACTTGAGCTTTCAGCACTTCGGTTCGGTGCCACGAACACCGTAAATCTGGAGAACCTGTGGCTTTTCTGCCAGCCCACGGAATTGAACAGCACTAACAGGGGGCTTGTCACCAGTCATCCAACTCGCAACGAACACGCTGGGCAGGCGAGCATTTATTTGGTATAACATCAATTTAGCTATCCCTAACCAAGAACTTTGAGTGCTGGAAATATGACCCACAGCATCATACACACGCTGGAAATATCCCAAAATGAAATGTTTAAGAAGAATCCTGCAAATCTTCTGGCGAAATACGATATAAATGAAGAGTAATTAAAACAAACAAATTGAAACAGTGTGTTCCTGGTGACCATCATTAAAATAGAAAGATGCAATTGATCAATTGATCATGTATGTTGTATGCCAGTAGGAACATTTGCTAGGAGAGTTCTCCGATGAGCAACGGATGGGAAAAGAAGGCCTGGATGTCAAAAGGAAACACGGAGAAGAACTGAGGAAAGAGAGTTGAAAGATGGTAACCTGACATGGAAAACAATTGGTAGAAAGGCGAAGAACGGCAACAATGGACATTTTTTGTGGAAGCCTTATGTGTCAAACGGAAAATCATCATCATCATCAAATAGCTTGTCCTGAGCAGAACTTTGCCACCCCAACAGTCCTCCGGAATTTCTCTCGCTCATAGACCAGATGCCCTGCCTCTGCAGCCGTCATGTTCAAACCATCAGTTGCATTCTGAATCCATCTTCTCCGTGGTTTTCCTCTTCTTCTCTTTGCCAGTATGCTTCCTTCCATGATGGTCTTCTCCAGCCTTTCATGTCTTTTTTATATGTCCAAAATATCTCAATTTTCTTTTTTTGTAGCATCAGCCAGTTTTCTTTGAATTTGAATTCTTTCTGGATAGATCTATTTGTTCGCTTCTCTGTCCAAGACATACGAAGGAAATGAGGAATATATATGGATGGCTTGATGGATGGATGGCTTGATGGATGGATGGCTTGATGGATGGATAGCTCGATGGATGGGTGGATGTATCGATTGATGGCTCGATGGGTGGATGGATCGACTTGATTGAAGACACGATGGATTGATGATTGATGGATGGCTTGATGGCTCGGTGGATGAATGGATGGATGTGTAGTTAGATAAGATTTATGGTATGTATTGAGTTAACTCGTTGACCTCCACTTCAGTATACTCAAAGAAAGAAGTGATCCGCCTCTGATTATGAATGAACTAAAAATGTTTTTTTGTGTGAATCTTCTAGGTGGGAGTTTAAGACTGACGATTTTGATATTGGATTTGGTGTTTTCCGACGGGAAGGTCATGAAACCATCCCAGTTGTTGCCATTGAACGTGTCAATAGCCACATGGTACCGGAAGATGGAAACTATACGTGTGATGTCGCTGGACGATGTAAGTATGGTGGATATGTCCGTTTCAGCACGCAATTTCAAACTTTAAATTTTTATCTTGAAGTAAGTCGCGTAGTTGTTAGGGAACTCGCTTCTTCGACTAGTGGTCCGGGTTCAATTCTACATTGGGTGTGGAGTTTTTTTCCGACCGTAACAGCTCACAGGTCGACCCAGTCTCTCTCTGACTGAGTGGTTAAGTCCTTTGACTTGCGAGTCGAATGTCGTGGGTTCGAGTCCAGACCGCGCCGTTCTGTTCACGAGTGCAGTTTTTTCCAGAGACCCTAGGATTGTTGCCGGAGCTATGGAGTTCGTGCTTTGTGCAATACTCTCGGCAGGCAGCGTGCCATTTCTGCTGAGATGGACCGAGCCAGATGGGGTAAAACCCGGTGCAATGAAGTCAATCCTTCGGCTTTAAAACCTTTTGAAACCCTTGGGTGCCAGGAAAAGCAATGGGAAGTTAAGGCGACTGACTTGATGTTGACTACATTACCCATCGTGTGCCGACGGTCAGTGAAAAATAATATTGGCCTAACACCATATTAACCTACATACCGCGTGGTTCAAAAATGGGTCTTTTACTTTTTACATAAACTAGTTATATTGTTTATAAGGCATTTGATAGAGTAAACAGGTGCAAACTATGGAAGATCCTTGAAGAATATGGCGTCCAAGGACAACTATTAGGTAACATCATGGCCTTATATCAAGATAGCCAGAGTACAGTAAGAACTACAGAAGGAATGACCGACTGGTTCTCCATTACATCAGGTGTTAGACAAGGTTGTGTCCTTTCACCACTACTCTTTATCGCATATATGGATAAAATAACTCAAGAGTCGAATTCAGATAATGATGAAATAAATGAACTGCTTTTTGCAGATGATCAGTGCCTGATACATCAAAATGAACAAGATCTACAACATCATATTGACACTTTGAACAATAATTGTGTGAAACATGACATGAAAATCAACAACACTAAAACAGAAATAATGAATATGGGAAGAAAACATAATAATCTAGACATCCATGTCAATGGCACTAAAATAAACCAAGTGAAAGAATTCAAATACTTAGGAAGCATATTCACAGAAGACGGAAAACTAGATAGAGAGATAGAGGCTAGAGTACAAAAAGCAAATGCTGTAACCTACCAGCTAGCCCCATTGTTAAGGCACCCAAAATTTCACAGGCAGCTAAGAAACAAATGATCAACAGCATTTTTATACCTACTTTATGTTACCAGAGCCAAACATGGACATTGAGCAAAGCGCAGTCACAAAAATAACTACATGTGAAATGCGTTGCCTGAGAAAAGTTACCAACAACACAAGAAAAGACAGAATCACCAACATCAGCATAAGAAAGAAAGTTGGCACAAAACCGTGCTTGAATTATATAAATAAACAAAGAATGAAGTGGTTTGGCCACTTAATAAGAATGCATCCAAACTCCACAGTATACAGAGTTTTCTACAACAGAACATCGGGAAAGAAGGCAAGAGGAAGACCACGGAAAAGATGGTTAGATGGCGTAGCAGAATCCTGTGAAAGAGCAAAGATAACAATCACACAAGCCACCAGAACAACGCAAGACAAAAACAGAAAACCACGACACTGGGCAACAACCCGGTAGCAGTGTGACGACAAAAGAAGAAGAAGAAGTTATATTGTAACAGTATTACTGTTCCTGGCAGTATAGCAATATAAATAGTAAACAATATAGCTAGTAAACAATATAGCATTTGGGTTATGGAAAGTCATCAAAAAGGCAAGTGGTGCATATACAACTACCACCAGCAGTATGACTATGGAGGTCATGGCGGTGACAAAATCCCTGGAGTGGATACAGACGCATACATTCACTCACGCATGCATGCTCAGTGACTCTATGAGCATGATACAGAAGATCAAGACCGGTCATGCATACAAGCTCAGCGACTCTACGAGCATGATACAGAAGATCAAGACTGACCATGCATGCATGCTCAGCGACTCTATGAGCATGATACAGAAGATCAAGACTGGCCATGCATGCATGCTCAGCGACTCTATGAGCATGATACAGAAGATCAAGACCGGTCATGCATACAAGCTCAGCGACTCTACGAGCATGATACAGAAGATCAAGACTGGCCATGCATGCATGCTCAGCGACTCTATGAGCATGATACAGAAGATCAAGACTGGCCATGCATGCATGCTCAGCGACTCTATGAGCATGATACAGAAGATCAAGACTGGCCATGCATGCATGCTCAGCGACTCTATGAGCATGATACAGAAGATCAAGACCGGTCATGCATACAAGCTCAGCGACTCTACGAGCATGATACAGAAGATCAAGACTGACCATGCATGCATGCTCAGCGACTCTATGAGCATGATACAGAAGATCAAGACTGGCCATGCATGCATGCTCAGCGACTCTATGAGCATGATACAGAAGATCAAGACCGGTCATGCATACAAGCTCAGCGACTCTACGAGCATGATACAGAAGATCAAGACTGGCCATGCATGCATGCTCAGCGACTCTATGAGCATGATACAGAAGATCAAGACTGGCCATGCATGCATGCTCAGCGACTCTATGAGCATGATACAGAAGATCAAGACTGGCCATGCATGCATGCTCAGCGACTCTATGAGCATGATACAGAAGATCAAGACTGGCCATGCATGCATGCTCAGCGACTCTATGAGCATGATACAGAAGATCAAGACTGGCCATGCATGCATGCTCAGCGACTCTATGAGCATGATACAGAAGATCAAGACTGGCCATGCATGCATGCTCAGCGACTCTATGAGCATGATACAGAAGATCAAGATCTGGCATGCATGCATGCTCAGCGACTCTATGAGCATGATACAGAAGATCAAGACTAGTCACCCATGCATGCTCAGCGACTCTATGAGCATGATACAGAAGATCAAGACTGGCCATGCATGCATGCTCAGCGACTCTATGAGCATGATACAGAAGATCAAGACTGGCCATGCATGCATGCTCAGCGACTCTATGAGCATGATACAGAAGATCAAGACTGGCCATGCATGCATGCTCAGCGACTCTATGAGCATGATACAGAAGATCAAGACTGGCCATGCATGCATGCTCAGCGACTCTATGAGCATGATACAGAAGATCAAGACCGGTTATGTACGAAGGTAGTGGATGCAATTTATATAAAACTCGACAATCCAGAAACTTACCTTCATCTTTGTCCCGAGTCACGCTGGGGTGAAGTGCAATCAGAGAGCAGACGCACTGGCGGGCAATGCTACGATTGAGAATGGGTCTTCTATGGTCTTCTATGTGAGCGTGTGTAGCTCAAGCGGTAGTGAGCTCGATCACGAACCCAAGCGTACCTGGTTCAAACCCCACGGTGGATAAGTTTGGAAGCAACATTCGTTTCCGGAGATTTTACAAAAGGTAAAAATAAACCTCAGTTCAGAAAGCAATGACAAACTATAAGTGGTGCCTAGAAAATCAACGACTCGTTTACTGTGGTTGATGGCTACGTCCTTTAGGATATGCCACGATTTTCATTTCATGGACAGAAGCGACATCATCAACGTTCTAAGAGAAAACATACGCTCTGAAGATTTCAACGACGAAGATAAAGTGTATTCTCTGTCTTGGTTGTATATCCGATAGGTGCGGCAAGACGGAAAACCATGGAGAAACCCCAGTAGATACATTAACCAACACAGAACGGGAGTTGTTAGTCTAAACACACTGAAATACATGCTTGGGAGGAGATTGAAGCAATTATGGACATGTCCGATATGTGATGAAGATGATTCTCAAATGAACTATGAAGAGCGGGTTATGGAGGAACGATGCTCGTTTTAAAAGTATACGGTTCGTTCGCCATGTGACTCTCAGTCGATGCTTCACAAGATCCAGAAGGGCAGGTTTCGGTATGAGTGGATGTCGTCTATAGAAGTTTCTAACCTCCAGCGGCTTACGTGGATATGCTATCCTGGGCATGCGGGTGTTTACGGTAATAAGAGAGCGGACATGCTTGCATCAACAGCATCGATTGTTGGGAGTTGAAGATGGATAAAGGGGATATTCTTCGGTCTCTTCGCGACTGTCTGTTGGATTAGGACACTAAAATCGATGTTGAATCGATCAAGCGATTTAGGCAGTTTGGAGTTACCCGTTGTACAAGTCAAACTGGATGCCTGAGAGGCAGAGTGAGAGGTGTGTTTAATCAACTAGCCACGGGAATCATCAGTATGCATACTCTTCGATATCTGTTGGGGAGACTGAGCACCTATGGGTCTGCCCGGAGTGCAATAAAGTCAGTTTAGTAACCAATAACCAATAACCACCATGTGGAACGATCGGGATATTTTTCCAGAGATCCCTGATCTCAATGTCCCTGATCTCAATGTACCTGATCTCATGTCCCTGATCTCAATGTATGTGAGATCGAGCTCTTAGTTCTAGGAAAAAGGTTCCAAATATGAAGGATTAACTTCATTACACCGGGTTTTCCCATAATGCTCCGTCTCTGTCGGCAGAGATGACACGACATCTGCCGAGAACATTGCACAAAGCACGAAATCGGTGGCTCCGGCAACAATCCTAAGGATCTCATAAACAAATTGCACGTGTCTCGGTCCGGATTCGAACCCACAGCATGTGACAGGTAAACGACTTAACCACTTCGCTAATGAGACCTAGTCCTATCGGAGACGGACGATAAAATGTAGGTTCCGTGTTCAAGTAGACATTTCAAAGAACTTTTGGCTGTTGAAAATCAATAGAGCAGGTACTGAAAACATTCATCTTCTTCTTTGCGATCGTTTTTTGATGATTATACCGTTAGACGCGTTCTTATGATGAAATCGACTGTTGTCTGGAGCTTATCTCTAGTGCCATGTAGTTTTGATGATTATACCGTTAGACGCGTTCTTATGATGAAATCGACTGTTGTCTGGAGCTCATCTCTAGTGCCATGTAGTTTTGATGATTATACCGTTAGACGCGTTCTTATGATGAAGTCAACTGTTGTCTGGAGCTTATCTCTAGTGCCATGTAGTTTTGATGATTATACCGTTAGACGCGTTCTTATGATGAAATCGACTGTTGTCTGGAGCTTATCTCTAGTGCCATGTAGTTTTGATGATTATACCGTTAGACGCGTTCTTATGATGAAGTCGACTGTTGTCTGGAGCTTATCTCTAGTGCCATGTAGTTTTGATGATTATACCGTTAGACGCGTTCTTATGATGAAATCGACTGTTGTCTGGAGCTTATCTCTAGTGCCATGTAGTTTTGATGATTATACCGTTAGACGCGTTCTTATGATGAAATCGACTGTTGTCTGGAGCTCATCTCTAGTGCCATGTAGTTTTGAATGTAGTGTTGTGTTGTAGGCCAGCATTCCTTTCTTGGGAGGACATACAGGGGCAGTCTTGCAGGACATGTTCTGTGGTTTGTTCAAGAGAAAACATTCATTAGATAGATTTTTTTTTTTCCGATCCAGAAGCACTTGAGCTTTTCAGCTCTTCGGCTCGGTGCCATGGACATCGTAACCCTTCGGTTACGAATCTGTTCGGAATCTGTGGCTTTTTCTGCCATCCCGCGGAATTGAACCCGCACACACAGAGGATAGTCACCCGTAGTCCAACGCGCTACGAACACGCTGGGCAGACGGGCATTAGATAGATTAAAATAAAATTCCTACAAAAAATCATCACCATCTTCAACATTACATTGGGAACAGTCACCCACGCCACGGAGTTCATGACCTGTCGTTGAGATCTTCATGTGTAAGACAGAGATCTTCATGTGTAAGACAGAGATCTTCATGTGTAAGACAGAGATCTTCATGTGTAAGACAGAGATCTTCATGTGTAAGACAGAGATCTTCATGTGTAAGACAGAGATCTTCATGTGTAAGACAGATCTTCATGTGTAAGACAGAGATCTTCATGTGTAAGACAGAGATCTTCATGTGTAAGACAGAGATCGGAGCACACATGGCTATTCACCGAGGTGCAAAGGTGATAGTCCTATCAATCAATCACTCACTATGCGAAGAGAAGGTTTAGAACATTTGGTGACTACAGGTAAAATTCAGGAAGGAGAGATCGTGGAAGACAGAGGAAGAAGATGTTGGATGACCTGACATCATTAATCGACGTCAGAACTGATTACATGCACCAGGCAGAGAGAGTTGTGGAGAGACATGATCGCCTAAGCCTACGGGCATGGCACTTGATTGATTATGTTAAACGCCTACGTATCTCTATTTGTTGCTTATTACCGTTTTTAAAGTGTAAATAACAACCTAATTTCTCTTTCTTCCACACGGGCAGACACAATCATTTTCGACAACTCCTATAGCAAGATTCGAGACAAGCGACTGATGTATTATGTTGATGTTGTATCTGTTGATGAACAGCAAGCAGACGAGATTGTCGATCTAGCAGGCTACAATGGACAAGAGAAACTGTAACTGCAGTACCAATGTTGTCACATTCTTCTACAGGAAGTTTAAACAGCAGAAAAAATGTACGGAGATTGAGCTGGTTGTTTTCTTAATTTAAAAACGCTCGTCTGTAGGAGTAGGCAATGGGTGCCGTAAGAAATAACGGGATTATGGTTCGAATTAGTAATTTGTTTTTTTGCACGCGTAAGTCCCTTATACTTGTTCACTATCTATTTATTGATCATATTCATTGATTCTGGTGTTTATCCCGGGTTCTTAAATCTTCATTCTCTTAAAAAAAATGCACGGAACATCAGGTCTGTATTGGCCACATTTTTGCTTCATTTCTCTAATCTAGTTTTACCTCATAGCATCAGAATAATAAAAGATTTACAGCACAGGTTTTTGTGTGCGGTTCATAAATAGTGTTTTTCGTCGTCTCTGTGGTCCGCTTTTGCGTGGACCACCTTTACTATGTATCCATTGTATCAGTGTAACATTGCTCTTTGAGGTGCACTCACACTGTGCTGTCTGTTGGTAATCTGCTTATGTGACCGAACCATTTAATTTGTTGTTTCTTGATGAAGTTTAGTACTGATGTTTTCATTTTTAAACCTATGTCAGTATTGGTTCAATGTAGCACTATATACCTCTCATACTGATCTCAATTTACAATGACTTGTTGCATATAATGCTTCTCATTTTCTGGAGCGCAGCTTTGGCCTGCCCTATCCTGCTCTTTATTTCTGATCTGCCATCATATATACCTATTCCTCTCGTACCGTTATGCGTTACATATGGCTTGCAATCAATTTCTCCATACCGCTGGGTAACTCGTTCATTCTCTTCTGTGGAATTGAGTCCTATATTTCTCGCCTCTTTCAGCAAAGTTCATTTCAGGGTTTCCCTTGGGCCCTTTCTTGAACCCTTTGTCTTTCACTGAGCCGAAAGCTGATCATTTCGAGTGAACTCAAATGTTTGTCTGTGCAGGTTGTCGCTCAGTACTCTCTTTGGCAAAAATCACAAAGACTGATCAACAAGTGGTTGTTCTAGAGCACCTGCAGAAGTGACTCATCATCATCAGGTGCCGTGCCGGCTGGCGTAGGCGATCATGGATCTCCACAAATCTCTGTCGTTGGTGTTTGCTATCAACTCAGATGTTGACGCTCTACCGTGCCATGGTCAGGCTATCCAACATTTTCTCTCTCTGTCTTCCCCTGTCTCGTCTACCCTCGATTTTACCGGTTGTCACAATGTGTTCTAAACCTCCCTCCTCATCACATGCCCGAAAATGATGACTGCCTCTTTCTTATATTGATGATAAGCTTCCTCTGTGTCTTGATCTTATTCAGCACCTCAACATTAGTCATTTTAGCAGTCCATGGAATTCTCATCATTCTTCTATAAAACCACATTTCTGTGGCCCTCAGAAATTTTTCGATCTGTGTGTTCATTGTCCATGACTCGGGTGAAGTGACTATCTGGAGTATAATCACAGGCAGAAGTGACTATCTGGACTATAATCACAGGCAGAAGTGACTATCTGGACTATAATCACAAGCAGAAGTGATTATCTGGACTATAATCACATGCCCACTGAGATAAATAAGTGATGTTTTTAGAGCTCCATCCATACTAGAAGTGGGAGAATACTGCAGTGATGACCAATGAACCCTACCTGGGTAGGAGTCTCCGCAACACTAAGCATAGCACTACACACCTGGAGCTGTTGGAGGTTTCTCGGTTTTCAGAAAGCTTGGTGCACCCCCTCCCATTGAACTATAGGAAAAGTGAAAATTCTTGGGTCTCTCACTTCAATGCCTGCTTTGGTATTCTTTATTCATTTCTTCTCAAGGTGTGTCCACCAACATCTCCTTCTTATAACAGTTGTCACTAACGGTCAATTTTTTTAATGCTGTTTTAGCGTGCCCTATTCTGCTCTTTATTTCCAATCTACATCTGCCATTACCAGAAATCTGAGGTATTTAAATTGCTGTACATTTGAGTTAGTGATAACATAGTAATGTGTTCTAGATATAAGTTTTTTTTGTGTGTTCTTGTACTTCTTGTTTACACAAAGTGATCATTCAATAAATATGATTTCAAACTTTATAACTGTGTGTGTGTTGTTTGTATGTGTGGTTTGTGTAAAAGGTCTTCTTCTTCGATTGCTCCATATCGACCACTTTTTATAATCTGTATGTGATCCCAGCCTCCTTCTTCACGTTCGTTCTTCGACAATTTTAATCCTCTGTGATATGTTTGATCTTTGCCAAGAACGTGTATACGTTGCACATTGTTTGGTAGGCCCTAAGCGCATAGACTTCTCACGTTTAGGACACATGCATCCGATTTCAGCCAAACCTCCTTTGTCGCCTCTTACAACATGCGTGGCAGGTAACGGTGATTCCATTCTTAACACCCCAAATGTGGGCCCCGGTAACCACTCGGGCGGTGATCCCAGCCTAAGATCGATTATATGTTGTACCAGATATGCGCCTACAAGTAGGCCAGCACGTCCAATTTCTGCAACGTTTTTATTACTTTCCTAGGCCCACTTCACTGTCTTGTAGGTGCATTGTTACTATTCTTTGTTTCTCTTGCAGATCCCGCAACACATGGGCAGCAAAGCTTTCAACTCACCACCTTCAAATACAAGACATAGTAGTCTAGTACTCTATTGAAAATTGTATTCTAAAAATGAGCAGTTAAAATGTGATGTTAGTATGCATATCTTCTTCATCCTTTGTCCCTAGGGAGACATATAGGAGTATTCATTACGAGTTAATCTCTTGTGTTGCCAGTTATTTAAAATAGGCAAGCTTGGAGGTCCTCGGTTACGGACCTACGCCTGCTTAGGGACGAAGGTGGAGAAAACTTAGCACACAGAAATAAAATTGAAAATATGGCTTCCCAATAAATTTGTTACATAGCCACTCCTAATCTGGGATTCTTGGAAATGAGTTAATTCTTATTTTTCATGTTTGTTGGCTTATATGCTCTGAAATAACCAAACCAAGGTTCTTTCTTAGGTGTTTTTTTTCCAATCCAGAAGCACTTGAGCTTTCGGCTCAGTGCCATGGACATTGTAACCCTTCGGTTCGGTGCCACGAACACCGTGAATCTGGGAACCAGCGGAATTAAACCCGCACTCACAGAGGGCTAGTCACTGCAGTCCAACGCACTACGAACAAGCTGGGCAGGCGGGCCTTTCTTAGGTTGAAAGATCGTGCCTTGGCGTAACCCTTTCGCTGCTACATACTTTCTGAAGGCAGAGCTAAAATAGGTTCTGTTTGTTTCTAGGTCACAACGTGAATGTACACCTATAGCAGTGACAGTAGCAATGTGTAATGTGTTAACACATCTTTAGCACACAGAGGAGAGATAATAACAGGCGTGTTAATGCGTCTTTAGAAGTGAATGGGAAAAACGTATATATACATCTTTAGCAGCTAAAGGGTTAAAGAGGCTTTTTTTTTTTTTTTTTCTTTCTTTCGTCCGCTTTCAACTCAGACGAAGTTTCATCTCTGAAACTGATTTTTGCGTGAAAATCCGTTTTCCAATTTCTTACAATGGCAGCAGCGTGCACATTGTAAATTACTTTACACTGGCAGCCGTGTGCTCAATGTACTCGTAATTAGTATTCCCTCGCCATACAGGCAGATTTTCTCCGACTTCAGAGTTACTCACGTTATCGTCCTGAGTAAGACCAGGGACTCGAACAAATGCCGGACAGTAGGTTCGAACCCGAGCTATGAGGCGTCTCACAGCTAGCAGGCCGAGCTACTATCAACTACTCTAGGCAGTCCCCAAATGAGGCTTTAATCCCATGCATAACAAACATACAAATTGCAATAACATTTCAAAATGACTAACAATTCATATCAACATAATTGAACATGTCACGCTTGTGTGTTGACGGGGCTCTCAAAGGGAGTAAAGAATAGTAACACTGTGACCTACAAGGCATGTTGCTAGAGGCAGGGGCCTAGGAAAGCTACCTAGTAAATAAAAGCATTGCAGAAATCGGATATACTTGTAGGTGCATAACTGGCACAACGTACATTCGCTCTTAGGCTCAGATCACAAACAAATCACAGAGTGGTTAGTTAACAAGTGGACGATGTGAGGCATTCCAAGAATAAGAAGTCAAAATGTAAACAAGCTTAACTCCTTGTGGACCAAACACCATACTACATGGCTTTGGGTTGGATGCCTTTTACCAGGGCCACACTAAAGATTTTTTTATTATTAAAACAAATCACCATCATCAAATAGCTTGTCCTGAGCAGAACTTTGCCACCCCAACAGTCCTCAGGAATTTCTCTCTCTCATAGGCCAGATGTCCTGCCTCTGCAGCCGTCATGTTCAAACCATCAGTTACATCCTGAATCCATCTTCTACGTGGTCTCCTTCTCTCTTGCCGGTATCACCTTCTATGATGGTCTTCTCAGCCCTTCATGTCTTTTTATATATCCAAAATATCTCAATTTTCTCTTTCTTATTTGTAGCATCAGCCAGTTTTCTTTATTTTGAGTTCTTTCTGATAGATCTATTTGTTCTCTTCTCTGTCCAAGATATACGAAGGACTCTTCTGTAACACTTATATTCAAAAGCACATATATGTTTTTCCACTGCTCTATTAAATGTCCATGCTTCATACCCATATGTTGCCACTGGGAATATGCATGCTCTTAGTATTCTGATCTTTGTTTTCTTATCCGATCGTTCGATACTGTTTTGAGTTATTCAATTTTTTTGTAAAGCCACATTTGTTCTTCTTTTAATTTCCTTCATACCATTTCCATCTGTTGTTAGTAGTGAACCAAAACAAATAGCTTGTAAAAACATGGCTTTTGCCTTGGCCCACTAAGAGTTAAAAAACAAAACCAATCAAGTACGCAGAACAATACAGAAATATCAAATTGTATGTTGATAGTGTATTGATAACTTTTATTATCGTTGATAAGACAAAATAAATATGAAACAAATGTAATGTTATTAATATTGTGTTAACATCAAGGGTTCTCAACTATTTTTGTTAAGAGACCACCTAAATAACAAAATCATTACTGCCTGTAGTATCGCTTTTTAGAGCGGTGTAGGACGTGAGCGTCTGTAGCCTGTAGTGATAGTGAACTCGATCACAACCAAATTATACCTGGTTCAAACTCCGTGAAAGCAAATTTGTTTCCATGAATTTTTACTGAACTGTAAAATGGACCGTTCAGAAAGCAATGGCAAACTACTGAACATATAAGTGGTGTCTAGAAAATCGATAGACTCGTTTACTGTGGTTGATGGTGAGGTTCATTGTTCCTGTGGAATTTAATGGCTGCATGCGCCTGTCTGGCCAGCGTGTTGGATTGCGGGTGACTAGTCCTCTGTGTGTGCGGGTTAAATTCCGCGGACTGGCAGAAAAGCCACAGGTTTCCCAGATTCACGGTGTTCGTGGCGCCGAACGAAGGGTTCGATGTCCATGGCACCGAGCAGAGCTGAAGCTCAAGTGCTTCTGATCGGGAAAAATTAAAAATGGCTGCATGCCTAGAGCAGTCACAGCAAAACTGTTCAGGTTAAGATCTTTTCTTTATGCTGCAACAGAAAAAAAAAACTAGGCCTTATCGGGGATTGAACCCAGGTCTCCCGAATGGAAGCCCGAGCTTGAATCTACTCGGTCAGAAGCACCACTAAGATAAGAAGATAAGGAAGCGGGAACTGACCTCTTCACTTCGCTTACTACTAGTACCATAAAGTCCGAAATGGCAGAAATTCACTTACAGCGAATTCCATCTCACTGTGGCATTGCAGGAAATGAGAGTGCTGATGTCTTGGCTAAGGAGGGCAGTGCTATAATTTACCAACCCCTGTCTTTTCTGGAGGTCAAAACCCTCATACAGAGAAAATCTGCAGTAGATTAGAGGACAAACACTGGATATGATTATGCAAAGACTTCCTCAAAGATCTAAGCTGAACATTATATTAAAGATCATTATATTTCACCTATGTACCGGACACTGCAGACTCAACAAACACTTACATAGACTAGGAATAAGTTAAATCTGCTGGTGTAAACAGGTGGAACAGACACCAGAGCAGGTTCTGCAAGACTGTCCTCTCCTGTGTGAGTTGAGAAGCAACATGAGGCCACACTCAGTCGATATGAAAATTAAGCTTTAGGGAAACCTGAAGCTAACTGCCAAGTTTGTGGTCCACAGTAAACTAAGCACATGACCAGAGATCGCTGAAGAAGGAAACCTGACAGATCTGAAGCTGACTGTCCAGTTTGTGGTCCACAGTAAACTATGCGCATGACCAGAGATCGCTGCAGAAGAAGTACCGTAAAGTCTATACTGTTTCCCATCCGTACATCATTTTATGGGACTCCCTTGACTTCTTACAGTGTTGAAAAATAATTTAATCACGATATCTCTGCGGGGTGAGGATCTCTCTTTCAGGACGCTTCCTTGTTTCATCCATTTGTGGCGATGAACTTCTAATTTTTGTGTTCCCAAGGATTACTGCTGAATGCTTGAAATGGATGTTGGATGATTGAATATTTTGTTGTGGATGTGAAGTTGAGCTTGGAGGCAATACCTGAATGTCAGCAGGAGAGAAAAATATAACCACAAAAAAAGTTAAAATATATATTGAAGAAACATATTTTTAAAAACTGATATGGAAAATACAGAGGAAGGAAAGCTCGATAGAGAAATAGAGACAAGGTGATAAATAGAAAATGCAGTGACCTACCAGCTGGCACCATTACTACAACACCCAAAGATCAAGATGGAAGTGAAAAGACAGATGATAAAAGTATTTTCCTACCAACACTTTGTTACCAGTGCCAAACTTGGTCTCTTACAGCAACACATCACAGAAAGCTCACCAAGTGTGAAATTAAATGCTTGAGGAAAGCAGTGGGGGTCACCAGGAAAGATAGACTACGAAATGAGGACATCAGAAGCAGAGTGGGCATAACTTCATGCACTGAATACATCAAGAGACAACAAATGCTGGGGTTTGGACATTTAATGAGAATGGAATACAACCAACCACCAATAACAGCATACAATAAAAAGAGATCAGGTACTAGAGCCAAAGGAAGACCAAGAAAAAGATGGATAGACTACACTACATAAACACGGATATAACACAACAAGGGCAACTCATCTAGCCCTAGAATGCAAATTAAAGCTCCCATCCCTACGCTTAACGGCAAGAGTGGACAACCAATTCCATCTTCTACCAGGAAATAGACAATGGAAAGTATGAACATAATCAAGTTCATGGTCAGAGTTTATTGTCCTTATTTAATGCATTATTCCAAGAAATAAAAGACTTCAAGTTTAGAATTCTTGGAAAAATGTGAGATTAAATCTCTAGAAAAGTGATTTTAACTGACCTAGAAGTCACTGGGAGCGCCAAAGTCACTATTTACTCAAGCGCTGTTAGCGTCCAGGTTTGTTTCCTAGTTAAACAAGTTTTATATTTACATTCTAATTTTCCATTTCAGTACGAGATTATAATTTACCAAATGGAAGTTTTTTCATGAACCACATGTTATTAACTGAAAGCAACAAGAAATTGCATTTTGTTATATTTATCATGTTTTCAAGTCAGTTACCAAACTGTACACAATTGTTTACCATGACAACAAGTGATACGGTCATAGACGATAAGCACTGTAAATTATTAACTAAGTATTGTTTCCTTTCTGTGTTCTTGGATTTGTTATTATTTGATCTACACAATATTCACCTGTAGGCAGTTAGTGAGCACTGTCGAATCTGACAAACACCTACATGTTGTGCGTTGTGGACCAGAAAAAGCATTGTAGAAAATATTGTCAACATATGGGGTTAATAACCAATTAATTAATCTATGAAAGAGCCTCTGTGTAAACAGCCAGTGTACAGTTAGAACAAACACAGAATTATCAGAAAAGTTCCATGTAGGGTCAGGAGTAAGACAAGAATGTGTGATTTCAACGCTATTGTTCATCCCATGTCATTCAAATCTGTAAAACAGCTAACAACAGCTAAGGAAACAACCTAGTGGAACTCTTAAATGAAATTCTTTTTGCAGATGATGAGGCAATCATATTAACAACAGAGGAACAGCTACATCAACACATTAACAGACTCCAGTTAACATGCAATGAATACAATATGAGAATAAACATTGACAAAACTGAAGTAATGACATTCGCTAGAGAGGAAAACACTACCAATATCTCCATCGACAATCATCAATTAAAACAAGTCAAAGACTACATGTTTTCAGCAAACGGAAGAATAATTAATAAAATCAAACATAGATGCAATAAAGCAAATCAAATCATAGGACAAATGGTGCCAATTTTGAAATGCAAACATGTCACCATGAACACAAAAAGAACATTGTTCAACACAATCTTTCTCCCAACATTATACTATCAGTGCCAAACTTGGACGCAGACATCAAACGATAGAAGAAAATAAAGTCACAACAGAGATGAAGTGTCTAAGCAGAATGCATGGAGTATCAAGAAGAGACATGTTTAGAAATGAAGACATCAGGAAAAAGTGAGTACAACAGGCGAGAGGAAGACTCAAAAAAAGATGAATAGATGGCAAAAATAACTATCACTCAAGTCACTAGTAGAGCAGCACAAGACAAAAACAGAAAACCACAAAACTGGGCAACAACCTGGTAACAGTGTGACGACAAAAGAAAGAAGAACAAATATTTGAGACACATAAAGAAGACAGTGACTTCTTCCTCTACTTTTAGAACACCTAAAACAATATATTAAATGACTGCAATTAATATGCAATGACTAGAAAAACTGGGTCTTCAGGCATATAATGCGAAGAGAAGGTTTGAAACATTTGGTGACAGCAGGTAAAATTCGGGGAAGGAGAGATCATGGAAGACAGAGGGAGAAGATGTTGGACGGACTGACATCATGGTTCGATATCAGAACTGATTAACTGCACCAAGGAGAGAGAGTTGTGGAGAAATATGATCGCCTATGCCAGCAGCCTGGCATTTGATGATGAAAAAAAAGCAAATTATTTTTAAATTTAAGAAATGACAGGCAAATGCTTACACATGACGGTAACCCGTCCAGTCCACATTCGATGACTTCTTCACCTTTCAACTCTCAACAGAGCACAGGTCTTCAACAAACATGGAAAATACAATGCGATGACTACAACATGGGTACTTTGATACAATTTCACTGGATACTCGAGTATTCGACTTGACCTAGGTCACGGAACGTTACTAGGTCAACGTTATTACTTCTGTCTGCCTCAAAATGGATTTCTTGTCTTTGTCAACATTGGTTATCGCTAACGCCAACACAAGATCATTGGAGATGTCCAAACACTTTGTGGACCCAAACACAGGTGCACATACACAGAACATATAGCGCCTCTGGAAAACGGTGAAGGAACGAAACAAGAAACAAAATGGAACACATCGACATCACTTGCATTCATACATGAGTGAGTTTGGACCCATGTGAAGCAATTATGGTATACATTGTGCTTCTGCCCCCAGAGTTACCTTAAACCACTCACAGTCCCATTGCCCTGTCCACTCACAGTCCTTTTAGGGCTCCCATGAAATCAAACCTTACATTTCTTATTGAAACCCATATCTTATTATTACACGCAAGGTGTGACCTTTGAACCCCGGTCACCTATTCTGACCTAGTAACGTTCCATGACCTAGGTCAAAACGAATACTCGAGTATCCGGTGAAATTGTATCAAAGTACCACAACATGAAAATTAACCTAGACAAAAATATTTTCACAAACTTCTAAATTACATCGGGACCCTCGGCCAAGGAACTGAAACATGGCCTCATAAACAAAGCTTACACAGAAAGCTATGAGGAACTTACAAGGAACTCCAACTGACATACAGCTCTATATAGACAACCCGCCCGCCTGCCCATGTTCGTAGCGCTGTGACTGCGGGTGACTATCCCTCTGTGTGCGGGTTCAATTCTGCGGGATGGCAGAAAAAGTCACAGATTCCCCAGATTTACGGTGTTCGTGGCACCGAACCGCAGGGTTACGATGTCCATGGCACTCGAGCCAAGAGCTGAAAAGCTCAAGTGCTTCTGGATCAAAAAAATAAAAAAATATGGAAGTCTCAAAGCGATGAACAAGAAATACAACAGAGATGGTGGCGATGGATTTTTCATGTCCTCGGTGAAGACAGACAACGCAGGGACACAGCAGGGAAAGTGGAAAAGGGAAGACTAGGGGTATATGAAGATACATTTTTAATGTAGAGCTTAAAGTCATGCATAAGTCTATGACTGATTCATTGATTGCTAGGACTATCATCATTGCACTTCAGTGAGTAACCATGTGTGCTTCGATCTCTTCTTTCTTACACAGGAATATCTCAGCTGTAGTGCACAAACTCGCAGATCAACAATATAAAGAAGAGCTGCAGGAGATAGCTAGAGATAGGAAGACTTGCATGAGTTGGTTGAGGGCCTATGCCCCAACCTGGGGTAAAAAGGCAAAGAGAGAGAGATGCACGAACTCGTAGCATTGACGAGGGTTCCGACGAATTTAGAAGATGGTGAAAATACTTTTGTAGGAATTTTATTATTTAATCTTTCTAAATGAAACTTGGCACTGGCAGTGGTTTTTCAGCCTGTTTTTTTCAATTTTGAACTGCCAAAGGTTCTTTAACTTGCTCAAATTGAATACGGGACCTACATTTTATCGCCCGTCTCCGATGGGACTAGGGATCTCACCTACACTGAGATCAGGGATCTCTAGAAAAATATCCCGATGGCTCCAAGAGGGAGCAAACCAAGTACCTTTGGATTGAGAGATAAGGACCTAACCTCTAAGCCACACAGAGACCACCTCCGAAGAAGAAGAAGAAGAATGACAGCTTACCTGTACTGTATTTATTTCCATTTTCTGATCCTCTTCTGCACTTGGAGTTTCAAAGTTCAAATACTGATTTGGCCTTCTAAAACTATCATCTTCAAATAATGTGGAGGACAGTGTCGGTGGTGATGATGACGATGATGAAGATGGTGGTGGTGATATCATCAGTGAAAAGGACATCATCTTCAGATTTGATTTTTGTGTCCGGTAATATTTTAATTTTTTTAGTTGGCAGGGGTAATTTCCTAATTTCTGAGGCATATCTCGATGCTTTTCCCTCTTTGGAGACAACTCTCTTGCCTTCAACGGGGTTGATGAATGACATCAACTTTTCCTCAAGACTCCCGTCACTATCTGTCGATAAAAGTTTGTCTTCAACCTTTGCTCTCTTCAAAGAACCACCTGGTCGAACTCGAGGCTGTGGATCAATTATAAGATACATTTTAAATTTGGTCGAATATGGATTAATTAGGAAAACAGTCTTAGGTGGTAGTTAGATATGCAAAGAAATCTTAGTGATCAACTCATTTCTAAACACTCCAGTTCCATTTCTAAAGAATCCAGTTTCATTTCTAAAAACAAGAGTTAGTCCCATTTCTAAAAACAAGAGTTAGTCCCATTTCTAAAAACGAGAGTAAGCCCCATTTATAAAAATGAGAGTTAGTCCCATTTCTAAAAACAAGAGTTAGTCCCATTTCTAAAAACGAGAGTAAGCCCCATTTCTAAAAGCTAGAGTTAGTCCCATTTCTAAAAACAAGAGTTAGTCCCATTTCTAAAAACTAGAGTTAGTCCCATTTCTAAAAACTAGAGTTAGTCTCATTTCTAAAAACAAGAGTCCCATTTCTAAAAACTAGAGTTAGTCCCATTTCTAAAAACATTAAAAAAACCCAAATGAAATGGTTCAGTTACATAAGCAGATTACCAACAGACAGTGCACCTCAAAGGGAAATACTAATCCGATACAGTGAATATAAAGCAAAAAGTTCTTCATGCAAAGGGTCATCATCATCATCAGGTGCCCTGCCAGCTGACGAAGGTCATGGATCTCCACAAATCTCTGGTGTTTGCTATCATCTCAGATGTTGATCCTCTTCAGTGCCATGAAGTCAGGCTATTCGAAATTTTTCTCTCTGTCTTCTCTGTCTCTATGAAAAGGGTGGACCACATAAGTAACAGAGGAGACGAAAATACAGTTATAAAGCACACACAAGAGCCTGTTTTAGAAAACCTTGCCCGCCTGCCCAACGTGTTCGTAGGACTACGGTGACTATCCTCTTGTGTGCGGGTTCAATTCCGTGGATGGCAGAAAAAGCCACAGATTCCCCAGATTTATGGTGTTCGTGGCACCGAACCGAAGGGTTGATGTCCATGGCACCGAGCCAAGAGCTGAAATCTCAAGTGCTTCTGGATCAGGGAAAAAAGAAGAAAAAACTCTTCTTATCCTGACACTGTGAAACAAAACAAGTTTAAAGAAAAGAAGAAGAAGTAACAGATTACCTGATCCTTTACTTTTGGATCTAAATGACAAGTACCTCTGAAGTCGGAGTCAGGCTTGCCTGAATGGAGAGGAACACTTGTGATAAGAAAAGTTAGCCTTTTTGCAAAGATCAGCCAGAGATGACATATTATAGCACATTCTTTCTTCTTATAATACTTGATATCGATCACTTGTTAATCACTCTTGTGATTTGTAGGGATCCAAGCCTAAGAGCGATTGTACGTTGTGCCAGTTATGCGCTTAAAAGTTGGCCAGCACATCGCTCTTACCACATGCCTTATAGGTCGGAGTGTTCTATTATTTGCACCCCTTGCGAGCCCTGGCAACACACGGGCGTCATACCACCTAACTTTGTATCGGGAAAAGGACAATAAAAATACAACTTATAAAGCAGATACCGCTACACGGAATTGGGTCAAAGGGCAGAAGACTTACAGTTTCAGTTTGGAATATCTTCACTGCACCCCGGACATGTCCATAGGTGCTCCGATCTCCTTCAGCATATCTCCAACAGCTGCCAGCGACTGACCGTACTCAGTTCTATTTTGATTGATGAGCCGACTCGTATACCTGTTGTACGGTTCTTTTCTTGCCACACCAATCTTCACACCCAGTTCTCGCAATCTAGTAGTTGACGTGGATTGGATTAGATGAAGGTCTTCTCTGCGCCACGCTCTATGAGGGCGTTCACGATGTCAGCTCTGTCCATTGGCTGGCCTCTGATATAGCGGCAGAGCCAGCCAGTCTGTCTGCTCTCTCGCTGCCAACGACACCCATGTGCCCCGGAACAAAGACAAGTGTAATTCTGCAGAAGACTTAACTCTGCTGAATCCTTTAACAACAGGACTGATAGGACCGCTATCATTGCATGTCGCAGAGTAACCATATGTGGATGATCGCTTTACACAGGAAGATCTCAGTGGCACTGCACGATCCGTAGCACTGGTGAGGGTTCCCAATGTCATTTAGAAAACGGTAAAAACATTTTGTCTGAATTTTATATCTTTCTAATAAATGTTTGCCCAGGCAGAGGCTTTCCAGCCTGCTTTTCTCAATTTTGACCTGCCAATGGTTCTTTTATGAGCTCGATTTGAATACGGGAATGTTTTATTCCTAACTTTAGCCTGTTACGCCGTGCGTTAGGCAGCAACAAACGCACACCATTCTTCCCTGTTCATGGCCTTCCTCTGTATTGTGTTCCTGCTATGATTCATTTCCTTCAGTTCTTGCTCTATTGTTCTCCTCCAGGTCGTCTTGGGTCTTCCACGCTTTCACCTACCCTCTGTAGTCCATCTCAGTGCAGTTTTCGTGTCGGAGCCAGTCTCCATGCGCATCACATGTCCAATCCATCTCCAGTGTCGCCTTCAATGATAGTGCCCATATTCTCTTGTTGGCATCGTGCAAGCAATTCTTAGTTCGAGATAGTAGTCGGCCAGTACACGCGTAAGATTTTTCGCAGACAAGTTGTATGAAAGGTGGAGAGTCTGGACATATCCTGTTCTGTCATTCTCCAGCATTCCGATCCGTACAGCAATGTTGACAACACACAGCTGTTGTAGATACTAGTCTTGGTTCTGATACTGTATTGGGCAGATTTCCAGGCGGTCTGAAGGGTCATGAATGCACTTCGTGCCTTACTCAGTCTGTTTTTAATGTCAGATCCAGCGCCTCCTTCATTGCTAATAACACTTCCAAGGTATGTAAAAGCGGTTGTATCTCGGAGGGTTTTACCTTCTAGTTTGACTGGTGCTGGGTTGCTATGTTCAGAGTCATTACTTCAGTTTTCTTCTGATTTAATGTTTTATTGTCTGTCTCTTATAGGACTAGGAACTTGATCTCACCTATAATGAGATCAGGGATCTCTGGAAAAATATCCCGATGGCTCCACGAAGGAACAACGAGCATATTTGTAACAAGAGGTGAGGAAGTAATCTCTACGCTACGGGTCCTCGAGGAACAACAGATACAAATGTTAATAACAGGAAAAAATCTGACCTTGAGTTGACCTTGCTTGCCCTCGTTACAGCACTTAGAACACTCCCAACTGTTCGGTAAATCTCACTATAACGCCATCGTTGTCCAAGTTTTCAAATCTGTGGAGTTATTTGGTATAGCATCAATTCTATTTTTTTATTTATTATAACATTTTCAGAATATAAATGCAATCTTCATACAACATGTGCTATCAGTGCCAAACATGGCACTGACAAAAGAACAAGAACGAAATTATCACCTGTGAAATGAGATGCTTGAGGAAAGCAGTAAATAAAACAAGAAGAGACCATATAAGAAATTAGGAAATTATAAGAATAATCGGAACAACACCTGCTATTAGATTTATTGAAAAACAAACTCAAATGGTTTGCCCACTTGGTCAGAATGAACCCGAATACACCAGTTGCAAGAGAGTACAACCTGAAAATTGAATCATCAAGAGGAAGGGACAGACCAAGAAAAGATGGGTTGATGGAGTTACAGCTATCTTAAAACTCCACAATACCACAGCATATCAAGCGACCGAGCGTGCACTATCTCAGAAACCGATCATCAGTTAAACCTGCTACACCTAACAGCAAAAAAACAGAGAAGGACAAAAGAAAAAAAAAGAGAGATAACATATTCCTATGTGTAACGTATGGGTGGGAAGCATGTACATTTAACTGATTGGTTCCTATAAGCCGCTGGGAGCACCACAATTTATTTATTTTAGAACGACCTTAAAGAAAATTCATTGACCTACAAAATGGTATATTACTCATAAAATCTGTTAATAATTAAGAAAACTGTAGCTGAATTTGTACATACACCTGCAATAGGAAAATAGGACATAAATTCCATTCAGTCACAACCCGTTTTTCAAGCTGATCAGTTAACAAGGCAGAGGAAGAACATATATGAGTGTTTGAATATAAGTGTTACAGAAGAGTCCTCTGTATATCATGGACAGAGAAGAGAACAAATAGATCTATCCAGAATTCAAGTTTTCGAATAAAATTGGCTAAAGAATGCTTTAACATGAACAACCTGTGCACACAAAACAGAAAAGCTAGAATACAGTCTCACGATTTAGACTTAGAACGGACACTGCGGTCTCAGAGCACACCTCCAAAGAATGGCTCTCAGGGACTCGGCTGTCTGCACCTGTGGAGCACCAAAGCAGTTCCCAGAGCACATCCTGAGCAGTGTGAAAATGGAAATCTAGCCAACAGAAACAACACTACAAAACAAATTATGGGGGAACTGGTGAAGACTCTGCGCACCAACCTTTTATGATACATACAGAGTAGTCGACAGCAGAAGTTGATTGAAGAAGAACAGCCTGTGCATTATTAGAGTTTAAAAAAATGTAATGTATACCTTCATACCCGAGGTATATTGGGAACGCTGTGTTAGGCCTGTACGTTTCATTGACCGAGGGCACACGGTGGGTGATGTACTCAACATCACGACGACCGCCTTTATTTCTCAGTGCTTTTTCTGGTACCCAATTGAGACTGTGTTGACTTGAGAGCCATTTGCAGACTACCATTAAAAGATAACGGTGGAGGTGGATGGGTCATGTATATCAAAGTATGCCAGTACGGCTATTGGTTAGGACGGTTGTCTTATGAACAATGGATGAGAAGATCTGAACATCTGGAAAACCTCTTTTTAGACATGTAAGTGGACACACCTACTTTCATACAAACAATAATAGCCATCCATCGCATGCGATGATGACAACAGTCTCAGATGTGTGTTGCTGCATTTCTCTGGTGTGTGCGGAGGTGACTGTAGAGTAAAATCCTAGAACACAATCCCTTACCACAGGTGGGGCATTGTGGGTGTTGTGTGTTCTGTCTTTTTACGCAGCTTGTTTTCTCTATGACTCAACGGCATGATGATTCTCAGCGGTGCGGGTTCCTCTTGTGTTGTTACAGCGCACCATTTGGCGTTCTTGCGCCAGGGATTCCAGTCCGTGGTGTCTATATCGAGCATTTCAGAGACACTTAAGAATGTCTTTAAGCGTTTTTTTTTCTGTTCACCAGCAGAACATCTGCCCTTCAAGTTTGCATACATCAACTGTTTTGGGACGGTTTATCAGGCAACTCGAACGTGACCGCCCATCTGACTTGGGCCTTCTGCAACACGGTGTTGACGCTTGGGATCTTTGCTTTTGTGAGGACTTCGCTATCTGGAATTTTGTCCTGCCAGTTTACTTTAGTATTCTGCGTAGACAGCTTGTGTGGAAGTGGTTTAGTTTTCTTGCGTGTCTGCTATACACTGTCCATGTCTCGCTTGCGAACAGCAGCGTGGTTAGCACTATGGCCTAGTAAACTTTCAGCTTTGTGGCTACGCTTATCCCCTTCTGCTCCCACACAGTGACACGTAGCCTTCCGACGAAAGCAGCCCTAGCTTTGCTCTGGGTTTTCATACAAACACAAGTTAGTGAGCACACCTACTTCTTATACAAACACAACAGGTGGACACTTCTTCCTCTTCTTTTGTCGTCACACTGCTACCCGGTTGTTGCCGAGTGTCGTGGTTTTCTGTTTTGTCTTGCGCTGTTCTGGTGGCTTGGGTGATTGTTATTTTTGCTCTTTCACAGGATTCTGCTATGCCATCTAACCATCTTTTTCGTGGTCTTCCTCTTGCCTTCTTTCCCAATGTTCTGTTGTAGAAGACTCTGTATACTGTGGAGTATGGATGCATTCTTATTAAGTGGCCAAACCACTTCATTCTTTGTTTCTCAATGTAATTTAAGCAAGGTTCTGTGCCAACTTTCTTCTTATGCTGATGTTGGTGACTCTGTCTTTTCTGGTGTTGTTGGTAACTTTTCGCAGGCAACGATTTCACATGTAGTTATTTTTTGTGACTGCGCTTTGCTCATCGTCCATGTTTGGCTCTGACAGGTAGACACATTTAAATAATACAAACACAAGCAGTGGACACACCCACTTTGATAGAAACACAAGTGGGCACACCTACTTCTTATGCAAGCACAAGGGATGAACAATTTCCCAACAGATTCCACACTCCATCAATAACATTGAAGCTTCATCTTGGCTCTCATCTTTAGTCTGGCCCTCCTTGCCACAAATCATACATACAGAAGAGTTGGGTAGCACAGGCTGCAGATATAAGATACAGCCTCACAATAAGGTATATTAAACAACTACTGTATCACAGTTACAATATTAGATATGAATTTGTAAACTTATTCTTCGAACGCTCCATATTGACCACTTGTTAACCACTTTTTGTGGTTTGTTTGTGATCCGAGCCTAAGAGCGATTGTACGTTGCACCAATTAAGCGCCTACAAATAGGCCAGCACATCCTTCTTCTTCTTCAAACACTCCATATCGATCACTTGTTAACCAATCTTTGTTATTTGAATATGAGATCCGAGCCTAAGAGCGATTGTATGTTGTGCCATTTATGCGCTTACAAGTAGGCCAGCACATCCATCTTCTTCTTCTTCTGACACTCCATATCAACCACTTTTTAAACTACTCTGTGTGATTTGTATGTGATCCGAGCCTAAGAGTGATTGTACGCTGTGCCAGTTATGCGCTTACAAGCAGGCTAGAACATTCGAGTTCGCACATGTTTATTTATAGGTAGCTCTTAGGCCTCTACTTCAGTTGTCTCTACGACATGCCTTTAGGTTGCCTGTGGTCTAACTCGAAGGATAGAAAAGTTGTAATAGAAGTAGGAGACAAGACAAGAAAAAGATGCTCTCCTCAAGAGAGAGGAGGGCTGCCATTTAATCCACAGCTGGGAAGTGAGTTGGTTGCAGTCAGAGCAACTACAACCCACTGGTGGGTTCTGCACTGTCACCTTATGGGGTCTTACTCCGCTCCCAGCCCTTTAGTCTGGCCTTTCACCTTCAGTATGTTTGACTTGTTGACCTGCCAGGAGTTAGACTCCCGCCGCCTGAGTGATTAACGGGCCCAAATTGAGGTGTAAAGAACAGAACCAGTCACCTGCCACGCATGTCGTAAGAGGCCACTCTCTCTCTCTCTCTTTAGCCTGTTACGCCTTGGCGTTAGGGCAGCAACAAACGACACCATTCTTCCCTGTTCATGGCCTTCCTCTGTATTGTGTTCCAGCTATGATTCATTTCTTCAGTTCTTGCTCTATCGTTCTCCTCCAGGTTGTCTTGGGCTTCCACGCTGCCTACCCTCTGGAGTCCATCTCAGTGCAGTTTTCGTGTCGGAGCCAGTCTCCATGCGCATCACATGTCCAATCCATCTCCAGCGCCTTTCGGATGATAGTGCCCATATTCTCTTGTTGGCATCGTGCAAGCAATTCTTGATTCGAGATAGTAGTCGGCCAGTACACGCGTAAGATTTTTCGAAGACAAGTTGTATGAAAGGCGGAGAGTCTGGACATATCCTGTTCTGTCATTCTCCAGCATTCCGATCCGAACAGCAAAGTTGACAGCACACAGCTGTTATAGATACTAGTCTTGGTTCTGATGCTGTATTGGGCAGATTTCCAGGCAGTCTGAAGGGTCATGAATGCACTGCGTGCTTTACTCAGTCTGTTTTTAATGTCAGATCCAGCGCTTCCTTCATTGCTAATAACACTTCCAAGGTATGTGAAAGCGGTTGTATCTAGGAGGGTTTTACCTTCTAGTTTGACTGGTGCTGGGGTTGCTATGTTCAGAGTCATTACTTCAGTTTTCTTCTGATTTATTTTCAGCCCAACCATCTCACTATATTGGTTAAGGCGGCAGGTCTTTTCCTGGATATCTCTATGTGTATGAGATAGGAGTGCAATGTCATCTGCAAAATCTAGGTCTTCCAGAGTGGTTGTGAGCGTCCATCTAATACCTCTTGCCTTATCTTCCGTTGTTTTACGCATCACCCAATCTATGACAGTGTTGAATAATAGGCTGACATAACACATCCTTGTCGCACGCCTGTTTTTACTTCAAACTTTAGTTCTGAAGTTTCAACACTGCATGCAAACTTGCTGTAGCAGCTTTTATAATATTTATAAAACACAGTGGGATTCCATACCATCTTAAGATACGCCATAGACTTTCACGGTGTATGCTATCAAAAGCCTTTTCAAAATCTACAAAGTTGATATAGAGTTTGCTTTGCCATTCTGTGCATTGTTCTATGATATTTCTAAGAGCAAATATTTGGCCTATACAGCCTCGTCCTCTCGAAATCCTGCTTGTTCCTTTCTCAGTTTCTTATCCACAGCGTCAGTAATACGCTGTACGATGATTTTGCTTAAGATTTTACTTGGGACAGAAAGCAGTGTTATTCCACGCCAATTATTACAATCGGCAAGGAGCCCTTTTTGGGTATCTTGATGATGACTCCTCTGTTCCATGCATCAGGTATTATTTGGGCATTCCATATAGTAGTAAACAAGGGTTGCAATATATAAGCTGCAAGTTCTGGGTCTATTTTGAATAGTTCTGCGTTTAAGTTATCATTCCCTGGTGCCTTGTTATTCTTAAGAGATTTAATTGCTGTAATGATCTCATCCTGGCTGGGTAAGAGGCGACTAAGGAGGTTGAAAGTGGGACAGCTACCCCACACCGTAAAAACACTAGATGGCTACAGAACGGAGAGCAAAAACTGAGTAAACGTTGGCTGAAACCGGACACACCGCCGAAGGATTAGCACCAGAGCTCCAAATGGTGCTGAAGATGTGACGTAAACACACCAATGCTAGGGCTGCATGAATCAGATTTCCAAATGAACAGAATTTATGGGGAGGTCTGGTACATCGGTCTGGACGGTGATCGCGTGGGAGAGAGACTCCCTGACATAGCCTGAAGGATCATCAAGGCACACAAACACTCAAATCACGATAAGGAAGGCTAATGTGGAGGGCAGTAACTAATAACCCTGCCAGTCTAGGAGGAAGCAATCAGTTAAAGAAGGAGAATGCTAGAACTGACATAAGAATAAATCTAAGATAATGCCACTATCTGTTTTGCAAGCCCTACAGAGTAACCATCCATCCCTGAGAAAATAGCTCAGCAAGATCTCTACCAACAAAAGAGTTACACTTCAGTGGGTACCATCTCACTGCGGAGTGCCAGGTAACGAGAAGGCAGACAAACTTGCTAAAAAGGGAGCAGAATGTGAACAAATAGATAATGAAATCACATACTTTGAAAAAAGAGCTATCATGGACATTAGAAAAGAACCTAAACCATCCAACGATGACTACCACACACTTGACAGACAAGGACAGACTATCATCTTCCGACTCAGGATAGGTCATAACAGACTGAACAAACACCTACACAGGCTGCGATTGTCCCCAACCCTCTGTGCCCATGTGGCTCGCTGAACAAACCACAGAACATGTCCAGCAAGACTGCCCCCTGTATGTCCTCCCAAGAAAGGAATGCTGGCCCTACAACACAACACTACATGGCACTAGAGATGAGCTCCAGACAACAGTCGATTTCATCATAAGAACGCCTAACGGCATAATCATCAAAAAGCGATCGCAAAGAAGAAGAAGATAACCAATACTTACAGCCATACACTGACGACTAATGCATGTCTGCTTCATACGCCCTGGTCCTCCAAACTTTTTCATGTCCTTGCAGAACGACACTCCCACACTCTGTTCTAGTGCATGCCTCACTTCTTGCATCGTGTTCTTCGCTCTGCGATCGATGAAGACGAAGAACCTCTCACAGCCTTGCCAGATTTGATTGTCTTGTAACCCAGCTTTAGCTTCTGATGTTTCTTCTAAAGTTGGGAAAGAGAATAAGATGTTGATCAATCTATATTATTATTATTATTAAATTCATCTCCAGCGTCTCTTCCTTAGCTCTTTCTCCACTGGTATCTGCTTAGTTCTTTCTCTGAGTTCCTCATTTGTAATCTTATAATACCATCTCAGCCCCTCTATTATACGCAAACATAATTTACGAAGGTCTGTAGTTTTTGGTGGTTCTTTTGTTGTCCTCCATGTTTCGAGCCATAGAACAGAACTGACTTCACATTTGATTGCAAGATTCTCAGCTTTGTGCTTGTTTTAATTTCCTTTAAATCCATATAAAGCAATTTCTCGACACCGCTCTAAATGGTCTAAAGGTGAAGGATAGACTTCCCTGCACTGGGTTTCCCAATATTCTCCGTCCCTGTTGGCAGAAATGGTGTGCCAACTGCCGAGAGTATTGCACAAAGCATAAACTCTGTAGCTCCAGCAACAATCCTAGATTTCTCATGAAAAACTGCATGAGTGACTCAGTCCAGATTCGAACCCACAACTTTCAGGACGATAGGCAAATGTCTTAACCAATTCACCATTGAGACTGCCTTTGTCCCTCTATCCTGAGCAACTCGCTCAATCTCTTCCATGGAATTGAGCCCAATATATCTCACCTCTATCAGTAAAGTTTGTTTCAGGGTTTTCCTAGGGCATACTTTCTTTCTTGAACCCTTCAAACCCAACCTTCCAATACAGTTTGTCTTGGACGCTGGTGTAAGTGGGCCACCTCTTTCTTTCTCAAGTCTGCACACTGGGTGCAGTTCTGTAGATATAATTCCTATGATTTCTGAGTCGCCGCTTGTGCCGACCTCTTCCCGCAGTAAGCTTTGACCACCCTCGTGATGATAGGTCTGACATTCTTACTGCATGGCTAAATCTCCGAGGCAGATTGGCACTCGAGAATCCTGTATCCCAATCCTCATTGTGAGGAGTCGTTGCACCATGTTATGCGCCTTACGCCTGGTGCATCCGTTTTCTGCAACATTTGTTTCGAGTTAGCATTCCCTAGCAGACCCGACATCCGATTTCTTCCAAACCTCCTTAGTCGCCTCTTACAACATACGTGGCAGGTAACAGTGGTTCTATTCTTTACACCCCAAATTTGGGCCCTGGTAACCACTGGGTGATCTTGAATCTAGTATTTAGTATTCTATCTATATCCTATTTAAATGAATAAAAGATTTCTATTGCTGCTATTCTGCAGCCTTTCTACCAACTGTTTCCCATGTCATGCTACAATCTTTCAACTCTCTTACCACAGTTCTTCATCTTTCCTTTGGACATCCAGGCCTTCTTTTTCCTTCCTTCCTTCCCTTCGCTTGAAATATTGTCTTTATATTCAATTTTGTCTCTTGTATGAACTTCACTGTCCTTTGTAGCTCACACAGAGGTCCTTGTAGTTTTCTGTCGAGTGTTGTTTCGTTAGGCCAGTGAGTTTGCCTCAGTGTATCATATTCGGGGCAGTCTTGAAGTATGTGCTCTGCAGTCTGGTTTGCCTGTCCACATGTACACATGGCTGAATTGCCAATCTTGAATTATATATACATGTGGCTAGGAGCAGATTGTGCCCTGTTCTAAGGCGCAGAATAACAACTTGTTCCAATCTGCTCATATTATAGTAATCGCCTTGTGTTGGTATTTGTGGCTTTCTCATTGATTTAATCATCCTTTTCTTTTAGTGGTAGGTAACTGGGACATCCGGTTGCTCTCTTGCAGCATCTTCCTTAGCCAGTCAGTCTGCCGTTTCATTTCCTGGTATTCTACAGTGAGACGGTATCCGCTGCAAGTCGACCCTGCGCTGCTTGGACAGTTTAGACCATAGATTTCCAAACTTTTTCGGCCCACTTACCATTTTGGACATAAACTTTGTAACGCCCCATTATAACAGTTTGCCAAACGCCCCCATATATATACATACTCTATTTTCACTTTGACATAGAAAATTGATACATATTTCTGTCATACATGGTAAATTTTCACATGATTATATTTGCATGAAATAGAAAATTAATGAAAAATGGATTTGTAAGATGGGGATAAGAAGAATAAAATGCAGAATTCAAATTTTTCATAATTATTCAACCTCAAAATCACGAAAAACTCTACCCCCAAATGCTTCTGAAACCACTATCTCCTCCCCTGGAAGGCTTCAGCGCCACAGGAGGCGGCACCGCCCACTTTGGGAAACACTGGTTTAGACAGTAGGGTCTGTAGACCTGGCAATTTTCTGGACTGGAGTGCTGATTTTGCCTTTTTTTCCCATCCACTATCTATCAGAGAGCTATGCTAGACAATATCCCTACAGGCATCGATATAATGACCAATCCACTCCACCTCCATCATTTAATAATGGTCTCTAATGATGCAGTTTGTTTATTTTAAAAGCTCTTCATTTGTTACTGTATTTGGCAAAGTAAAATCAATATAGATGGAGTGATCAATATAGACTCCTGTTGTTTCGTTTGCTTGATAAAGGCCTTTTGGACGAAACGTTGCTGTGTATTGTCAATGTTTTTGTAAAACTACAGTACTTTGTTAGTATGTGTTTCGCTATTGCATTTGGCCAGAATATTAGCAGGGTTGCAAGATACCTCCACAACATAGTCTCCATTTATATCTTACCCGAGTAGACTCTGGCCATCCAATAGAAGGCTCTCCAGTTACCGCCAGCTCTTGATCGTCATTCTTATGATCTTCAAGAAGTTGCTGCAATTGTGATAGAAAAGTCCAGATTTAAAACTCACTACATCAGATCACATAGACTACAAATGTTAACATTTCTACAGATCTCTATTTAATTGACGTCGGCACAAAAGTAAAAAGGAGTAACTATAAAATAAATTTCCTGTAACCTTTCCAGACCTTAGGGTATGAACGGTTAATTCCCATTTCTAGTATCTAGTGTAGAGGGCAGGAAGGTCAATTCTGTTCCTCATGGGTGTAACATCAAATGTGGGACTGAACCCACAATCAAACTCTTATGTCTGAATCGATGGGTGAACACTTATGCATTATACTAATCCGTCACATGAGTATAAAATCAATAGGATATATTTTCACTATTCTATTAGTATCACACCAAAGCTGCTAGACAATGTGCAACATCAGAAATTATGGAACAATATGAAAGACATAGGGTTCACATGACATTTGATACATTTAATAGAGACACTTTATTATGAACAACAAGCAGCAATCAGAATAGTGGGAGAAATAGTTGTGCCAGTTATGCGCCTAGAAGTAAGCCAGTAGATCCGATTTCTGCACTGCTTTTTATTTACTAGGGTAGCATCCTAGGGCTACATCAGTCACCTCTTACGACATGCATTGTAGGTTGCAGTGGTACTATTCTTTGCTTTCCTTGCAGGCTCCGGCACCACACATGCAACAGTTTGCTCAGAAGAGTTGCTACTATTGGTCAGATTTTCATTCTCACATTGCCAAAACTGGAGCAGTCTTGCAGGATATGGTCTGGTGCTTCCTTTGCTTCATAAGATCCCGGTTTCAGGATCTTCTTCTTTTGCAATAAACTTCTGTTATGCGTCTACTCCGGTATGTGTCATAAACAGGGGGTGTACTTGAGGTCTTTACTAGCCTCCCCACCCACCACCACCCATAGTTTGTTCTGAAGGGTTGTTCCTGTTGGAATTTTATTTTTTTTCCGATCCAGAAGCACTTGAGCTTTCAGCTCTTCGGCTCGGTGTCATGGACATCGAACCCTCGGTTCGGTGCCACGAACACCGTAAATCTGGGGAATCTGTGGCTTTTTCTGCCATCCCGCTGAATTGAACCCGCACACACAGGGATAGTCACCCGTAGTCCAACGCGCTACTTAACACGCTGGGCAGACCGCGTTCCTGTTGGAATAAAACTGGTTCTTTACTTTCTTATCAAAATGACATACTGATTACCTTAATTTCCTTGAGAACACCCAAAGGATCAAGCAAATCTTTAGGCAGCCCCCTCTTGCTGGCAGGCAGCATCAGTAAACCACTTAAGTAATCCACAAGATGATTCAGACCTTTCAACTCTGTGGCTGTAAGGTGAACCCACTTCTGGAAGTTCCCGCCTCCCAGGAACTGTTAGCATCCAAAACGATTTTTCTAGGAACTTTTTGCTTTAAAAGAGGTGGCTGGTTATTATCCTCGGTGTGAGACATCGCTGTCGAATTCGCTGCAGTCAACTCGATGTTTACATCATTCAACAGTTTAACAGTCTCTTGTCCAATGTCCATCTGTGGATGAGCAACAAATTATTTCATAAATTGAAAATATTTAACTGATTAGCTACAGAGTTTTTTTAGCCTCTGGACGGAATTATTTTTTTAGTTCCCAAAACATTGCACTTGTGGTTTAGTAAAACTAAATTATTGTGTCTAAATGATTTACAATATAACTTATTATTTATCAAATTGTTGTCACATAAAGAGATACCGCTAACAACTAAAGCAAATCTCATAAGAACGATTTTCTGACCAACACTATGTTACCCGTGTCAAACATGGCCAATAACAGCAGCTAATGAGCGGAAAATCATAACGACAGAGATGAGGTGTCTTAGAAGAGCTGCAGGTGTGACAATAAGAGACAAAATTATAAATGAAGAAATCAGAAGGAGACTGGATGTGAAACCAGTTATGCAATTCATAAAAGAACAACAGATTAAATGGTTTGGACACCTGACAAGAATGCCCTGGTATCGCCTACCACAGAAAAAGTATAATGAGTACAAGGCAAGAGGAAGACCACGCTAAAGATGGACTGATGGCATCAAGAACAGCCTTACGAACATGAATACTAGCTTACAAAGTGCCTTAAAAAGCACACACAAGATCACTACGTTTCCTCCCAACACTTCTATAAAGAAGTAAATGGTGGAAGAGAAGAACAAGCACACACAAGATCACTACGTATCATCCCCAACACTTCTATAAAGAAGTAAATGGTGGAAGAGAAGAAGAAGATATATCAAATTGAAGACAAATGGATGCATTTTCACAAAATCCTTTACTATATTAGCAAATATAATGTAGTGATAATCATACAGGAATGCTGGAGGAAAACCCAACACATAATACACAAGTTGGAGACATTTCAGAATAAATGTTTAAGAAGAATCCTGCAAATCTTTTGGCCAAATACCATAACAAATAAGGAGCTTTTGAAACGAACAGACTGTGCATCCTTGGAGACCATCATTAAGAGATGATGGAGGTGGTTTGGACATGTATGTCGTATGCAAGTGAGGGCATTGGCTAGGACAGCTCAGTTTCAGTTTGGAATATCTTCATTGCACTCGGACATGTCCATAGGTGCTCCGATCTCCTTTGCAATATCTCCAAAGCGTCCAGCGACTGACTGTACCAGTTCGATTTCGATTGATGAGCCTACTCACGTACCTATTATGCTGTTCTTTTCTTGCTACTCCAATCTTCAAACCCAGCTCCTGCAATCTAGTAGTTGACGTGGATTGGTTTAAATGAAAATCTTCTTTGCCGCCACACTCTATGAGGGAGTTCAAAATATCAGCTCTATCCATTGGCTGGCCCTTTGATATGGTGGCAGAGCCAGCCAGCCTGTCGCTGATAGCTCTCAGATGGACAGTGGATGGGAAGAGAAGGCCTGGGCGCCAAAAAACATGGAGAAGAATGGTGGAGAGAGAGTTGAAGGAGTGTGGCCTGACGTGGGAGACGGTTGGTAGAAAGGCAGCAGAATGGCAAAAGTGGAGGTCACTTGTGGCAGCCTTATGTGTCAATCAGGACAAAAAGAGGATAGAGAATAGATAGAATCATACAGGAAGCATATTAGCATTCGTTAATAATCAAAATTGATAGAACAAAAATCCAACTTACGAAGATGAACAATATGTTGAATAAACAAGTCCGACTGCTCTCTTTATATTGGTAATCTATTTATGAATACATTAACATTCAGAAAATTGCGGTTCGATGCACTGTTTATTAAGTGTTAAAAAATTAGCATCATGACCATTTATACAAATCTATTTTTTTTTTGGTCACATGTTATCCTAGAATAAATGGTAAACTTTGTTTCATTTCTATTTCTAGCATAAACCACCATGATATGTATTCGTTATTGTATACAGTTTACTTTTAAGTAATTTTTAGTTAACATCAAAGTTAAATCGGAACGCAAAGTAATTGAAAAGCAATGAAATAGTACATGTCATCTGAGAGACGCGTAGTCCATGAGATAAGTCCATTTACATTCCAGTGACGTTTTGTACGGAATCGGTTAAAATATAGTCTAAAAGCAAAGAATTAACTTCATTGTGTCGGACTTCCCCACATGGCTCAGTCCCTGTCATCAGAAATGGCACAGCAACTACTGAGAGCGTTGCACAAAGCAGATTCCGCAGCTCCAGCAATTTCTTCTTCTTCATGCTCCGTATCGACCGCTTGTTAAACCACTCCTTGTGATTTGTATGTGATCTGAGCCTAAGAGCGATTATACGCTGTGAAAGTTATGCGCCTATAAGAGCCAGCACATCCAACTTCTGCAATGCTTTTATTTTCTAGGGTAGCCCGTGTGTTGTCAGGGCCTCAAAGTGAGAAAAATTGTAACACTGTAACCTACAAGACATGTCATACGAGGCGACTGAGGTAAGCGCCTAGGTAAGCTCATCATCATAATCATCACATAGCTTGTCCTGAGCAGAACTTTGCCACCCCAACAGTCCTCCAGAATTTCTCTCTCTCATAGGCCAGATGTCCTGCCTCTGCAGCCATCATGTTCAAACCATCAGTTACATCCTGAATCCATCTTCTCCATGGTCTTCTCCTTCTTCTCTTTACGGTATGCTTCCTTCCATGATGGTCTTCTCAGCCTTCATGTCTTTTATATGTCCAAAATATCTCAATTTTTTTCTTCTCTTATTTGTAGCATCACCAGTTTTCTTTGATTTTGAGTTCTTTCTGGATAGATCTATTTGTTTCTTCTCTGTCCAAGATATACGAAGGACTCTTCTGTAACACTTATATTCAAAAGACATATATGTTCTTCCACTGCTTTATCAAATGTAGGTAAGCTACCCTAGTAAATAAAAAGCGTAGCATAAATCGGATTCGCTGGCCTACTTGTAGGCACATAACTGGCAATAACGTGAATCGCTCTTAGACTCAGATCACATACAAACCACAAAGAGTAGTTAACAAGTGGTCGATGTGGAGCGTCAAGAAGATTTACTAGGTAGCTTCCTAGGCCTTCACCTCAGCCGCTTCTACGATATGCCTTGTAGGTTGCAGTTTTACTATTTTTGCTACCTTGAGGGTATCAGCAACACACGGGCATAGGTATAGTCTGAAAAAATCGACATACTTTTGTAACAATATTCTCCTCTATGATTGGAGAGGTCGGCCACAACTCTGGATGTAGCAAAGGAGGCCTTGAATCATCATCCGCATGAATAAAACTCTGATCATCTTCGCAACGCATCTTTCTCGAATGAAGATAGATAAGACTGTCCTTTGAGACAGCTGACGACGATCAACAACGCACTACATAACCTCCGAGAAGAATGGATATCTGAATTTGGATGGAACCTGAAACAGATAAATAAATGAGAAAAATCAATGAATGCAAACTTTTATTACTTCGTCTTCTTTAACCGCTCCATATTGACCACTTGTTAATCACTCTTTGTGATTTGTATGTGGTCTAAGCCTAAGTCTGAAGTCGAGTGCCTGTAGCTCAAGCGGTAGTGAGCTCGATCACAACCCAAGCGTACCTGGTTCAAACCCCACGGTGGGCAAGTTTGAAGCAAATTTGTTTCTGTAGGATTTTACAAAAGGAAAAATAGACCTCACCGCTTCAGAAAGCAATGGCAAACTACTGAATGTATAAGTGGTGCCTAGAAAATCAACGACTAGTTTACTGTGGTTGATGGCTACGCCCTTTAGGATATGCCACGATTTTCATTTTCTAAGCCAAGAGCGATTGTACATTGTGCCAGTTATGCCTTCTCAAGTAGGCCAGCGATCCGATTTATGCAATGCTTTTATTTACTAGGTAGCTTCTCTAGGCTCCTACCTCAGACACTCTCTTACGACATGCCTTGTAGGTCACAGTCTTACTATTCTCTGTTTCCCTTGCAGACCCTGGCAACAAATGGGTGCCTTGTCTGTCAAGTGTGTGGTAGTTGTCGTTGGATAGTTTAGGTTCTTTTCCTCTTCTTTCTTCTTTGTGGTCGGTTTAGTATGCTCGTCTAAACCATGAGATGGGTTGCCTCCACGAGGCTGCATGTCAGTTGGAGTTCCTCGAGAGTTCCCCATAGCTTGCTTTGTAAGCTTTGTTCATGAGGCCATGTTTCATTTCGTTGGTGTAGATATGATGGATTATTAGGGTAAGTGAAAGATAAAAGCGAAAAACAAAATCTATATCTCAATGTGGTAAAAACAAAAATAATGACAGATAAAACGAACATGACAAAAGATATTTTTATCAACAGAGAGAAAGTAGAAAATGTAAACAGTTTCGAATATCTTGGTTCACTACTAACGTACAGATGGAAATGGGATGAAGGAAATTAAAAGAAGAACAAACATGACTTTACAAAAATTAAACAACTAAAACAGTATGGAACGGAACTGATAAGAAAACAAAGATCAGAATACTAAGAGCATGCATATTCCCAGTGGCAACATAGGGTGTGAAGCATGGACATTTAATAAAGCAGTGGAAAACATATATGTGCTTTCGAATATAATGTTATAGAAGAGTCCTCCTTATATCTTGGACAGAGAAGAGAACAAATAGATCTATCCAGAAAGAACTCAATATCAAAGAAAACTGGCTGATGCTACAAATAAGAAAGAGAAAATTGAGATATTTTGGACATATAAAAAGACATGAAGGGCTGAAGAAGATCATCCTGGAAGGAGGTATACCAGCAAAGAGAAGAAGAGGAAGACCACAGAGAAGATGGATTCAGGATGTAACTGATGGTCTCAACATGACGGCTGCAGAGGCAGGACTTCTGGCCTATGAGAGAGAGAAGTTCCGGAGGACTGTTGGGGTGGCAAAGTTCTGCTCAGGACAAGCTATCTGATGATGAGGTATCTCTCTCTCGCGATTGTTCTTTAGCAGTTTTTATCATTCTATTGTGATATATAAACAGCTAAACATCAGAACGGGATGTACATGCACAGCCTTCAGTACCACCTGAGCTCTAGTGCTTATCTTCGGTGGTGTGTCGGCTTCAATCAGCGCTACTGAGTTTGCTCTCCGTTAGCCGCTTGCTGTCCCCAGCCAAAACCCACAAGGCAGCAGGTTGCTATTGTCTTTCAGGGCAGCGACCGTAGACGACCTGCCCTCCCGGGCTGATGAGCGTCATCTGACTAGCTATACCAGTCTTGTTAATGGACTGCTTGGTCTATGATGAGGTATGATGGACATGACTGCAGGATGCGCTCTGGAGTCTGTGTTCTGTCTGGCATGCACACTGTGCAGTCTGAGCAGGCTTTATTCTGTGCATGTGATGGTTGAGCCTGCAGTGACCTGTTCTTAGACGAAAGATTGTGTGTGCTGTTTTCTGTTTAGTCTGCTAATGGGATCTTGTGGGTGGGTGTTTTGCTGTGGGTTTGTTACCTCCACAACTCTTTGTATTTTCGCTTGATATGTGTCTTGTTTTCTGGTAGTGACACTGAATGTTTGTGTTGTATCAGTTTTGTTCCCTCCTTAGCCAGTCTGTCTGTTCTATTATTTCCTGGTACGACACAGGTTCTTTTCTAACGTCCAAGAAAGCAATTTTTTCAAAGTGTCTGATTTCATTTTCTACTTGTTCACATTCTGCTCCCTTCTTTGCAAGTTTTTCTACCTTCTCATTACCTGGTCAATGAACTCTAAATGTAATGACTAACTAAACAACACCACTTACATAAGTTTTGTCCTCAACTCTGGATACCAACAATTGGTTTTCAATGTTGAAGCTATGAAGAAAATTGCCACCAAACACTAATGAATCCTTCGGTGTGTAGACTGCATGAATCCAGCCTGTAGAAGCATCAAAATAAAAACATGAATAATTAAAATGAGATTTTCCATAGGTTTGACACTGTTCCAGAACATCTCCCAAAAATCTATCCCCTTGTTGTTGATTTCATTTCAGAGCCACATGTGGGTGTCTTCTTCTTCTTCTTCTGCATTCTCACTAGATTGGGATTTCGGATTCTTTAATAAAGGCAGCTGTCTGCCTCAAATTATCAGCCATGCCTTACAGTTTGTCTTGGACGTTGGTGTAAGTGGGCCACCTCTTTCTTCTCAGGTCTGCATACTGGGGCAGTTCTGTAGGATATAATTCCTATGATTTCTGTTTCCTGTTTATGCTCGACTCTTCCCGCAGTAAGTTTTGGCCACCCTCATGATGGTAGGTCTGACATTCTTACTGCGTGGCTAAATCTCCTAGGCAGATTGGCGACTGTAGAATCCATCATCCCATTCCTCATTGTGAGGGGTCGTTGTACCATGTTATGAGCTTTACTACCTCGTGCATCCGTGTTCTGCAAGCATTTGTTTCGGGTTAGCATTCCTAGCGGACACGTGCATCCGATTTCAGCCAAACCTCCTTAGGCACATCTTACAATATGCATGGCAGGTAACAGTGGTCATATTCTTTACACCCCAAATTTGGACCCTGGTAACCACTGGGCAATGTGGGTGTCTGGTCGTCTGCATTCTTAATGTATGTCCCAACCACTTCCACCTCCTCCTTTTAAATTTCCTCACTGGTATTGTTGATAAGACAGATCTCACTGAAGAAATTTGTTGATGCCTTATGCTTGAAGAAAGCCGCAGTAGTGCAGTTGTTAGTGAATATGCTTTCTAGATGTATGGTCCGGGTTTCATTCCACAGTGGGAGTGGAACATTTTTTCCCATCAGTAACGGCTCTCAGGTCGAATCAGTCTAAATTGGGTACCAGTATTTTTTATTATTTTTTCCGATCCAGAAGCACTTGAGCTTTTCAGCTCTTCGGCTCAGTGCCATGGACATCGTAACCCTTCGGTTCGGTGCCATGAACACCGTAAATCTGGGGAATCTGTGGCTTTTTCTGCCATCCCACGGAATTGAACCCGCACACACAGAGGGATAGTCACCGGTAGTCCAGCGCGCTACGAACACGCTGGGCAGACGGGCATTGGGTCCCAGTAAAAGCACTGGGAAGGAAATGCGGTCGGCATGATGTTGAACACATCACCAATCGTGTGTCGACAGTCAATGAACAATATGGTCCTAACACAGTATTTTCCAATTTACCTCAGGGTATGAAAAAAGGTTCCTCTTACTTATGCTTCAATTGGAGTTTTTTCTTGAACGCTTGACATTGACAATGTGTTAAATCACTCTTTGTGATTTGTATGTGATCTGAGCCTAAGAGCGATTGAAAGTTGTATCAGTTATGTGCCAAAAAGTAGCCCAGCACATCCAATTTCTGCAATGCTTTTTATTTACTAGGTAGCTTCCTTCAAATGTGAAGTTGGTGCTGTTCTATGTCTCTGAAACATGGAGGACAACAAAAGAAACCACCAGAAAACTACAGATCTTCATAAATGGATATTTACGTAGAATATAGGAACTGAGATGGTATGATAAGATTATGAACGAGGAACTCAGAGAAAGAACTAAGCAGATATCAGTGGAGAAAGAGCTAAGGAAGAGACGCTGGAGATGGATAGGACACACATTGAGAAGACTGACCGGAAGCATTGCAAGACAGGCACTGTTTTGGAACCAGCAGGGAAAGAGGAGTAGGGGAAGGTCTAGAAATATCTGGAGAAGAGAGCTGCAGACTGAAATTAAAAGGATAGACAAGATGTGGAACGAATTGGAAGGTATGGAAAGAGAGGAAGAGCCGGAAGAAGCTTGTTGAAGACATGTGTCCGTTGAGAGTTGAAAGGTGAAATGAAGAACCTTCCCTAGGCCCCTACCTCAGTCGCCTCTTACGATATGCCTTGTAAGTCACAGTGGAAAAAAAATCTGGCCAACAATGGCGGAATGCGGGAGGACCATTCAGAGTCAGAGCGGTTTGATTCTGAGCACGACTTTGCTAGCGCATTCCCACCATGTTTGGTCGGGTATTTTCCGGTTTCGCTTTGCAGCTACTGAGTTAGTGCTTGAGCAACGCTGTAAGCTGTGACTGTTACATGGAATGCTTTTTGCTGTGTCAACCGTGCGTTGTTGTGTGTATTCAGAAAATGGCGGACAGCGGTTATGACGAACAAGCTCAATCTGCTGTATGCAGTTATATTGCGAGTGCAGAAAGCTGGATTTTGCCGTGATTGATGTCCCTTCGACAAGAATTGCTATTCAAGTGATGAACAGTTTTGTGTTGCTACATTCGCGACGGCCATATGCATATTATGCGGTGCAGGTTGCTTTTTTGTGGCGGTACGCGCTGTTTCGTTCTGGAACTAGTTCACACAGGAAACTTTTCACAGGTGTTAGCATTTCGTGTGATATTCATTGGCACAGGAACGGAGCAATTATGGGGTGACCCGTTGCAGTGAAGTTGGAACCGTACTTATGAACTATGAAGTCACAGTGTTCTATTCTTTGCTTCCTTGCGCACTGGCAACACACAGGTGCATTGGGAATTTAAAAAAAAAAAAAAGAAAAACAGAACCAGTTTGTAAAGACTGTCTGACTAACCTGATGGGATGATAAATGTGTACCCTGCATGGAGAACAACCCTCTGACACTGCTCCAGAACATCGCCCAAAAATCTATCCCCTTGTTTTGCTGACAATGTCCAGTCCACATATCTGTCAATATTTGTTTGCGATGGTGGAGCAAGCCAGAAAATCTGTAGACAATGAGGATATTATGATCAAGTTAGCCAGAAATTATTTGAAAATTCTGAAAATTTGTATTATTTTTGTCCCAACAAGTTGAATAATACTTAATGTTACCAGTTATATCTTCATCTTTTTCTTTGTACTCTTTATTTCGACCACTTATTAACCACTCTGTGTGATTTATATGTGATCTGAGCCTAAGACGATTGCATGCTGGGCCAGTAGGCCAGCACATCCGATTTCTGTGATTTTTTATTTACTAGGTAGCTTCCTAGGCACTACATCAGTTGCCTCTTACGACATGCCTTGTAGGTCGCAGGGGTACTATTCTTTGCTTCCTTGCGACCCCGACACCACACTGGCGTATTATGATATATAATATAAACAGTTTTTGCTAAGAACGATTAGAGCATTGCGCCCACATTAGGCCCCTACTAAAGTAGAACGAGCGCATCCGAAATGGAGGTTTTCGGCCTAGGAAATGTTCGAGTCTGTTTTACTGACAGTCAAACACTTTCCTTACCTCGCTGTACAATTCTCTTTATTGATCCGTTTATCGCCGTATATTTGGGCTCGGGTCTACACCAAAGAGCCTTTGTACTTTGTGGCCTTTTATGACGCAAGGTGCTGCGTCCTTTGCAGCATATGATAAACACTCTTTAATGATCTTTTGCCCGTCTGCCCAGCGTGTTCGTAGCGCGTGGACTACGGGTGACTATCCCTCTGTGTGTGCGGGTACATCCGCGGGTGGCAGAAAAAGCCACAGATTCCCAGATTTACGGTGGTGGTGGCACCGAACCGAAGGGTTATGATGTCCATGGCACCGAGCCAAGAGCTGAAAAGCTCAAGTGCTTCTGGATCGGAAAAAAAATGATCTTTTTAATGCTGTATATTTTGGCTTGGATCTACATCAAACAGGCTGTTGATCATGATTATGGGGTTTCTGTGGTGTAGCGGTTAGGTGCTTGCCTCTCATTTCAAAGGTATTCGATGCGCTCCTTCATGGAGTCATCAGGATATATCCAGAGATTCCTGATCTCAGTGTAGGTGATATCAAGTTCATAGTCATATCGGAGACAACGATAAACCGTAGGTTCTGTGTTCAAGTTGAGCAAGTAAAAAAACACTTGGCAGTTCAAAATCAAGAAGAGCAAGCTAAATAGCTGCTGTCCGGGCAAAATTCATTAAAAAAATTTTTTAAATTCCTACAAAATATTCTAACCATCTTCTAAATTACATCGGGGACTCTTGCCGGTGCTATGGAGCTTGTGCACTGACACATTCCTGTGTAAGAAAGAGATCAGAGCACACATGGTTACGGAGCACACATGGTTACGGAGCACACATGGTTACTCACCACAGAGCACACATGGTTACTCACCAAAGTGCAATGATGATGGTCCTATCAATCAATCAAGCAATAATGATTGTTCTTCTTCTTCTGCATTCTCACTAGATTGGGATTTCGGACTCTCTAATAAAGGCCGCCGTCTGCCTCAGATTATCAGCCACGCCATACAGTTTGTCTTGGACGCTGGTGTAAGTGGGCCACATTTTTCTTCTCAGGTCTGCATACTGGGGGGCAGTTCTGTAGGATATGTTTCCTGCCTTGCTCCGTGTGATCTCCCCAGTTAGCTTTGGCCACCCTCGTGATGGTAGGTCTGACATTCTTACTGCGTGGCTAAATCTCCAGGCAGATTAGCAACCTGTAGAATCCGTTATCCCATTCCTCATTGTGAGGGTCGTTGCACCAAGTTATGCGCCTTACTGCCTGGTGCATCCGTTTCTGCAAGCATTTGTTTCGGGTTAGCATTCCCTACAATAATGATTGAACCCGAGCCATATAGTAAAGAGCTAATTACTAAGCAGTAATATAGACCACCAACCTTTTCTCCATGAAGTATGTGATACCATACAGAAGTCCCGCCAAAATCTATGTGGAAGTCTGTGTAACAGCCGGCAACACTCATTAGGCAGTATCTGGACGGACATACAACATAATTTATCTGAGTACAAGCAACATATACAACATAATTTATCTCAATAAAGACTTTTTTTTACTTCTTGTGTTCACTAACTTTTTCTTATTCTTTATCTGCATTCTCACTATATTGGGATTCCGAATTCTCTAATAAACGCCGTTGTCAGCCTCAGATTGTCAGCTACACCATTCAGTTTGTCTTGGCCGCTGATTTAAGTGGGCCACTTCTTTCTTCTCAGGTTTGCATACTGGGGGCAGTTCTGTAGGATATGCTCGGTTGTCATACTCACCAAGCCACAGGTCATTGGTACATATCTTGAATTTAGCGTACAGATGGTGTCCCATTCTGTTGTGACTCGTTCGCCCATTATGAATTCAGGCGTAGTCAAGGCATCTGGTGTGGCTATTCTGACTGATTTTTTGTGATGGCCTGTTTTCTTTATTATAAATATCCCTCGCCATACAGGAGTGTTTTCACTGACTTCAGAAGTATTACATTTTTATTTACTTAAATGTTTCCTTTTAGCTTGCGTATCTTCTTCTTTGAACGCTCCAGATCGACTACTTGTTAATTACTCTGTGTGATTTGTATGTAATCTGAGCCTAAGAGCGATTGCACATTGTGCCAGTTATGCGCCTACAATTACGCCAGCACATCCGATTTCTGTTATGCTTTTTATTTACTAGGGTAGCTTCCTAGGTCCTACATCAGTCGCCTCTTATGACATGCCTTTTAGGTCGCAGTTGTACTATTATTTGCTCGCCTTGAGGCCCCGGCAAAATACTGGCGGTTTGCATATTGATTTGTAGATGTTTGAGAATTGACATTAATTGATATTAACCCATTTGCTCTTCTCTCTCTCGCGATCACCGCCCAGACCGATGTACCAGATCTCCCCACAAATTCTATTCATGTGGAAATCTGATTCATGCAGCCTTAGCATTGGTGTGTTTCACGTCACATCTTCAGCGCCATTTGGAGCTCTGGTGCTTATCCTTTGGCGATGTGTCCGGTTTCAGCCAGCGTTTACTCGGTTCGCTCTCCGTTCTATAGCCATCTAGTGTTTTTACGGTGTGGGGTAGCTAGCCCCACTTCCAATCTCCTTAGTCGCCTCTTACGACATGTGTGACATGTAACAGTGGTTCTATTCTTTACACCCCAAATTGGGCCCCAGTAACCACTCGGGCGATTTGCTCTTCTGAACCGCTATACTGGTTCTTAGTATTTTTTAAATTGACTCAAAGCCGTTACGCTGGCTAACCGTGTCTTCTTCACCTTTCAACTTCAAACGCTCTGGCCGTAAAAGTAGAGATGTTACGAGGACTCAAGGCAAGAGTTTCATGGATAACAGGTTTCCTGTAACAATTACACTTGAAGGATCTAACCTTCAAGTACCTCTGAAGACGGCAAGGCGAGGACACCGGTAAAATGGTAAGCAGGCCTCACGCAAAACTCAGGCAGAAGCGTAAAACCCTGTCGGAAGTGCAATACCAGGCACTGAACTGACAGCGGGCCTACGAAACAAACAAACAACTCTCAACAAAGCACAGGTCTTCAACAAACTTCTTCCAGCTCTTCCTCTCTCCTGCAATCCCTTCCAATTCTGTCAATGTTTTACCTATCCTTTTCATATCAGTCTCCAGCTCTCTTCTTCAGGTACATCTAGACCTTCCCCTATTCCTCTTTCCCTGAGGGTTCCAAAACATTGCCTGCCTTGCAATGCTTTCGGTCAGTCTTCTCAATGTGTGTCCTATCCATCGCACAGTCTCTTCCTTAGCTCTTTCTCCACTGGCTAACTCTGTATAGTTAGTTAGTTAGTTCCTTTCGTGCAAAAGGTGGCGATAGAGCAGAGGTTTTAGAGCTCCATGTGATGCGATTCGTTGCTAACAGTTGGAGATCTTGAATGGTTTTATGGAGATCTTGAATGGTTTTATGGAGATCTTGAATGGTTTTTGGTTATTGGTTATTAAACTGACGTCATTGCACTCCGGGCAGACCCATAGGTGCTAAGTCTCCACCAACAGATATCGAAGAGTATGCATACTGATGGTTCCTGTGGCTCGCTGATTATACACACCTCTCACTCTGCCTCTCAGGCATCCAGTTCGACTTGAACAACGGGTAACTCCAAATTGCCTAAATCGCTTGATCGATTCAACATCGATTTTAGTGTTCTCATCCAACAGACAGTCGCGAAGAGACCGAAGAATATCCCCTTATCCATCTTCAACTCCCCAACAATCGATGCTGTTGATGCAAGCCTGTCCGCTCTCTCATTACCGTAAACACCTGCATGCCCAGGACAGTATATCCATGTAAGCCGCTGGAGGTTAGAAACTTCTATAGACGACATCCACTCATACCGAAACCAGCCCTTCTGGATCTTGTGAAGCATCGACTGAAAGTCAGATACAACAGCTGCCCCAGTAAATGAAGTCCCAGAATGGTTTTACATCCCAATAGTTTACTTTCCTGTAGGATTGTTCTTCGTAGGGTGGTCTTAGATCTTCCCTGCTTTCTTTTCCCAACTGGTGACCACATAAGGACTTGTCGATTTAGTCTCTTTTCGTCTGATCTAAGAACATGACCTAAATATTTCCACCTTCGTTTCCTTATAATTTTTGATACGGGTTGTTGGTGTGTTCTATCTCTCACTGTGTTGTTCAAACGAAATCACTCCATTTGACTTTTAGTATTTTTCGGAGATATTTATTCTCAAAATTTCAGTTTTTTTATCAATTTTGTTTATTGATTTCCAACTTTCAAAACCGTAGGTCAGTACGGAATCACACAGAACCTAAACAATTTAACTTTTGTACATATACTAAGGTCTTGAGATTGCCAGATATTTGTTAACTTAGCGAAGGCGCTGGCTGATATAACTCGGTATACATCACAAAATAAATTCGTCCGATGGTTAAAAAAAATTTAAGGATTGAAAGAGTTAAAAATAAAGATAAGCAGTCTTACTTTTGTACTTTGGGATACTTCATCTTCTCAATAACGTTGGTAGATTCTGTCTGGCATTCCTTGAGGTGTCTTGGCCAAGCTCTGTCCACCCAATCAAGCTGACGAATCTGTTAGATAATAAAGAATCATAGGAGATCTTATCACATCCACAACATTGAGATTAATATAGGTATCATTATTATCAAATAGCTTGTCCTGAACAGAACTTTGCCATCACAACAGTCCTCCGGAATTTCTCTCTCATAGGCCAGATGTCCTGCCTCTGCTGCCATCATGTTCAAACCATCAGTTACATCCTGAATCCATCTTCTCCATGGTCTTCCTCTTCTTCTCTTTGTCGGTATGCCTCCTTCCATGATGGTCTTCTCAGCCCTTCATGTCTTTTTATATGTCCAAAATACCTCAATTTTCACTTTCTTATTTGTAGCATCAGCCAGTTTTCTTTTATTTTGAGTTCTTTCTGGATAGATCTATTTGTTCTCTTCTCTGTCCAAGATATACGGAGGACTCTTCTATAACACTTATATTCAAAAGCACATGTATGTTTTTCCACTGCTTTATTAAATTTCCAAGCTTACCCATACGTTACCACTGGGAATATGCATGCTCTTAATATTCTGACCTTTGTTTTCTTATCAGTTCCGTTCCATACTGTTTTTATTTTTTTATATTTTTGTTAAGCCATGTTTGTTGTTCTTTTAATTTCCTTCATCCCATTTCCATCTTCTGTTAGCAGTGAACCAAGATATTCAAAACTGTTCACATTTTCTGTCTTTCCGTTGATAAAAATATCTTTTGTCACGTTCATTTTATCTGTTGTCATTATCTTTATTTTTGCCACATTGAGATATAGATTTTGCTTTTGCCACATTGAGATATAGATTTTGTTTTTGCCACATTGAGATATAGATTTTGTTTTTGCACATTGAGGTATAGATTTTGCTTTTCGCGTTTATCTTTACTTCCCTATTTCTTCTTCTTCTTCAAACGCTCCATATTGACCACTTGTCAACCACTCTGTGTGATTTGTATGTGATCTGAGACTAAGAGCGATTGTGCATTGTGCCTGTTATGCGCCTACAAGTAGGCCAGCACATCCTATTTCTGCGTTGCTTTTTATTTACTAGGGTAGCATCCCTAGGCCTACATTAGTCGCTGCTTACTGACATGCATTGTAGGTCGCAGTGGTACTGTTCTTTGTTTCCATTGCGGGCCCTGGCCTCACACGCGACTTCCCTAATAATTTCTACTAATCCCTTAATATAATCCCTTAATATCATTAATAACCCTTATAGGCCATAAATATAACAAATAACGAAGATCAGAATCTTTTCTGAATACAAAGAACCTGTGTGTTGTCAGAGCCTCAAGGAGCAAAGAATAGTAACACTGCAACCTACAAGGTATGTCATAAGAGGCGACTGAGGTAGGGGCCTAGGGAAGATATCCTAGTAAATAAAAACATTGCAGAAATTGATGTACTGGTCTACTTGTAGGTGCATAACTTTGGGACCAGTACAATCGCTCATAGGTTCGGGTCACATACAAATCACAAAGCGTGGTTAACAAGTGGTCGATATGGAGCATTCAAAAAAGAATACAAAGACAATTATGTCCACAGACAAAGCAAAATTAAAACCCAAAATGACCATCAATAATGAAGAAATTGAGAGTGTCACAGATTTTGAATATCTTAAATCTATAATTAACAATAATGGAGATTGTATGAAAGACATTAGAAACAAACACAGGCATTCAACCAATGGCAGATCGAAGGGACAGAAAAGTCTTAGTGTTGGTGGAAAAACTTAAACGGCTCGATTCCCACCCTATGTATGAAAGAATGAACGGATTCGGAAGGGGCAGAATACAGAGGACCAGCTTCGCAAAAAACACGAAAGCACTGATCACAGACCATCCGGTCCTAGCAAACTGCAACCCCAAATCAATCCCGGCAATCGATAAGTGTCACGTGGAAAACCAAAATGCAGGAACTAAGGGAATTAATCCCAGGCATACTGAAAAAGGGCCAGCAAGAAAACTTTGAAAGAAGAGCGGCCACAGAAAATGCATAGAGACAGAGTACCCTGAAAATAAGTGGTTACACGTCTATACTGATGGATCGGCTAGGAACGCAATCAGCGATGGTGGAGGAGGAATAGTGTTTTTTTGTTCGATCCAGAAGCACTTGAGCTTTTCAGCTCTTCGACTCGGTGCCATGGACATCAGAATCCTTCGGTTAAAACAAGGTAAAATTCATGAAAAAAGTTGGTTCATCAGTCTAGGCCGGATCGCGAGAGAGAGAAGACTAGCTATGGTTTTCCAGATGGGTCAGAGTGAAGAAACTATGGCATGACATAAGCAAAGAAACAAAAGTAAGAATTCTGAGAACATGCATATTCCCTGTGGCAACATATGGATGCGAATCGTGGACCATAACACAAACATTAAAGAACAAAATAGGGGCTTTTGAAACGAGGTGTTACAGAAAAGTTCTTAGAACATCCTGGAAAGAAAAGATAAAAAACAAATACATCCGACAAGACTTGCATATCGAGGAGCTTTGGCTCATAAATAACATCAAATGTCTTCTCTATCTGATATACCTCAACGAAAGAGGATGTGTAAATGATTCAAGTAATAGTGGCGAATCTACAACCCTAACCAGACTGCAAGAATTCCAAGTCAAATGTGGTTAGCTAGACAAGAGAACTTCACTGGTAGCCAAAGAAGAATAGTAAACCAACAAAGAACCGGTGTCGCTAGTCGCCATACGCTGAGAGTCATATTGAGGAGATCAGAGCCCTTATAGACCAGTTGGTTTGATATATAGTGGTGATGATCCGATGACTTAAATAAAAATGTCCTCTCTCCCTTAGGGAATTCAGAATATCAGCCGGGTCCTCCCACTTTTTGCATCAGCCATACCCGCAAGCCTATCAGCGCTTTCTTCTTTTCGGGTCGCCCATTGACTGGTGTACCAGATTTCCCATAAACCTCATTCATGTGGAAATCTGATTCATGCAGCCTTAGCATGGGTGTAGTTTTCATCACATCTTCAGCGCCATTTGGAGCTCTGGTGCTTATCCTTCGGTGATGTGTCCGATTTCAGACAGCGTTTACTGGATTTGTTCTCCATCAGTCTTTGGCTGTCCCCAGCTGACCTGCAAGGCAGCAGGTTATCAGCACTTTCAGTTCCTTTTACACTTGCATGTCCTGGCACAAAAACAAAACTGATTTTTGTCAGCCCTCTTCAGTGACTTCAACCTTCTCCATATATAATCATATAAAATAATATTTTAATTACTGCTTATAGGTCTAAAGTCGGAGTTAAGGCTTGCCTGAATAGCAAGGGACACTGGTGATATAAAAAGCAAGTTTCTACGCAAAAATAAAGCAGAGGTGTCAAATTATGCACCCTGTAGGTGTCTCTGTGGTCAAACCTTTGAATTGCGTCTCCGAAGGTCGAGGGTTCAAATCCGGATCGCGCCATTCTGTTCATTAATGCATTTTTTCAGAGATTCTAAGATTGTTGCCAGAGCTACGGAATTCATACTTTGTGCAATATTCTCGGCAGGTGGCGAGCAATTTCTGCGGAAACAGACCAAGCCATATGGGGTCAAACCCGACGGAATGAAGTCAATCCTTCTGCCCTTTCAGACTTTTAATAAAAATTAGGTGCCGTGACTATGCATAAATTCATAGCGAGCAAATGGGAGGGGAAAAAAGGACTACCTACCAAAGTTGGCGACTCAACATAGTTCTCCAGACGAGTGTGACAAAACTCTAAACTGATGACATTTAGTAATCGATCTCTGTCTGGGCTCTCGTAGTATCTAACCCAGTCTTTCATTGACATCTCCATAGCTTTCTGTGTGCTCACATCCATTACATCCAGAATCCGACGACTGCCTGAAAAAAGTCAGCAGAGGATAAGTAAATTTTTAATTTTAACATTTATGGATAATTATATAAAATTAAAATTTTGTTTTTTAAACTTTTTTAAAATGTAAACATTCACTCTTTCCACGCTTCGCCACATACTGCGCTCCAGCAGAAGTCGTTGAACGCCATTAGCCGTACACTGCGTCATAGAGTTGCTTCCCTATAAGAAGTCTTTCTAGTTTTACTTCTACTGTTTTACTTCAACTACTTTTTAACCTTGTTATTCTATTAGGTTGTCCAGTTTTCTTCAATTTAGTATATATATATATATATATATATATATATATATGTTTATTTATTTATGAGTAGTTGGGATTGTTTTGGTTTGAATAATTAATTTTTACCTCCTTGAATTAGCTTTAAAAATTGAAAAATAACTAGGCGTGGAAAGAGTTATTTCCTCAAGTTTTAAGCAGTTAATTCAAGGGAAGTAAAAAAAAAAAAAATAAACGATCCCAACTACTTGTCACTAAATAAACATATAATATTATTATATACTAAATTGAAGAAAACTGGACAACTTAATAGGATAACAAGGTTAACTGATTCAGTACCAGGTTTTTCACCTCTGGACGGAATTATTTTTTTAGCTTCAAAAATATTGCACACATACTTTAGTTAAATTAAAATATTGTTTCTAAATATGATTTAAAGTTGAACTTATTATATATCAAATTAAAGATAAATGATTGTACTTTCATAAAATATTTATTGTATGCGAAAATATAATGTTGTGTTGACTGTGCATGACAAATATTAGCATGTAATAAAAAATTAATTGAAATTGTGAGAACAAAATCCAACTTACCAAGGGCCTTGAGGAACAATATGGTGAATAAGTCAGTGTAACTGCTCTCTTTATATAAGTAATCCATTTATGAATACACAAAAATTAAGAAAATATTGACGGAATATATGGTTTACTAACTGTTCGCAAATTAGCAACACGACCATCTTTGAAGAAATTTCCATTAAAAATTGTCAAATTGAAGATTTCACATACTAAACATTCATGTCTCATAATATATAATCACATACAGTGGAAATTATAGCAATATTTACAGGAATAAAGAACTAAAGTATATGAATAATAGTCCTAACATAGCAACTATGTAACTTCTCTCCAAGTAGACTGTGTAGGTTCTGTCTGAATCCTTCTTCTTTTGTTGCAATCCTACTGGAACCTGACTGGGGCAACGTCCCTCTCGCAGCTGGTTTGGGAAACACTACTAGTATTATTTAAATTATTAATAATCGACGTATTTAAATCACAAACTTCTGCGTCATCAGAATCAGTAGCTTCACTATCTTCACTATCAGTATCTACATCTTCATGCAACCAATCTCGCGTTCTGCAGCTGTAAAACGTGCAGAACGAGCTGATAACAAACTATTTCTAGACTCTGAATTGTTAGACATTATTTTTTAATCACAGGGTAACTTGAAAACGAAAATTAAACTTGGTTTCACTTCTGATTCTAGTCAAAACCACGATGTTGTGATTTGGTTATCGTTAGTACTTCCTTTCTACTTAGTTTCCGGTTGATATAAAACTACAATTGGAGTGAAAATTAATAAAAACTCAACGAAATAGTAGCCGTCTTTTAAATGACGCTTGGGCCACGCAGATAAGAAATATGTGCACTACAGTGTTCCACGGGACTGAATCAGTTAAAAAGTAGTTGAAGTAAAATAGTAGAAGTGAAACTAGAAAGATTTCTTATAAGGGAAGCAACTCTATGGCGCAGTATGCAGCTTAAAGCGTGCAACAGACTTCCGTCGTGGCGCAGTGTGCGGCTTAAAGCGTGGAAAGAGTTAATGAAAAATGTACTAAATGTTAATTTTAACATTTATGAAAAATTTATACAATTTTTATTGTAACATTTATGAATAAAATTTAAACATTTATGAACAAAATTTTAAAAATTTAAAAATTTAAGAAAAAGTGAAGTGCATAAAATGTTAATTCATGAAAACATGATATAAATTTTAATTTTCTTCTTCTTCGAACATTTCATATCAACCACCTGTTAACCCTTTAGCTGCTAAGGACGTATATATACGTTTTCCCATTCACTTATAAAGACGCATTAACACGTCTGTTATTATCTCTCCTCTGTGGGCTAAAGACATGTTAACACATTATACATTGCTACTGCCACAGGCGTACATTCACGTTTGTGACCTAGAAACAAAGAGTAGCTATTTTTAGCTCAGCCTTCAGAAAGTATGTAGCAGCGAAAGGGTTAAACCAGTCTTTGTGATCTGTATGTGATCTGATCCTAAGAGCGATTGTATGTTGTGCCAGTTATGTACCTAGAAGTAAGTCAGCACATCCAATTTCTGCTACGCTTTTTATTTACTAGCGTAGCTTCCCTTGGCCTCTACCTCAGTCACCTCTTACGACATGCCCTGTAGGTCGCAGTGGTACTATTCTTTGCCTCTGCAACACACAGGGAATTTAAATTTTAAAATTTATGAAAAAAAAAAATGTATTAAATGTTAAAAATTTATATTTACAATAATGAAACAATTTTGCCATGTACATACCAACACACTGTTTCACATCACTGACTTTAAAGTTTTCGCTGGGTACCCTGTTTTGAAGGGAAGAAAAACATTCAATAGATTAACAGCACAGAAATTGAAAAGGTCGAGAACAAACACTAAAAGATCATATTTTTAAACTGAAGCAAACATGTTTTGTGTGAATAGCAAAACATGTAATAACAAAGTACTGTAGTTTTACAAATTACAAAAACAATGACAATATACAGCAACGTTTCGACCAAAAGGCTTATATCAAGCAAACGAACAACAGAAGTGACGAATTAAAAAAAACACTACATATGGACGACTAAATACGGAGACATTCAAACGTTCCTAATGAAAATCTGGGAATAAAAACGAATAACCAAATAAATTTAACACAAACAACACATATAAAAACAAGAAGTAGAAAAGAAGAGAAACAATAAAAAATCCAGTAAATATATAGCTTATATACATGCAACATATGCACACGAAATTTGTGTGAATACTAAGTCACCTCTCTCTTTAGCCTGTTACGCCCTTGGCGTTTAGGCCAGCAAACAAACGCACATTCATGGCCTTCCTCTATTGTCCTTTTGGCTTTCACTACTTCCAGTCATACAAGTCAATGACTCTGATAGCCCTTCATGTCCGTGAATATGTTGTGTCTTTGTTGCTGTTTCTGTAACGTTACGATTTTTTAAAGGATTGGATTGTTAGTCCCAAGCCCAGCCCCCAACCTGGAGGACCAGGAGACGCATACTTCGTCTGTCCCCTCCTCAGTGGCCTGTCCGGCTTGGTTGACCCTACCAGGAACAAAAGTTCCCGTCATCATAGCCTACTGTATCATTGGAGCACACAAGCCTCCCCACCACTACAAGGTAATGGCCTCATGGGGGTATACTAAGTTATGTCATTATAATTCACTTCATAATGAGTCATGTGATCATAATTCGCTTCATAACAAGTCATGTGATCATAACTCACTTCATAACAAGTCATGTGATCATAATTCACTTCATAACGAGTCATGTGATCATAATTCACTTCAGACCTAACCCTCATATCACAACTCACCACAAATCAAATACTGTCCTATTGTCTTTCTTCTTCTTCTTTTGTCGTCACACTGCTACCGGGTTGTTGCCCAGTGTCGTGGTTTTCTGTTTTTTTCTTGAGCTGTTCTGGTGGCTTGTGTGATTGTTATCGTTGCTCTTTCACAGGATTCTGCTACGCCATCTAACCATCATCTTTTCCGTGGTCTTCCTCTTGCCTTCTTTCCGATGTTCTGTTGTAGAAGACACTGTATACTGTGGAGTTTGGATGCATTCTTATTAAGTGGCTAAACCACTTCATTCTTTGTTTCTCTATGTAATTCAAGCACGGATTTGTGCCAACTTTCTTTCTTATGCTGATGTTGGTGTTGCCCTATGGTCACTCATTCCAAATCCAGTACCTCCCTATGGTCACTTAAGTCATACTCAACCCTGATATCACAACTCACCACAAATGAGAATACTGCTCTGTGGTCCCTCACCACCAAGTATGGTCCTGTGATCACTCACCTCATACCTGGCCCCGAAATGACAACCCACCACAACCCAATGGTCACTCACCTCATACTCGACCCCAAAATCCCAACTCATCTCAAACCAAATACTGCCCTGTGGTCACTCACCTCATACCCGACCCCAAAATCAGAACCCACCACAACTCAAGCATTGCCCTGTGGTCACTCACCTCATACCCAGTCCGGTCTTGTCATAAAACACTATAGGTCTAACTAAGCCATTTCTCTGCATCCATTCCATTGTGAATTCTGTTGAAATCAAAGTACATAATTGGTACTAGTAGTTTTAAAACTAGGCGTCTGTGGCCTAGGGGATAGTGACTCGGTCTATTAACTCCGACGTTCTGAGTTCGAATCACACTGCTGACAGTTTGGTTGCAAATTGTTGCGCGTGGATTTTTACAAATGAACGATGGCACAACCCGTTCAGAAAGCAATGGCAAACTTCTTCTTCTTCTTTCTCAAATCCTGTTTGTCTCACAGCGTTAGGTCAGGAAGATATTTCTAAAACGGGCCCTAGTATGCGCTTTATAAATAGTCTCTTTCGTAGCCTCTGTTATCTCTGAGGTTCATCTTTTGCGTGGCCGGTCTTTTGCTTTGTGCCCATTGTATCGGAGCAGCATTGCTCTTTGAGGTGCACTGTCTGATGGTAATCTGCTTATGTGGCCGAACCATTTAATTTGCTGTTTCTTGATGAAGTCTAGTACTGATGTTGTACCCACTTTTTCCTGATGTCTTCATTTCTCAACCGGTCTCTTCTTGTTACACCCAGCATTCTGCGTAAACACTTCATCTCTGTTGTGACTAGTTTTCTTCTATCGTTTGTTGTCAGCGCCAGGTTTGGCACTGGTAACATAATGTGGGGAGAAAGATTGTGTTGAACATTGTGTTGAACATGGCAAACTACTGAACGTAATAATGCCTAGAAAATCACAAACAGCGTTAAAAGCTGGGGTTGATTCGCAAAGTCCTGTAAAGGATATACAATTAACTTTTAGTTTTAAAACTAAATTACTGCCCATGTGGTGCTGGGGTCCACAAGGGAAGCAAAGAATAGTACCAATGTGACCTACAATGCATGTCGTAAGAGGCAACTGATGTAGGCCATAGGGATGTTACCTGACTGAATAAAGAGCAGCGCAGAAATTGGATGTGCTGGCCTACTTGTGGGCGCATAACTGGCACAACGTGTAATTGCTCTTGGGCTCAGATCACATATGAATCACACAGAGTGGTTGACAGGTGGTCGATATTGAGCATTCGAAGAAGAAAATTAAATTACGAATCTTCAATTCAAATGTTGTATCAATTCTAACATATGACTCTCAGAGATAACAGAGGCAACGAAAGACACTATTTATGAAGAGCACACAAGGGCTTGTTCTAGAAATCTCTTCTTATCCTGACGCTATGAGGCAAACCAGGATTGGAGAAAAGAAAAAGAAAGACAGCGAGAGTTGGAAAATGACAAAAGATATAGAAAGGAAGTTGAATGCATTTGAAAAAGATGTCTGCAAAAATTATGAAATAGAATGGGAAGAATTCAGGAGAAGTGATGAAATCAGAGAAATGTCTGGTCAACCACTAGTAACAACTGTTATAAGAAGGAGATGGAGATATGTTGGGCATACCTTGAGGAGAAATGATCAATGAATATCAAAGCAGGCATTGAAGTGGGATGCAAATGGTTCAAGAAAAAAGACGCCTAGAGAGATTCTGAAACGAACTTTGCTGGAGAGACAAGAAATATTGGTCTCAATTCCATGGAAGAGATTGAGCAAGTTGCCCAGACAGAGCGTTATGGAGAAATTACTTGCAGGAAGAATAATTATTATTAGTGGATAACAGTATTAATGTATACCGTAGCTGTGTGCTACCAACTTAACAGGCTTGCATCGAAAGCATTGATTTTTGAGGAGTTTAGGATGGATATGAGGATGTTCTTCAGTCTCCTACTGTTGGATGAAAACATTAAAATTGGCTTTTTCAGCACGCTCAGGAGGAAAAATAATAAGAGAGGCCAGTGGAGCCTACACAACAACCACAAGTAGTTTGACAGTGGAGGTTCGGGCGGTTACGGAGGCGGTGAACTGGTTGGCATCTCACAACTATTCTCGTGTTTTCATACCAAGTGACTCAATGAGCATGATTCGTAAAGTCAAATCAGGAATGGTGAGATGCAACTGGATGGAGGTACTGATACAGACAATGATCAGTGAAATCACCTTCATTTTTGTCCCTGGGCACACAGGAGTTAGGAGTAATGAACGAGTTGATAGATTGGCTGGCTTGGCTACAATATCAGAGGGAGCTGCCATGGATCGAAATGACATTCTTAATGCATTGAGAGAGTCTTTCCAAACAGAGGAGTTTCAGGGCTGTAAATCCCACTTGCTGACCAGATTGAGAGAGATGGGTGTCAACATTGGTGCAGCCCGAAAAGAACGACATACTAAATATGCAAAGAGATTGATTAATCAACATCGAACTGGCGTGCTGGGCCGCTGGACGCTGCTGGATTTGTTGAGTCTGAGATCGGAGCACCTATGGACATGTCCGGAGTGCTATGATGATAGTCCTCATATAACTGATTAAAATTGATGTTGAATCAATCCAGCAATTTGGAGTGTTTGGAACTACATGAGGGGTAGAGCAGTGTTTTTAACCAGCGAGCCACATGAACCATTAGTATGTATACCCTTTGACAGTTGTTAGGGGAGACTGAGCACCTATGGGTCTGCCCGGAGTGCTGTGACATCAGTTTAGTAACTAGTAACCAATAACAACTTAACTATACGAATTAGAATGCTGACACATCCAAGGCAATCTTTTCCTGATCTCTCCACTATCTCCCCATTTTCTTGCCTTGAGTCCCTCCTTGCTGGGTCCTTCTTCCTCAGGAGGCAAGCTATGAATTTTCTTGGTTGTGGTTTCTGTAGCTATCTAGTGTTTTTACAGAGTGGGGTAGCTAGCCCAACCTCCTTAGTCACCTCTTACGGCATGCGTGGCAGGTAACAGTGGTTCTATCCCCCTCAAACTAACTACGACACAAAGTAACAAACACTTTCAGTGTAAAAATTAAAACAGATTCATATCTCTCTCTCTCTCGTTCTTTTTGGTCAATTTGATCATTCTTATTATGATATACAAACAGCCTACATCAAGAACAGGGGTGATTCGTCACATCTTCAGCACCATTTGGAGCTCTGGTGCTTATCCTTCAGCAATGTGTCCAGTTTCAGTCAGCGTTAACTGGGGTCAGCTTTTGGCTGTCCCCAGCCTACCTACAATGCAGCATATCTGAGAAATGACTTACCGGGACCTCGCAGTACTTGAACCATGTCAGCATTAAACTTATCACTAGTCAGTTTATCTTCCAGACTGTATGTCCGTCTTCCATCAATGTCATCCTCATCTATTTCTTGATCTGTGTACAACTTTCTCTCCTTTGTTCTCTGTTGATGTTAAATACATTTTGTTATTTATCTACCTATATTCTCTTTGTTCTGCAACAGCTTGACATTAAAGAGAGTTGGATATTAATTGATTGGCTCCCATGAACCGCTGGGAGCACCAAAGTGTATTTCTTTTAGATTTATTTTAAGAAAATTGATTTACCTACAAAATGGTATATTACTCATAAAAATCTGTTAATAATTAAGAAAACTGCAGCTGAATTTGTACATACACCTACAATGGGAAAATAGGACATAAATTCAATTCAGCCACAACCTGTTTTTTCAATTTGGTAGCGAATCAGTTAAAGAGCATAAAATCAAGGAAAATTAAATATATTATATCAGACATCAAATAACATGAGTGCTTCTCTCTCTCTCTTTTGTCTTTTTAACCTGGATTGGGGCATAGGCGCTCAACCAACTCATGTCGTCTTCCTATCTCTAACTTCTTCTGTGAGCAACTTTTGCTATGCGACTACTCCGGTATGTGTCATAAACAGGGCGGTGCGCTTGAGGTCTTCACTGGTTCCCCATAGTTTGTCTTGTAGTGTTGTTTCTGTTGATCAGATCTATCTCTAGCTATCTCCTGCAGCTCCTTCCAGCTCTTCTTTATATTGTTGATCTCTGCCTCCAAATCCTGTCTCCATGTATTTCTCGGCCTCCCCTTCTTTCGCTGCCCCTGTGGGTTCCAGGAAAGGACCCTTCTTGTTATATTCCCCCAGGTTTTCACAAAGTGTGTCCTATCCAGCTCCTTTTTAACCTCTTGGTTCACTGGAATCTGTCTTGTTCTCTCCATAAGTTCCACATGAGTGCCTAGAGAACTTAATTTTGGAGGAAATGATGCCTGGAAAAAGATTGATACGTAGACCTAGAAGACGATGGGAGCAAGGCGTCATTGACAATCTGAGAATGACAGCTGGTGACACTGGTCAACTTGCACAGAATAGAGTTTTTCAGGACTGCTGTCATGGGAGCCAAGTTCTGGAAGGGACAAGCTACTTGATGATGATGTTCCCTTAAATGTGTAACAAATAAGGCTTTCACAAAATATTTTCATTAATGCTGTTTTGCCACCTCCCACATCAAGCCTCAATCTTTCAACTCTCCACAGTTCTTCTCCATTTTTCCTTAGGATGACCAGGCTTTCTTTTTCCGTCCGATGGTAATCGGAGAGCTGTCCTAACCAATGCCCGTACTGAGATATGACATACATGCCCAAATCTACCTTCATCTTTTAATAATGGTCTCCAATGATGTACAGTTTCCTCGTTTTAAAAGCTCATCAATTACTATCGCATTTTTGCAGAAAATTTACAGGAGTCTTCTTAAACGTTAATTTTGGAATGTTTCCAACTTGTGAATGATATTGTGGGTCCCGTCCAAGTGGTTACCGGGGCCAAAATTTGGGGTATAAAGAATAGAACCACTGTTACCTGCCGCACATGTCGTAAGAGGCGACTAAGGAGATTTGGCTGAAATTGGATGCATGTGTCCGCTAGGGAATGTTAACCCGAAACAAATGCTTGCAGAAAACGCATGCACCAGGCCGTAAGGCGCATAACATGGTGCAACAACACCTCACAATGAGGAATGGGATTGCGGATTCTAGGGTCGCCAATCTGCCTCAGAGATTTAGTCACGCAGTAAGAATTTAGACCTACCATCCCAAGGGTGGCCAAAACTTACTGCGGGAAGAGGTAGGCACAAATGGGGAAGCAGAAATCATAGGAATTATATCCTACAGAACTGTCCCCAGTATGCAGACTTGAGAAGAAAGAGATGGCCCACTTACACTAGCGTCCAAGACAAACTGTATGGCGTGGCTGATAATCTGAGGCAGACGGCTGCCTTTATTAGAGAATCCGAAATCCCAATCTAGTGAGAATGCAGAAGACAAACTGTATGGCGGGACTGATAATCTGAGGCAGACGGCTGCCTTTATTAGAGAATCCGAAATCCCAATCTAGTGAGAATAGAGCAAAACTTATGGCGGGACTGGGAGAAATCTAGGTATTCGACGAACTGCCTTGGATTAGAAGAAAAATCCCAATCTAGTACAACGTCCGAAGACAAACTGTATGGCGGGACTGATAATCTGAGGCAGACGGCTGCCTTTATTAGAGAATCCGAAATCCCAATCTAGTGAGAACGCAGAAGACAAACTGTATGGCGGGCTGATAATCTGAGGCAGACGGCTGCCTTTATTAGAGAATCAAATCCCAATCTAGTGAGAACGCAGAAGAAGAAAAATATACATTTAAAGTTTTTTCTAAGATTTAATCCTTTGGTTTTCCAGATTTTGTTGAGCATTTATCGAAATGACTACTCATTACATCCATTGTAGGAATTAGAACTGAAATTTGTGTTTTTGTAGATGACTAATGAAGTCAATTTGGGCTCAGAATGTTCTTGTCAGGGAATGTTGGTAGTGTTCCCTTCCTGGCTTGTTTTTATTTTTCTGCTTCTGACTTCTCTAAGCAAGAACTGCTTGCACAGTGTTAGCAAGAGAATATGAGCACAATCATTCAAAAGAAATGCTGGAGATGGATCGAAAACTGCACTGAGATGGACACCAGAGAGTAAATAAAAATTTGGAAGACCCAAATGGACCTGGAGGAGAATGGTAGAACAAGAGCAGAATTAATTAATCATAGCTGGAACAAAATACAGAGGAAGGACAAGAATTGAGAAGAATGATGTACATTTATTGTTGCCCTAAGCATCAGGGGCGTTATAGGCTAGAGAGAGATAGAGAGTATTCTGACTAACTAGTATGTCACTGCTCATATATGAAAAGTGTAGTGCCACAAGGCTGAACAGTTGTAAGCAACAGCTTCCCAGGTGTCCAAATTTATGTGAAACATTTTTAGTGAGTTCTTGAGTTTTTTTGCTCACCTGAATGTACACTACACCAGCATATACTTCACAAACATACACTTCAGCAATCCTCGACATACATTTGTCCAGTACGCACTTTAATAACATACACATCACCAGTTATCAGAGGACTATCATCATAACACTCCAGACACGTCCATAGGTGCTCAGATCTCTGCCGTAACAAATTCAGCAGTTCAACACGCCAGTTCGATGTTGATTAATCAATCTCTTTGCATATTTGGTATGTCATTATTTTTGGGCTGTACTAATATCGACACCCATATGTCTCTCAATCTGGTCATTAACTGGGATTCACAACCCTGAAACTCCTCTGTTCGGACAGATTCTCTCACTGTATTAAGATTCCCATCACCAACATACAAGATACATACAATATATATGTATGCGCAACTGTTTCACTTCAACATTAGACACTTCGATAAGCAGTAAAATGTCATTTTTCATTGGCAACATCACTTAACCCTATGGACGCCATATACGGAAATATACGGGTTTACGAGGACGCCGTATACGGAAATATACGGGTTTTTATATTGTTTCAGAAGAATTCGCTAAATAAAACGAGAAGTCCAAATTTTATATAGCTTGAACTGTGACCTATAAGTAGGACAACTGGGAAATTTTCCTTATTTCAGCCGAAAACTGATCGGAGGTAGTATTTCTTTGTGAATTTTATAAATTGTGCTTCGTAGTTCAAAATTTTTTTTTGAAATGGCTTCTAATTTCAATACCGATAGTGAAAGTGAGGACTTTGAGTTTGAGGGACATTTCATGCAGCTAGGTGAGATAGGGGATTACATTAGATCTTGTGATTCTGAGAGTGATGTTGAATTGTCCAGTGATGACGAAGCTGAACCTGTCGACTACGATGTTCAATTAGATTTAGAGGATTTTTCTTCCGACATCGAGGAGACAGGCCCTGTGCCCGTTGTTGACAGGGATGGTTGGAGTGATACCACTTCCCCAGTAGTTGTGGAGCCATTTATGGAAGAGAGTGGGCCTTCTCATACACTAGAGGAGGGTGCAGAACCATTCGATTATTTCAGCTTAATTTTTTAGGAGCAGTTTTTTGAATTTATGGCAGATCAAACGAATTTGTACGCTGATCAACGTCAGAAAAGAGCTGGGAAAATCCAAAACCTGTTATTGGTGTAGGGCATGCCGCAAGGAGAAAAAGAAGAAGAAGAGGCCCCGAGAGTCAGTTTTTGGATGCAACCTCTGCCAAATACATCTGGCAAAGGGAGTGCTTTTCCAAATACCATGCATCACTCCACAGTTGACCGGAGTGAGTAAATTTTCAATTTTTTTATACAAAACTTATTCTAAAATTTTTCACTTTTCATTTTGTTCCAACTTTCACAGCATATTTTCAGCACTTGTCTTATTTCATTGCCTCATTGTAAGTTTCTTGTGAAACTTTATCCAGTTCACAGTATTGTTGCTCATTATTTGAATGTTCTACAAGCAATAGTTTTATTATTATGAATTTTTTAGAAAGACATGTTGCGTTTTCTGAGGAGTTATTCCCCTTTTAGTGTTTTTTGGGAGGTAATTTTGTTTTGATGTGCTGGGGTCCAAAGGGTTAACAAACAGACTTTTTTTTTCACTGAAACACACATCATCTTAAGGGAGAGAGGACATGTAAATGATTCAAGTAATAGTGGCGAATCTACAACTCTAGCTAGACTGCAAGAATTCCAAGTCAAATGTGATGTAGCTAGACAAGAGCAGTATACTGATAGTCAAAGAAGAATGGTAAACCAGTGTCGTTAGTTGCCACACGCTGAGAAACATACTGAGTGAGGAGGAGATTGGAGCACTTACTTATCATTATGGTCTAAGGGACTAATCTAATTGGTTCGGTGTGTTCGTGTAGTGATGATGATCCGACGACTAAACTAAACACTTTATCAACATAAACGCAAAACATAAATTATAATATCTCAACTCAGGCGATCATAATTTACTGGCTTAAATTGTATAATTATGGTGTTAACTGACTACGTGCACCTTGGCACGAACTTGACTTGAGCGACATCACTCACAATTCACAAACAATACTGTCAAGCTGAGGACAAATCAATCAAGCAAATCTACAAAGACAAGTTGAAACAGGCATGAAAATGGGATAAAATTGCACGAACATAATCTTAATTTATTTTGCTTTACCAGTTTTCTTCCCCCTTCTGCTTCTTCCATTATATCGTCTCAAAATGTGTATCGGTCTTGAACAGACTACAACGAAAACATTGAATGCACTTGTTGCAAACAATGGATTTTCTCCCATGTACACATTAAACCATGACGTTTTAGCGTACTTAGGGGTCAAGAAATCATTTCGGGTCACCGCACATGCGCGTAAGGATATTTGTGCTAATGGGGTTAAATAAGTTCATGCACTCCCCTATTCATTACAAAGAAAAATAATTAGCAAGAAGATGGGATTGATAAATTACCTCTGAAGTTAAGTTTGGACATGCCAGACAGTGTCATCTTCGTGATAGAGAGAGAAGATATACTAATCAACTTCTCATGGGTACAACTTTGAACATGCCAGACAGTGTCGTCTTCGTGGTAGAGAGAGAAGATATACTAATCAACTTATCATGGGTACAAGTTTGGACATGTCAGACAGTGTCATCTTCGTGGTGGAAGAGAGAAGATATACTGATCAACTTCTCATGGGTACAAGTTTGGACATGTCAGACAGTGTCGTCTTCGTGGTAGAGAGAGAGAAGATATAGTAATCAACTTATCATGGGTACAAGTTTGGACATGCCAGACAGTGTCGTCTTCGTGGTGGAAGAGAGAAGATATACTAATCAACTTCTCATGGGTACAAGTTTGGACATGCCAGACAGTGTCGTCTTCGTGGTAGAGAGAGAAGATATACTAATCAACTTCTCATGGGTACAAGTTTGGACATGTCAGACAGTGTCGTCTTCGTGGTAGAGAGAGAAGATATACTAATCAACTTATCATGGGTACAAGTTTGGACATGTCAGACAGTGTCATCTTCGTGGTGGAAGAGAGAAGATATACTGATCAACTTCTCATGGGTACAAGTTTGGACATGTCAGACAGTGTCGTCTTCGTGGTAGAGAGAGAAGATATACTAATCAACTTATCATGGGTACGATGAGAAAATTGACTTTGGGATGGCTGATGCAGAGGATCTAGGAGGACAGAGCACGAATGTGAATGCCCAATGTGCCATGACGTTGATCGTTTAACATAATATAACTTCATTCTTTGTTTCTCCATGTGATTCAAGCAAAATTATGTGCCAACTTTCTTACTTACGCTGATGTTAGTGACTGTCTTTTCTGGTGTTGTTGGTAACTTTTCGCTGGTACCGCATTTCACATGTTCAGTTTCGGTATTGATTCTCAAAAATACATAAAGTTGTCACTTATTTGTCTGCTATGAAGATTTTTAATTAAATTCTCTTCTTCTGATATTGTCATTACGTCAGTTTTTTTTCAACATTAATTTTCATGTGATCTTTACCTGTGTTATTTAATTTGTTGATTGTCTTTCCACGCCCGAGTGGTTACGGGGCCCAAATTTGGGGTGTAAAGAATAGAACCACTGTTACCTGTCACGCATGTCGTAAGATTCGATTAAGGAGGTTTGACCTAAATTTCGCAGTTTAACAGTTCCGTAAAATATTCTTTCCATCTGTCTTTAATATCTATGCTGTTGGTAAGAGGTTTCATGTGAAATGCGTTGCCTGAGAAAAGTTACCAACAACACAAGAAAAGACAGAATCAGCATAAGAAAGAAAGTTGGCACAAAACCGTGCTTGAATTATATAGATAAACAAAGAATGAAGTGGTTTGGCCACTTAATAAGAATGCATCCAAACTCCACAGTATACAGAGTCTTCTACAACAGAACATCGGGAAAGAAGGCAAGAGGAAGACCACGGAAAAGATGGTTAGATGGCGTGGCAGCATCCTGTGAAAGAGCAAAGATAACAATCACACAAGCCACCAGAACAGCGCAAGACAAAAACAGAAAACCACGACACTGGGCAACAACCCGGTAGCAGTGTGACGACAAAAGAAGAAGAAGAAGACCTAAATTTGGCTAGGGAATGCTTGCAGAAAACGGATGCACCAGGCCGTAAGGCGCATAACATGGTGCAATGACCCTTCACAATGAGGAATGGGATAACGGATTCTATAGTCGCCAATCTGCCTTGGAGATTTAGCCACGCAGTCGCCCGAGTGGTTACCGGGGCCCAAATTTGGAGTGTAAAGAATAGAACCACTGTTACCTGCCACGCATGTCGTAAGAGGCGACTAAGGAGGTTTGGCTGAAATCGGATGCATGTGTCCTAAACATGTAGAAGTCTATGCATTTAACGGCCTACCAAACCAATGTGCAACGTATACACGTTCTTGGCAAATATCAAAATACTACAAAGAGTTATTAAAATTGGTCGTAAAGAACGAACGCAAAGAAGAAGCCACGCAGTAAGAATGTCAGACCTACCATCACAAGGATGGCCAAAACTTACTGCGGAAAGAGGTTATCACAAATGGGGAAGCAGAAATCATAGGAATTATATCCTACAGAACTGCCCCTAGTATGCAGACTTGAGAAGAAAGAGGTGTCCCACTTACACTAGCGTCCAAGACAAACTGTATGGCGTGGCTGAAAATCTGAGGCAGAATTTATTAGAGAATCCGAAATCCCAATCTAGTGAGAACGCAGAAGAAGAAGATTGTCTTTCCCCAGGTGGAAGACGGAGCTGGTTGTCCACTCTTGCCGTTTAGCGTAGGGGTGGAAGCTTTAATTTGCTTTCTAGGGCCATATGAGTCGCACTTGTTGAGTTATCAGTTATATGAGGATCATCATCATAGCACTCCGGACATGTCCATAGGTGCTTTGATCTCCGCAAATCCAGCAGCGTTATTGTTGTGTGATATCCATGTTTATGTAATGTGGTCCCCTCATACAGAGACAAACACTGGATATGATTATGGAAAAGACTCCCTCAAAGACCTAAGCAGAACAGACCAGGTCATTATATTTCGACTACGCACCGGACCAGTGTCAGCAGGCAGAACAGACACCAGAGCATATCCTGCAAGACTGTCCTCTTCTGTGTGAGCTGAGAAGCAACATGTGGTCACACCCAGTCGACCTGAAAACTAAGCTTTGGGGAAACCTGACAGACCTGAAGCTGTCTGCCCAGTTTGTGGTCCACAGTAAATTAAGCGCATGACCAGAGATCGCTGAAGAAGAAGAAGTAATGTGGTCGCCCATTATAAGGTGTTGATGCGCTTCTGTAAGAGCTCTTCTGTCCTGGCGATAATTACTTGGTCATCTGCAAATTACTGCTAAAACGAAAACGTGGAAGACTGGTGAAAAGAAGAATGGTATGCATTTGTTGCTGCTTTAAGGGTAAATGTGTCACATACTAGAGAGGCCGTGCAGACTACTCTTTAATAGTTTAGGGGGTCTTCTTCTTCTTCTTTGCGTTCGTTCTTTACAACCAATTTTAATCACTCTTTGTGATATGTTTGATCTTTGCCAAGAACGTGTATACGTTGCACATTGGTTTGGTAAGCCCCTAAATGCATAGACTTCTACATGTTTAGGACATGTGCATCCGATTTCATCCAAATCTCCTTAGTCGCCTCTTACGACATGCGTGGTAGGTAACAGTGGTGCTATTCTTTACACCCCAAATTTGGGCCCCGGTAACCACTCGGGTGACTTTTTTCCTGTCTTCATTTCTAAACCAGTCTTTTCTTGATACTCTCAGTGTTCTGCGTAGACAGTCACACTGTCATTAACTAGTTTTCTTCTATCGTTTGATGTCGGTGTCCAAGTTTAGCACCAATAGCATAATGTTGGGATATAGATTGTGTTAAACAATGCTTTTTTAGTGTTCATGGTGACATGTTTGCATTTTAAAATTGGCGTCATTTGTCCTATCATTTGATTTATTGCATCTATGTTGGTTTTCTTTAGTTATACTTCCCCCATTGCTTAAAAAATGCAGACATTACGTTTTCATCATCAGGTGCCGTCTCCACATCGAAGGTTGGCTGCAATGAATCTCCAGCATCCTGTCTTTCGCCTTGGTGTTGCCCACTGTAATCTATCCATTTCTTATAGTTTCCCTCCCACTTATCTCTGTCTTCCTCTCTCCTCTCTAGTAAATGTTTTATCATGGTGTCATGTCTTTTTATGTGCCCAAAATACTTTACTTGGAATTTTATTTCTCTTAATAATTGTTTCTTCATGCCTAGTTTTCTAAAACTTGTTTATTTGTCTGTTTTTCTGTCCATGATACTCTGCCTATTCTTCTATATATCCACATCTCAAATGCATCAATTCTGTCTTCTAACTGCTTGTTCATTGTCCATGTTTCCGAGCCATACATTAATATAGGATATATATAGCATTTGATCATTCTCATTTTTAGCCTGTGATTAAGTTTTACATTATAAAATTTAGTCAAACTCAGAAACAAAACAAAATTAACGGAAAGATATATATAATCTTTAAAAATTTGTTTTTATTAATTTTTTGGTAAATTTAAAACTAGTCTTAAACATCAGAACTGACAACATTGAACGAAACAATTAAATATTTTACTTCACATAATGCGCATTTTCCCCCCGTCAAGCAACAACAGCAAATATAATATAAAAACCACACTCGGGAAATTTCTTTCCAGTTTTTTTTATCTACATCAGTTTGTACAAAATGCTGATCGTCGAGATGTAATCAGCGTTGAAGGAAGAGCAATTTATAGTTTCATGTTTGCAAATGATATGGATAATCACACACAAATTTTTTGTTCAGAACTTCTAGTTAGTCTGTAGTTATGGTTCCAACAGGTTATCTCATAATTGTTCGGTTCCTGAGCCAGCTCATAGCTACTCTCTCTGTAAAAAATGCACCCGTGAACAGAGCGGCTCGGATTCAAATCCACAATCTTCGGAACACAAGGTACAGGCTTAATAACTTACCCACAGCGACTTCCTGAGTGCTATTGTCTCATGTGAACTTAGGTTGCCGATAATTATGGTTTCAATTTCACGGGCTGTCTCATAATCGCTCTCATTCGGAGATCACATCTCAAGAAAATTACTTGGTTGTACACTGCTGGAGTGCAGGGTAACGAGCGTGCTGACTTTCTTATAAACAATGCCCCCACTCAAGCGGGTAGAAGCATGGACAGAGCTGATATCATCAATGCGGTACGCTCTCAATTATGTGACATGGGCAAGCCTCAGACACTGGAACGAGCTCGAGAAAGAGAAGATATACTTATCAACTTCTCATGGGTATGGTGAGCAAATGGACTTTGGGATGGCTGCTGCATTGGAGGACAGAGCATGAATGGGAATGCCCAATGTGCCATGACGCTGATCGCATAACATAACCGCTCTATTCCTGAGCCAGCGTTCATCACTCAAAATAATCATCATTGTCTCATGTAAAAAAAATGGCGTAAAGTCAAAGGATTGATGTCATTGCTCCAGGTCTTACTTCATATGGCTTGGTTTCTCTCTGCAGAGCACCACTAGCCAAGAGTATTGCACAAAGGATACACTTTGTAGCTCAGGCAACAATCCTAGGGGTCTCTGGAACAAATGCACTTATGAACAGAACCACAAGGTCAGGATTCAAATCTATAACTTTTAGAGCACAATGCACAGGCATTCTCACTTAAGTGCCATTGTTTCATGTGAACTTAGATAGTCGGTAGTTATGGATGCAATTTCACGGCCGCAATGAGCTGTCTCATAATTGCTCCTGCTTGCTAAGCTAGTGAGCAACACTCAAAATGATTCATCATTATCTCATGTAAACTTGGAAAGCAAACATAAGTCCGCCAATTAGAAGTTTCCCACATTAAATGCATAGGGCACTCAGAGTGCCAACACCACTGATCACAAACTTGAAATGCAATTCATTAGAGGTAACATGTCACATCACCTACTAGCTGTCCCTCATTTTCTGAATCGATTTCACAACACAATATTGCAGGCAGATACAAAAACATTCCAAATGAAATTTGAGGGATGTTCGAATTCACTAGTTTGCCTTCATTTTTTCATGCTTTGGGGGTGGGGGTGTGGTATCCTAGGCCCCAAGCCGTTTTCTCTGGGAAAGCGTGCCCACTATGTGAATCACATCTGTCGTTCGGGACAGGCATTTCTTGCATACAGCACGTCACGAGCAGGTGTACCTTTCAACATCTGCTGGGGAAGACTGAACACCTATGGATCTGCCCGGAATGCTGTGACGTCAGTTCAGTAACCAAGTCCTGTTTTTATCCACAGGTCTGTGTTTTCAGCTCTGTCATACCATCTGTCATTTTTGTTCCTGGGCACGCAGGAGTTAGGAGTAATGAACGAGCTGATAAGATTGGCTGGCTTGGCTACATTATCAGAGGTAGCTGTCATGGACCAAAATGACATTCTTCACGCATTGATAGTCTTTCCAAACAGAGGAGTTTCAGGGCTATGAATCCCACTTGCTGACCAGATTGAGAGAGATGGGTGTCAATATTGGTGCAGCCGAAAAGAACGACATACCAAATATGCAAAGAGATTGATCAATCAACATCAAACTTTTGTGTTGGGCCGCTGGACGCTGCTGGATTTGTTGAGGCGGAGATCGGAGCACCTATGGACATGTCCGGAATGCTATGATGATAGTCCTCATATAACTGAATTTCTGTAGACATAGTTTTGTGCATTCTTGAAGTCATCTCAGTCTGAGAATAAGCTGAAGACAAATTCTTTGGAGGACTAAATCTGAGTCATCTTTGCGAGAATGTCACAGTGGATACCAATATGATAATAAAGTAATTTGAACAATGTTGAGGAAGACTTATTCTTCTGCGTTCGTCTGTTATGAATTCATATGTATAGCGCTTCGACTTCTTCGAACACTCCATATCGACCACTTGTTAACTGCTCGGTGTGATTTTTATGTGATCTGGGCCTAAGAGCGAGTGTACATTGTGCCAGTTATGCGCCTACAAGTACCACATCCATTTTCTGCATGTTTTTATTTACTGGGGTAGCTTCCATAGTTCCTGTATCAGTCACCTCTTACGACATGCCTTGTAGGTCGCAGTGGTACTATTCTTTTCTTCCATTGTAGGCCCCGGCACCACGCATCTGATTTGTGCCTGAAGGCATGCTTTTTTTCTTATTATCAGTGTCCCCTGCCATACAGGTGTGCCTTCACAGATTTCAGAAGTAAGGATAACATCTTGAAAATGGAGCAATTTGGCATGAAATGTGACATCTACAAGGATGAATGTGTGTAGAGCGGCCAGCACTATGGGTCTGAAGTCCAAGGATTGCAAGTGGTATTATCCTATATGGCTCAGTTCTTCTCCGCTGATATGGCCCGGCACCTGCCGAGAATATTACACTTCTTTGCGTTCGTTCTTTATGAACCAATTGTAATCACTCTTTGTGATATGTTTGATCTTTGCCAATGACATGTATACGTTGCACATTGGTTTGGTAGGCCGCTAAACACATAGACTTCTACACGTTTAGGACACATGCATCCAATTTCAGCCAAACCTCCATAGTCGCCTCTTACGACATGTGACAGGTAATAGTGGTTCTATTCTTTACACCCCAAATTTGGACCCAGGTAACCACTCGGGCGGAATATTACACAAAGCACAACTCTGTATATCCGACAACAATCCTAGGGATCTCCGGAAAAAATACACGCATAAACATAGTGGTGCGGTCCGAATTCAAACCAACGACCTTGGAACGCAAGGGCTTAACCACGGAGACCCAATACTGTGGGAACTGTCAGCATGCATGAAATGAATTAAAATCGTGGAATATCCTTTGCAGGACATAGTCATCAACCACAGTAAACGAGTTGATTTTCTAGGCACCACTTATACGTTCAATAGTTTGCCATTGCTTTCTGAACGGTGAGGTCTATTTTATACCTTTTTTTGTAAAAATCCCACGGAAACAAATGTTTCCAAACCATGGGGTTTGAACCAGGTACGGTTGGGTTTGTGATCGAGCTCACTACCGCTTGAGCTACAAAGACTCACTGTCAGCATGCATACCCTTCATTATATGCTGCAGAAGACTATGCACCTATAGGTCTCCAAGGAATACAGTACTGTCAGATCTATTAACTAACTATTCTATTGCAAGAAAAAACAAAACTATGCAACATAAACTTCAAAATGGCTACTCTGATGCAAGCACTTTCTCCTCTTCTTCTTCATCTGAGACTTCAGCTAGTTCAACGCTATCCACACCACACCCGTTCAGTACACTTACAGAATGCACCTTTGTGTGTCTCCGAAGACTGCTGGAATCGGTAAAGGTGGAGCCACAATAAAAGCATTTGTACGGTTTTTCTCCTGTATGTATTCGTATGTGTCTTTTCAAGCTACTTGAATCAGTAAAAGTGGCATTGCAGATATCACATCTGTACGGTTTCTCTCCAGTATGTATTCTTTTATGTCTGTACAAACCACCACATACAGCAAACCCTGCACCACAAACTTCACATTTGTACGGCTTCTCTCCTGTATGAGTTCGTACATGTCTATTTAGACCGCCACACGATGAGAAACCAGCACCACAAACATCACATCTGAAAGGTTTGTCTCCTGCGTCTATTTGTATGTGGGGTGTTAGGCTGCTTGAGTGAATAAGATAAGCACGATTATCGTACGTTTGAGGTTTTTCTCCTGTATGTGTTTTCTTATGTGTGCTTAGATGACTGATCTGAGCGAATCCTACATCACACACGTCGCACTTGTACGGCTTCTCTCCGTATGCTCGTTTGTGTTTATTTAAATCACTGCATTGGGTAAATCCCATACTACAAAATTCACATTTGTAAGGCTTCTCCCCAGTGTGGATTCTTTTGTGAGCTTTCAGAGTGCCGCACCGGGCAAACGCTACCCCACAATCATCACATTTATACGGTTTTTCTCCGGTGTGTACTCTATTGTGTGACTTAAGATCGCTACACCCTGCAAATACTGCACCGCAAAGTTCACACTTGTATGGTTTCTCTCCTGTGTGTGTTCTTACATGTCTGTTCAGATCGTGTGCACGGGAAAACCCAACACCGCACACATCACACTTGCATGGTTTCTCCCCCGTGTGAATTCGGTTGTGCACTTTCATATAGCTTCTCCGAGTGAATCCTGCACCACAAATATCACACCGAAACGGCTTCTGTCCGTTATGAGCACTTTTGTGGGATTTCAGATCACTGCTTCCGGCAAATTCAGCTCCACAAAGATCACACTCGTACGGTTTCTCCCTGTATGTTCTTACGTGTCTATTTAGATCATGCGATCGAGTAAACGCTACATCACAAACATCACACTTATACGGTTTCTCTCCCGTATGTAATATTTTATGTCGAATCAGATCATGCCGACGGGTGAACCCAATTCCACAAACATCGCATTTACACGGCTTTCCTCCTGAGTGGATTCGACAGCGCTGTCAAATATCTTCTTCGAGAAAATCCTAAACCACAAACATCACAAGTAAACGGTTTACCTACATCGTTCATTATCTTATGTTTTTCAATGTCTACTTCATCTTGTGACCCGTCGATTTATCGCTTTCCACGGAGTTGCGAATTCATTACACACACGAAAAAACTTCACCGGTTACAGTGTTACAATTGTCATTTGGTAGTGCTACCATGTAATTACTACGAGTCGTACAACCATCCACTGGCTTAACTTGATGTTCGGTGGATTCATCGGACGATGATATTTCATCCTCCATTTTTGATTCTGTGTTGTTGTTTTCAATCTTGTGTGTGGCACTGTCACCATCTTCAGGATGTTTTCCTGTAAGAAGAATATAGTAGGTAAATCACATGATGAATGAAGGTAATAGGAAAGTGTTCATTGAAATAATAGGACCATCAACATTGCACTTCGGTGAATAAACATGTGTGCTCCGATCTCTTTCTTGTACATCTCAACCAAAGTGCATTGTCAGTATGTAGCCGGGGACCTCAAGGCAAGCAAAGAATAGTAACACCGCAACCTACAAAACGTATAGACTTTGTCTTTCCTTTGGATGAAACAGTAGGGTAGAGAGGGGTTTGTGCAAAATGGGCAAGGCACATTCTCCATATCAGCTGCCCAGGCTAGGCACACAGAAGTTGGTCACAGTAAAACACTTGCCAATTGACCGTAAAAGGCCATATATATATATACAAGGCATGCCATAAGAGACGACTGAGGTAGGGGCCTGGGGAACTACAATAGGAAATAAAAAGCATAGTAGAAATCGGACATGCTGGCCTACTTGTAGACGCATAACTGGCACAACGTACAATCACACTTAGGCTCAGGTCACATACAAATTACAAAGAATGGTTTAACAAGTAGTCGATATTGAGCATTCATATAAGAAGATTGATTGGACCATCATCATTGCACTTCAGTGAGTAACCATGTGTGCTCTGATCTCTTTCTTACACAGGAAGATCTCAGCTACAGTGCACAAATTCGCAGCACCGCGAGGTTCGCTGATGTAATTTTGAAGATGGTGAAGATATTTTTGTAGGAATTTCATGTTTAATCTTTTCTAATGAATTTTGCATGGGCAGCGGCTTTTCAGCCTGCTCTTCTCGATTTTGAACTCAGGACATACATTTTATAGCACATCTCTAATATGACTAGGAACTGGATCTCACCTACACTGAGATCAGTGATCTCTGGAAAAATATCCCGATGTCGCCTGAGTGGTTACCGGGGCCCAAACTTGGGGTGTAAAGAATAGAACCACTGTTACCTGCCATGCATGTCGTAAGAGGCGACTAAGGAGGTTTGGCTGAAATCGGATGCACATGTCCTAAGCGTGTAGAAGTTTATGCTTTTAGGGGCCTACCAAACCAATGCACAACGTATACACCTTCTTGGCAAAGATCAAACATATCACAAAGAGTGATTAAAATTGGTTGTAAAGAACAACGCAAAGAAGAAGATATCACGATGTCTCCAAGAGGGAGCGAACCGAGTACCTTTGGAACGAGAGGCAAGCACCTAACCTCTACGCCACAGAGACCTCTAGGAAGGTATGGCTGAATACAAAGAATGTTACTGATCACATGATACATTGGGCATTCCCATGTACACTCCATCCTTCGCTGCAGCAGCAATCCCCAACTTCTCACCATATGCATGGGAAGTTTAATTATTATATCTTCTCTCTCTCCACCATGAAAATGACAATATATGGCATGTCCAGACTCTACTCCCAATCATTTCAGTGTCTGAGACTCACCCATATCACATAAGCGAGTATGTACTGTAATAATGAGATCAGCTCTGTTCATACGTCTACCAGTTTTTGAGTACAGACATTCAAACGGAGGATACAACTTAGAGCTTGATAACATAAATAAATTAAACAGAAAAGTAAGGCCAATTTTCAGGCTTAGAATGGGACACTGCGGTCTCAGAGCACACATATAGAATGGATCCGGGATCGCGCAAGAGAGAATGGGTCTCAGGGATTCTGCTGACTGCACCTGTGGGTCACCAAAGCAGTTCCCAGAGCACATCCTGCAAGACTGGAGTAAGAGATAAGCACCTTACCTCGGCACCTCACAGACCCTTAAAGCAGACAAGAGACAAGCACCGCACCCCCACAGAGGCCCCCAAAGCATACATGAGATGAGCACCGTACATCTAGAGACTCCCAAAGCAGACAGGAGACAAGCACTGTACCTCCAGAGACCCATAAAGCAGACAAGACATGAGCACCGTACCTCCACACCCCAAAGACCCCACTAAGCAGAACCACAAAATATCAACTCCTTTCATAGCTTTACCTTCATATTGTGCACCTATAGCTGGATTTTCTAACTTCACTCTTCCTAGATCATGTGTATCCATACTGTTGGGATCTTCTAACTTCACCCGGTCTAGATCCTGTGTGTCCATACTGTCAGACTGTTCTAACTTCACTTTTCCTAGAATGTGGTTATCCACGCTGTCCTCTGCAGGAACCCGAGTGTTGATATCCTGGTCATCGATATCACTATGGCTATCCTAAAACAAAAAGGAAATTGTCAGTCAAATGCCTAAAAAGTGTTCACAATTAATATAATTTACAGGGGCATATCTGAGCCTAAGAGCGATTGTACATTGTGCCAGTTATGTGCCTACAAGTAGGCCAGCACATCCGATTTCTGCAATCTTTTTTTTTTACACTAGGTAGCTTCCCATGGCCCCAACCTCAGTTGCCTCTTTCGACATGCCTTGTAGGTCACAGTGTTACTATTCTTTGCTCCCTTGCGAGCTCCGGCAACGCTTGCATAGTGACACTCGAATGTGTCTTCTACAGGGTATGCCACACCCATCATCATTTCTCCTCCTGATCTTGGTAATCATAGGTTCCTGCCCTCATAGGTTTCGCTCGTCTCTCTTGTCTTTCAGTTCATCCCTAAGTCTCTTTTAGAAAGATTCTGACTGCTACAAAGAAAAGATCAAAGCACTATCTTTCAGTTAAGAACAGGACATGTTGGACTGAATTACCACCTGCACAGAATAAACCCCACACACCTACCACACTGTAGAAAGTGCAGTCACTCATGTGAGACAGTACAGCATATCTTGCTTGAATGTCCTGGACTACATAAAGCTAGACAAGAACTCCTCCCACCACACCCATCTGTTCATAATACCCTTTACACTAGTCTTCCACAATTACAGAACACATGCAGATTCTACAAACGGGCATTGGCTGCCCAAGAGTGAAAACTCACAGCCCTGGTTAGAAGAAAGATTCTGAACCTTCGCGTAATGATGTTTTCTACATAGCTCGGTCATCAGCTAGTTTTTCCCATTTGTTGGGACAGACAGAAAGGTTATACAATGAGGCCTTGCAGACAGACATTCATGTATCTGAGCAGTGGTCTGCCTTGATACCTCTTCCCCTCCAAAAGTTCAGAAACATGGACAGCCTACTCAAAGCATGAGAGGAGACTTAATAGTGAAACACGTACAAACAAGTACTATAGTTTTACAAAATACAGAAACAGTGACGATAAACACACGTTTCACCAACAATAAAGGCCTTGTTGGTCGAAACGTTGCTGTTTATCGTCACTGTTTCTGTATTTTGTAAAACTATAGTACTTGTTTGTACGTGTTTCACTATTTACCAAGTTTTACTGCAGTCTTCCCCTATTTCGAGAGGAGACTTAACATCTTTCACCTTCAATGTCTCCACAAGATTATGAACATCAAGTGGTATGGCAAGATAATGATCAACAAATAAACAGGGTACAGGTATTAAGAGCTTCCGAAAAAACAAATAGACAAACACGGGACTCAAACCACTTACTCTAGTCCTTACGACACCAATCGCCTAGCCTAAATTTAGCTTCCATTTTTTTGGAAGCTCTTAATACCTGTACCCTGTTTATTTGTTGATCATATTCGTTACTTCCGTTGCTTCCTCTGGGGTTTTTGAAAAAACTCCTTGTGCTCATATGACAAGATAACCAACTCTGAAGTGCAAACTTGCCTTCAATCATGGGCATGCTCAGAATAGAAGACTAAGATACAATTGCAGCATACCAAAACCTATATTTACATATGAACTTCAAGATATAGTTAGTTGTTTTATACAATCTCTAGCCCGCCTGCCCAGCGTGTTCGTAGCGCGTTGGACTACGGGTGACTAGCCCTCTGTGAGTGCGGGTTCAATTCGCGGGCTGGCAGAAAAGCCACAGGTTCCCCAGATTTACGGTGTTCGTGGCATCGAACTGAAGGGTTACGATGCCCATGGCACTGAGCCGAAGAGCTAAAAGCTCACGTGCTTCTGGATTAAAAAAAAAATACAATCTTTAACTCGATAGAATACATTACCTCTGAATTATGACTGTAGACAAGAGGTCCATGTTCAGGGCAATCCCCTTCATATTTCAACTGGCATTTCTCACAATCTGAATACAGAGAGATAGGCTTTTATTCAATGATGAAATGGGATTTTTATTAACACTTTCGCTGCCAGCCATTTTTCAAAAGTCTGGCCCACTGTCACGCTATTTTTCGGCATGATTAGTTTTCAGTGACAATTTTACAAAATCGTAAAAAATAAACTTAGGACTTTTAAACTATGGAATAGTGTTCATATATTAATGAGCTACTAACCTGTCTGTATGTGGAATATATTCTTTATAATCCACAAGCTATTGTAGTAACTGATATCCCCATACCTATCCACAGTATGATATGCCGTCGTTTCGCGTTGGGTGTCCGTCATCTACTCCTGTACCCTTGGGAATGTCTGCTATCGATCTATAAACATCGTCACGTGAATCACAGTTCAAATTCAAATCACATTCAGAGTTCGTTTTAACACTATCACTGGCTAAAAAGTTCGAAAAAGAGTCATTTTGGACATCACTATTCATCAGCTACGTCATCCATTTTGAAAATTTGTGTTTACTTACTTATTTACGAAAAATCGGACTTATACCGACGTCTACCACATGTGTGTTAGATCCGCCATTTTGGAGAGCTGGTCGGAACAATACAGAAGGAGTAGTCAAGGGACCCGTTTTCTGCAAGCGATACTCCCGTTTAAAAGACCTCGCGACGGCACATGTCCGCCGACGGCTAAAAGGAGTTGTTACTTCGCCGACTTTTGTCGCCGGTGGCAGCGAAAATGTTAAATGATACAATAAAGCAAATCAAATCATAGAGCAAATGGCACAAATTTTGAAATGCAAATGTCACCAAGAACACTAAAAGAGCATTTTTCTCCCAACATTATGCTATCTTTGCCAAACTTGGACACTGACATTAAATGATAGAAGAAAACTAGTCATGACAGAGATGAAGTGTCTACGTAGAATGCTGGGAGTATCAAGAAAAGACCGGTTTATAAATGAAGACATCAGGAAAAAAGTGGATCCAACACCAGTACTGAACTTCATCAAGAAACAACAAAGTAAATGGTCTATTCCCAGGTGGAAGATGTAGTTGGCTGTAAACTCTCACTGTTTAGCGTAGGGATGGGAGCTTTAATTTACATTCTATGGCCAGATGAGTCGCCTGTGTTATATCCGTGTTTATGTAGTGTAGTCTTGATATTGTCTATCCATCTTTTTATTGGTCTTCCTTAGCTCTAGTATCCGATCTCTTTTTATTGTGTGCTGTTATTGGTGGTTAGTTGTATTTCATTCTCATTAAATGTCCAAACTACTGCATTTGTTGTCTTTGATGTATTCGTGCATAAGTTATGCTCACTCTGCTTCTGATGTCCTCATTTCGTAGTCTATCTTTACTGGTGACACCCATTGCCTTCCTCAAGCATTTCATTTCACATGTGGGAATTGTTCTGTGGTGTCTTGCTGTCAGAGACCAAGTTTGGCACTGGTAGCAAAATGTTGGTAGAAAAATACTTTTATAAAAAAAAAACACTGTATCCATCCTCACAGCATGTGGTCACTTCTTCTTCTTTGCGATCGCTTTTTTGATGATTATACCGTTAGACGTGTTCTTATGATGAAATTGACTGTTGTCTGGAGCTCATCTCTAGTGCCATGTAGTTTTGAATGTAGTGTTGTGTTGTAGGGCCAGCATTCCTTTCTTGGGAGGACATACAGGGAGGCACAGAGGGTTGGGGACACATGGATCCTGTGTGCGTTTGTCAGTCCTGTTATGACCTATCCTGAGTCGGAAGATTATAGTCTGGGCCTTGTCTGTCAAGTGTGTGGTAGTCATCGTTGGATGGTTTAGGTTCTTTTCTAATGTCCATGATAGCTTTTTTTTCTTCAAAGTATGTGATTTCATTATCTATTTGTTCACATTCTGCCCCCTTTTTAGCAAGTTTGTCTGCCTTCTCGTTACCTGGCACTCTGCAGTGTGATGGTACCCACTGAAGTTTAACTCTTTTGTTGGTAGAGATCTTGCTGAGCTCTTTTCTCAGGGATGGATGGTTACTCTGTAGGGCTTGCAAAACAGATATTGCATCTGTGAAAAATACCACTTGTTGGCAGTCAGAGTTGGAATTATTGATCATGATTGCGGCCTGTAATAGTGCTTGAGCCTCTGCGGTGTAGTTTGAACAAAATTTACCAGTTAGCATGTACTTTGTTTCGGTGCGATTGTTGGGATATGTAATATAGATACCAGCCCCTCCGTTCTAATTTGCATTTGTTGCAGATCCATCAGTGTAGGCGTGGATCCATGATTGTTTAGGGTAGTTTTCTTGGATCATGCACATAGTAGCTGTTCTCTTCTGCAGGTCATTGTGTATTTCTCCAGTGGAGGAATTTAAGATGTGGTCACTAACGCAGAGAGTTAACTTAGCTAGTAATGCCCCCGGGGTGCATTGTACGAACATGAAGAAATAAGATGTCATTTTTGTGTGTGCATAAACTGATCACAAACTTACATAGAGAAGTGGTCTCGGAACATGAGGAGGAAGTGGAACTGGTTCTTGTTGTATTCATGACCTCAGATTCATCATTGTCCTCACTCGCTGCATGATTCATTGTCTGAGTCTGGAAAATAATATTGTGTGTATATTTAACACTGGTTCCCATGCTATGCGGCATAGAACACATTTAAAACACTAATTGTGTATATATTTATAAGTGCTACTGGCCAAATGGATTTTTTTCCCCCTTTCCGATCCAGAAGCACTTGAGCTTTTCAGCTCTTCGGCTCGGTGCCATGGACATTGTAACCCTTCGGTTCTGTGCCACGAACACCGTAAATCTGGGAAATCTGTGGCTTTTCTGCCATCCCTCGGAATTGAACCCGCACACACAGAGGGATAGTCACCCGTAGTCCAATGCGCTACGAACACGCTGGGCAGACGGGCGGCCAAATGGATTAAAGAGGTGGTTCCCATTAAGGAGACCGGGCCAAAGAGTTTTTTCTGTCAGTGGAATAATGAAAAAATTATAACCTGAGTTTCACTGCGACTGCACTAGCCATGTGTACATTAAATTCCCAAAGCTCATGCCCCCCCTCCCTCCCGTCACACCGCCCTTAAAAGCGGTATTACCTAGAGTAACAGAGTGTGTTCTTTATAACAGCGATTCCCATGCTATGCTATACAGAACACACATCTTCTTTGCGTTCGTTCTTTACGACTACTTTTAATCACTCTTTGTGATATGTTTGATCTTTGCCAAGAACGTGTATACGTTGCACATTGGTTTGGTAGGCCCTAAACGCATATACTGCTACATGTTTAGGACATGTGCATCCGATTTCAGCCAAACCTCCTTTGTTGACTCTTTCGACATGCGTGGCAGGTAACAGTGGTTCTATTCTTGACACCAAAAATTTGGGCCCCGGTAACCACTCGGGCCTAGAACACACATAAAACACAAGCTGTGTATATTTAAATTTGTGGTTTCTATGCTGTGCTCCATATAGCATGCAATGGGGTCTCTGTGGCTAAGTCCTTTGCCTTGTGAGTCGAAGGTCATGGGTTCGAGTCCGGACCGCACCATTCTGTTCACAAGTGCAGTTTTTTCCAGAGACCCCTAGGGTTGTTGTTGGAGCTACGGAATTCGTGCTCTGTGCAATACTCTTGGCAGGTGGCGTGCCAGTTCTGCGGAGAGGAACCGAGCCATATGGGGTAAAACCCGGTGCAATGAACTCAATCCTTTGGCGTTTAAACCCTTTTAAGAGCATGCATGGATATGGATCACATCCTTTCTTCCGACTAAATGACATCAAATTTCTTCAGACTAAATGACATCCCATTTCTTCCTTTCTTCCGATCAAATTACACCATACTGTGAAAACTATAATTTTATAGATTAGACACATTATGGTTGACCACTTTAAAACTAGCATTTTATAGGCTACACACGTTGTATGGTCGACCAACATGCCCACATACTATAAAAGCTAATAGTTCATAGATTAGACAGTGTATGGTTGAACTTTCCCACATTCTATAAAAGCTAATAGTTCATAGATGAGACACTGTATGGTTGAACAACTTGCCCACATTCTACAAAAGCTAATAGTTCATAGATTAGACAGTGTATGGTTGAACAACTTGCCCACATACTATAAAAGCAAATATTTGATAGATTAGACATAGTGTATGGTTAACCAACATGCGCATATATTGTAAAAACTAATAAACTCACATCATGATCATCATCATCAGGTTCCAGTTTGATTTGTTGACCAAGGAAATGGATATTTGTCCCAACAGTCTGAGAAGATAAGATTCATTGTACATGACATTACCACTAATACAGAAATAAAACCACCAGAAATTCATGTAAAAACAATTTCATACCTGTATACTTTACATAGGGCCTGCAAGCAATTTCTTCATACCGCTCTATCCTGGGCAACTCGCTCAATCTCCTCCATGGAACCGAGACAGATATTTCTTGCCTCTCTTGGCAAAGCTCGTTTCAGGGTCTTCTTATGTCATCCTATTTTTCTTGAACCCTCTGCATCCTACTTCAATGCCTGCTTTGATAATTTCTTCTCAAGGTGTGTCCAACATATCTTCATCTTCTCTTTCTTATAACAGTTGTTACTAGTGGTTGACCAGACATTTCTCTGATTTCAGCACTTCTCCTGAATTCATTCCATTTTATGTTCATTATCAAGAGAAAGTCATGTGTTTAATTTAAAGTCAGTTCTTATTTAATTATATGTGCTGAAAATTATGCATTCACCCGTGCTCAATACACGGTACGGCCAAGGATTTTTTCTTCCGGGGGCATAAAATAAGAATCCTAATATGAAAGTTTAGCAGTGACTGCACTAGCCATGCGGTCATTAAATTCATCAGGCTCTCATCTCCCTTGTCCTACACCAACCTAAAAAGTGGTACTACAAGCAGTAACGATAGTTTTTTTAAAATATTACAACTCAAAATAAATTTGTGATGTCCAAGCCGATAAGTGAGTGCTTTTGCATTACACTAATCATCAGTCCCACAAGAACACATAGTCACTTATATACACCAAAAGTACAGTTCTGTGAAATTCAGGATGGGAAGAGGCACCAGGACAGACCACTGTTCAGATATAAAGATCTTCTTTGCTTTCGTACTTTATGACCAATTTTAATCACTCTTTGTGATATGTTTGATCTTTGCCAAGAACGTGTATTGGTTGCACATTGGTTTGGTAGGCCCCTAAACGCATAGACTTCTAGACATCTAAACGCATAGATGGGAAGAGGCACCAGTACAGACCACTGCTCAGATATAAAGATGTCTGCAAGGCATCAATGAAGAACTTTTCTATAGGTCCCAGCATATGGGAAAAACTAGCTGACGACAAGAGCTGTGTGGAAAGCGATATTGCGCAGAGACTTATGTTATGTGGGCTGAAAGACAAGAGAGAAAAGTGAAAACTCAGAGGTTATCACAGTAAAACACTTGCCAATTGACCATCTGTAAAGACGAAAAGGTCATATACACCAAAGGTAAATGAAAACCTGGAAGACCCAAAATGGCCTGGAGGTGAACAGTAGAACAAGAACTGAAAGAAATGCCCTGCTAGAATGGCCTCTCCTGGGTGAGCTGAGAAACAACATGTGGCCAAACAGAGTCGACCTAAAAACTAAGCTTTGGGAAACTGACAGATGTGAAGCTGATTGTCCAGTTTGTGGTCCACAGTAAACTAAGCTCATGGCCAGAGATTGCTGAAGAAAACAAGAAAGAAATGAATCATAGCTGGAATACAATACAGAGGATGACCAAGAATAGAAAAGAATGGTGCACATTTGTTGCTGCCCTAAGTGGGCAAGAGCATCAGAGGCTGAAGAAAGATACTCACTGCAGAGATAAAAATGGAATGAAAGAAATCAAAAAGAAAAACATGACCTTTCAAGTGGCAATTTATGGGTGTGAAACATGGACATTTAACAAGGCCACGGAAAAGCATATATGTGGTTTTGAATAGAGCGTCGCGCGGGACCTGCAAGGAAGCAAAGAATAGTACCACTGCAACTTAGAAGACTTTATAATAAGCGACTGATGTAGAACCTAGGGAAGTTACCCTAGTAAATAAAAATTCATAGCAGAAATCGGAGGTGCTGGCCTACTTGTAGGCGCATAACATGGAAAAACGTACTATTGCTCTTAGACTCAGATCACATACAAATCCCACAGAGTGGTTAACAAGTGGTCGATATGGGGCGTAAGAAGAAGAATATAAGTGTTACAGAAAAGTCCTCCATACATCATGAACAGAAAATAAAACAAATAGATCTATGCAGAAATAAAAAAACACCGAACTTCTACAAATAAGAAAATTGAAGTATTTTGGACATATAAAGAACGAAAATCCAGTCCTTCGAAACTAAATGCTACAGAAAGATCCTACGAATACCATGGACAGAAAAAGAAAGAACACTGATGTCCTGAAAGAACTAAATGTTAAAGAGAATTGCTGATAAACAACATACTATACAGAAAAAATTACATACTTTGGTCACATCAAGCATCACGATGGCCTGGAAAGAACAATACTAGAGGGCAGGGTCCCAGGACGCAGAGCAGACCAGGAAGATGATGGCTACAAGATATTAAAGAAACCATGAACATGACCATTGCGAAGTGGGTGAACTAGCAAGAGACAGAGTGAATTTCAGATGTGCTGCAAAGAGAGCAACGTCCTATAAAGGATACGCACCTTGATGATGATGAAGGCATAAATGGTGGGAAAAGACCACTATGTAAGGAGACAGCCCAGCAAAGAGAGGAAGACCTAGGGTAAGATGAATTCAGGATGTCAATGATGATTTGAGCATGACGGCTGCAAAAGCAGGTCATCTGGCATATGAGAGAGAGAAATTCCGAAGGACTGTTAGGGTGGCAAAGTTCTGCTCAGGACAAGCTATTAGAAGATGATGATACTCACTTCATATTCTGGTTCCTTCTTCCTACTTCCACTATGTAACAGATTCTGTGTTTCCATATTTATCGCCACCTGTGAATAAAATAACGATTTCGTCAGAAAAACAGAAAGCATCTGATCAAGTATTGGTTTTAAAATAACATCATAGGACGTCGAACAGGGCCATGTGTGCCCAGTCATCCTAAGCAGATACTGACGGATATGTATATATGGTTTTATAAAAATTAACTTCATTCATAAGACCAGCATCATTGCACTTTGATAAGTAACCATGTGTGCTCCAATCTCTTTCTTATATATGATCTCAGCTGCAGTGCACAAACTCTGTAGAGGGTCCCGGAGTAATTTTGAAGATTTGTTTTGGTAGGAAATTTTATTTTTAATGTTTTCTAATGAATTTTGTCTGGGCAGCGGCTGTCCAGCCTGATTTCGATTTTGAACAGTCGATGATTCTTGACGTGCTCAGATTAAACGCGTACCTACATTTATCATCAGTCTCCGATAGGACTAGGAGACTCAATCTCACCGAGATCAGGGATCTCTGGAAAAATATCTTGTTGGCTCCAAGAGGTAGCGATCCTAATACCTGTGGCGTAAAGTCCAGTATCAGCAAAGCTGTAAAAAATAACTACATAAAGGGTTATAAAGCCGAAGGATTGACTTCACTGCACCGGGTTTTACCCCATATGGCTCGGTCACTCTCTGCAAAAATGATATGCCACCTGCGAAGTGTTGCACAAAGCACGAACTTCAGCAACAATCCTAGGGATCTTTGGAAAAACTGCACTCGTGAACAGAAGCGACATAGTTCGATTCGAACCCACAACCTTTGACCCACAAGGTAAAGGGCTTAACCACTTTGCCGAGAGGATTGACTTCACTGCCCGGGTTTTACCCCATATGGCCTCAGGTCACTCTCTGCAAAAATGGTATGCCACCTGCCGAAGTGTTGCACAAAGCACGAACTTCAGCAACAATCCTAGGGATCTTTGGAAAAACTGCACTCGTGAACAGAACGACATAGTTCGGATTCGAACCCACAACCTTTGACCCACAAGGTAAAGGGCTTAACCACTTTGTCCCCCTCCAAAAAAAAACAAACATGTCAAATGCGATGCCTACAAAAAGTTATCAGTAAAACCAGAAAAAAGTCACCAATATCAGTATAAGAAAGTTGGGATAGAACCATGCGTGAATTATATTGAGAAACAAAGAATGAAGTGGTTTGGTCAATTAATAAGAATGCAACCAAACTCCACTGTATTCTACAGAGCCTTTTACAACAGAACATCAGGAAAGAAGGTGAGATGGAGATCACAGTAAGTTTTTTTAAAGTTATGGAATCCTTTTATACCTTGAGGTATATTGGGTAATACAGTGTCAGGCCTGTATTTGTCAGTGACCGTCGGCAATGATTGGTAATGTGGTCAACATCTTGCCGGCCGCATTCTTCTTCTTTGCGTTCGTTCTTTACAATCCCAAATTTTTAAACGTTATTGGTTACTAAACTGACGTCATTGCACTCCGGGCAGACCCATAGGTGCTCAGTCTCCCCAACAGATATCGAAGAGTATGCATGTTCCTGTGGCTCGCTGATTAAACACACCTCTCACTCTGCCTCTCAGGCATCCAGTTCGACTTGAACTAATAGTTCACTCTTTGTCAATTTTAATCACTCTTTGTGATATGTTTGATCTTTGCCAAGAACGTGTATAATTTCACATTGGTTTGGCACACCCCTAAACTCATAGACTTCTGCACATTTAGGACATGTGCATCCGATTTCATCCAAACCTCCTTAGTCGCCTCTTACGACATACGTGGCAGGTAACAGTGGTTCTATTCTTTACACCCCAAATTTGGGCCCCGGTAACCACTCAGGCGGCCGGCCGCATTTAATTCCAGGGCTTTTCCTGGTACCCAATTGAGGCTGGGTCAACCTGAGAACCGTTACGGTATGAAAAATGTTCAACTGCCACTGTGGAATTAAACCAGACCACTAGCCTATGAAGCGAGCTCACGAACTACGCTACTGCGGCTCTCTGGAGATCAGTGTGTGAGGTGAAGTCCTTGAGAACAGCAATCAATGTTACTAGAGAAGGCCGCTGTGTGGTGCCAGGGCTCACAGGGGAAGCAAAGAATAGTACCACTGTGACCTACAGGGCATGTTGTACAAGGCGACTGATGTAGGACATACGAAAGCTACCCTAGTAATTAAAAAAGCATAGCAGAAATCGGATGTGATGGTCTACTTATAGGCGCATGACTGACACAACGTACAATCGCTCTTTGGCTCAGATCACACAGAGTGGTTAACAAGTGATTGATATGGAGCGTTCAAAGAAAATGATATCAAATTTTGTATGATCTTTCTTGCAAACAATGCCCAGACTTTAGCTGGCAGAAGTATGGACAGAGTTAATTCCATCAATTCCGTGCTTGCTCATTAATGTGATTTGAGCACTGTCTCATACACTGAATTGTGTTGCCGGGACTTGCAAGATGAGCAAAGAATAGTAACACTGCGACCTACAAGGCATGTCATAAGAGGAGACTGGTGTAGTGAAGCTACCCTCTCTCTCTGCCTTTTTAAGCCGGATTGGGGCATAGGTCCTCAATCAACCCATCTTATCTCTAGCGATCTCCGGCAGCTCCCTTCTTTATATTGTTGATTTTCTGCCTCCCCTTTTTCGCTGTTCCTATGGGTTCCAGAAAAGGACCCTTCCTGTTTAAAACCTTTCCCTCAGGTTTACGCAAAGTGTGTCCTATCCAGTGCCTTTTTTTTAACCTCTTGGTCCATTGGAATCTGTCTTGTTCTCTCCATAAGTTCATTTGTAACGCTATAATATCATCTTAGTCCCTCCATTCTGCGCAGACACCAAGGGAAGTAAATACACCTAGTAAATAAAAAGTGTCTACTTGTAGGCGCTAGCAAGTACAATTGTTGTTAGGATCAGATCACATACAAATCACAAAGGATGGTTTAATATGCAGTCGAAATGAAGGGGTTCGAAGAAATACTGAACCGATTGGTGAGAATTTGGATAGATCTGGACATCATTGGACATGCCAGACAATGTCGTCTTCATGGTAGAGAGAGAGAAGATATAAATAATACTAATCAACTTCTCAAGGGTACTCTCAGCAAGTTGACTTTGTGATTGCTGCTGCAGCGGAGGATGGTGCACACATAGATATGAATGTCCAATATGCCGATCGAATAACATATCAGAGGACTACCATCATAGCACCCCGGACACGTCTATAGGTGCTCCGATCTCCGCAAATCCAGCGACCCAACACGCCAGTTTGATGTTGATTAATCAATCTCTTTGCATATTTAGTATGTCGTTCTCTTCGGGCTGCACCAATATTGACATCCATCTCTATCAATCTGGTCAGTGAGTGGGATTCACAGCCCTGAAATTCCTCTGTTCGGAAAGACTCAATGCGTGAAGAATGTTATTACGATCCATGGCAGCGCCCTCTGATATTGTAGCCAGCCAATCTATCAGCTCGTTCATTACGTCTAACTCCTGCGTGCCCAGGGACAAAAATGAAGGTGATTTCTCTGATCATTCTCTGTACCAGTACCTCCACCCAGTTGCATCTCACCATTCCTGATTTGACTTTACAAATCATGCTAATGGAGTCACTGAGTATGAAAACACGAGAGTAGTTATGAGATGCCAACCATTTCACCACCTCCGTAACCACCCGAACCTCCATTGTCAAACTATTTGTGGTTGTTGCGCCTGGCTTCTCTTTATTATTTTTCCTCCTGAGCGTGCTGAAAAAGCCTAACTATATCATATTTTATATGATATGAGCATGAAGCCTAGCAATACCAATACACTGTACAGAATAGCATAAGATTAAGAGATGGATCATATGCAAATATAGTACACTGTACAGTGAAGTTACAGTCATCAACATGGGGTCATAAAAACCTCCACTGCAACCCTTAGCCAAGCATTGAGTATAGCATAAGCTTTCCTTCCAAGTCGCTTAAAGTTCACCGTATGGTATATATAAATTGTTACGCCAAGTATCAGTGAATGTGATTAAGAATGATTGCGAGACATCCTTACCTACGCCGCCTATGGCTACGCAAACGGCGTGGGCTTTGTTGTTTTATAAATTAACACAACAAAAACTAGTGCACGTGTGTGTGATGTATATTTCGACATATACTCTCAGACGTCAACTTGAACATGCTAAGTTAAAAATCACAGAATGCAGTGGCAAGTGAGACTCCGGTGTGTGTTGTTACTCTTCCGATTCGACTGCTAGCGTGCCGTTAGTTTGTTTCCAAAGTAATCCAAAGAGCAAAAAAGCGTGTCCCTGAATGGTATAAAATCGTTTCATTTCAAAACAACACCAGAGCTTTTAGTGTATATACTTAGATTATATTGTTTAGACTATTTCCCGTCACATGTTCCTGTATTCGTTACTTACGCGTGAGATTCTGGTACCTCTCTCTATGAATTAACGCAAACTTTGTGCACCGACTTCTCGGTACAATAATGGAGTCTCGATTAGCGGAAGTGTCACGTGATATAATATTTAAAACAGTAATGTTGGACAGGATACATTTATTTTACTGTCACTGAATTGTATCTACATTACATACAAAACACTTGAACATGGGGGAGAAGTTAACGGTTTTTGTTAAACTCGTCATGGGATTATTTTGGTGGTTAAACTTCTAATGTCTAAATGGGGTTAGGATAAAAGCGAAATTCTAGCTATACGCCAATTCTAGCTTCACCACACCGTGGACGTTCTTGATAACATGATTATCCGGCTAATGAAGGAACGTTCCACATAACTTATGGAGAAATCTGTTATGGACATACTCCTGTTAGGATGGGTCAACCAGAATATCTTGTGTCCGTTCAAGGTTGCATGACAGTCAATGTGCTCATCCGGAGTAAAAGACTTCACAGATAGTGATATTGCACCAACCGTCACATCGAGGCAAGCAGTCCTTTGGGATTTGAAAGGAAGTACGGCTCAAATCAATGCTGTGATGATGATGATGCAAGAGTTGGAATGGCAGCTTCACCATTCAAATCATTATACAACATATGGAGATCATTAGCTTATAGGACACAGACTAAAGTCAATATATACAAATCAAATGTGCGTTCTGTCCTACTGTATGAGACAGAAACATGGAAAACAAGTACAAAGACAGACAGTCATATCTCTTTCTTTCTCTAGATCACCGCTTAGACTGATGTACCAGATTTCCCCATAAATAAATTTGTTGTCTTATTCATGTGGAAATCTGATTCATGCAGCCTTAGCATGGGTGTGCTTCGTCACATCTTTAGTGCCATTTGGAGCTCTGGTGCTTTAAAGGGTTTTAAAGCCGAAGGATTGACTTCATTGCACCAGGTTTTACCCCATATGGTCATTTGGTCCCTCTCCGCAGAAATGGCACGCCACCTGCATAGAGTATTGCACAAAGCACAAACTCCGTAGCTCCAGCAACAATCCTAGGGGTTTCTGGAAAAACTGCACTCGTGAACAGAACAGTGTGGTCCGGATTCGAACCTACGACCTTCGACTCACAAGGCAAAGGGCTTAACCACTGGTGCTTATCCTTTGGCAATGTGTCCGGTTTTAGCCAGCGTATATTGGGTTTGCTCTCCATCAGCCTTGAGCTGTCCCCAGCCGTATGCAAGGCAACAGGTTGCTATTTTCTTTTAGGTAGCTACCCTTAGACAACCTTCCCTCCCGGGTTGTTAAAACACATAATAACAAAGTACTGTAGTTTTACAAAAACAATGACAATACACAGCAACGTTTCGACCAAAAAGCCTTTATCAAGCAAAACGATACAACAAACCTGATGAATAACTCAGAACACTACATATAGACTTTAACTAAGATGTAGCAACGGTTAAAAACGAATGAAAATATGTGACTGAGTTTCATTTCAGGTTGTTGAGCGTCATCTGCCCAGGTTACCAGTATTTTTTTGGACTACTTGGTTTGCCTGCCGTCCAGTTTGCTTTGCTAGCCTTTGATTGTCCCCAATCGAACTACAAGGCAGTAGTAGAGACAGTAGTATTAGAGGCTTTGAGGGAAGATGTCTCTGAAGAGTTCAAATTGTGCGGCCAGAGAATACCAAATACTGAGATCACACTGTGCAAAGGCATCAACAAGGAAATAAAACGTAGGAGATGGAGGTGGTTGTGACATACATTAAGAATGCAGAAGACAAGACATTCACTTGTGGCTTTGAAATGGAACCCCGGAGGCAAGAGAGATAGGGGCAACCTAGAGAGGCGTGGAGATGAACTGTAGACAGAGAAGAGGCAGGAAAGACCTGGAGTGAACTAAGCTGAATTATTCAAGACAGATCTGGTTGGATGAAATTTGTTGATGCCTTATGCTTCAAGGGAGTTAAGAGAAAAGAACTTTCAAATATGTTGACAGGGGAGTTGTCTACAGCGTGGGTAACTTAAAGAACATACTCCGATGTCTAGCCAGGAAAAAAAAAGAGTATAAGCATATATGACTCCAAGCAAATGGATGGAGGTACTGGTACGGACAATGATCAGAGAAATCACCTGCACTTTTGTCCCTGGGTATGCAGGAGCTAGGGGTAATGAACGAGCTGATAGATTTGCTGGTTTGGCTACAATATCAGAGGGAGCTGCCATGGATCGAAATGACATTCTTCATGCATTGAAAGTCTTTCCGAACAGAAGAGTTTCAGGGCTGTGAATCCCACTCGTTGACCAGATTGAGAGAGATGGCTGTCAATATTGGTGCAGTCCGAAAAGACTGACATACTAAATATGCAAGGAGATTGATTAATCAACATCGAATGGCGTGTTGGGCCACTGGACACTGCTGGATTTGCGGAGATCGGAGCACCTATGGACATGTCCGGAGTGCTATGATGATAGTCCTCATATAACTGATACTCCAAGGATTGCAAATAAACATGGTGGTGATGGATAGTCTTCCGTTTCATAATGTATTTCCACTCTTTTTTTATTGTTCGCCCACTTTGAATTTATATGTGTTTATGATAGAATTTGTTGGAAACGTTGAATTTGAAATTTGTTTAAATTTGTTTACGCAAAGCAGTCTAAAAAAATAACTACATGTAAAATGTGCTGCCTGCAAAAAGTTACTAACAACACCAGAAAAGACAGAGTCACTAACATCAGAAAAAAGAAAGTTGCGATAGAACATTGCTTGAATTACATTGAGAAAAAAAAATCAGGTGGTTTGGCCACTTAATAAGAATGCATCCAAACTCCACAGTATACAGAGTCTTCTACAACAGAACATTAAGAAAGCAGGCGAGAGGAAGACCACGAAAAGATGGTTAGATGGCATAGCAGAATCCTGTGAAAGAGCAAAAATAACAATCACCCTAGCCACCAGAACAGGGCAGGACAAAACCAGAAAACCACAACACTGGGCAACAACCTGATAGCTGTGTGACGATTTAAGAAGGAGAGAAGATGAAAATTGTTTGAAAATGTGTTGAATTTTAATGATAACATATTTTTAAAAGCAGAATATCTTCTTCTGTTCTCTGATTGTTCGATTCTCTAATAAGGCACTCACTAGATTATAGCCGCCGTTTGTCTTGCATTTCACTAGATTGGGATTTATCTCTAATAAAGGCAGCGTCTGCCTCAGATTATCAGCCATGCCATACAGTTTGTCTTGGACGCTAGTGTAAGTGGGCCACCTCTTTCTTCTCAAGTCTGCATACTGGGGCAGTTCTGTAGGATATAATTCTTATGATTTCTGCTTTTCCATTTGTGCCGACCTCTTCCGCAGTAAGTTTTGGCCACCCTTGTGATGGTAGGTCTGACATTCTTACTGCGTGCTAAATCTCAGAGGCAGATTGGCGACTCTAGAATCCGTTATCCAATTCCTCATTGTGAGAGGTCGTTGCACCATGTTATGCGCCTTACGGCCTGGTGCATCTGTTTTCTGCAAGCATTTGTTTCGGTTTAGCATTCCCTAGCGGACACGTGCATCCAATTTCAGCCAAACCTCCTCAGTCGCCTCTTATGACATGCATGGCAGGTAACAGTGGTTCTATTCTTCACACCTCAAATTTGGGCCCGTAACCACTGGTCAAAAATCAGAATTAAAAACCGACATTCAATTGTAAACAAATAAACTTTATTCTCAATTTATATATCCTAAGGCAATCAAAATTAATAAATTCACCAATAACAAATCAACAGATTTGTTAATCAACATTCAACAAGTTTGAACTCAATCAATAAAATTATTAATAAAATATCAATAATTTTTGTTAATAAATAATTCATTTAAAGGGTTTTAAAGCCGAAGGATTGACTTCATTGCACCGGGTTTTACCCATATGGCTCGGTCCCTCTCCGCAGAAATGGCACGCCATCTGCCGAGAGTATTGCACAAAGCACGAACATTGTAGCTCCAGCAACAATCCTAGGAGTCTCTGGAAAAAAACTGCACTCGTGAACAGAAGGCGCGGTCCGGATTCGAACCCACGACCTTCGACTCGCAAGGCAAAGAGCTTAACCACTCAGCCACAGAGACCCCCAAATAAAATAATTCATTTGTTCAACATAAATCAATCAATTTATCAGTAAGTAATCAAAAGTTATTTGTCATATATATAAATATATATATTTCTCTTGTTCCATTATACATTACATAGGACCTGCAAGTAATTTCTCCACACTGCTCTGTCCTGGGTAACTCGCTCAATATATTCTTCTTGTACTGTTATACATGACATATGAGCCTGCAAGTAATTTCTCCATACCGCTCTATCCTGAGCAACTCGTTCAATCTCTTCCATGAAAATGAGTCTGATATTTCTGACCTCTCTCAGGAAAACTGGTTTTATGGTTTCCATAGGTTGTCCTCTCTTTCTTAAACCCTTTGCCTCCCACTTCAATGTCTGCTTTGGCATTCTTTGATCCTTTCACGCCTGAGTGGTTTCTGGGGCCCAAATTTGGGGTGTAAAGAATAGAACCACTGTTACCTGCCACGCATGTCGTAAGAGGCGACTAAGGAGGTTTGGCTGAAATCGGATGCACTGTCCGCTAAGGAATGCTAACCGAAATAAATGCTTGCAGAAAACGGATGCACCAGGCCGTAAGGCGCATAACATGGTGCAACGACCCTCACAATGAGAAATGGGATAACGGATTCTACGGTCGCCAATCTGTGTCAGAGATTTAGCCACGCAGTAAGAATGTCAGACCAGCCATCACAAGGGTGGCCAAAACTTACTGCAGGAAGAGGTCGGCACAAACGAGAAAGCAGAAACCATAGGAATTATATCCTACAGAACTGCCCCAGTATGCAAACTTCAGAAGAAAGAGGTGGCCCACTTACACCAGCATCTAAGACAAACTGTATCTCGTGGCTGATAATCTGAGACAGACGGTTGCCTTTGTTAGAGAATCCGAAATCCCAATCTAGTGAGAACACAGAAGAAGAAGATCCTTTCTTCTCAATGTATGCCCAATATATCTCCATCTTCTCCCTCTTATAACAGTTGTTACTAGTGGTTGACCTGACATTTCTCTGATTTCATCACTTCTGAATTTTTCCCATTTTATGTTCATTATTTTTTGAGGAAATCTATTGTCAAATGAATTCAACTTGCTGTTAGGATTAAAATACAGTTTTACAAAGTACAAAAACAAGATACAGCGACATTTCAACCAAAAGGCCTTTATCAAGCAACGGATACAAAACAAATTACAAGATTGAGACGGTCCTTATACACTAGACATCACAGATAAGAATACATTCGTTCGAGTTTAAGAAACAATTCCTAACGGCCTTAAAATTATGCCTCTTGTTTTGTATCCTTTGTCTTTTAGTCAAATCGCATTGGTCAAATTTGGTGTGTGTCAGAAATCCCTGAGTTTTAACTAATACAAAAGTTCTCTCTGCCTTTTTAACCCGGATTGGGACATAGGCGCAACCAACTCATGCCAAGTCTTCCTATCTCTAGTTATCTCCTCCAGCTCTTCTTTATATTGTTGATCTCTGCCTCCAAATCTCATCCCCGTGTATTTCTCGACCTCCCCTTCTTTCGCTGTCCTTGTGGGTTCAGGAAATGATTTTTACTGAAAATAAGTGTCATAGTAGCTCTTGATAAGCTTACAGTTTATGAATCATCCCTTTATTTATCAATATGATGTATTTTTTTAAAGATGGCTGCTGTTGTCATGGCAACCATGCAATGTTTTTTTAACTCTTTCCCACGTACAGTTATTTCCTCAAGTTTTAAGCAGTTAATTCAAGGGAGATTTTTAAAAAATTTAAGATCCCAACTACTCGTCAATAAATAAACATATATATATTATTATATACTAAATTGAAGAAAACTGACAACCCAATAGAATAACAAGGTTAAAAAGTAGTATAAGTAAAATAGTAGAAGAAAAACTAGAAAGACTTCTTATAAGGGAAGCAACTCTATGGCCCTGTGTGCGGCTAATAGCGTGCAACGGACTTCCGCCGTGGCGCAGTGTGCGGCTTAAATGCTCAAACTTAATTAATAAAGAAAATTATTTTTTTTTCAGAGCCAAAACCCTTAAATCTTTCCATGCTTTTCGCTGCACACTGCGCCACAGCGGAAGTCTGTTGAATGCCAATTAGCCGCACACTGCGCCATAGAGTTGCTTCCTTATAAGAAGTCTTTCTAGTTTTACGTCTACTATTTTACTTCTACTACTTTTCAACCTTGTTATTCTATTAGGTTGTCCAGTTTTCTTCAAATTAGTATATAATAATATACGATGTTTATTCATTGACAGTTGGATTGGTTTTTTTTTATCTCCCTTGAATTAACTGTTTAAAAATTGAGGAAATAACTCAGTGTGGAAAAGTTAACATTGTTTAAAATGTTTGGTAAGAACAGCTTGTTCCCAGTTCCTGCCATCAAACGCCTCTTTAGTAGCCGATTTCACTGTCCCTGGGTCTACACAGTTAATCATGATACCTAGATTTCAGGAAGAAAGGATGAATTAAGTTAATATAAATCTTCATTTTCTTTGCGTCGTTCTTATGACCAATTTTACTTTACTCTTTGCGATATGTTTGATCTTTGCCAATAACGTGTATATGTTGCACATTGGTTTGGTAGGTCCCTAACGCATAGACTTCTACACGTTTAGGACACATGCATCTGATTTCAGCCAAACCTCCTTAGTCGCCTTTTACGACATGCGCGGCAGGTAGCGGTGGTTATATTCTTTACACCCCAAATTTAGACCCTGGTGACCACTCAGGTGGTTAGTATAAATGCAACAGGGGGTGTTGTGAAGGAAAACAGTGGTGGTTTTGTTGTGACTACAAGCAATATCGCTATGGAAATTATGGCCATAACTAAAGCGGTGGTCTGGCTGGAGTAACAGACTTTTATCCATGCATATTTTTTTTTCAATGACTCGATGAGTATACTCAGGAAAGTTGAAACAGGCTGAGCTCGGAGAAATGGTTGGAGTCACTGAGGAGGTCTAGGCTGCCAAAAATCAGTTGTATTTTGTGCCAAGGCATGCAGGTGTATTGTAGTTTCTTTTTTGGTAGAATTGTTGTAGCTTCCTTTTTTGATCTCTTTAGCTTCTTGATACTTGGTGGTTTAAATTTGTCTTTATTGTAGTTTGGTAATGATGTTAGTGATAGTGTTCAACGATGTTACAAAGCACAAACTCAAGTTGGTAGACTTCATACAAGTTTTTATTCATGGTACTTATGGTCAGACAAAACATGTCTGTCCGGTTTCCATGTTTTATGTTGGTATCCTGTCACTAACGTAGCTACGCAGTCCCTACACAATTCTACGTCAACTAGTTTCACACGAAATGTCTCGTTTCGTGTTGCCATTCTGCTTATAATGAGCAGATGCAGATTTGGTGCGCAAACACTACAGTCTACTAATTTCATATCTACCAACATATCTATCTAAACTACCTGTCTGGCATGTAAGCTACCACCTGGGGTTGAGGGACTGGCTGCATGCCTTTGTAAGGGGAAATGAACACGCTGATAGAATTGCAGGTATAAAAATATTTTAAAACTATCGCTATTTCCTGTTATACTTCTTTGTAGTGCGGTGTATGACAGGTGGGACGAGAGCTTGAGGAATTTAATGGCTGCATGGCTAGTGCAGTCGCAGTGAAGCTGTTCAGGTTCGGATTTTTCATTTATGCCCACAACAGAAAAAATTATTGGCCATAGACGTGAATTGAACATGGGTCTCCGGCATGGGAGCCGTGCTCTAATCCAGTCGGTCAGACGCTCCTCTGCAGGTATGCAGGTATGTCCACTGAAAAAAAGCTGGCAAGCAATAGACTAGGCTCATATTTTGAATTCCTTAAGAGAGAGAGGATGTGTTATGTTATGTTATGTGATCGACGTCACGGCACATTGGGCATTCCCATGCATGCTCTGTCCTCCGCTGTAGCAGCCATCCCAAAGTCCATTTGCTCATCCTGCTACTACCATGAGAAGTTGATTACTATATCTTCTCTCTCTACCATGAAGACGACTCTGTCTGGCATGTCCACACTTAACGCCTAATTCTCAAACTCGTTCCAGTGTCTGAGACGTGCCCATGTCACATAATTGAGAGCGTCCCGCATTGATGATATCGGCTCTGTCCATACTTCTGCCCGTTGAGTCGGGGCATTGTTTGCAAGAGAGTCAGCACGCTTGTTACCCTGCACTCTAGCATGACCAGGTGTGTACAGCCAAGTCATTTTCTTGAGATGTGATCTCCAAATGCTGTCCACCCATTCCACACGCATACTTCCAGATTCAATCAGTTGAAGCATATTCATCGAGTGGATGTGTAAATGATACCAGTAATAGTGGTGAATCTACAACACTAACCAGACTGCAAGAATACCAAATCAAATGTGGTGTATCTAGACAAGAACACTATACTGGTAGCCAAAGAAGAATAGTAAACCAACAGAGAACCGGTGTTGTTAGTTGCCACAAGCTGAGAGACATATTGAGGAGGAGATCGGAACGCTTATGGACTAATTGTTTCGATGTGCAGTAATGATGATCTGTGCTAAACTAAACTGAGAGACATACTGAGGAGGAGATCGAGCGCTTATGGACTAATTGGTTTGATATGCAGATGATGATCTGGACTAAACTAAACGAGACATACTGAGAAGGAGATCGGAGCGCTAATGGTATTGTTTGATGTGCAGTAATGATGATCTGATGACTATACTAAACTGAGAGACATACTGAGGAGGAGATCGGAGCGCTTATGGACTAATTGGTTTGATATGCAGTGATGATGATCTGACGACTAAACTAAACGAGACATACTGAGAAGGAGATCGGAGCACTAATGGACTAATTGTTTCAGTGTGCAGTGATGATGATCCTACGACTAAGCTAAACAACATACTGAGGAAGATATCAGAGTACTTATGGACTGACTGGTTCGATGTGCAGTGATGATGTTCTGACGATTAAACTAAACTAATATGCTGGGGAGACTGAACAGTTATGAGATTTCACTATAATAATAATTCTTCTCAGTCCGTTATCGTTATATAGGGTCTGCAAGTAATTTCTCCATACCGCTCTATCCTCGGCATCTCGCTAATCTCTTCCATGAGACTGATATTTCTTAACTCTCTCATCAAAGTTCGTTTCAGGGTCTCCCTGGAGTGTCCTCTCTTTCTTGAATCCTTTGCATCCCACTTCAATGCCTGCTTTGATATTCTTTGATCATTTCTTCTCAAGGTTTTCCAACAAATCTCCATCCACCTTCTTATAACAATTGTCACTATGGCTGACCAGACATTTCTCTGATTCCATATGACTTCTGAATTCATCCATTTTATAATCATTATTTTTCGCAGACATCTTTTTTCAAATGCATTCAACTTGCTTTCTATATCTTTAGTCATTTTCAACTCTCACTGGCATATGTTAGGATTGATACAACATTTGAATTGAAAATTCGTAATTTAATTTTAAAACTATATAACTTGCAATTCCATATTTTATTTAGACTTTTAAAAGCTGGATTTGCTTTGACAATTCATAGCATATTTATTTTTCACTAAATATAAGTTTTATCTATAGAGGGATTGGCCATTTGCGCATGGCCATTTGAGTTGTTCGTATGTGTCGATTCCTCCCGCCAATAATGGCTGACACATTCCGTTTCTGAGGACATCTTTTTTGAGGTTGTTCTCTAGACAGTTGCAGTCCCCTGCTGACAGATCTATTCTCCGGGTTTGTCTGGAGTCGTCCTACTCTAGATGACTTCAGCCTTCTGTTGCCGGGCTCACTCCAGGCTTTTTGCAGGGTGTGCTCCTGGACACTGTAGTTTAATCCTTATGCTTAAGGGAAAGTGTCATAGAAGTAGAAGACAAGACAAGAAAAAGGATGTCCTCCTCAAAAGAGAGAGAGGACAAGTGCTATTTGTCCCATAGCTGGGGATGGGTTGGTTGCAGCCAGAGCATTTACCACTCGCCGGTGGGTTCTGCACTGTCACCTTATGAGCCCATCCTGCTCCCGCCTTTTGGTCTGGCCTTTCACCTTCAGTCTGTTCGGTTTGGTTAGACCTGCCAGGAGTTAGACTCCCGCCGACATAGCCTGAAGGATCCTAAACGCACACAAACCCTCCAACCACGATAAGGTAGGCTAATATGGAGGGTATGAGGATTGAGAAGGTATGATAAGATTCGAAAGAGGAACTCGGAGAAAGAACTAAGCAGATACCAGTGGAGAAAGAGCTACGGAAGAGACGCTGGCAAAGGATAGGACATCCATTGAGAAGACCAACTGGAAGCATTGCAAGACAGGCACCATTTTGGAACCCGAGGAAAGAGGAAATAGGGATGGCTAGACAGAACTGGAGAAGAGAGCTGAGACTAATATTAAAAGAATAGGTAAAACATGGAAAGAATTGGAAGGGATGTCAAGAGAGAGGAAGAGCTGGATGAAATTTGTTAAAGACCTGTGCTCCGTTGGGAGCTGAAAGATGGAGAAGCAGTTTTATTTACTTACTATATCCCTCAGGATCCGAGCGAGGAATGTAGAAACTCTGAACTCCGCAAGTCTTACAGAACATATGTTTAGCTTGTCCAGTGTTGAAAGTGTAAATTGTTATATTGTCTGCTCCCTGTCAACATGTTAGTATCATTGTATCATTACACTGTCAACATATTAGTATCATTGCATCATTACCTTGCCCAAAAAATAATATAATTGTATAATTTCTATCCATAACAAATAATAAATGATGTACAAATAATAAATGATGTCAAATAATAAATGATGTACAAATAATAAATGATGTACAAATAATAAATGATGTACAAATAATAAATGATGTACAAATAATAAATGATGTACGTCAAATGCATTTCCCCTGTGGTGCGGCCCACAAGGGAAGCAAAAAAACAGTACCACTGCAACTTACAAGGCATGTTGTAAGAGGCGACTGATGTAGAACCTAGGAAAGCTACCCTAGTAAATAAAAAGCATCGCAGAGATTGAATGTGCTGGCCTACTTGTAGACGCATAACTGGCACAATGTACAATCGCACTTAGGCTCAGATCACATACAAATCATCCTGAGTGGTTTAACAAGTGGTCGATAGGGAGCATTCGAAGAAGAAGAAGCAAAGCTCAGTCTAAAAAAATTTCATGTGAAATGTGATGCCTAGGAAAAGTTACCAACAACACCAGAAAAGACACTGTCACCAATATCAGCATAAGAAAGAAAATTGGGACAGAACCATGCTTGAATTACATTGAGAAACAAAGAATGAAGTGGTTCGCCACTTAATAAGAATGCAACAAAACTCCCTGTATATAGACTCTTCTACAACAGAACATCAAGAAAGAAGTGAAAGAAAGATAATGAAAAAGATGGTTAGATAGCGTGGCAGAATCATGTCAAAAAACAAAATAACTCCTCCAAGCCACTAGAACAGTGCAAGGAAAAGTAGAAAATCACAACACTGGGCAACAACCCGGTAACAGTGTGACTGCAAAGGAAAAGATCGTCAGTATTTCTTAATAGTGATACTACACAGGTAGAAAAACCTGGCCAGCAATGGCGGAATGCGGGAGGCTTCAGAGTCAGAACTGTTTGATTCTGAACACGACTTTGCTAGCGCATTTCCCACATGTTTGGTAAAGTATTTTCCGGTTTCGTTTGCCGAGCTACTGAGTTAGTGCTTGAGCAACGCTGTGAGCTATGAATGTTACATGGAATGCTTTTGCTGTGTCAACCGATCGTTTTTGTGTGTTAGTGTGTATTTAGAAAATGGCGGACAGCGGTTATGACGAACAAGCTCAATCTGCCGATGCAGTTATATTCAGTGCAGAAAGCTGGATTTTGTCATGATTGATGTTCCTTCGACAAGAATTGCAATTCAAGTGATGAACAGTTTTGTGTTGCTACATTAGCTGAGGCCATATGCATTTTATGCGGAGCAGGTTGCTTTTTGTGGTGGTACGCGGCTGTTTCATTCTGGAATTAGTTCACACAGGAAATATTTCACAGTTGTTAGCATTTCGTGTGATGTTCATTGGTACTTCTTCTTCTTCTTCTTCTTCAGCGATCTCTGGTCATGCGCTTAATTTACTGTGGACCACAAACTGGGCAGACAGCTTCAGGTCTGTCAGGTTTCCCAAAGCTTAGTTTTCAGGTCGACTGGGTGTGGCCACATGTTGCTTCTCAGCTCACACAGAAGAGGACAGTCTTGCAGGATATGCTCTGGTGTCTGTTCTGCCTGTTGACACTGGCAGAGAGCTGTTTGACTTATTCCTAGTCTGTATAAGTGTTTGTTGAGTCTGCAGTGCCCGGTGCGTAGTCGAAATATAATGACCTGGTCTGTTCTGCTTAGGTCTTTGAGGAGTCTTTTCCATAATCATATCCAGTGTTTGTCTTCCAGTCTACTGCAGATTTTCTCTGTATGAGGGTTTTGACCTCTTGAAAAGACAAGGGTTGGTAAATTTGCTCTTCCCTCCCTCCTTAGATAAGACATCAGCACTCTCATTGCCTGCAATGCCACAGTGAGATGGAATCCACTGCAAGTGAATTTCTGCCTTTTCTGAAAGCTGAGCAAGTTCTCTTGTAGTTTTTGTACTGTGCTGTCAGTGGATTTAGCCTCCAGGGCTTGTATAGCTGACAATGAGTCTGTAAGAAATACCATCTTGCTTGCAGCTGCTTGCAGCTTATTCATGTGCTGCCATCAGAAGGGCTATGAGTTCTGCTTTGTAGTTGGAACATATTCTTCCAGTAGAAGCCGCTAGAGACACAGTGGTAGCATCTGGGTGCCTAATGTACACTCCTGCTCCACCATTCATGGTTGCCTCCATTGCCGATCCATCTGTGTAAATTCTTATCCAGCTGTCTTCTGAAAACATGTAATGGAGATGTTCCATTGTAATTGCTTTTTTGACTAGATTAGGCTCGCATCTTTGTTAATAATTTAGGGATGGAGGTTGAGAAGTTTAGTGGTACTGAGTCTGGTTCCAGTGATCAAAAGCAATTCTTCAGGTATGGAATTATGATTTAGTAGTTCCAAGTATGACTTTCCTATTTCTTTTGCTTTGTGGTTTAGACTTGTGCGCTTTAGTCTGTTCTTTGTTCTAGCCCATTTTTCATGCAGTGGATGGTGAGGCATTCTTTTGATCCTTTCAGTCTGTAGAATCATTTTTCTCCTTCTTCTGTCTTCCAAGGGCTGGATGTTGGCTGCCTTTTCCATTTCTACAATTGGTGTAGATTTCATGGCTCCCAAATAGTCGAGACACCTGTTTTGTGTTTTTTCCAGTATCGATTTGTTTGAATGGGCTGCTGATATCCATGTCGATGATGCATATTCAGGTCGGTTCAACTGCACCAGTGTACACCTGACTCAGGGTTCGAATATCAGCTCCCCAGGTAGTTCCAGCCAGCTTCCGCATCACACTTTTTTTCCTCATAGCCTTTCTGTTTGTTTCCATTATGTGATGTTTCCATGTCAGACGACTGTCGAGCTTAACTCCCAAAAAGGTTGGAGTATGGGAACGGGAACGATATCATCGTTAAATTTCAGTCTGAAGTGTTCTTCCTTTGTTGACAATGAGAAAAGCGTTGCTATAGTTTTGCTCCCGTTTATTTCTAGACCCCATTTACTTGCCCACATTATGACGCTGTTCAGGCTGGCCTGGGGTTTAAAGATGGCAGGACCAGAAACTTTGGAGGTGTACCACACAGCTAGATCATCAGCATGGAGAGAGTGTGATACATGTCTGGGCAGAGTTTGTGGCAGATCATTAATATATACCAGGAAAAGCAATGGGGACAGGCTCACTGTGGGACTCCTGCTCTTAATTTGAATCTGGGACTGTGCACTCCATCCAATTTTACAGATGCTTGTCTATAGGTAAGAAAGTCTTTTATCCAATAGTACATTCTACCCCGTATTCCACTCGTAAGAGCTTGAGTAGCAAACCATCTTTCCAGACTTTGTCAAGGCCTTGAGACATGTCGAAGAACACTGTGAGGTTTTCTTTCTTGGAAGCCATTTTCTATGTCCTGTGCAGGTATGCCACTTGGTCATCAGTGCTTCTATGCTGCCTGTAGCCTGTCTGGGCTGGATCCAGTTTATGGTTGGATTCTAAAACCACTGGAGTCTAGTGGTTATCACTCTCTCCAGCAGTTTTGCAGTCCAACTTAGCAAACTTATAGGTCTGTAGCTCTGCGGATCCTTTTTTTCTTTTCCACTTTTGAAAATTGGGTGGATTGTGGCATTTTCCAGATGTCTGGGACTCTCCCCTGTCTCCAACTATTGTTAAAAATCTGGAGTAAGACTCTGTGCAATTGGGCCTATTTGTTTGAGCATGTCGCTTGATACTCCATCTGGTCCCGGGGCCTTTTTACGATTGAGCTTTTCAGTGCTCTCTGCAGCTCAGTCAGTGTGATGTCTACCTCCATACAGGGTTCACTTGTTGCTTTTTGAATGTAGCATTTATCTCACTTCTACTTCTTTCCCTTGCTCCTGACTTATTGAGCATGAGCTTTCTTGCTTGTAACACTGGGCCATCAGGGTGGCTGCTCGCTTTCCTGTGAGGAGTTGTTCTCCTTGCTGGAGAACTGTTTTCCTCTAGATGGGTTGTCATCATTCAGGGCTTTTGTAAGTCTCCACAACTTTTTAGTATCTTTTTCCATGTTCAAAGAGGCTGTCTTTTCTTTCCCGGATTTTCTACACTGCTGGTTTCTTTCTCTAACATAAAGGGCCCTTGCTCTATTGTGTTGCATTACATTTTGGTCCGGAGTGAGTTCCATTGTATTTCTGGCACTGCAAAGCGAGCTATGGAGAACTTCCATCTCTGGTGTCCAACATGGCTTGTAGTTTTTTCTCCTCCCTCTGGGTATAGCCTTTTTGCAGCATCTAAAATGGCTTTATTGAATGAACGTGCATCTCTGTCCACTTTTCCTGATTGATTAATTTCTTTACAGTACTTGTCTGCTAGTTCTTGGAATAGCTTCCAGTCCGCCTTTTTGTAATTCCAACTAGAAGAGTTGTAAGTTCCTCCTTGTTAATGTTATTTATGAGGAGTTTCACTGGTCTATGGTCACTACCTCCAATCTGGTCGCAGACTTGCCTTTTATCCTGTGAATGTCGTCTGTAGCAAAGCCAGATCTGGGGTGCTTGTTGTGCGCCACCGTCGTGAGTAACATGTGAGGGTCATCTGGGTGGTTGAGAATGGTGAGACTGTTGGTGATCAGCCATTCTTCAAGGCTTTCACCTCGAGGATCTAGCTGTCATAGCCCCAGCTTGGAGTGGCTGTTGAAGTCTCCTACTATAAGCAAGTTGTCATCTTGAACTTTGATAGCTTCCAGCTCAGTTTGAATGGAGGGTGGTGAGTATATATTGTATAGTGTCATCTTAGTGTTGTTGATAAGGAGTTGAACAGCTATGAATTCTGTGCTCATCTGATTGAACCTGTGAAGTTCAACTGCCGGTATGGAATTACGAACTAGTGTTACTACTCCACCCTTATGTCTATTTTCTCTATCCTGCGGAAGGTTTCAAATCCTCTAATGCTGAATCTATTTCCCGGATTAAGTTGCGTCTCTTGGATACAGCAGATGTCAATCTTTTCTGCTCGCAGACATTCCTCTAGCTCTCGTTTTTTGTTGGTTACCCCTTCTGCATTCCATTGCATAATTGTGAGGGTGAAAGTTTGTCCTTGCTGCCAGTAGTAATACCCTGTCCTCCCTGGCTTTGCAAGAATCAACAGGGCCGCCAGTAGCTAAGGGTGGACCCCTTCGAGGCAGGGGTCCGGTCCCACCACCACCTGGCTGTTTCCCATGGTGGTGGCACCACAGTTATATAAATATTTGCGCATGGCCATTTGAGTTGTTCGATGTGTCGATTCCTCCCGCCAATAATGGCTGACACATTCCGTTTCTGAGGACATCTTTTTTTAAGGTTGTTCTCTAGACAGTTGCAGTCCCCTGCTGCAGATCTGTCTTCGGTTTTGTCTGAGTCGTCCCTACTGGATGACTTCAGCCTTCTGTTGCCGGGCTCACCAACCCAGGCTTTATGCAGGGTGTGCTCCCTGGACACTGTAGTTTAATCCTTATGCTTAAGGGAAAGTGTCATAGAAGTAGAAGACAAGACAAGAAAAGGACGTCCTCCTCAAAGAGAGAGAGGACAAGTGCTATTTGTCCCATAGCTGGGGGGATGGGTTGGTTGCAGCCAGAGCATTTACCACTCGCCGGTGGGTTCTGCACTGTCACCTTATGAGGCCCCATCCTGCTCCCCGCCTTTGGTCTGGCCTTTTACCTTCAGTCTGTTCGGCTTGGTTAGACCTGCCAGGAGTTAGACTCCGCCAACATAGCCTGAAGGATCCTAAAGGCACACAAACCCTCCAACCGCGATAAGGTAGGCTAATATGGAGGGTTCATTGGTACAGGAACGGAGCAATTATGGGGTGACCCGTTGCAGTGAAGTTGAACCGATTCTTATGAACTACACAGGTAAAGGTCTCACCACTAAAATGATGTTCTTACCTGCAGAAGAATAAAATCTTCCTTCTGAACAACAAACCATTTAGCCGCTTCTTTGCACAAATATGCAACTGAAAAGTAAAATGAAGAACCAATTTTCATACCATGTAGAATATTAGTAAATATAGTATTTTTTAATTTAGTACCAAGTTCGCATGTGTGTTGCTTGTGCCTGCAAGGGAAGTAAAGAATAGTAACACTGCAACCTACAAGGCATGTCGTAAGAGGCAACTGAGGTAAGGGCCTAGGAAGTTACCTAGTAAATAAAAGCGTCTCAGAAATCGGACTGCTAGCCTATTTCTAGGCGCATAACTGGCGAAATGTACAATTACTCTTAGGATCAGATCACATATAAATTATAAAGAGTGGTTAACAAGTGGTCGGTATGGAATGCTCGAAGAAGTTCTATTGATTCAATGTCTATTTTAGTGTCCTTATCCAACAGTAGGTCGTCAAGAGACCGAAGAACTTCCCTCTTATCAATCCTAAACTCCCCAACAATCGATGCAAGCATGTCCTCTCTTTCATTGCTGTCAACACTAGTATGACCAGGACAGTTATTGAAGAAGAAATAAATTATCTTAATTTTATATGCAAAATTTATAAAATAAGTTAAGTATTATTTCATACTTGCAATCACAAAGCACCACATCTTCGATAGTCTTTGCCTTGTATCTCACTGCTCCACAATGACATCCTCCAGTAATCTCCACCAGCTTAACAGGGTCTGCTTTTCCCCTAAAATGTAAGTTGCAAACTGTCAACTACTAATATTTCACTTTTTTATTGGTTACTATGTTATAAGAAGGAGAAGATGGAGATATGTTGGACACACTTTTAAAGGAAATGATCAAAGAATACCAAAGCAGGCATTGAAGTGGGATGCAAAGGGTTCAAGAAAGAGAGGATGACTAGGAGACCCTGAAACGAACTTTGCTGAGAAAGGCAAGAAATATCGGTCTCAGTTCCATGGAGGAGATTTAGTGAGTTGCCCAGGATAGAGCGGTATGGAGAAATTGCTTATAGGCCCTATATAACGTTATAATGGTACGAGAGGAATTATTATTATTATTATTGGGTGTTGAACCTTCTTTCTTCTTCTGCGACCAACTTCTGCTATGCGACTACTCTGTGTCATAAACAGGGCGGTGTGTTTTAAGTCTTCACTGGGACCCTCATAGTTTGTTCTGAAGGGTTGTTCCTATTGGCCAGATTTCCATTCTCACGCTGCTCAGGCTGAGGTAGTCTTGTAGGGACTTTGGGGCCTGCTTTGGTGCTCCACAGATGCTGGCAGTCAAGTCCCTGAGACCCATTCTATGGAGGTGTGCTCTGAGAGTGTACTGTATTTTTTGGTTACTGAGCTAATGTTACAGCACATAGGAGCTCAGTCTTCCACAAACTATATCCTCTTCATGTCCAGTTTGATAAATAAGGTTTCCACAAGAGATTTCCAGCGGCTTACGTGGATATACTGTCCTAGGCATGCGGGTGTTTACGGTAATGAGAGAGCGGACAGGCTTGCATCAACAGCATCGATTGTTGGGGAGTTGAAGATGGATAGGGGATATTCTTGGTCTCTTCCGACTCTCTATTGGATGAGGACACTAAAATCGATGTTGAATCGATCAAACGATTTAAGCAGTTTGGAGTTATCCGTTGTTCAAGTCGAACTGGATGCCTGAGAGGCAGAGTGAGAGGTGTGTTTAATCAGCGAGCCACAGGAACCATCAGTATGCATACTCTTCGATATCTGTTGGGGGAGACTGAGCACCTATGGGTCTGCCCGGAGTGCAATGACGTCAGTTTAGTAACCAATAACCAATAACCAATTTCCATTGTTACCGTGTTTCTATTAACTGTTTCCCATGTCAGACCACAGTCTTTCAACTCTCCATAGTTTTTCTCCATGTTTCCTTTGAACGTCCGAACAGAGTACCTTTGGAGCTAGAGGAGCATCATACTCCATGCCACAGAAACACTCAAGGGATAAAGACATCACATCACTGACAACAACGATCAGAGGAAAAAGCTGAAGATGGCAGAGCATGTTTGTAAAGTGAGAACTGACATATGGGGAGTAGAAAGGCAGCAGACCGCAGCAATGAGGATCATTTGTAAATGACTTGTGTGTTAACATTTGATGCACCATGGAAACTATCATCATAAAGGTGCGTATCCTTTATAGGACGTTGCTCTCTTTGCAGCACATCTGAAATTCACTCTGTCTCTAGCTAGTTCACCCACTTCGTCGATGGTCATATTCATGGTTTCTTTAATATCTTGTAGCCATCTTCTTCTTGGTCTGCCTCTGCGTCCTGAATGGAAACTATAAAATGATAAAATAGCGCCTGACAACAAATCTACATTCTTTTACTGCTACTAGTACTACAGTATTTGTGGTTGTATTTGACTTTGCTCTTTCATACCTTAATGTGTACTCTCAGTCATAATAGCCATCCATTGCAAGCGATGATGACAACAGCCTCAGACATGTTCTGCTGCACCTCTCTGGTGTGTGAGGAGGTGACTGTTGAGTCAAATCCTATAACACAGTCCCTACCACAGGTGGGGCTAACATGATCAAGGCTATGTTAGTGTGTTGTTTTTTCACGCGGCTCGTTTTATCTGTGCCTCATCGTCACGACGATTCTCAGCTATGTGGGCTCCTCTTGTGTTGTTACAGCGCCACATTTGGCGATCTTGCGCCAGGGATTCCCAGCATGTGGTGTCTATATCGAAGCATTTCAGAGACACGTTAAGTCTCTTTAAAGCGTGTTTTCTGTCCACCAGCCGAGTGTCTGCCCTCTTCAAGCTCGCCATACATCAACTGTTTTGGGATGTGTTTTTCAGGCATCTGAGCAACGTGACCGGTCCATCTCACTTGTGTTTTCTGTAACAGAGTGTTGACGCTTAGGACCTTTGCTCTTATGAGGACTTCAGTAACTGGAATTTTGTCCTGTCAGTTTAATTTTAGTAGTCTGCGTAGAGTCAGCTTGTGTGGAAGTGGTTTAGTTTTCTCAGTCATACTGATACATAGCTAGGAAAGCGCGAACGATTTGACACGCCCCCCCCATTCTCAAATCAGGCTATATCACTTCATTTATACATAATTGCAGAAAACGCCACCACAGACGTAGGTCTACTAGTAGAAAGCCCAACTTAAATATATAGATGCATGTAATAATATCTCACCCTCTGTCTTGTTTGAATTTTCTTCCGAAGTCATTTTGTTCAAATAACAGACAGACCACGTCTGATCTCATGTGCATAGATAGCAGAAGTGAAAATGTAGGTTAAAGGTCATGTCAGTTAAAATAAATTTCTTTAGTTATGCACAAAACAAAACATATATTATAACGTCTGATACAGTTGGGCGTCGCCTGGGCTATGTATTACATACAATTTTAATGTATTTACTATATTTTAAAATAGTTAACAAATATATGGCGTGTCAAATATTCGTTTGATTAAAATATTTTAAATGATTAAAAATTTAAAAATTGTGTTGATATATCTGGAACTAAATCAGTGCAATTTTTGATTGTGAAATTTGACCCCAGAATCTTGTCACGTCTTGTATTTGTGACAATGTTGAACAACGGACTTCTTTACTTATCTAAATGTTTTTGTGGTTGATCATGTCATTGACTTCTACTTTTCTCTAACCCTGCGTGCGCTTCATAAATAGTTTTTTCGGCGCCTCTGTTATCTATGAGGTCCACTTTTGCGTGGCCGGCTTTTTGCTTTATACCAGCTGTGTCGAAGTAACATTGTTCTTTGAGTCTGTTGGTAATCTGCTTATTGTCGAGGCACGTAAAGGTTTGGAGGCGGTGAGTCATGGCGGCTGCGAATATCGAAGATGTCCTGCCTCTGCAGCCGTCATGTTCAACCTATCAGTTACATCCTGAATCCATCTTCTCCGTGGTCTTCCTCCTCAGAAAATGTTACCTGTCGTAATTCTAAAAAAGCCAATCCGTTTTGATTTTCTAAAAGGAATTCATGTATGGGTTGAAAGAAACTGAAAGAGCAGATAAGAGCGAAGGGGAGAGGGGGAAGCTGCCTCTGTGGCTATGTATGGTCAGCATCAGGAACCCTGCTGGCTGGCGTAGGCGATCATGGATCTCCACAAATCTCTGTCCCTTTGTGTTTGCTATAAACTCAGATGTTGACGCTCTTCCGTAGCATGAAGTTAGGCTATCCAGAATGTTCTCTCTCTGTCTTCCTCTGTCTAATCTCCCCTTAATTGTACTGGTTGACACGCACAATGTGTTCTAAGCCCCAACATTCTCATCACATGCCCGAAAAAGGATGATTGCCTCTTTCTTATATTGACAATAAGCTTTCTCTGTGTCTTGACTTCATTCAACACCTCCACATTCGTCATTTTAGCAGTCCATTGAATTCTCACCATTCTTCTGTAAAACCTTATGTATGGTAGCTTTACAAAATTCAAAAACATGATCAGAATCGTTTGAAACAAAGTAATACTTCCGTGTTAGTAATTAATCGTTTCAGTGTCTTTGTTTATTCACAATAATGGAAGTCCTGGTTACTGGGAGTTGAGACAGGGGAAGACCAAGACGAAAGTGGCAGCAGGACATTAAAGGACACATTCTTCTTCTTCTTTGCGTTCGTTCTTTACGACCAATTTTAATCACTCTTTGTGATATGTTTGATCTTTGCCAAGAACGTGTATACGTTGCACATTGGTTTGGTAGGTCCCTAAACGCATAGACTTCTACACGTTTAGGACACATGCATCCGATTTCAGCCAAACCTCCTTAGACGCCTTTTACGAAATGCGTGGCAGGTAACAGTGGTTCTATTTTTACACCCCAAATTTGGGCCCCGGTAACCACTCGGGCGAAGGACACATTGATCGAAATGACATTCTTCACGCATTGAGAGAGTCTTTCCGAACAGAGGAGTTTCAGGGCTGTGAATCCCATTCGCTGACCAGATTGAGAGAGATGAGTGTCAATATTGGTGCAGCCCGAAAAAAGACATACTAAATATGCAAAGAGATTGATTAATCAACATCGAACTGGCGTGTTGGGTCGCTGGACGCTGCTGGATTTGCTGAGACGGAGACCGGAGCACCTATGGACATGCCAGGAGTGCTATGATGATAGTCCTCATATAACTGATAACTGAGGACACATTGAACATGACGTTAAAAGAGACGAAGGAACTTGCTAGAGACAGTATGATTTTCAGGTAGGCTTTGATGACAGCGACGTTCCGCAAGAGAAATGTTACTTGATGATGATGAATGTCTATGCTGTCTGTTGAATGTTTATATATTTATAACGATCGTCTTATTCATGTATTCTTTGCTCGATAAAGACCTTTTCACTGAAACGTAATTGCATCATGTTTTTCTACTTTTATAAAACTGACTCAATGTTCACGCATTTCGCATTTAACTTCTTACTATCGAAGATAATAAGGAGACAATAACGAGCAGGCTGGAAAGCCGCTGCCCGGGCAAACTTCATTAGAAAGAAAAACTCCTACAAATTATCTTCACAATTTTCAAAATTACATCGTGGACACTCGCCGGTGCTACGGATTTCGTGCACTGCAGTGGAGATCTATCTGCGTAAGAAAGAGATCGGAGTACACATAGTTACTCACTGAAGTGAAATGATGATGGTAGCCCGCCTGTCCAGCGTGGTCGTAGCGCGTTGGACGACGGTGTGACAAGCCATCTGTGAGTGCGGGTTCAATTCCGCGGGCTGGAAGAAAAAGCCCCAGATTCTTCAGATTTACGATGTTCGTGGCACTGAACCGAAGAGTTACGATGTCCATGGCACTGAGCAGAAGAGTTGAAAGCTCAAGTGCTTCTGGATCGAAAAAAAGATGGTTCTATCAATCAATCAATGAGTTTTTAAGAATTGGTTATTGGTTATTGGTTACTAAACTGACGTCATTGCACTTCGGGCAGACCCATAGGTGCTCAGTCTCCCAACAGATATCGAAGAGTATGCATACTGATGGTTCCTGTGGCTCACTGATTATACACACCTCTCACTAAGCCTCTCGGGCATCCAGTTCGACTTGAACAACGGGTAACTCCAAACTGCTTAAATCGCTTGATCGATTCAACATCGATTTTAGTGTCCTCATCCAACAGAGAGTCGCGAAAAGACCGAAGAATATCCCCTTATCCATCTTCAACTCCCCAAAAATCGATGCTGTTGATGCAAGCCTGTCCGCTCTCTCATTACGTAAACACCCGCATGCTCAGGACAGTATATCCACGTAAGCCGCTGGAGGTTATAAACTTCTATAGACGACATCTACTCATACCGAAACCTGCCCTTCTGGATCTTGTGAAGCATCGACTGAGAGTCAGATACAACAACTGCACTAGTAAATGAAGTCCCAGAAATCCAATGGAGGGCAGCAGTAACGGCCTCAACCTCCATCCTCATACTAGAAGTAGTTGTCCTGTATGCCCAACTTCGCTCTGCAACAACCCTACCATGCGCATTAGCCAAGAAACCCCAGCCGGATTTCTCACCACGTTGAACCGACCCATCGGTATATACAACAACATCATCATCCCTTGCATTATGAGTTTTTAAGAACTCAGAAGGAAGCAACGAAGCCAATGAATATAATCAACAAATAGACAGCGTACAAGTTTCCGGAAAAAACAAATTACCAAACACAGAATTCAAACAACTTACCCTTATTTCTGGAGGCTGGAATCACAGACTTTTATCCATGCATGTTTTCTCAGTGACTCAATGAGTATGCTCAGGAAGATTGAAACAGGATGGGCTAGGAGACATTGAATGGAGTCACTGGGGAGGTCTTAGCTGACAAAGATCAGTTTTATTTTTGTGCCAGTGCATGCAGGTTAAGGGGAATGAACATGCGGATAGGCTTGCGGGTATGGCTGCTGTACAAAGCGGGCGAGCAATGGACCAGGCTGATATTACAATTCCTTAAGGAGAGAGGCTGTGAACATGTTTCACGTAATAGCGGTGAATCTACAACTCTAACCAGACTGCAAGAACTCAAAGTTAACTGTGGTGTAGCTCGACAAGAACGCTATGCTGGCAGACAAAGAAGAATTGTAAACCAACAAAGAACCGGTGTCGTTAGTTGCCACACGCTGATGGACATACTGAGGGAGAGATCGGAGCACTTATGGATTAATTTGTTCGACGTGCAGTGATGGTGATCCGACGACTAAATTAAAAAACACCTTATTTCTGATGGCATCCATTGCCTAACCCAACAATAAGAAAGTTTTTAAGAACACAGCCTGCTAGCTCCTTAAAAAGTAGCTTTACTGAGCAGTGTCTTTCACAAACGTTCGCCTGTTAAACACAGAATAATCAGGTCAGAGTCGATCGAGTAGTATGTGCCTAAACACAGGCCATAAGCTTATTGTGCTTGTATATATTTGAGACGAGACAATATCATACATACACACATGCAGGGGCGGCTCGTCATTAAGGGCGAGTGGGGCCTATCCCTACCAATAATCGAAAGGGGGGAACTTCCCGGAATATACAAATAATAATAAATACTCCAAAAACCATGACTTTTCAGGAAAATTTGTCTCTGGCCCCACCAAGAAAAATGACTACAAGCCGCCACTGCACAAATGTATACACGTATATAACAAACACGAACACATCATTCGTAGTAGCTTCAAGTTTATTGTAAGAGGTAAAGAATAAAGAGTTTTTAAGAACTCCAGAGGGAGCAACGGAGCCAATGAATATAATCAATATATAGACAGTGTACAAGTACAGGGTGTTCCAGATAAAAGTAGCCTGATTGCCAAGCTTTGATGTGTCAATCGGGCTACTTTTATCTTGAACACCCTGTATTAAAGGCTTAAGAAAAAAATATCAAATTATAAAAAGCAAGATTCGAACCACAAACCCTTATTTCTTAAGGCAGCCATTGTCTAACCCAACAATACGAGCGTATTTAAGAAAACAGCCAGCTAGCTCCTTCAAAAGTAGCTATACTGAGGAGTGTCTTTCACAAATTTAAATGCACTCTTTCTATCCAGACAGTTCACTGCCAGTACTTTCAGATTCTAATTTTCTCATCGTTTCCTCCCAGTTGATGCCATCAAAGATCTCAGTTTCCATAGACTTGACAGTTCCAGGATCTAAGCAGTGAGGCATCACACCTATAAGTGAACAAAAGCGGACAAATAGTCAGTTATGTTTCTAAAACTAAAACTAAAAATTTTATACTGCTATGAACTAGTATCTTAACCCTTTCACACCGTACTTTTTAAAAAAATCCCCGGACGGACGTGTATTACATTGTATACAGAATTAGTGAGTATACTCACTTTGCGTCATCTCAAATAATACCGCGAGCCACTATAACGGATCTGAGGAACGAAGGAGTTAATGGGCTAACTACCCATTCCTATAAATAATGGTGCAGTTACAGAAATTAAAAACAAGTAGACAAACACTTGTGGGAGGGTTCTGGGTTCTCTCTCTCGCGCGCGATCACCGCCCAGACCGATATACCAGATCTCCCCATAAATTCTATTCATGTGGAAATCTGATTCATGCAGCTTTAGCATTGGTGAGTTTTAAGTCACATCTTCAGCACCATCTTCAGTTGATCCTTCGGCGATGTGTCCGGTTTCAGCCAGCGTTTACTCGGTTCCTCTCCATTCTGTAGACATCTAGTGTTTTTACGGTGTGGGTATCTAGCCCCACGCCCAACCTCCTTAGTCGCCTCTTACGACATTGCGTGGCAGGTAACAGTGGTTCTATTCTTTACACCCCAATATGGGCCCCGGTTCAATCCCACACTCGGCGTTCCACATGCGCGGAAAGGAATTTGCCGTCCTACCTCCTGCACACTATGAGCTAGAAATGTGAAGTGGCAGGCAATTCATACCATAAGCTCTGAAAGAGCTACGGGAAAGTTTTTTTCAGACACTCCCTTTGATGGAAGCCTATACGGAGAAGTGGACGCCCTAAATAGACCTGGAGACGGAGCCTTCTTAGGGAACTAAAGGATGCAGGATTTTCATTGGAAGCCATAAAGAAAACGGCAATCTTCTTCTTTTGTCAGCACACTATTACCGGGTTGTTAACCCAATGTCATGGTTTTATGTATTTGTCTTGCGCTTCTCTGGTGACTTGTGTGATGGTTTTCTTAGTCACTGGCAGAATTCAATTACGTTATCTATCCACCTTTTCCTCTGTCTTTCTCTCGCCTTCCTTCCTGATATTCTGTTGTGGACAGCTTCATCATAGGCAGTTTGGTATGTTCGCATTCTTACTAAGTGGCCAAACCACTTCATTCTCTGTTGCTATATAGTTCAAGAATTACATCGGGGACCCTCACCAGTGCTACGGAGTTCGTGCACTGCAGCTGAGATCTTCCTGTGTAAGAAAGAGATCGGAGTACACATGGTTACTCACTGAAGTGCAATGATGATGGCTCTATCAATCAATCGATGAGTTTTTAAGAACTCAGGAGGAAGCAACGGAGCTAATGAATATGAGCATAGTTACTTATCTCTCTCTCTTTAGCCTGTTACTCCCTTGGCGTTTAGGGCAGCAACAAACGTACACCATTCTTCCCTGTTCATGGCCTTCCTCTGTATTGTGTTCCAGCTATGATTCATTTCCTTCAGTTCTTGCTCTATCGTTCTCCTCCAGGTCGTCTTGGGTCTTCCACGCTTTCGCCTACCCTCTGGAGTCCATCTCAGTGCAATTTTCGTGTCGGAGCCAGTCTCCATGCGCATCACATGTCCAATCCATCTCCAGCGTCGTCTTCGGATGATAGTGCTCATATTCTCTTGTTGGCATCGTGCAAGCATAGTTACCAATAGGTATCAATATTTATAGAAAACGGCAATACACCGGTGAAAAGGGGGATAAATGTTAAGGTCCTATGCTCCTTGTGGAGCGGAGAGCAACAGAAGAACAATACTTGAGTTGTAATTAATCAATCAATCAATCAATCAATCAATCAAGTATCGTGCCTGCCGACGAAGGAGATCATCTTCTCGCATTGGTGCAGTTGGGGATGACAATGGGATGACAATGGGATGACAATGGAATGACAATGGGATGAGGCACTATGCTCCAAGAGGAATAATCATTAACTAATATAGAGAGTCTCTGGAACCCGCAGGGACAGCGAAAGAAGGGGAGGCCGAGAAATACATGGAGACGAGATTTGGAGGCGGAGATTAACAATATAAAGAAGAGCTGGAGGGAGCTGCAGGAGATAGCTAGAGATAGGAAGACTTGGCATGAGTTGGTTGAGAGCCTATGCCCCAACCCGGGGTAAAAAGGCAGAGAGAGAGAGAGAGTGTGTGTGGTCAGCCACTAGCAACAACTCTTATAAAAAGATGAAGGAGAATGTGAAGATGGAGATATGTTGGATATACTTTGAAAAGAAATGATCAAGAAATATCAAAGCAGGAATTGAAGTGGGATGCAAAAGGTTCAAGAAAGAGAGGACGACTTAGGGAGACCTTGAAACGGACTTTGCTGAAAGCAGCAAGAAATATCGGGTTCAATACAATGGAATAGATTGAGCGAGTTGCCCAGGATAGATCGGTATAGAGAAATTACTTGCAGGCCTTATGTAACGTATAACGGAAGAAGAGGAGTACATATATAATACAGAAAAAGATGACAGTGCAGTAGTTAGCACATTTGGTTCGTAGAACGAGTAGTGTCAGGTTCGAAACCGATCGCAGAGGCTCTCAGGTCAGACGAGGTTCAGGTTGGTACCAGAGAAACGCTGGGAAGTGAAGGTGGCTGCTATGAAGTTGATGATATAATCCGCTCGTGAGTTGCTGGGGCTTGTAAGGGAAGCAAAGAATAGTACCACTGTGACCTACAAGGTATGTCGTAAAAGGCGGCTGAGGTAGGGGCGTAGGGAAGCTAGCCTAGTAAATAAAAAGCGTCAAAGAAGTCGGATGTGCTGGCCTACTTGTAGGCGCATAACCGGTATACCTATTTTTGTTATTGGACCTTACCCAAAGTGCCACAACGAGTGGACTCCGTTACGATTGAACGTATAAACTTCGAGCTTCATTATTCCTTCAAATAAGAGCTGCTCCGAGTTTGTTTAAGTGGTTTTACTGTGACTTACCTGACTTGGATTATTCCTCCCCGCTCCTCGTGGAGCATAAGGCATCAACAGTTGTTTGCCACTCATCACGGTCTCTGGCTGTTCTACCTAGTCCTTCCCAGACACGAGTTAGTTTTGAACAATTTGTTTTTGGTTTCTATAACTATGTTCTTTTTTAAATGGATGGGTAGTTGGTCCATCCAGAGCCAACTATAAACTTATGGGCCTTCGGACTCGGTAAGAATTATGGGAAATCAGACCCCAACTACACCACGTGACCTCGCATTCCAGTATTGATGTATATAGACGAATTCATTTTAAAATCAATACAAAATGCTAAATCGAAGTTATATTATGCAACAAGTTAAGTTTAACAATAAGGAATATCAATATTATGAATATTTTTCACCTAATAAATAACTATAGACTCACAGAATCGAGTAAAATTGCAAAAAAGCTTGCAGTCTATATTTATAATCTATCTAAAGTCTAAAATCTATATTTTCCGGCCCCCTTTTCTGATTTAGGTCAGGGAACCCCAGACAGTTGTCTGGCTTAGTTATCTAGAGTTGGCTGTGGCCAATCGCACAGCCCCAACCTGGAGGACTAGGAGGCCACATTTAGTCTGACCTCTCTACTTTGACCTGTCCGGCTTGTGTGTCGTGGTTTTAATCATAGCCAGGCTCCAGTGCTAGAGCCTGGCTGTGTTTTAATAGTGCCTTTTGGCATTTAATGAAGGTTCTTACTCTTTGGCCGCGATAAAGTGGGGAGTACATTTTAAAAAAAATGTATGTTGTGCCCTTACCATTTAGTACAGCAGAGGGTGATGCAGTTACGTTTAAACGTATAAAAACCCGCGTGCCCAGAGTGTTCGTAGCGCGTTGACTACGGGTGACTAGTCCTCTGTAAGTGCGGGTTCAACTCCGCGGACTGGCAGAAAAGCACAGGTTCAGGATTTACGTGTCATGGATTTAGCCGAGGGTTCGATGTCTGACACTGAGCCGAAGAGCTTTCAGCTCAAGTGCTTCTGGATCGGGAAAATAAAGTGTAAAAACCCCGAGCGTAGTTATTCGTTCGAACTTGAGCTGCTCGGAATTTGGTTTTAGTTGCCTAATGGATCTATGAAGGCTCCCACTCTATGGTCATGATCATGTGGGAACTAGAACTTAAATTGTTTGTTTAAAAAAAATTCATTTTGATCTCATACCCTTTAGTACCGCAGAGGGTGGTACCCAGTCACGTTTTAAACGTGTAAAAACTCGTAGAGGCCCCATTCTTTCGAACGAGAGCTGCTCGGAATTTCGTTTAGTAAGATTTTGTTTAGTTGTCTATTGGCTCTATTAAGGCTTCTACCATTTGACCGCGTCCAAGTGGGCACTTTAAAGAAGATCAAAAGAAACACACACGCAGTTGAGAATCTTTCAATCAAATGAGAAGTCAATGCTGTTCTATGGCTCGGAAACATGGAAGACAGCAAAGGAAACCATCAGAAAACTACAGACCTTCGTAAGTGGATGTTTACGTCGAATAGAGGGACTGAGATGGTATGATAAGATTACAAATGAGGAACTTAGAGAAAGAACTAAGCAGGTACCAGTGGAGAAAGAGCTCAGGAAGAGACGCTGGCGATAAATAGGACATACATTGAGAAGACTGACCGGAAGCATTGCAATACAGGCACTGTTTTGGAACCCGCAGGGAAAGAGGAGTAGGAGAAGGCCTAGACAGACCTGAAGAAGAAAGCTGGAGACTGATATTAAAAGGATAGGTAAAACATGGAAAGAATTGGAAGGGATGGCAAGAGAGAGGAAGAGCTGGAAGAAGTTTGTTGAAGACCTGTGCTCCGTTGGGAGTTGAAATGGGAAGAAGAAGAAGAAAGAAGTAGGCATTACACTTTGATCTTAGCTTAAAGGCCAGAAGCGATTCTGCTGCACATAAGTTTTTATTTACTTACTGTATTCCCCAGGATCGAGCGAGGAATGTAGAAACTCTGAACTCCGCAAATCTTACAGAACATATGCTTAGCTATTCCAGTGTTGAAAGTGTAAGTTGTTATATTGTCTTGTCCCTGTCAACATAAAGAGTATCATTGTATCATTATCATGTCAACCAGGGGCGGCTCGTCATTAAGGGCCAGTGGGGCACGGCCCCACTTAAAATCAAAAGGGGGAATAACTTCCAGGAATAGACAAATAATAGAAAATACTCCAAAAACCATGATTTTCCGAAAATTTGTATCTGGCCCCACCAAGAAAAATGACCGCGAGCCGCCACTGCTGTCAAAATAAGAGTATCACTGTACAGGGGGCGTATAAAGTCGTCGTGTAGTGAAAAATACGTCCGGCGAGATTACGTCATCAGAAATGTGGTTTTTAAAGATTCTTAAAATATTGTAACGTAGATTGTAATTATTCATTTAGATCAGTGTTTCTCAACTTTTTGTGTGCCATGCCCCACCTAAGCCTTTCTAAAATTCTTATGTCCACTATGTAACATAGGAGAGCCGCTGTAGCCTAGTTGTTAGTGAACTCGCTTCGCAAGGCTGGTGGTCTGGGTTCAGCTCCGCAATGCGCGTGGAATTTTTCCCGACCGCGACGGCTCCCAGGTCGACCCAGCCTCAACTGGGTACCAGACATGCTCTGGGAAAGTAAAGGCGGCCGGCGTGATGCTGACCACATCACCCATCGTGTGCCGATGGTCAATGAAAAAAAACAGGCCTAACACTGTATTGACCTATATACCACGAGGTATGAAAGGGTTCCTTTGCTTTTTACTAGGGAACATATACATAATTTTTAATATTCAAAAATTGAATTGTTCAAAATACTATTTTTCTAGTATATGTTCAAGTATATGTTCAAGTATATGTTCAAGTATATGTTCAAGTATTGGTTCAAGTATATGTTCAAGTATATGTTCAAGTATATGTTCAAGTATATGTTCAAGTATATGTTCAAGTATATGTTCAAGTATATGTTCAAGTATATGTTCAAATATATGTTCAAGTATATGTTCAAGTATTGTTCAAGTATTGTTCAAGTATGTGTTCAAGTATGTGTTCAAGTATATGTTCAAGTATATGTTCAAGTATATGTTCAAGTATATGTTCAGTATGTTCAAGTATAATGTTCAAGTATATGTTCTAGTATATGTTCAAGTATATGTTCAAGTATATGTTCAAGTATATGTTCAAGTATATGTTCAAGTATGTGTTCAAGTATATGTTCAAGTATATGTTCAAGTATGTGTTCAAGTATATTGTATCAAGTAATGTTCAAGTATATGTTCAAGTATATGTTCAAGTATGTGTTCAAGTATATGTTCAAGTATATGTTCCCAAATATGTGTTCAAGTATATGTTCAAGTATATGTTCAAGTATATGTTCAAGTATATGTTCAAGTATATGTTCAAGTATATGTTCAAGTATATGTTCAAGTATATGTTCGAGTATATGTTCAAGTATATGTTCAAGTATGTTCTAGTTATTAGTATGTGTTCAAGTATATGTTCAAGTATATGTTCAAGTATATGTTCAAGTATATGTTCAAAGTATATGTTCAAGTATATGTTCAAGTATATGTTCAAGTATATGTTCAAGTATATGTTCAAGTTCAAGTATATGTTCTAGTATATGTTCAAGTATATGTTCAAGTATATGTTCAAGTATATGTTCAAGTATATGTTCAAGTATATGTTCAGTATATGTTCAAGTATGTGTTCAAGTATATGTTCAAGTATATGTTCAATATTTTTCAAGTATATGTTCTAAGTATTTGTTCAATATATTTCAAGTATGTTCAAGTATATGTTCAAGTATATGTTCAAGTATATATGTTCAAGTATATGTTCAATGTTCAAATATGTTCAAGTATTTCAATATTGTTCAAGTATATGTTCAAGTATATGTTCAAGTATATGTTCAAGTATATGTTCAAGTATATGTTCAAGTATATGTTCAAGTATATGTTCAAGTATATGTTCAAGTATATGTTCAAGTATATGTTCAAGTATATGTTCAAGTATATGTTCAAGTATTGTTCAAGTATTGTTCAAGTTATATGTTCAAGTCATATGATTCAAGTATATGTTCAAGTATATGTTCAAGTATATGTTCAAGTATATGTTCAAGTATATGTTCAAGTATATGTTCAAGTATATGTTCAAGTATATGTTCAAGTATATGTTCAAGTATATGTTCAAGTATATGTTCAAGTATATTGTTCAAGATATGTTCAAGTATATGTTCAAGTATATGTTCAAGTATATGTTCAAGTATATGTTCAAGTATGTGTTCAAGTATATGTTCAAGTATATGTTCAAGATATTTCTAGTATATGTTCAAGTATATGTTCAAGTATATGTTCAAGTATATGTTCAAGTATATGTTCAAGTATATGTTCAAGTATATGTTCAAGTATGTGTTCAAGTATATGTTCAAGTATATGTTCAAGTATATGTTCAAGTATATGTTCAAGTATATGTTCAATGTTTAAGTATGTTCAAGTATTAATTCATATGTTCAATGGTTCAAGTATATGTTCAAGTATATTCAGTTCAAGTATATGTTCAAGTATATGTTCAAGTATATGTCAAGATTGTTCAAGTATATTGTTCAAGTATTGTTCAAGTATATGTTCAAGTATATGTTCAAGTATATGTTCAAGTATATGTTCAAGTATATGTTCAAGTATATGTTCAAGTATATGTTCAAGTATATGTTCAAGCGTATATTAGATTGTTCAGTATATGTTCAAGTATATGTTCGAAAGTATGTGTTCAAGTATATGTTCAAGTATATGTTCAAGTATGTGTTCAAGTATATGTTCAAGTATATGTTCAAGTTCATTTTGTTCAAGTATATGTTCAAGTATAGTATGTCATATATGTTCAAGTATATGTTCAATTCAAGTATATGTTCAAGTATTGTCAGATATAAGTTGTTCAAGTATATGTTCAAGTATATGTTCAAGTATATGTTCAAAGTATGTGTTCAAGTATGTGTTCAAGTATATGTTCAAGTATATGTTCAAGCATATGTTCAAGTATATGTTCAAGTATATGTTCAAGTATATGTTCAAGTATATGTTCAAGTATATATGTTCAAGTATATGTTAATAGTTCAAGTATTTCAATGTTCAAGTATATGTTCAAGTATATGTTCAAGTATATGTTCAAGTATATGTTCAAGTATATGTTCAAGTATTGTTCAAGATATGTTCAAGTATATGTTCAAGTATATGTTCAAGTATATGTTCAAGTATTGTTCTAGTATATGTTCAAGTATTGTTCAAGTATATGTTCAAGTATAGTGTTCAAGTATATGTTCTAAGTATATGTTCAAGTATATGTTCAAGTATGTGTTCAAGTATATGTTCAAGTATAGGTTCAAGTATATGTTCAAGTATATGTTCAAGTATATGTTCAAGTATATGTTCAAGTATATGTTCAAGTATATGTTCAAGTATATGTTCGTATATGTTATATGTTCAAGTATATGTTCAAGTATATGTTTCAAGTATATGTTCAAGTATATGTTCAAGTATATGTTCAAGTATATGTTCAAGTATTGGTTCAAGTATATGTTCAAGTATATGTTCAAGTATATGTTCAAGTATGTCGTAATGTTCAAGTATATGTTCAAGTATTGATTTCAAGTATATGTTCAAGTATATGTTCAAGTATATGTTCAAGTATATGTTCAAGTATGTGTTCAAGTATATGTTCAAGTATATGTTCAAGTATATGTTCAAGTATATGTTCTACAGTATATTCAAGTATATTGTTCAAGTATATGTTCAAGTATATGTTCAAGTATATGTTCAAGTATATGTTCAAGTATATGTTCAAGTATATGTTCAGTATATGTTCAAGTATATGTTCAAGTATATGTTCAAGTATATGTTCAAGTATATGTTCAAGTATATTCAGTATGTTCAAGTATATGTTCAAGTATATGTTCAAGTATATGTTCAAGTATGTGTTCAAGTATATGTTCAAGTATATGTTCAAGTATATGTTCAAGTATATGTTCAAGTATATGTTCAAGTATATGGTCAAGTATATGTTCAAGTATATGTTCAAGTATATGTTCAAGTATATGTTCAAGTATATGTTCAAGTATATGTTCAAGTATATGTTCAAGTATTGGTTCAAGTATATGTTCAAGTATATGTTCAAGTATATGTTCAAGTATATGTTCAAGTATATATTCAAGTATATGTTCAAGTATATGTTCAAGTATATGTTCAAGTATATGTTCATAGTATATGTTCAAGTATATGTTCAAGTATATGTTCAAGTATTAGTTCAAGTATATGTTCAAGTATATGTTCAAGTATGTGTTCAAGTATATGTTCAAGTATGTTCAAGTATATGTTCAAGTATATGTTCAAGTATATGTTCAAGTATGTGTTCAAGTATATGTTCAAGTATATGTTCTAGTATATGTTCAAGTATATGTTCAAGTATATGTTCAAGTATATGTTCAAGTATATGTTCAAGTATATGTTCAAGTATTGTTCAAGTATATTTCAAGTATATGTTCAAGTATGTCAAGTATGTTCAAGTATATGTTCAATATGTTCAAGTATATGTTCAAGTATTGTTCAAGTATATGTTCAAGTATATGTTCAAGTATATGTTCAAGTATATGTTCAAGTATATGTTCAAGTATATGTTCAAGTATATGTTCAAGTATATGTTCAAGTATTGTTCAATATATGTTCAAGTATATGTTCAAGTATATGTTCAAGTATATGTTCAAGTATATGTTCAAGTATATGTTCAAGTATATGTTCAAGTATGTGTTCAATATGTTTCAAGTATATGTTCAAGTATATGTTCAAGATATATATGTTCAAGTATATGTTTCATATATGTTCAAGTATATGTTCAAGTATATGTTCAAGTATATGTTCTAAGTATATGTTCAAGTATGTTCAAGTATATGTTCAAGTATATGTTCAGTATTGTTCAGTATGTTCAAGTATATGTTCAAGTATATGTTCAAGTATATGTTCAAGTATGTATTCAAGTATATGTTCAGATAGTTCAAGTATTGTTCAAGTATATGTTCAAGTATATGTTCAAGTATATGTTCAAGTATATGTTCAAGTATATGTTCAAGTATGTGTTCAAGTATATGTTCAAGTATATGTTCAAGTATATGTTCAAGTATATGTTCAAGTATATGTTCAAGTATATGTTCAAGTATGTGTTCAAGTATATGTTCAAGTATATGTTCAAGTATATGTTCAAGTATATGTTCAAGTATATGTTCAAGTATGTGTTCAAGTATATGTTCAAGTATATGTTCAATGTATATTTCAAGTATATGTTCAAGTATATGTTCAAGTATATGTTCAAGTATATGTTCAAGTATATGTTCAAGTATATGTTCAAGTATATGTTCAAGTATATGTTCAGTATATGTTCAAGTATATGTTCAAGTATATGTTCAAGTATGTGTTCAAGTATATGTTCAAGTATTAGTTCAAGTATATGTTCAAGTATATGTTCAAGTATATGTTCAATATATGTTCAAGTATTGTTCAAGTATATGTTCAGTATATGTTCAAGTATTGTTCAAGTATATGTTCAAGTATGTGTTCAAGTATATGTTCAAGTATATGTTCAAGTATATGTTCAAGTATATGTTTTCAAGTATATGTTCAAGTATATGTTCATAGTATATGTTCAAGTATATGTTCAAGTATATGTTCAAGTATATGTTCAAGTAATTGTTCAAGTATATGTTCAAGTATATGTTCAAGTATATGTTCAAGTATATGTTCAAGTATATGTTCAAGTATATGTTCAAGTATATGTCAAGTATATGTTCAAGTATGTGTTCAAGTATGTGTTCAAGTATATGTTCAAGTATATGTTCAAGTATGTGTTCAAGTATATGTTCAAGTATATGTGTTCAAGTATATGTTCAAGTATGTTCAAGTATATGTTCAAGTATATGTTCAAGTATATGTTCAAGTATATTTAAGTATTGTTCAAGTATATGTTCAAGTATATGTTCAAGTATGTTCAGATGTTCAAGTATATGTTCAAGTATGTTCAAGTATATGTTCAAGTATGTTCAAGTATATGTTCAAGTATATGTTCAAGTATATGTTCAAGTATATGTTCAAGTATATGTTCAAGTATATGTTCAAGTATGTTCAAGTATATGTTCAAGTATATGTTCAAGTATATGTTCAAGTATATGTTCAAGTATATGTTCAAGTATATGTTCAAGTATATGTTCAAGTATATGTTCAAGTATATGTTCAAGTATGTGTTCAAGTATATGTTCAAGTATATGTTCAAGTATATGTTCAAGTATATGTTCAAGTATATGTTCAAGTATATGTTCAAGTATATGTTCAAGTATATGTTCAAGTATATGTTCTAGTATATGTTCAAGTATATGTTCAAAAGTCAGTATATGTTCAAGTATATGTTCAAGTATATGTTCAAGTATATGTTCAAGTATATGTTCAAGTATATGTTCAAGTATATGTTCAAGTATATGTTCAAGTATATGTTCAAGTATATGTTCAAGTATATGTTCAGTATGTTCAGTATATGTTCAAGTATATGTTCAAGTATATGTTCAGTATGTGTTCAAGTATATGTTCAAGTATATGTTCAAGTATATGTTCAAGTATATGTTCAAGTATATTTCAAGTATATGTTCAAGTATATGTCAAGTATATGTTCAAGTATATGTTCAAGTATATGTTCAAGTATATGTTCAAGTATATGTTCAAGTATGTGTTCAAGTATGTGTTCAAAATTTCAGTATATGTTCAAGTATGTGTTCAAGTATATGTTCAAGTATATGTTCAAGTATATGTTCAAGTATATGTTCAAGTATATGTTCAAGTATATGTTCAAGTATTGGTTCAAGTATATGTTCAAGTATATGTTCAAGTATATGTTCAAGTATATGTTCAAGTATATGTTCAAGTATGTGTTCAAGTATATGTTCAAGTATATGTTCAAGATATATGTTCAGTATATTTCAAGTATATGTTCAAGTATATGTTCAAGTATATGTTCAAGTTCATAGCATATGTTCAAGTATATGTTCAAGTATATGTTCAAGTATATGTTCAAGTATATGTTCAAGTATATGTTCAAGTATATGTTCAAGTATATGTTCAAGTATATGTTCAAGTATATGTTCAAGTATATGTTCAATATATTTCAGTATATGTTCAAGTATATTTCAAGTATATGTTCAAGTATATGTTCAAGTATATGTTCAAGTATATGTTCAAGTATATGTTCAGTATATGTTCAAGTATATGTTCAAGTATATGTTCAAGTATGTGTTCAAGTATGTGTTCAAGTATATGTTCAAGTATATGTTCAAGTTCAAGTATGTTCAAGTATATTTCAAGTATATGTTCAAGTATTATGTTCAAGTATATGTTCAAGTATATGTTCAAGTATATGTTCAAGTATAGTTCAAGTATATGTTCAAGTCATATGTTCAAGTATATGTTCAAGTATATGTTCAAGATATGTTCAAGTATGTTTCAAGTATATGTTCAAGTATAGTTCAGTATTGTTCAAGTATATGTTCAAGTTATTTCAGTATATGTTCAAGTATATGTTCAAGTATATGTTCAAGTATAGTTCAGTATATGTTCAAGTATATGTTCAAGTATATGTTCAAGTATATGTTCAAGTATATGTTCAAGTATATGTTCAAGTATGTTCAGTATGTTCAAGTATATAGTTCAAGTATATGTTCAATATATGTTCAAGTATTGTTCATATATGTTCAAGTATATGTTCAAGTATATGTTCAAGTATATGTTCAAGTATATGTTCAAGTATATGTTCAAGTATATGTTCAAGTATATGTTCAATATATGTTCAAGTATATGTTCAAGTATATGTTCAAGTATATGTTCAAGTATATGTTCAAGTATATGTTCAAGTATATGTTCAAGTATTGTTCAAGTATTGTTCAATATATTTCAAGTATATGTTCAAGTAATGTTCAAGTATATGTTCAATAATAGTTCAGTATAATGTTCAATATATGTTCAAGTATATGTTCAAGTATATGTTCAAGTATATGTTCAGTCAATATAGTCAAGTATATGTTCAAGTATGTGTTCAATATTGTTCAAGTATATGTTCAAGTATATGTTCAAGTATATGTTCAAGTATATGTTCAAGTATATGTTCAAGTATATGTTCAAGTATATGTTCAAGTATATGTTAGAAGTTCTAAGTATATGTTCAAGTATATGTTCAAATAGTTCAAGTATATGTTCAGTATATGTTCAAGTATATGTTCAAGTATATGTTCAAGTATATGTTCAAGTATATGTCAATATGTTCAATATGTTCAAGTATATGTTCAAGTATATGTTCAAGTATATGTTCAAGTATTGGTTCAAGTATATGTTCAAGTATATGTTCAGTATATGTTCAAGTATATGTTCAAGTATATGTTCAAGTATATGTTCAAGTATATGTTCAAGTATTGGTTCAAGTATATGTTCAAGCATGTGTTCAAGTATATGTTCATAGTTTATATGTTCAAATTCAAGTATATGTTCAAGTATTGTTCAAGTATGATGTTCAAGTATTGTTCAAAGTTCAAGTATGGTAGTATATGTTCTAAGCATATGTTCAAGATGTTCAATTGTAATATGTTCAAGTATTGTTCAGTATGTTTAATATATGTTCATATATGTCAAGTATATGTCATTTGTCGATATGTTCAAGTATAGTAGAATGTTCAAGTATATGTTCAAGTTATGTTCAAGTATGTTCTAGTATATGTTCAAGTATATTTCAGATATGTTCAGTATGTTCAATATGTCAAGTTATCAAGTATTTCAGTATATGTTCAAGTATATCAGGTTCAATATATGTTCAATAATGTTCAGTTATGTTCAATATTGTTCAAGGTCATATGTTCAGATAGTTCATATAGTTCATAGTATTGTTCAAGTATATGTTCAAGTATTTCAAGATATGTTCAAGTATATGTTCAAGTATATGTTCAAGTATATGTTCAAGTATGTGTTCAAGTATGTGTTCAATATGTTTCAAGTATATGTTCAAGTATAAGTTCTAGTATATGTTCAAGTATATGTTCAAGTATGTGTTCAAGTATGTTTTCAAGTATGTGTTAAAATTAATTGAATATGAAGTGGAGTAAACGTAAACTAAAAAATGCATATTTAAATGTATACGACACATTTATCACACCGTAAAATAACATTTTTTTTCCATTTGACAAATTGCCCCTCTTAACAATCAAAGTGCCCCCTGTGGGCCATGGGCCTCACGTTGGGAAACACTGATCTAGATACTACTGCTATTGGCTGGTTTGTTTTCGGTAAAGTGGCTGTGAACATGACTTGTGAGTCTGGAAATTTCCGCACATATTGTCGAATTACTTCTTCAGTATATTTGCCACCATTACGAAAAACATGTTTAACCGAAAAATGCCCGTTTTCATGGTTAACACCATTTCCTTTCAGCCAATGAAATCGTGAATATAACAGCAGCATGTTGTGTACTGCTGGACATAGGATTATGGAACTCAGAATATCATGACTGCATAGCGACTTTATAAACACACTGTATTATCTCACTTGCAACATAATCTTCATCTTCTTCACCTTCGCCTCTATGGAAGCATAGGTCCGAAACCAAGGGCTTCCAAGACTTCATATTCAATGCCATCTTTACCAGAACTCTCCACTATCTCCCCATTTTCTTGTATTCCATCTCCAACTCCCATTTCCCTGTGTTCCTGTGTCTTCCCTTCCTCTATTACCCGCGTTTCCATTGTAGAGTCTGTCTCAGTGATGCTGTCAGTGGGTTCCTCAGTGTGTTGTCCTCACCCATCTCCCTCCTTCTGTGTCATTTGTATGTGATCTGAGCCTAAGAGCGATTCGCTAGGCTATCAATCCGATTTCATGCGATGCTTTTTATTTACTAGGGTAGCTTCCCTAGGTCTTACATCAATCTCTGCTCTTACATGTCTTGTAGGTCACAGTGGTACTATTCTTTGCTTTCCTTGTGGAGCCAACACCCCACGGATGCAACCAACATACATCAACTGTTGTCTGCACAGAATAGAGGAACTGAGACGGTATGAAATGGTCACAAATGGGGAGCTTATGGGAGCAACAAGGCATATCTCGGTGAACCAAGAGTTGAAGAAAGAAAAGTTTTATGAGGACTATCATCATTGTACACCGGACATGTCCATAGGTGCTCCGATCTCCGCCTCAGCAAATCCAGCGGCGGCTCAACGCGTCAGTTCGATGTTGATTAATCAATCTCTACATATTTGGTATGTCGTTCATTTCGGACTGCACCAATATCGACATCCATCTCTCTCGATCTGATCAGCGAGTGGGATTCACAGCCCTGAAGCTCCTCTGTTTGGAAAGACTCTCTCAATACGTTAAGAATGTCATTTCGGTCCATGGCAGTTCCCTCTGATATCGTGGTTATGACAGCCTATCTATCAACTCGTTCATTATCCCTAACTCCTGCGTGCCCACGGACAAAAATTATGGTGATTTCTCTGATCACTGTCTGTATCAGTACCTCTATCCATTTTCGTCTCACCATTCCTGATTAGACTTTACAAATCATGATCATGGTGTCACTGAATATGAAAACACGAGAGTAGCTAGCTATGAGATGTCCCAACTTATAATCCGAGCTCTCCTGGAAACCAAGCGCAAAGCGAAATGGAAGGAAGCATAGTAATATTTTGGGAAGAGATTTGGAGGCAGAGAATAACGATATACAGAAGAGATGGAGAAAGTTGCAGGACATAGTTAACGATAGGAAGATATAAGGAAAACGTAGAAATGTGAGTTGGCCCTTTCGTTGCCGTGGTTCGAAATAGAAGCAAAGAATTGTAACACTGCACCCTACAAGACATGTCGTAAGAAGCGACTAAGGTATGGGTCCGCCGTGTGCGCGGGCCCGAAAGAGAAGGAAAGAATATACAGCAATTTGTATATGCCAGACATGTAGTAAGAGGGGATTAATGAGAGTCATGCGTGGGGCTAGCTACCACATCCCGTAGAAAAAGTAAGCCAACAAATCTTCACAAACATGAAAAGTACAGCCGTACGAAATAACCTAACTCAACCATCCGAACCAGGGAAGGTCCCCAAACAGGGGGACAAATGACGTATCACCGGGAAAGCCGAAAAGATCCGGTGATGCCGGCTAACTTTGTTTCCTGGCAGAAAACTGCCAGAAAGGTTGCTGGAACGTAAGAACGTTACATGGAAAGTATTGGAATGGATGGAAGAATGTTTTGTTTTTTGTTTTTTCTGATCCAGAAGCACTTGAGCTGAAAGCTCTTCGGCTCGTGTCATGGACATCGTAACCCTTCGGCTCGGTGCCACGAACACCGTAAATCTGGGAACCTGTAGCTTTTCTGCCAGTCCGCGGAGTTGAACCCGCACTTACAGAGGACTAGTCACCCGTAGTCCAACGCGCTACGAACACGCTGGGCATGCGGGCGAAGAAGTTTGTTAAAGACCTGTGCTCCGTTGGGAGCTGAAATGGGAAGAAGAAGAAGAAGAAATGTGAGTTACCTGTATAAGTATTACTTACCTGCATCACTGTTCGCCTGAGTGGTTAATGGGGCTCAAATTAGGGGTGTTAAGAATAGAACCACTGTTACCTGTCACGCATGTCGTAAGAGGCGGCTAGGGATGTTGGACTTGGGGCTAGCTACCCCACCCTGTAAAAATCACTAGATAGCTACAGAAACCACAACCAGGAAAATTCATAGCTTGCCTCCCGAGGAAGAAGGATCCCGCAAAGAAGGACTCATGGCAAGAAAATAAGGAGATAGTGGAGAGATCTGGAAAAGACTGCCTTGGATAGGTGGACTTGGTTGCGAACCTATGCCTCCCTAGGGGCGAAGGGTGAAGAAGAAGAAAAAGCATCCGTGTTACATACCTGTAGAAATGTGAGTTACCTGTAACAATGTAACATACCTGTTTCAAGGGGACTTACCTGTAACAGTGTAAAGTCGGAACTGGAAACACTGAAGCTGGAAATCTGTTTCTTGTGACAGATACTACAGCTGGAGAGGTCAGACAGGTGAGAATATTAAGCTATATCATATTTACCGTATGGGTGTGAAGCATGGACATTTAATAAAGCAGTGGAAAACATATAAGTGCTTTTGAATATAAATGTTACAGAAGAGTCCTTCGTATATCTTGGACAGAGAAGAGAACAAATAGATCTATCCAGAAAGAACTCAAAATCAAAGAAAACTGGCTGATGCTACAAATAAGAAAGAGAAATTGATATATTTTGTACATATAAAAGACATGAAGGGCTGGAGAAGACCATCATGGAAGGAGACATACCGGCAAAGAGAAGAAGAGGAAGACCACGGAGAAGATGGATTCATGATGTAGCTGATGGCTTAAACATGACGGCTGCAGAGGCAGGACATCTGGCCTATGAGAGAGAAATTTCGAAGGACTGTTGGGGTGGCAAAGTTCTGCTCAGGACAAGCTATTTGATGATCATATTTACCTGTAGTATTACCTCTTAAGTCGCGCGCATATATGATGAGGGACACCGATAACAAGGAAAGTAGGCCTTCATGCAAAAACCAGCCCGAAGCCCTGACTACGCCTGAATTCATTGTGGATGAACGCAAGAAGAAACAATTATCTGTAGTAATAATTTCATTCAGATCATGTTGTAATTCCCGAAAAGCAGACCACTCAAATCACGTGGCACGTAACCCTTTCACTCTGTAATTTTTTTTTCAATCTCCGAACGCATTCATATTACAATGCATACAGAAATAAGAAAAACATGTCTGGTCAACCACTAGTGACAACTGTTATAAGAAGGAGAAGATGGAGATATGTTGGACATACATTGAGAAGAAATGTCTGGTCAACCACTAGTGACAACTGTTATAAGAAAGAGAAGATGGAGATATGTTGGGCACACCTTGAGGAGAAATGATCAACGAATATCAAAGCAGGCATTGAAGTGGGATGCAAAGGGTTCAAGAAAGAGAGGTCGGCCTAAGGAGACCTTGAAACGAACTTTGCTGAGAGAGGCAAGAAATATCGGTCTCAGTTCCATGGAGGAGATTGAGCGAGTTGCCCAGGATAGAGCGGTACGGAGAAATTCTCGCATGCCTAACACAACACCACATAACACAAAGTTTTTCAGAAGCAAAGACTCCTGAAACAATCCAGAAAAATTATCTGGAGAAAAACAAATGGAGGATACAACTCAGAGCACGACAGTATAAATACACTAAACAGAAAAGCACAGACCACAGTCTTCAGACTTACAACGAGACACTGCAGTCTCAGAGCACACCTTCACAGAATGGGTCTCAGGGACTCGGCAGTCTGCACCTGTGGAGCACCAAAGCAGTCCCCAGAGCACATCCTGCAAGACTGCCCTAGCCTGAGTAGCGAGAGATTGGAGATCTGGCCAACAGAAACAACACTACAAGACAAACTATGGGAACCGGTGAAGACCTCAAGCGAACCGCCCTGTTTATGACACATACCGGAGTAGTCGCATAGCAAAAGTTGATCGCAGAAGAAGAAGAGTATGTTCGACACTTGCATGATGTTCTATCGTCCGTCTCCGATAGATCTCACCTACATCAGGGAAATCATGGATCTCTGGAAAAATATCCAGATGGCTCCACAAGGTAGCGAACCTGGTACCTTTGGCATGAGAGCCGAGCATCTAACCTCTAAGCCACAGAGATAACTACTTTTAAAATATACAATTCGATGTATGAACACATTGAACAAAGATTGAAGAGAGGCCGATCCTGAATGGCCGAGGCAGAGGATGTTATTAAACAGGTATGCGCCCGCCTGCCCAGCGTGTTCGTAGCGTGTTGGGCTGCTGGTGACTAGCCCTCTGTGTGTGCGGGTTCAATTCCGCGGGCTGGCAGAAAAGCCACAGGTTCCCCAGATTCACGGTGTTCGTGGCACCGAACCGAAGGGTTACGATGTCCATGGCACCGAGCCGAAGAGCTGAAAGCTCAAGTGCTTCTGGATCGGAAAAAACCCAAAACAGGTATGTACTCTAGATTAGCTGAGGCATGGTGAAGAATGGATGCCTATGTCAGAGGATACAACTGCTTACACCAGGGTTGTCAGTACACTTGGACGCTGCTGGAGAGAATAGGCCTCGAGATTCTTGCACTCGTGGATCAGCACTCCCATCCAGGTGATATCATTATCTATACCGATGGCTCTGTCAGACGCGGAACCAGATCATCGTGGGCTTATTCAGCACAACGAAACTGTCGAACACTTCATGAGGACTGCGGGGCTTTCGAGACATCGAGTACGACTATGGAGATCACCGCTGCCTCCAGGGCTCTCTCATGGGTGGCTGAGCAACAGGTAACCTATGCGATTATCATATCAGACTCGATGAATATGCTTCAAATGAGTGAATCTGAAAGTATGCCTGTGGAATGGGTGGGCATCATTCGGAGATCACATCTCAAGAAAATGACTTGGCTGTACACACCTGGACATGTTGGAGTGCAGAAAAACGAGAGTGCAGACTTTCTTGCAAACAATGCCCCGACTCAAGCGGGCAGAAGTATAAACAGAGCCGATATCATCAATGCGGTACGCTCTCAATTATGTGATATGGGCAAGTCGCAGTGCCTTGTGAGTCGAAGGTCGTGGGTTCGAATCCGGACCGCGGCCTTCTGTTCACGAGTGCAGTTTTTCCAGAGACCCTTAGGATTATTGCCGGAGCTACGGAGTTCGTGCCTTGTGCAATACTCTCGGTAGGTGGCGTGCCATTTCTGCGGAGAGGGACCGAGTCATATGGGGTAAAACCCGGTGCAATGAAGTCAGTCCTTCGGCTTTAAAATCCTTTAAAACTGGAACGAGTTCGAGAATTAAGCGTTAATTTTGGACATGCCAGACAGTGTCGTCTTCGTGGTAGAGAGAAGATATAGTAATCAACTTCTCATGGGTACGTGAGCAAATATGCTTTAGGATGGCTGCTGCATCGGAGGACAGAGCACGAATGGGAATGCCCAATGTGCCAGGACGTCAATCGCATAACATAACATAACATAACATAACACATAACATAACATAACATAACATAACATAACATAACATTGGACCAAAAAATGCACATTTTATGAATAAGTAACCATGAGCTCATAGAATTGTGTAACATTTGAATAAAGTTTACTACATCGATATTGCTCAAGGACGCATAGTCTTTTGAGAAGAGACTTATGTAAGAGCTGAAAGACAGGAGAGAAAAACTCACACAATATTGTGACAGTAAAAAATTTGCCAATTGACAGTCTGTAAAGATGAAAACAGGCTATATACAGTGTTCTATCAATCATATCTATCTTCTATTATTTATTTGATACAAGCTTTTTCATGATAATGATGATGATATAAGGTCTATTCTTACTTGCACTTATCCACCGTTAGGTTCTCAGCAGCTTTCACTTTAAACCTTACAGCGCCGCAGTGACATCCTCCTGTTGCTCACCAGCTTCGATGTCTCATCATCTCCAGCTTAAACATAGTTTGTACAAGAAGTAATTATGTTGTATTGCATATTATTGTTAAGGTTTTCTAGACATTGTCTTGGAAGGTAGTTGGCCATTGCATTCCTTCCTGGCAGTACCATACTGGTCCATGACCGTAGTTATTGTCTCTATTACAGAGTTCATCAAGAAACAACAAATTAAGTGGTTCGGCCACAAAAGCAGATTACCAACAGACAGTGCACCCCAAAGAGCAATGCTGCTCCGATACAATGGGTACAAAACAAAAGGCCGACCACGCAAAAGTTGGACCTCAGAGATAACAGAGGCGGCGAAAGAGACTATCTACGAAGCGCATACAAGGGCCCGTTTTAGAAATCTCTTCTTGACCTGACGCTGTGAGGCAAACATGATTCGAGAAAGAAAGACAGAGATCATCTGCCTACCGTTGAGAGTTTTGAGACTATAACCATTGACTCTTCTTCTTCTTCTTTGCGTTCGTTCTTTACAACCAATTTTAATCACTTTTGTGATATGTTTGATCTTTGCCAAGAACATGTATACGTTGTACATTGGTTTGATAGGCCCTAAACGCATAGACTTCTACACGTTTAGGACACATGCATCCGATTTCAGCCAAACCTCCTTAATCACCTCTTACGACATGCATGGCAGGTAACAGTGGTTCTATTCTTTACACCCCAAATTTGGGCCCCGGTAACCACTCGGGCGACCATTGACTCTGTGTCGGCTGCTCCCTCACTCATCCACCACCTGCTCCCATGGCTTCCACGTGACCCTGCTGGGGGGGAGGGCTAAACGGTAGTCCACCTTTCCCAATGGTGTCCCGTAGACTAGCGGAGGGAAGGATGCACTTTACATCTCATTTGATAGAGGTTTACCTCTATCCCGCTACCCCAGAGATCACAGAGAAGATGGATTCAGGATGTAACTGACGACTGCAGAGGCAGGACATCTGGCCTATGAGAGAGAAAAATTCCGAAGGACTGTTGGGGTGGCAAAGTTTTGCTGAGGACAAGCTATTTGATAATGATGATGACATGAAGTGAACATAGCGATACAATGGATACAAATCAAAAGGCCGACCACGCAAAAGATGAACCTCAGAGATAGCAAAGGGGACGAAAGACACTATTTATGAAACGCACACAAAGGCTCGTTCTAGAAATCTCTTCCTATCCTGACGCTGTGAGGCAAACCAGGAGTGGAGAAAACAAAGAAAGTAAACATAGAGACACATCTATATATTGATCAATGTTGAAGGATTGGGTGTGTGATGATTATTAATGCATTATCTTGTCATTATCTTCAATATTATCATCATCATTATTATCTTCGCCATCGACGTCATCATCTTCAACATCATCACCATCATCTTCATGATCTTCATCATCATTGTTATCATCATCGTCATCATTATCTTCGCCATCGACGTCATCATCTTCAACATCATCACCATCATCTTCATGATCTTCATCATCATTGTCATCATCATCATCGTCATCATTATCTTCGCCATCGACGTCATCATCTTCAACATCATCAACATCATCACCATCATTTTCATGATCTTCATCATCATTGTCATCATCATCATCATCATCATTATCTTCATCATCAGTCTTGCAGGATGTGCAGTCTTGCAGGATGTGCTCTGGGGAATTACTTTGGTGTTCCACAGGTGCAGGCTGCCGAGTCCCTGAGACCCATTCTATGGAGGTGTGCTCTGAGACTGCAGTGTCCTATTCTAAGTCTGAAGACTGTGGTCTGTGCTTTTCTGTTTAGTGTATTTATACTGTTGCTCTGGGTTGTATCCTCCTTTGTTTTTCTCAGAATTTGTAGTTTTTCAGGATCTTTGCTTCTGTAAAACTTTGTGTTGAGTGATGTTGTGTTAGGCTCCCTCCAGTCTTTGCTTCTGTAAAGCTTTGTATTGGGTGGTGTTGTGTTAGGCTCCTTCCAGTATTTGCTTCTGTAAAGCTTTGTGTTGGGTGGTGTTGTGTTAGGCTCCCTCCAGCCCTTGCGAGTTTGTCAACCTTTTCATTTCCTGGAATGCCAGTGTGCTGGTATCCACTGTAAGACTAATTCTGATTTCTTGGACAGCAAGTGATTTTTTTTGCCTTATATCCTGGATGAACTTGTCTTGTTTGGGACAAAATCGCTTGGAGAATGGATCTTGAGTCGCTAAAGACTGCGATATTTTTTGCTAACACTTGCTGGTCGTTGAGAATATGTATTGCTGCAAGAAGGGCTGTTGCCTCTGCTCTAATTTGGTGCATGTTTCTCCTGCTGCCAGAGAGTGTGTTTCTGTGTTTCCTTGGAGGTGAGTGATGTAGATTCCGCTGCCTCCGTTCCTGATAGCATCTGTAGCTGAGCCATCTGTGAACATGCGTGTCCATGTGCTGGTGGGATATTGTTCTTGTAGCATTGGATGTGACCTGGCTCTTTAACAATGACAATAAACAGACAACAATAAAACTCCAGAACGTAGAAATTAAAAAGGTTTTATAGCCGAAGGATTGACTTAACTTCCCCTGGTTTTACCCCATACTGCTCGGTCCCTCTCCGCAGAAATGGGACGCCACCTGCCGAAGTATCGCACAAAGCACGAACTCCGTAACTCCAGCAACAATCCTAGGGTCTCTGGAAAAAATTGAACTCGTGAACAGAATGGCGTGGTACGGACTCGAACCCACGACCTTCGATTCACAAGGCAAAGGGCTTAACCACTTAGCCACAGAGACTCCTTAACGTAGACATTAAACAAACCAATCAGTCCAAATACTTAGGAGCAGTTTCACAGCAGACGGGGGTAAAATAGGAAATCAACAATGTTGCACATAAGCTAACCAGGTACTGGGACAGTTAACAAAACTGTTGTCACATAAAGAGATACTGCTAATCAAGTACTGACTCACATTTAGCAAAATACTAAAATAAAAAACTTAAGAACGATTTTCTGGCCAACACTATGTTACCAGTGTCAAACATGGCCAATAACAGCAGCTAATGAACGGAAAATCATAACAGAGATGAGGTGTCTTAGAAGAGCTGCAGGTGTGACAATAAGAGACACAATTAGAAATGAAGAAATCAGAAGAAGACTGGATGAGAAACCAGTCATACAATTCATAACAGAACAACAGATTAAATGGTTTGGACACCTGCCAAGAATGCCATGGTATCGTCTACCACAGAGAGTCACACAGAAAAAGTATAATGAGTACAAAGCAAGAGGAACCACGCAAATATGGAGCGATGGCATCAAATAGAGCCTTACGTATGAATAACAGCTTACAAAGTGTATTAGAACAAGCACATACTGCTGCCTTGTAGTTTGATTGGGGACAATCAGAGGCTAGCGGAGCAAACCGTACATAAAACTGAACGGGCGGCAAACCAAGGTGACCATAAAACGACCGGTTTCGCTGGGTAGATGGCGTTCATAAGTCCGGGTGGGCAGGCCGTCTAAGGGTCGCTGCCCTAAACGAAAATAACAACCTGCTGCCTTGTGGGTTTTGGCTGGGGACAGCAAAGAGCTAACGGAGAGCGAACCCAGTAAACGCTGGTTGAAACCGAACACACCAGCGAAGGATAAGCACATGAGCTCCAATGTTATGTTATGTTATGTTATGTTATGTTATGTTATGTTATGCGATCGACGTTACGGCACATTGGACATTCCCATGCATGCTCTATCCTCCGCTGCAACAGCCATCCTAAAGTCCATTTGCTCACCGTACCCATGAGAAGTTGATTACTATATCTTCTCTCTCTACCACGAAGACGGCATTGTTAAGCATGTCCAAACGTAATGCCTAATTCTCGAACTCGTTCCAGAGTCTGAGACGTGCCCATATCACATAATTGAGAGCGTACTGCATTGATGATATCAGCTCTGTCCACACAATAGCTCCAATAGGTACTGAAGGCTGTGCACGTCATCCGTTCTTGATGTTTGGCTGTTTATATATCACATTAGAATGATAAAAACACATAAAAGAAAAGAGAGAGAGAGAGAGAGAGAGAGAACAAGCACACACAAGATCACCTTCCTAACACTTCTATAAAGAACTAAATGGTGGAAGAGAAGATGACGATATATGACGATACGTTACCTTCAGGTGACGCCTTTGATAACTCAGCGGTAGACATTTCTGATAAAATGTGATAGGGAAAGCTGTGTATCTTCTTTATATAGCAGACCAGGTCCGGTCCTACTTACATTAGATATGTATGTTATCTTTTATGTTTACAAACTGGTGTATGTTAAAAATGACTGTTGGTGATTGGTTAATAGAAACTATCTTATCCCAGGTCAGGCTGAGTTGAAGGTCGTTGTTGATTGGTTAAAAGAACACCAATCGGTGTTTGACTGTGTGTGCGATCATGTCTCTTCACAACTTTCTCTCTCTCTCTCTCTTCCTGGCGGGGAAGTTAATCAGTTCTGGCGTCGATCTTTTGTAAAACCACCATCCAACACCTTTTCTCTCTCTCGCGCGCTCTCTCTCTCTCTCTCTGTCTTCCTCGATCTCTCCTTCCCTGAATTGTACCCGTTGTTACCAAATGTTCTAAACCTTCTCTTCGCATTATATGCCGAAGAATCTTGATTGTCTGATTCTTATTCTTTTGATAAGATTTCTTTATGTGCAGGCTTGATTTAAAACCTCATTATTTGTTTTCTTTGTTGTCCATGGAATTTTCAGTATTCTTCTGTAGAACCACATCTCTGTGGCATCCAATGATTTTATTGATTGTATGTTCATTGTCCATGATTTGCTGCCACATATAAGTCATCATCAAGGCGCGTATCCTTTATAGGACGTTGCTCTCTTTGCAGCACATCTGAAATTCACACTGTCTCTAGGCAGTTCACCCACTTCGTCGATGGTCATGTTCATGGTTTCTTTAATATCTTGTAGCCATCTTCTTCTTGGTCTGCCTCTGGGTCCTGGGACCCTGCCCTCTAGTATTGTTCTTTCCAGGCCATCGTGACGCTTGATGTGACCAAAGTATGTAATTTTTATGTACAGTATGTTGTTTATCAGCCATTTCTCTTTAACATTTAGTTCTTTCAGGACATCATGTTCTTTCTTTTTCTGTCCATGGTATTCGTAGGATCTTTCTGTAGCATTTAGTTTAGAATGACTGGATTTTCGTTCTTAATTTTTGTGTAATAGTCCATGATTCACAACCATAAGTAGCCACTGGGAAAATGCATGCTCTCAATATTTTTAATTTTAATATTTTGCTGGTGCTTTGCCACATGTTCTTCATTGTATTTTAACTTCTGATTGCTTTGCCAATCTTCTTGGGATCTCTTTGGGACAGTCACCGTTATTGTTAATTATTGAGCCCAAATATTCGTAGCTATCTACACATTGGAGTTCTTCATTGTTTATATGGATGTTAGGTGAGCCTTTTGCTTTGTCAGTTGACATGATTTTTGTTTTTGTGTATTCAAATATAAGTATTGGTTCAATATGGCATTAGAATATTTTTCCGCAGTGTCGTTGGTAGTGAATTCACGCATTGTATGTTTTTCATTTTCATAAAAACTGCTTTCGCTTGAGCTTTTCTACTCCTAATCTCTGTTGTACATCTTCCATCTGATGTTAGGAATGTTCCTAGATACTTGAATTGATGGACTTGTTTCAGTGTTGTGTTATTTATTTTGATATTGCATTGTGATGTTTCCTGTTTCTTAGAGATAACCATTGACTCTGTTTTCTTTATTTGTTTAGTTTAGTTGTTGCATCCTCATCACTGCACATTGAACCAATTAGTCCATAAGTGCACGACTCTCTGAATATGACTTGTTTAGGTTTAGTTATTTATTTGATCATGCACATGACAATTGTTTCATAAGAACCATCTACCTCAGTATGTCTCTCAGTTTAGTTTAGTTGTTGCATCCTCATCACTGCACATTGAACCAATTAGTCCATAAGTGCACCGATCTCCTCCTCAGTATGTCTCTCAGTTTAGTTTAGTTGTTGGATCATCATCACTGCACATCGAACCAATTAGTTCATAAGTGCTCCGATCTCCTCTTCAGTATGTCTATCAGTTTAGTTTAGTCTCGGATCATCATCACTGCACTTGAACCAATTAGTCATAAGTGCTACCGATATCCTCCTCAGTATGTCTCCAGTTTAGTTTAGTTGGATCATCATCACTGCACGTGAACCAATTAGTCATAAGTGCTCCGATCTCCCTTCAGTATGTTCATCAGTTTAGTTTAGTGTCGATCATCATCACTGCACGTTGAACCAATTAGTCCATAAGTGCTCCGATCTCCTCTTTAGTATTCTCACAGTTTGTTTAGTCATCGATCATCATCTGAACCAGTTAGTCCATATGTGCTCTGATCTCCTCTTCAGTATGTCTCACAGTTTAGTTTAGTCATCAGATCATCATCACTGCACGTTGAACCAATTAGTCTATAAGTGCTCCGATATTCCCCTCAGTATGTCTCACAGTTTAGTTTAGTCATCAGATCATCATCACTGCACGTTGAACCAATTAGTCTATAAGTGCTCCGATATTCCCCTCAGTATGTCTCTCAGCATGTGGCGACTAAGGACATCTGTTCTATGTAAGTTTACTATTCTTCTTTGGCTACTAGTATAGTGTTCTTGTCTAGCTACACCACATTTGATTTGGAGTTCTTGCAGTCTGGTTAGTGTTGTAGATTCACCACTATTACTTGAATCATTTACACATCCTCTCTCTTTTAAGGAATTCAGAATATCAGCCTGGTCTATTGCTTGCCCGCTTTTTTTTAGCAACCATACCTGCAAACCTATCGAAGTGTTCATTTCTCTTTACACCTGCATGCCCTGGCACACAAATATAACTGATTTCTGTCAGCCTAGACCACCTCAGCGACCCCAACCATTGTCTCCGAGCTAGTCTATGCGTTTAGGGGCCTACCAAACCAAAGTGCAACGTATACAAGTTCTTGGCAAAGATCAAACATATCACAAAGAGTGATTAAAATTGGTTGTAAAGAACGAACGCAAAGAAGAAGAAGTCTCCAAGCTCCAGCCTGGACAGGTTTAGCAAGCCGATAGTGGTTTAATCTAACTTATGCTTGTAGTATTACGAAGTCTCCAAGCTCAGCCTGGACAGGTTTAGCAAGCCGATAGTGGTTTAATCTAACTTATGCTTGTAGTATTACGAATAGGTTTGTTATTGACCGCTTTTTATACGATAACTGATTACACTTCATTTTAGTTTGTGACATTTGTTTTTAAAATCACACATTGGATAATCTTTTCAATTTGTTTTTTCGAAGAACCTTGGGCTAGAAAGTCGTTGTAAACAAGGTCACTGTTTATCGTTGATGCGTGCGACTACGATACAGAATGTATGATCTGGCCATTGAGTCATTCGTACGTGTCGATTCCTCCCCGTCAACAATGGCTGACACATTCCGTTTCTGATGACATCTTTTTTTTTAAGTTTGTTTTCCTCATTGTTCATTGTCAGTGGCGGCTCGTCATTAAGGGCCAGTAGGGCCGGGCCCCACAAAAATAATGTATAATGTGTATTTATTATTTTCTAAATTAAAATATAACAACCCAAAACTGTGATGTTTCCGAACATTTTTTCTGGCCTCACAAACGAAAAGGATCACGATCCGCCACTGTTCATTGTTCATTTGAGGATAATCTTTATCGCACAATCGGAGATGTCCATAATTGCTTCGATCTCCTCCCAAGCATGTATCTCAGTGTGTTTAGAGTTAGACTAATAACTCCTGTTCTGTGTTGATTGATGTATCTACTAGGTTTTCTCTCGTGGTTATCCTGCCTTGTCGCACCTATCGGTACACTCAACCTGCGCAACTGAGATAGAGAGTATTATTTATCTTCTCGTTGAAATCTTCAGGGCGTATGTGAGTTTGTTCTTGAGACAGTGCAGTTCCCTGTTGACGAGATCAGTCTTCCCGGGTTTGCCTGGAGTCGTCCTACTCTAGTGACTTCAGACTTCGGCTACATCGAACTGGTTGTTGGGTCGCTGGACCTGCTGATTTGCTGAGGCGGAGATCGAGCACATAGGACATGTCCGGAGTGCTTTGATGAGATGTTCATGAACATAACTGATTCTGACTCACGGTCCACATCCTAAGAGCTTTTCCATGCGTGGTAGACTGATAGACTCGCCAACAGCCTAATCGAAAGGCCACAACATCCATCAATAGTAGGATAATGCTGAGCGTTTGTACCACCTGGAAGACTGTTTTCGATGTCTTTCCATCAAAGGCAAAAACATAATTATCTTCACAGTAATGTCTGAATGCCTCTAACAGATGTGGATATTTAACTGATTCATCATTCGCCAAACCTGGATTGGCTTTAATCAGAAGCTCAGAGGAAAACAGGAAGAGAGGCTATACAGCCATATGGCCAGCCTAACCTTAATGACAACATCAACCACTTACAAGAAGAGATCAGAGCACCATTTTTAGACTCCGAACCCAAACATAACACTTAATAATCACTTGAACAGAATTCATCCACAACACACTCCAGAGTGCCAACTGTGTGAACATCATCATGAAACTGTTCACCACCACCTCTTCAAGTGTCAAGCACTAGAAGACATCAGAAAGACCCTCCTTCCTCCAAGGCCAGATAAATGGAACACATTATACGGAACAAAAGAACAACTTACAGACACATGCAGATACCACTACATACATTGGGTCAAGGGCATGAGTTCAATGCAGCTGGTCGTTGAATAACAAGAAGAAGAAGAGCACGTAAAAGAACCCATATCTGTTCAAAATCGATAAAAGCAGGCTGGACAGCCGCTGCCTGAGCAAAATTCATTATATAAGATTAAAAATAAAATTCCTACAAAATATCTTTACCATCTTCAAAATTACATCGGGACCCTCGCCAGTGCTACGGAGTTCGTGCACTGCAGCTGAGATCTTCATGTGTAAGAAAGTGATCGGATCACACATGGTTACTCACCGAAGTGCAATGATGATGGTCATATGAATCAATGAATCAACCAATGAAAGGTTCAAGAATGTTTGCATAAAATTAGTATCGACTTTTCATGAAGTTCAAGGTCGATATAGACAAGAAGTGGAACAGAAGGTGAAGTATCTGATCGAGACATTAGGTAGGAACTGAAGTGTCTGGTCTGGACAAATGCATAAGAACTTCCGATTAAATTTGGTTAGAGGCTTGTACAATAGAGCGGTTACTATTACTACAGTATTTGAATCTCTCGAGTTGTCACACTTCTTTTTGTTTCGTATCGAATAGTGAAATGTGCTTTTCAGTTACTTTTTCGCCCGAGTGGTTACCGGGGCCCAAATTTGGGGTGTAAAGAATAGAACCACTGTTACCTGCCACGCATGTCGTAAGAGGCGACTAAGGGGGTTTGGCTGAAATCGGATGCACGTGTCCTAAACTTGTAAAAATCTATCGTTTAGGGTCTACTAAACCAATGTGCAACGTATACACGTTCTTGGCAAAGATCAAACATATCACAAAGAGTGATTAAAATTGGTCGTAAAGAACGAACACAAAGAAGAAGAAGAAGTTACTTGTAAGTATGTGTAACTAATTGTTCAAATGTGCTAAGCAATCTCTCATGGCGTCTGCAAAAGTATTATGTCTATGCTTGAGAGGAGAAGTGTCTCAAGACATGAGAAACTAACTAACTATCTAACTGACTGACTGACAGACTGACTAGTTGGCTAGCAAGCTGGCTGGCTGGCTGGCTGGCTGACTGACTGACTGGCTGACAGGCTGCCTAGCAAGCTAACTAACTAACTAAATAACTAACTAACTAGCTAACTAACTAACTAACTAAATAACTAACTGACTAAATAACTAACTATCTAACTGACTGACTGACTGGCTGACAGGCTGCTCATAGCTAACTAACAATAACTAACACTAAGCTAACTAACTAATTAAATAACTAACTAACATAACAATAACTAACATAACTAACTAACTATCTAACAACTAACTAACTAAATAATAACAAATAAAACTAACTAACTAACTAATAACTAACTAATAACAAACTAACTAACTAAATAACTAACTAAATAACAAAACTAACTAACTAACTATATAACTAACTAACTAACTATCTAACTAACTAACTAAATAACTAACTAAATAACTAACTAACTAACTAAAAACTAACTCTACAAACTCTTAACTAACTAGCAAGCTAACTAACTAACAAACTAATTAACCGCACAGGAAGACATTGCTTAAGTCTTATCAGGTACCGACAAGACTACGGACAAGGGAACAAACTCAGACTACAGACGACAAGAGAACAAACTCAAGCTTAAGATATTCAACTGTTAACTTCCCCCCAGGGTCGATAACTGTCAGTTAGTGCCTTAGTTTATAATTGAAATATCTAAATCTGGCTACAAATAGATTACAGATATCTTTATTTTTTGGTTATCAAGTGGACTCTAACGATATTTCTCCAGAAGGTACTCAAGATGTATGACCTGAATACAATACAGGGATACTGGTAGATTCTGGCTAACCTATAGAAGTGAATTGACATAAGAACAAAGATATTCTTGGATTCTACGAAAGGAGTTAATTCTTATTTTTCATGTTTGTTGGCCTACACGCTCTGATATAACCAATAAAAGGTTCACCTTAGGTTGAAAGGACGTGCCTCGGCTTAAAGAGGCTTTAAACCGCTACTAAACAAACAAACAAACAAACAAACAAATATAAGAACAAAAATTAAATGGGTTTTTTTTCTTTTCCAGAAGCACTTGAGCTTTTCAGCTCTTCCGCTCGGTGCCATGGACATCGTAACCCTTCGATTCGGTGCCACGAACACTGTAAATCTGGGGAACCTGTAGCTTTTCTGCCAGTCCGCGGAGTTGAACCCGCACTTACAGAGGACTAGTCACCCGTAGTCCAACGCGCTACGAACACGCTGGGCACGCGGGCACACGCTCTGATATAACCAATAGAAGGTTCGCCTTAGGTTGAAAGGACGTGCCTCGGCTTAAAGAGGCTTTAAACCGCTACTAAACAAACAAACAAACAAACAAACAAACAAACAAACATAGGAACAAAATTAAATGTTTAAGAGTATGCGTTTTTCCTTGGCAACATATGGTTGTAAGACATGGAAAATTGACAAAACGGCAGAGAAGATCATTAATGCATGTGAATGCAAATGCTACAGAAGATATTTAGAATATCAAGGACAGAGAAAAGAATAAACTCTTCTGTTCTGCAACAGCTTGATGTTAAAGAGAGTTGGCTATTACAAAGAATAAAAACAAGGAAAATTACATATTTCGAACACATCAAACGACATGAGTGCCTGAAGAAAATAATGTTGGAGGGAATGGCGCCTGGAAGAAGAATGCGAGGAAGACCTAGAAGACGATGGATGCAGGATGTCATTGATGATCTGAGAATGACTGCTGCTGACGCCGGTCATCTTGCACAGAACAGAGTTTTTCAGGACTCCTGTCATGGGAGCCAAGATCCGGACGGGACAAGCTACTTGATGATGATGATGTTTACCTGAATACAATACAGGAATTTGTTGATACAGGTAGATTTAGTCTGTTCCGTCTTTTTCTTCCCTTCTTAATATTGAACGTGTGGCGTAGAGGTTCTGTGCTCGCCTCTCGTTTCAAAGGTACCCGGTTCGCTCCTCGTAGAGACATCGAGATATTTTTCATAGATCCCTGATATCAGTGTAAGTGAGATCGAGTTCCTAGTCATATCGGAGATGGACGATCAAACGTAGGTCCCGTGTTCAAAAAAACCCTTTGAAGTTTAGATTCGAGAAGAGCAGGCTGGAAAGCCGCTGCCCTGGCAAAATTCATACATAAGTATCTTCGCCATCTTCAAAATTACATTGGGGACCCTCGTCGGTACATGACCTGCACAGGTGACACAGGTAGACACAGGTGACACAGGTAGACACAGGTGACACAGGTAGACACAGGTGACACAGGTAGTACATAACCTACACAGATGACACAGATAGTACATAACCTACACAGGTGATACAGGTAGTACATAACCTACACAGGTGACACAGGTAGAACATAACTTACACAGGTGACACAGGTAGTACATAACTACAAGTAACACAGGTACTAAACTACCTACACAGGTGACACAGGTAGTACATAACCTACACAGGTGACACAAGTAGTACATAACTTACACAGGTGACACAGGTAGTACATAACTTACACAGGTGACACAGGTAGTACATAACTTAAACAGGTGACACAGGTAGTACATAACTTACACAGGTGACACAGGTAATACATAACTTACACAGGTGACACAGGTAATACATAACTTACACAGGTGCACAGGTAAACATAACTAACAGTGAACAGTACTAAACAAACAAATTGTAACTATTCCCATTATTATTATTCTTCTTGCGTTCAGGCGTAGTAATGGCGCCTGGTATGGCGCTTTTGACTGATTTTTGCGTGAAAGCTTGCTTTCCTTTTAAAATCAGTGTTCTCCACCATACATGCATGCCTTCTCTGACTTCAGATGTACTATTCTTATGTTTTCATTGTTGCTGTCTTCTGTGGGGAGGGGGGAAGAGAGTCGGAAGGAAGAATACGTTTTGAGATCAGGTCATCAGGCAGGGGGGACAAGTACATCGATGACACAATCTTGGTTTTTCCCCCCCATCCAACGCTGGGGACAAGATTCCCCCTCCTTTTCCAACAAGTCAGCGTTAGTTGAAACCCGTGTGAATGTGTGAGCAAGCGAATGTGGCGGTAACGATGGCGGCGGCGGCTATTCCTTGCACGTGAGTTAGCGGTGGGTAGTAGTCTCTCGAGGCAAACAGAAGACCTGACAAGAATGAGATCCGGCACGCGTTGTGGACAGAATACGGTTGTGAAAGTTAACCGAGTAAGAAATATGGAATTCTTAGTTACGGAACAGAATTCTATGGATTTGTGACAAATAGATCGAATCTGTGGTTTCTCTTCCATGTTTGGATGTTGTGTATGACAATTTACTGTGTCGTCCTAACGTGTCATCCTCGCAGTACATCCTCGCTGGACACATCATAAGGAACGATTTTAACGGTATTATCAGAAGGTAAGTAGGTACTGTGGGCGTCCGTAGCTTAAGCGATAGTGACTTCGATCACAACCCAAGCGTTCCTGGTTCAAACTCTGCGACGGGCAAGTTAATAATCAAATTCGTTTCTGTGCCTGTGGAATTTTTACGAAAGGTAAAATAGACCTCGCCGTTCAGAAAGCAATGACAAACTACTGAACGTATAAGTGGTGCCTAGAAAATCAACGACTCGTTTACTGCTGTTGATGACGACGTCCTGTAAAGGATATGCCACGATTTTCATTTCATGTTGGGGTGGCAAAGTTCTGCTCAGGACAAGCTATATGATGATGAAGTATCTTGTATAAACTTCACTGTCTTTTGTAGCTCACACAGAGGTCCGTGTAGTTTTATGTCCAGTGTTGTTTCGTTAGGTCAGTGAGTTTGCCTCAGTGTATCATATTCGGGGCAGTCTTGAAGTATGTGCTCTGCAGTCTGGTGTGCCTATCCACATGTACACATGGCTGAATTACCAATCTTGAATTTTATATACATGTGGCTGCGGAGCCGATTGTGTCCTGTTCTAAGTCGCAGAATAACAACTTGTTCCAATCTGCTCATATTATAGTAATCGTCTTGTGTTGGTATTTGTGGCTTTCTGATTGATTTAATCATCTTTTTCTGTTGGTGGTAGGCAGTGGCGGCTCGTGATCGTTTTTGTTGGTGGGGCCAGACACAAATTTTCCAAAAAAATCATGGCTTTGTGTTATGTTATATTTTAATTGATTAAATAAAAAATACACGTTACATATTATTTTTAGTGGGGCCTGGCCCCTCTGGTCCTTAATGACGAGCCGCCACTGGTGGTAGGTAACTCTCACATCCGGCTGTTCTGTTGGGGTGGCAAAGTTCTGCTTAGGACAAGCTATTTGATGATGCTGAATGTCTAGATAAATTGGATAGCTTTCTTAAATCTTCAACTCGTTGACAATCAAATCTGATGTAAGACGCACTTTGCCCATTATGTGCTACTAAATGAGCTTCTTGAGAACACTCAGAGTCTCAAGATAGTGTACACAGTCGAGTGCCACTAGACAGACACTTGAGTGGAACCCGCAAGGAAAACAAAACAGAGAACGTCATAAACAGACCTGGAGACGAAGTCTTCTAGCGGTTTAAAAGCCGAAGGATTGACTT